>OX452989.1:0-700649 GCA_949699065.1 Metalampra italica
AACCTAACCTAACCTAACCTAACCTAACCTAACCTAACCTAACCTAACCTAACCTAACCTAACCTAACCTAACCTAACCTAACCTAACCTAACCTAACCTAACCTAACCTAACCTAACCTAACCTAACCTAACCTAACCTAACCTAACCTAACCTAACCTAACCTAACCTAACCTAACCTAACCTAACCTAACCTAACCTAACCTAACCTAACCTAACCTAACCTAACCTAACCTAACCTAACCTAACCTAACCTAACCTAACCTAACCTAACCTAACCTAACCTAACCTAACCTAACCTAACCTAACCTAACCTAACCTAACCTAACCTAACCTAACCTAACCTAACCTAACCTAACCTAACCTAACCTAACCTAACCTAACCTAACCTAACCTAACCTAACCTAACCTAACCTAACCTAACCTAACCTAACCTAACCTAACCTAACCTAACCTAACCTAACCTAACCTAACCTAACCTAACCTAACCTAACCTAACCTAACCTAACCTAACCTAACCTAACCTAACCTAACCTAACCTAACCTAACCTAACCTAACCTAACCTAACCTAACCTAACCTAACCTAACCTAACCTAACCTAACCTAACCTAACCTAACCTAACCTAACCTAACCTAACCTAACCTAACCTAACCTAACCTAACCTAACCTAACCTAACCTAACCTAACCTAACCTAACCTAACCTAACCTAACCTAACCTAACCTAACCTAACCTAACCTAACCTAACCTAACCTAACCTAACCTAACCTAACCTAACCTAACCTAACCTAACCTAACCTAACCTAACCTAACCTAACCTAACCTAACCTAACCTAACCTAACCTAACCTAACCTAACCTAACCTAACCTAACCTAACCTAACCTAACCTAACCTAACCTAACCTAACCTAACCTAACCTAACCTAACCTAACCTAACCTAACCTAACCTAACCTAACCTAACCTAACCTAACCTAACCTAACCTAACCTAACCTAACCTAACCTAACCTAACCTAACCTAACCTAACCTAACCTAACCTAACCTAACCTAACCTAACCTAACCTAACCTAACCTAACCTAACCTAACCTAACCTAACCTAACCTAACCTAACCTAACCTAACCTAACCTAACCTAACCTAACCTAACCTAACCTAACCTAACCTAACCTAACCTAACCTAACCTAACCTAACCTAACCTAACCTAACCTAACCTAACCTAACCTAACCTAACCTAACCTAACCTAACCTAACCTAACCTAACCTAACCTAACCTAACCTAACCTAACCTAACCTAACCTAACCTAACCTAACCTAACCTAACCTAACCTAACCTAACCTAACCTAACCTAACCTAACCTAACCTAACCTAACCTAACCTAACCTAACCTAACCTAACCTAACCTAACCTAACCTAACCTAACCTAACCTAACCTAACCTAACCTAACCTAACCTAACCTAACCTAACCTAACCTAACCTAACCTAACCTAACCTAACCTAACCTAACCTAACCTAACCTAACCTAACCTAACCTAACCTAACCTAACCTAACCTAACCTAACCTAACCTAACCTAACCTAACCTAACCTAACCTAACCTAACCTAACCTAACCTAACCTAACCTAACCTAACCTAACCTAACCTAACCTAACCTAACCTAACCTAACCTAACCTAACCTAACCTAACCTAACCTAACCTAACCTAACCTAACCTAACCTAACCTAACCTAACCTAACCTAACCTAACCTAACCTAACCTAACCTAACCTAACCTAACCTAACCTAACCTAACCTAACCTAACCTAACCTAACCTAACCTAACCTAACCTAACCTAACCTAACCTAACCTAACCTAACCTAACCTAACCTAACCTAACCTAACCTAACCTAACCTAACCTAACCTAACCTAACCTAACCTAACCTAACCTAACCTAACCTAACCTAACCTAACCTAACCTAACCTAACCTAACCTAACCTAACCTAACCTAACCTAACCTAACCTAACCTAACCTAACCTAACCTAACCTAACCTAACCTAACCTAACCTAACCTAACCTAACCTAACCTAACCTAACCTAACCTAACCTAACCTAACCTAACCTAACCTAACCTAACCTAACCTAACCTAACCTAACCTAACCTAACCTAACCTAACCTAACCTAACCTAACCTAACCTAACCTAACCTAACCTAACCTAACCTAACCTAACCTAACCTAACCTAACCTAACCTAACCTAACCTAACCTAACCTAACCTAACCTAACCTAACCTAACCTAACCTAACCTAACCTAACCTAACCTAACCTAACCTAACCTAACCTAACCTAACCTAACCTAACCTAACCTAACCTAACCTAACCTAACCTAACCTAACCTAACCTAACCTAACCTAACCTAACCTAACCTAACCTAACCTAACCTAACCTAACCTAACCTAACCTAACCTAACCTAACCTAACCTAACCTAACCTAACCTAACCTAACCTAACCTAACCTAACCTAACCTAACCTAACCTAACCTAACCTAACCTAACCTAACCTAACCTAACCTAACCTAACCTAACCTAACCTAACCTAACCTAACCTAACCTAACCTAACCTAACCTAACCTAACCTAACCTAACCTAACCTAACCTAACCTAACCTAACCTAACCTAACCTAACCTAACCTAACCTAACCTAACCTAACCTAACCTAACCTAACCTAACCTAACCTAACTAACCTAACCTAACCTAACCTAACCTAACCTAACCTAACCTAACCTAACCTAAC
Organism: Metalampra italica; assembly: GCA_949699065.1. Taxonomy (NCBI): domain Eukaryota; kingdom Metazoa; phylum Arthropoda; class Insecta; order Lepidoptera; family Oecophoridae; genus Metalampra; species Metalampra italica. The sequence continues at coordinate 2,778 of OX452989.1, forward strand.
CTAACCTAACCTAACCTAACCTAACCTAACCTAACCTAACCTAACCTAACCTAACCTAACCTAACCTAACCTAACCTAACCTAACCTAACCTAACCTAACCTAACCTAACCTAACCTAACCTAACCTAACCTAACCTAACCTAACCTAACCTAACCTAACCTAACCTAACCTAACCTAACCTAACCTAACCTAACCTAACCTAACCTAACCTAACCTAACCTAACCTAACCTAACCTAACCTAACCTAACCTAACCTAACCTAACCTAACCTAACCTAACCTAACCTAACCTAACCTAACCTAACCTAACCTAACCTAACCTAACCTAACCTAACCTAACCTAACCTAACCTAACCTAACCTAACCTAACCTAACCTAACCTAACCTAACCTAACCTAACCTAACCTAACCTAACCTAACCTAACCTAACCTAACCTAACCTAACCTAACCTAACCTAACCTAACCTAACCTAACCTAACCTAACCTAACCTAACCTAACCTAACCTAACCTAACCTAACCTAACCTAACCTAACCTAACCTAACCTAACCTAACCTAACCTAACCTAACCTAACCTAACCTAACCTAACCTAACCTAACCTAACCTAACCTAACCTAACCTAACCTAACCTAACCTAACCTAACCTAACCTAACCTAACCTAACCTAACCTAACCTAACCTAACCTAACCTAACCTAACCTAACCTAACCTAACCTAACCTAACCTAACCTAACCTAACCTAACCTAACCTAACCTAACCTAACCTAACCTAACCTAACCTAACCTAACCTAACCTAACCTAACCTAACCTAACCTAACCTAACCTAACCTAACCTAACCTAACCTAACCTAACCTAACCTAACCTAACCTAACCTAACCTAACCTAACCTAACCTAACCTAACCTAACCTAACCTAACCTAACCTAACCTAACCTAACCTAACCTAACCTAACCTAACCTAACCTAACCTAACCTAACCTAACCTAACCTAACCTAACCTAACCTAACCTAACCTAACCTAACCTAACCTAACCTAACCTAACCTAACCTAACCTAACCTAACCTAACCTAACCTAACCTAACCTAACCTAACCTAACCTAACCTAACCTAACCTAACCTAACCTAACCTAACCTAACCTAACCTAACCTAACCTAACCTAACCTAACCTAACCTAACCTAACCTAACCTAACCTAACCTAACCTAACCTAACCTAACCTAACCTAACCTAACCTAACCTAACCTAACCTAACCTAACCTAACCTAACCTAACCTAACCTAACCTAACCTAACCTAACCTAACCTAACTAACCTAACCTAACCTAACCTAACCTAACCTAACCTAACCTAACCTAACCTAACCTAACCTAACCTAACCTAACCTAACCTAACCTAACCTAACCTAACCTAACCTAACCTAACCTAACCTAACCTAACCTAACCTAACCTAACCTAACCTAACCTAACCTAACCTAACCTAACCTAACCTAACCTAACCTAACCTAACCTAACCTAACCTAACCTAACCTAACCTAACCTAACCTAACCTAACCTAACCTAACCTAACCTAACCTAACCTAACCTAACCTAACCTAACCTAACCTAACCTAACCTAACCTAACCTAACCTAACCTAACCTAACCTAACCTAACCTAACCTAACCTAACCTAACCTAACCTAACCTAACCTAACCTAACCTAACCTAACCTAACCTAACCTAACCTAACCTAACCTAACCTAACCTAACCTAACCTAACCTAACCTAACCTAACCTAACCTAACCTAACCTAACCTAACCTAACCTAACCTAACCTAACCTAACCTAACCTAACCTAACCTAACCTAACCTAACCTAACCTAACCTAACCTAACCTAACCTAACCTAACCTAACCTAACCTAACCTAACCTAACCTAACCTAACCTAACCTAACCTAACCTAACCTAACCTAACCTAACCTAACCTAACCTAACCTAACCTAACCTAACCTAACCTAACCTAACCTAACCTAACCTAACCTAACCTAACCTAACCTAACCTAACCTAACCTAACCTAACCTAACCTAACCTAACCTAACCTAACCTAACCTAACCTAACCTAACCTAACCTAACCTAACCTAACCTAACCTAACCTAACCTAACCTAACCTAACCTAACCTAACCTAACCTAACCTAACCTAACCTAACCTAACCTAACCTAACCTAACCTAACCTAACCTAACCTAACCTAACCTAACCTAACCTAACCTAACCTAACCTAACCTAACCTAACCTAACCTAACCTAACCTAACCTAACCTAACCTAACCTAACCTAACCTAACCTAACCTAACCTAACCTAACCTAACCTAACCTAACCTAACCTAACCTAACCTAACCTAACCTAACCTAACCTAACCTAACCTAACCTAACCTAACCTAACCTAACCTAACCTAACCTAACCTAACCTAACCTAACCTAACCTAACCTAACCTAACCTAACCTAACCTAACCTAACCTAACCTAACCTAACCTAACCTAACCTAACCTAACCTAACCTAACCTAACCTAACCTAACCTAACCTAACCTAACCTAACCTAACCTAACCTAACCTAACCTAACCTAACCTAACCTAACCTAACCTAACCTAACCTAACCTAACCTAACCTAACCTAACCTAACCTAACCTAACCTAACCTAACCTAACCTAACCTAACCTAACCTAACCTAACCTAACCTAACCTAACCTAACCTAACCTAACCTAACCTAACCTAACCTAACCTAACCTAACCTAACCTAACCTAACCTACCTAACCTAACTAACCTAACCTAACCTAACCTAACCTAACCTAACCTAACCTAACCTAACCTAACCTAACCTAACCTAACCTAACCTAACCTAACCTAACCTAACCTAACCTAACCTAACCTAACCTAACCTAACCTAACCTAACCTAACCTAACCTAACCTAACCTAACCTAACCTAACCTAACCTAACCTAACCTAACCTAACCTAACCTAACCTAACCTAACCTAACCTAACCTAACCTAACCTAACCTAACCTAACCTAACCTAACCTAACCTAACCTAACCTAACCTAACCTAACCTAACCTAACCTAACCTAACCTAACCTAACCTAACCTAACCTAACCTAACCTAACCTAACCTAACCTAACCTAACCTAACCTAACCTAACCTAACCTAACCTAACCTAACCTAACCTAACCTAACCTAACCTAACCTAACCTAACCTAACCTAACCTAACCTAACCTAACCTAACCTAACCTAACCTAACCTAACCTAACCTAACCTAACCTAACCTAACCTAACCTAACCTAACCTAACCTAACCTAACCTAACCTAACCTAACCTAACCTAACCTAACCTAACCTAACCTAACCTAACCTAACCTAACCTAACCTAACCTAACCTAACCTAACCTAACCTAACCTAACCTAACCTAACCTAACCTAACCTAACCTAACCTAACCTAACCTAACCTAACCTAACCTAACCTAACCTAACCTAACCTAACCTAACCTAACCTAACCTAACCTAACCTAACCTAACCTAACCTAACCTAACCTAACCTAACCTAACCTAACCTAACCTAACCTAACCTAACCTAACCTAACCTAACCTAACCTAACCTAACCTAACCTAACCTAACCTAACCTAACCTAACCTAACCTAACCTAACCTAACCTAACCTAACCTAACCTAACCTAACCTAACCTAACCTAACCTAACCTAACCTAACCTAACCTAACCTAACCTAACCTAACCTAACCTAACCTAACCTAACCTAACCTAACCTAACCTAACCTAACCTAACCTAACCTAACCTAACCTAACCTAACCTAACCTAACCTAACCTAACCTAACCTAACCTAACCTAACCTAACCTAACCTAACCTAACCTAACCTAACCTAACCTAACCTAACCTAACCTAACCTAACCTAACCTAACCTAACCTAACCTAACCTAACCTAACCTAACCTAACCTAACCTAACCTAACCTAACCTAACCTAACCTAACCTAACCTAACCTAACCTAACCTAACCTAACCTAACCTAACCTAACCTAACCTAACCTAACCTAACCTAACCTAACCTAACCTAACCTAACCTAACCTAACCTAACCTAACCTAACCTAACCTAACCTAACCTAACCTAACCTAACCTAACCTAACCTAACCTAACCTAACCTAACCTAACCTAACCTAACCTAACCTAACCTAACCTAACCTAACCTAACCTAACCTAACCTAACCTAACCTAACCTAACCTAACCTAACCTAACCTAACCTAACCTAACCTAACCTAACCTAACCTAACCTAACCTAACCTAACCTAACCTAACCTAACCTAACCTAACCTAACCTAACCTAACCTAACCTAACCTAACCTAACCTAACCTAACCTAACCTAACCTAACCTAACCTAACCTTTTTTTTTTTTTTTTTTTTTTTTTTTTTTTTTTTTTTTTTTTTTGTTCACGGAGTGGAAACGCTTTATGCGTACCCAGGGGGAAAATGGGTTATGTGGGACTCTCTCCTCAGTTAGAGCGATAGAGGAGCATACCCACTAAAACCACTCCGGCGTTTCACCCTCTTGGCCGTTTGGAGTAGGGGTGCCGTGGGATCCATTGGATTCTACCAGGACACCCCCCGGCCGCACCGGCCTAAGCCGGTGCTCCCGCGCTTTGGAGGAAAGGACCGTGAAACGCAACGGCCCCTTCCCTCAGACGTGTGGAGCCTTAACGGTGGGTTTCCCCCGAATACCCACGACTCCACTGGGGGCTTGGCTTGCAGCGAACTGCGCCTGCGCTCAGCCCCTCCGTCTGCGCCGGGGCGGGTGCGCGCCGACACTGCCAACACGATGACAGTATCGGCGCGCACCCGCCCCGGGCCCCCTTCTGCGAGATGAGATTCTTGCAAAAGGGGGCCATGACCTCCCGCGACCTCTCGCTGCCCAGCATGGTCGCCACTACGGCGTGCAGCGAGAGGTCACCCACCACTGCCGCCCTTCAGACGTCCATCCCCTCCTCAGGACGTCTGGGGTCCGCTTCCGGGGTCCCTGTTGGGGGCGCCTGCCCTCTGGTCGCCGGCGGAGTGCACGCCCGTCCACCCATTACGTGGTCGGCCGGGCGCCTGGCGAGCTGGCACACTACGCAGTGCGCCTTCACCTCTGTACACTCCGCCAGCTTGTGACCCGGCCTGCTGCACCGGATGCACAGGGCGCTTCTGTCCACTGATGGACAGAGCGCCCTCGTGTGCCCCGTGCCGAAACACCGGAAGCACCGCATAGGTGTCGGCGCCATGGTTTTCACCCGGGCCGCCGACCACCCCACCTGGAGACGCCCCGCCTGTATCAAAGCGTTCGCCGCCGTGACCGGGCACTTCACTAAGGCCGATCCCGCCCCCCCACGGAGCATACGTATGGTCCCCACCTTGACCTGCGTGTACAGGCACCCCCCTTTGTCCGAGACCGCTTTGCCCACCGCCTCCTGCGTCACCGTCTCGTTGAGGCCGGTGAGCTGGATCTCAGCCATTTTGACGGGCCTGTACACATTGGCCACGTCCCCCACCAGGGCCTCGATCTTCGCGCAGAGGTCGTCGGCCCCCCTTTCCCTGTTTTTGCCGGGGACCTCAAAGATGCGGGCCCCCGTCGCCGTCTGCCGCAAGGTGACATGTTCCAGCCCTACTTCGGCAAGGCTGAAGGACGTGATCACCTTCCCGATGACCGCGGGATACGATACCTCAGCCTCAGGCTTGAGGGAGATCACTACCGCTGCCGTGTTGGGGGTAGGCAGCTTCTTTGCCCCTTGTGGGGGCTTCTTCTGCTGCACTGGCGGGGGCTTCCTCGGCTGCACTGGCTGTGCAGCCTGGGATTTCTTCCCCTTCCCCTTCCCTTTTTCCTTGACCACGTCCACCCAAGGTCTTAGAGGGGGAGGTGGTGCACTCTGAGCAGAGGAGGAGGATGGTCCCTGGCTCCTGTCCCTCAGCTGTGGCCCTGCAGAAGTCCGCCGCTCCTTAGGAACAGTGCCGGCCTTCGCCTGTTTGCCTTGCTTGGCGGAGGAGGGGCCGTCCATGTTATTAGCGGGCTCCAACGTAACCGCTGGCCGCTGCGACTGCGGGGTCGCAGCCTGGCCCGCTGATTTCTTGCGGTCTCCCGCCAGTGAGGGGCGGAGGATGGGCTCCGCTGGGAGTCTCTTCTCGAACTCCCCCAGCCGGACGTTCACAAACTCCCCCAACTCCCTGAACCTGTCTTGGATCGCATCTCCAAGGGACACAAACAGGTCCCTTTTCAGCTCTCCAATCAGGTCAGGAAGATCGGTCACAGGCCCTCTAGGCGCAGCCGGGGCCACCGGGGATGGGGACCTTCTCTCCATGATCGCGGCCCTAAGGGCCTTCGTCTCGGCTTCGAGGAGCCCGAGCTGTTCCCGCATCAGCTTGTTCTCCGCCTTTAAGATGCGGATCTCCTCGGGCTCCGTGCGGGACTGGACTACTTCTGTCGCCTGCAGGATTTCCCTGCAGGCGGCATTCATCCTGCCCCACACGGCGCCCTTGAGGTTCCCGCATGTGGCGGCCTCTGTCAGGATGGCTGTGGCGGCGCTGCGGGCCCTTTCCACCCACTCTTCATTGGGTACAGTCACCGGCTCTATGGAGCTGCGCACCATCATGGTGTCCCTTCGGTACTCAGCAGCCGCGTCTGCCTCCCGCTCAAACTCCGCGAACTCAAGTTCGCGGAGCTTGGCTCTGGCCGCGGCATGCCCTCCGTGCGTTCTGCCGGTGAACCTCCCTCGACGGGCGGTGTTAACCTTGACCCCGTCCTCCGGTTCATCCTCCCTTGCCCTTTTGCCGGGTCTCTTGGGAGCCTGGTCTTTCCCCTCCCGTTCTACGGGCTTCTTTATTCGGACCTCGGGTAGGTCGTCCCAGAAGAACTCCACCGATGGAGCGTCGCTTTCGTGAGCGCTAGCGTCATCGTCAGAGTCCCTCTCAGATTCCTTGTCCTTTTGTTCCCTCTCCGGCATGTAAGGGTAGGCGCCCAAGTGCGTCATCCCCTTATCAGTGTCCGTTGTGCGTGCCATGTCGTTCGTTTGTTCCCTCATATCAGAGTCCGTTGTGCGTTTGCTATGGTCCGTCGTTTTTTTTTGTGTCCTCAGTTTGTTGTTTTTTTTTTTATATGCAATGTTCATTTGGTTCCCACGAGTAAAAAGTTGCCACACAAAGGTAGCGGTGCCCGCAAAGACACCCATGGAAGCCCGAGCTGCAACCAGGGCGGGTCGCTAGTGACTGGTTTGAACGGCGGGAGGGCCCACGCCGGCGCCGAAGCGCCGACGTGATCCCCACCGCCGCCCACACCCACCAGCCGCTCGAACCGAGCACTCCGCAGCCACGACCAAGCTACGGAGATTGGGGTTTTTTATAGAGGTTTGGCATCCTCGCGGTCCGGCCAATTAAGGCAAGACCCCCGGCCCTGAGCCGTGAGACATGACCACGACACTCAGGGTTACGGTTTGCGGCGGTGGCAGGATGGTAGTGCCTGTCTGGTGACCGGACAACCCGATCCACCAGACCCGCCGTGTTGTCGGGTTATTCGCCATCGGCCAATAATGTCCCCGAAGAGACATTATTGACAGATGCCCAGGGTGCACCGTCCCAAACCTGCTATGCTTACCCCCGGACGTATCCGAAAGGCACCCATAGCAGTAGGGCACACGAGGAGGTTACCCGACCTAGCACCCCCCTAACCTAACCTAACCTAACCTAACCTAACCTAACCTAACCTAACCTAACCTAACCTAACCTAACCTAACCTAACCTAACCTAACCTAACCTAACCTAACCTAACCTAACCTAACCTAACCTAACCTAACCTAACCTAACCTAACCTAACCTTTTTTTTTTTTTTTTTTTTTTTTTTTCACGGAGTGGAAACGCTTTATGCGTACCCAGGGGGAAGATGGGTTATGTGGGACTCTCTCCTCAGAGATAGCGATAGAGGAGCATACCCACTAAAACCACTCCGGCGTTTCACCCTCTTCGCCGTTTGGAGTAGGGGTGCCGTGGGATCCATTGGATTCTACCAGGACACCCCCCGGCCGCACCGGTCTAAGCCGGTGCTCCCGCGCTTTGGAGGGAAGGTCCGTGAAACGCAACGGCCCTTCCCTCAGACGTGTGGAGCCTTAACGGTGGGTTTCCCCCGAATACCCACGACTCCACTCGGGGCTTGGCTTGCAGCGAACTGCGCCTGCGCTCAGCCCCTCCGTCTGCGCCGGGGCGGGCGCGCGCCGACACTGCCAACACGATAACAGTATCGGCGCGCACCCGCCCCGGGCCCCCTTCTGCGAGATGAGATTCTTGCAAAAGGGGGCCATGACCTCCCGTGACCTCTCACTGCCCAGCATGGTCGCCACTACGGCGTGCAGCGAGAGGTCACCCACCACTGCCGCCCTTCAAACGTCCATTCCCTCCTCAGGACGTCTGGGGTCCGGCTCCGGGGTCCCTGTTGGGGGCGCCTGCCCTCTGGTCGCCGGCGGAGTGCACGCCCGTCCACCCATTACGTGGTCGGACGGGCGCCTGGCGAGGAGGCACACTGCGCAGTGAGCCTTCACCTCTTTACACTCCGCCAGCTTGTGACCCGGCCTGCTGCACCGGATGCATAGGGCGCTTCTGTCCACTGGTGATGGACAGAGCGCCCGCGTGTGTCCCGTGCCCATGCATCTGAAGCACCGCATGGGCGTCGGCGCCATGGTTTTCACCCGGGCCGCCGCCCACCCCACCTGGAGATGCCCCGTCTGGATCAAAGCGTTTGCCGCCGTGACGGGGCACTTCACCAGCGCCGATCCCACTCCACTACGGAGCAGCCGGATGGCCCCCACCTTGACCCGCGTGTACAGGCACCCTCCCTGGTCCGAGACCGCTTTGCCCACCTCCTCTTGCGTCACCGTCTCATTGAGGCCGGTGAGCTGGATCTCAGCCATTTTGACGGGCCTGTACACGCTGGCCACGTCCCCTACCAGGGCCCCGATCCTCGCACACAGATCGTCGGCCCCCCTTTCCCTGTTTTCGCCGGGGACCTCAAAAATGCGGGCCCCCGTCGCCGTCTGCCGTAATGTCACGTGTTTCAGCCCCACCTCGGCAAGGCTGAAAGACGTGATCACCTTATTGATGACAGCGGGGTATGACACCCCAGCCTCCGGCTTGAGGGCGATTACTACGGCCGCCGTGTTGGGGGTGGGCAGCTTCTTCGGCCCTGGTGGGGGCTTCCTCTGCTGCACTGGCGGGGGATTTGTCGGTTGCACCTGCTGTGCAGCCTGTGATTTCTTCCCCCTCCCCTTTCCTTTATCTTTAACCACGTCCACCCAAGGTCTTGGAGGGGGAGGTGGTGTATTCTGAGCAGAGGACGAGGCGGGTCCCTGTCTCTCATCCCTCAGCTGTGGCCCTGCAGGAGTCCGCCTCTCCTTAGGAGCAGTGCCGGCCTTCGCCTTTTTGCCTCGCTTGGCATTGAGGCCGTCCGCGCTAGGAACGGGCTCCAACGCTACCGCTTGCTGCTGCGATTGCGGAGTCGCAGCCTGGCCCGCTGCTTTCAACCTAACCTAACCTAACCTAACCTAACCTAACCTAACCTAACCTAACCTAACCTAACCTAACCTAACCTAACCTAACCTAACCTAACCTAACCTAACCTAACCTAACCTAACCTTTTTTTTTTTTTTTTTTTTTTTTTTTTTCACGGAGTGGAAACGCTTTATGCGTACCCAGGGGGAAATTGGGTTATGTGGGACTCTCTCCTCAGTTAGAGCGATAGAGGAGCATACCCACTAAAACCACTCCGGCGTTTCACCCTCTTCGCCGTTTGGAGTAGGGGTGCCGTGGGATCCATTGGATTCTACCAGGACACCCCCCGGCCGCACCGGCCTAAGCCGGTGCTCCCGCGCTTTGGAGGAAAGGACCGTGAAACGCAACGGCCCTTCCCTCAGACGTGTGGAGCCTTAACGGTGGGTTTCCCCCGAATACCCACGACTCCACTGGGGGCTTGGCTTGCAGCGAACTGCGCCTGCGCTCAGCCCCTCCGTCTGCGCCGGGGCGGGTGCGCGCCGACACTGCCAACACGATGACAGTGTCGGCGCGCACCCGCCCCGGGCCCCCTTCTGCGAGATGAGATTCTTGCAAAAGGGGGCCATGACCTCCCGCGACCTCTCGCTGCCCAGCATGGTCGCCACTACGGCGTGCAGCGAGAGGTCACCCACCACTGCCGCCCTTCAAACGTCCATCCCCTCCTCAGGACGTCTGGGGTCCGCCTCCGGGGTCCCTGTTGGGGGCGCCTGCCCTCTGGTCGCCGGCGGAGTGCACGCCCGTCCACCCATTACGTGGTCGGCCGGGCGCCTGGCGAGCTGGCACACCACGCAGTGCGCCTTCACCTCTGTACACTCCGCCAGCTTGTGACCCGGCCTGCTGCACCGGATGCACAGGGCGCTTCTGTCCACTGATGGACAGAGCGCCCTCGTGTGCCCCGTGCCGAAGCACCGGAAGCACCGCATAGGTGTCGGCGCCATGGTTATAACCCGGGCCGCCGACCACCCCACCTGGAGACGCCCCGCCTGGATCAGGGCGTTCGCCGCCGTGACCGGGCACTTTACTAAGGCCGATCCGGCTCCGCTACGGAGCACCCGGATGGCCCCCACCTTAACCTGCGTGTTCAGGCACCCTCCCTTGGCCGAGACCGCTTTGCCCACCGCCTCTTGCGTCGCCGTCTCGTTGAGGCCGGTGAGCTTGATCTCGGCCATTTTGACGGGCCTGTACACGTTGGCCACGTCTCCCACCAGGGCCTCGATCTTCGCACGCAGGTCGTCGGCCCCCCTGTCTCGATTTTCGCCGGGGACCTCGAAAATGCGGGCCCCCGTCGCCGTCTGCCGCAAGGTGACATGCTGCAGCCCCACCTCAGCAAGGTCGAACGACGTGATCACCCTCCGAATTACCGCGGGGTAAGATACCTCAGCCCCCGGCTTGAGGGTGATCACCACGGCCGCCGTGCTTGGGGTAGGCAGCTTCTTCGGCCCCTGTGGGGGCTTCTTGTGCTGCACTGGCGGGGGCTTCCTCGACTGCACTGGCTGTGCAGCCTGGGATTTCTTCCCCTTCCCCTTCCCTTTATCTTTTACCACGTCCACCCAAGGTCTTGAAGGGGGAGGTGGTGCACTCTGTGCAGAGGAGGAGGAGGGTCCCTGACCGCTCCCACTCTGCACAGATCCATCAGGGGCCCGCTGCTCCTTGGCAGCGGGAGTCTTTGTAGGCATGGCAGCCGGCACTGGAGCAGCGCCGGTTGCGGCCCGCTGGCCTCGCTTGGCCGGGGTCTTGGAGGACCTGGCGGCCGGTGCTTTGGGAGCACCGCCCGTGTCCCGCTGTGACTGCGGAGTCGCAGTCTGGCCTGCCGCAGCCGCGTCCCTTTTGCGGTCAGCCTCCAGTGGGGGGCGGAGGATGGGCTCCGCTGGGAGTCTCTTGGCGAACTCCCCCAGTCGGACGTTCACCATTTCTCCCATTTCCCTAAACCTCCCGTGGATTACGTCCCCGAGGGACACGAACAGATCCCTCTTGAGCTCACTAATGAGGTCCGAGAGATCCGCCGCGCCCCCCGGGAGCGCAGCCGAGGCCTCCGGGGATGGGGGTCTCTGCCGCGATAACGCAGCCCTGAGGGCCTTCGTCTCCGTCTGCAAAAGCGCTAGCTGCTCCCGCATCCTCTTATTATCTTCTTTGAGGATGCGGATCTCCTCGGGCTCCGTGCGGGACTGAACTACCTCCGTCGCCTCCAGGATTTCCCTGCAGGCGGCATTCATCCTGCCCCACACGGCGCCCTTTAGGTTTCCGCATTTGGCGGCCTCTGTCATGATGACAGTAGCGGCACTGCGGGCCCTTTCCACCCACTGTTCACCAGGTGCAGTCGCTGAATTTATTGGGCTGCGTTCCCTCGTAGCATTCCTTGTTGGCATTTTATCTTTTTTCCCACTGGTACCGGGGGCCGAAAGAGCAGCGGGTTCCCTCCGGTACTCAGCCGCCGCATCTGCCTCCCGCTCAAACTCCGCGAACTCAAGTTCGCGGAGCTTGGCTCCGGCCGCGGCATGCCCTCCATATATTTTGCTGGTAAACCTCCCTCGCCGGGCGGTGTTACCCTTGACCCCGTCCTCCTCTTCATCCCCTCTTACCCTTTTACCGGGTCTCCTGGGAGCCTGCTCCTTCCCCTCCCGTACCACGGGCTTCTTTACCCGGACCTCGGGGAGGTCGTCCCAAAAGAGCTCCACCGATGGGGCGTCGCTTTCGCGAGCGCTATCATCGTCGGAGTCCCTATCATATTCCTGATCAGGCGTTGGGTCCCTCTCAGGCATGTACGGGTAGACGCACGAGTGCGTCGTCCCCTTATCGGTATCCGTTATGCATGCCGTGTCATCCATCTTGAGCTTCTCAGAGTCAGTTGTGCGTTTGCCTTGGTCCGTCGTTTTGTTAGTTTCCTTGTCAGTTTTTGTTGCAAAATTCATTGTTGTTCCCACGAGTAAAAATAACTACGCATTGGTAGTGGTGCCCGCAAGAACACCCTGGAGACCCGGGTAGCCCGCCAGGGTATGGGTCGCTAGTGACTGATTTGAACGGCGGGAGGGCCCACGCCGGCGCCGAAGTGCCGACGTGATCCCCCCCGCCGCCCACACCCACCAGCCGCTCGAACCGAGCACTCCGCAGCCACGACCAAGCTACGGAGATTGGGGTTTTTTATAGAGGTTTGGCATCCTCGCGGTCCGGCCAATTAAGGCAAGACCCCCGGCCCTGAGCCGTGAGACATGACCACGACACTCAGGGTTACGGTTTGCGGCGGTGGCAGGATGGTAGTGCCTGTCTGGTGACCGGACAACCCGATCCACCAGACCCGCCGTGTTGTCGGGTTATTCGCCATCGGCCAATAATGTCCCCGAGGAGACATTATTGACCGATGCCCAGGGTGCACCGTCCCGAACCTGCTAAGCTTACCCCCGGACGTATCCAGAAGGCAACCATAGCAGTAGGGCACACGAGGAGGTTACCCGACCTAGCACCCCAACCTAACCTAACCTAACCTAACCTAACCTAACCTAACCTAACCTAACCTAACCTAACCTAACCTAACCTAACCTAACCTAACCTAACCTAACCTAACCTAACCTAACCTAACCTAACCTAACCTAACCTAACCTAACCTAACCTAACCTAACCTAACCTAACCTAACCTAACCTAACCTAACCTAACCTAACCTAACCTAACCTAACCTAACCTAACCTAACCTAACCTAACCTAACCTAACCTAACCTAACCTAACCTAACCTAACCTAACCTAACCTAACCTAACCTAACCTAACCTAACCTAACCTAACCTAACCTAACCTAACCTAACCTAACCTAACCTAACCTAACCTAACCTAACCTAACCTAACCTAACCTAACCTAACCTAACCTAACCTAACCTAACCTAACCTAACCTAACCTAACCTAACCTAACCTAACCTAACCTAACCTAACCTAACCTAACCTAACCTAACCTAACCTAACCTAACCTAACCTAACCTAACCTAACCTAACCTAACCTAACCTAACCTAACCTAACCTAACCTAACCTAACCTAACCTAACCTAACCTAACCTAACCTAACCTAACCTAACCTAACCTAACCTAACCTAACCTAACCTAACCTAACCTAACCTAACCTAACCTAACCTAACCTAACCTAACCTAACCTAACCTAACCTAACCTAACCTAACCTAACCTTTTTTTTTTTTTTTTTTTTTTTTTTTTTTTTTTTTTTTTTTTTTTTTTTCACGGAGTGGAAACGCTTTATGCGTACCCAGGGGGAAGATGGGTTATGTGGGACTCTCTCCTCAGTTAGAGCGGTAGAGGAGCATACCCACTAAAACCACTCCGGTGTTTCACCCTCTTTGCCGTTTGGAGTAGGGGTGCCATGGGATCTGAGGATTCTACCAGGACACCCCCCGGCCGCACCGGCCTGAGCCGGTGCTCCCGCGCTTTGAAGGGGAGGACCGTGAAACACCGCGGTCCTCCCCCAGACGTGTGAAGTCGAAGTTGGTGGGTTTCCCCCAGAAACAAATACCCACTGACTCCACTCGGGGTTTCAGGCCTGCAGCGAACTGCGCCCTCCGTCCACCCCTCCGTCCGCGCCGGAACGGGTGCGCGTCGACCGAGGTCTTCACGCTCCCGCTCCACGGCCTCCTACTGCGACGCAACGGAGTCGCAGAAGGAGGCCCCCCTCCGCCAACGGGGTGAGAGTCACCTCCCTCCCCGCGGCTCCTCTTGGGCTGCGGTTTCCCGGTACACCCCTCTGGCTACGGGTCCCCGCAGCCCAGGCGCTCCAAGTGCGACTTTCCGATGAAAGCCACAATGGAGCGCCCCCTCTTGGGTTCCTCTTGGCTTCACCGTGCGCCCTCTACACGGTTACTGAGCCCCCCCGCCACGACAAGGCGAGAACCCGTTGGGGGGGAACCTAACCTAACCTAACCTAACCTAACCTAACCTAACCTAACCTAACCTAACCTTTTTTTTTTTTTTTTTTTTTTTTTTTTTTTTTTTTTTTTTTTCACGGAGTGGAAACGCTTTATGCGTACCCAGGGGGAAAGGGTTATGTGGGACCCTCAGTTAGAGCGGTAGAGGAGCATACCCACTAAAACCACTCCGGCGTTTCTCCCTCTTGCCGATAGTGGGGGTGCCATGGGTTCCAGTGGACTTCACCACGAACACCCCCCGGCCGCACCGGCGTTAGCCGGTGCTCCCGCGCTATTGGGGGGAAGGACCGTAAACGCACCGGCCCTTCCCCCAGACGGTGTGAAGTCGTATGGTGGGGTTCCCCCTAAAACATAAAACCCACCGACTCCACTAGAGGTTTAGGCGGGCGGCGAACTGCGCCCGCCGTCTACCCCTCCGTCTGCGCCGGAGCGGGTGCGCATCGACATGCTCTTCGCGCTCCCGCTCCGCGGCCTCCTTCTGCGAGATAACATTCTCGCAGAAGGAGGCCACTGCCTCCCATGACCTCTCGCTGCTTAGCATGGTCGCCACTAGGGCGTGCAGCGAGAGGTCCCCTCCTCCGGTGGTCATCACCAGATCCTGACGCTCCAGGTCCCAACGGCTGCACTCTTGAAGAGTGTGTTGGGCCGTGTCGTCAGGATCCCCGCATTCATGGCACTGCGGGCTCGGCTCCCTACCTATCAGGTGCAGATAGTGACCGAAGCATCCGTGCCCGGTCAGCACCTGCGTCAGTCGGAAGCCGAGACCGCCGTGCCCCCTCTCTAGCCAGCCCTCGAACGACGGGAGGATTGCCCCTATGGTACGGGTTCCATAGGGGGAATCCTCCACGTCGTTTTTCCACCGATCTCTCATGCGCTCGGCCGCCATGCGGCGCACCCTCTCCACCTCATCTGGGTGAGGCCGCTCCCCTCGTGCCCTAGCCCACGCCCGCGCCCTGTATGTTTCCGCCTGGACCTGGGCGTCCAGTTCCCAGGGCGGAGTGCAGGCCAGGAGACACGCTGCGGCGTGGGAAACCGTCGTGTAGGCCTTCGATATGCGGAGGGCCACCACCCTCTGAGGCCTACGGAGACAGGCCCTGTTCCGGGCCGTGAGCCTGTCGGCCCATATCGGCGCCCCATACAGTGCCATGCTGCGCACAACACCAGCAAAGAGGCGCCGACACGGGTCTCCAGGTCCACCCACGTTTGGGAGCAGTCGGCCAAGGGCCGATGCAGCCCCCACCACTCGGGGAGCCATTCTTGCGAAGTGCTCCCCAAAGTTCCATTTTCGGTCAAGGACAAGGCCAAGATATTTAATGTTGGCCCTGACCTCGACCGCTTCCCCTCTCACTGGGATGGTAGCCCCGGCCACCAGCCGCCAGCCCCGCCCGCCGAAGACTATTGCCTCCGTCTTGGCTAGCGATACTCTCAGCCCCAGCATGCTGATGCGGTCGACGGTCAACTCTGTCACGACCGCCGCCCTCCGCATGGTCTCCTCGTACTTCGTTCCCCGCACGGCCACCATGGTGTCATCTGCATAACAAATGGTGGCCATGCGGGGCAGTTGGACTCCTCGTATGGCCCAGTCGTACCCGATGTTCCACAACAGGGGCCCGAGTACCGACCCCTGGGGAACACCGCACGCCATACTGTGAGCCCTCACTCGGCCATGGTGCTCATAGAGCACCACCCTATCTGTCAGGTAGTGCTCCACCAGCCGCGTCAGGTAAAGAGGCACCTGATGGAACCGTAGTGCCTCCAATATGACCGCATGGGGGAGCGTCCCGAAGGCATTGGCGATGTCGAGCGACACCGCCACTACTCCCTCCCCCATGTCTGCGGCATACTCACTGAAGTCCCTGAGGGCCTTCAGTGCGTCGACAGTGGATCGCCCCTCCCGGAACCCGAACTGCCTATCACTCAAGTTCGGGCCCGTGTCCACCAGGTGGTCCACTATCCGACGGGACAGACACCTCTCCAGCATCTTGCCCGCCTCATCCAGAAGGACAATAGGGCGGTAGCCCGAGGGAGAGTCCGGCGGGCGGCCCTCCTTTCTGAGAAGGCACAAGCGTCCCTCCTTCCAACACCTCGGGAACCGCCCCTCTCTAAGACAATCGTCAAAGAGAGATTTGAGGCGGCTCCCGAGGTGCCCCATCGCCATTGAGAGCACCCTTCCCGGCACTCCATCCGGCCCCGGGGCCCTCCTGCAGGACCGCAGGCGGTTCGTCACCCATTCCATCTCGTCGTCAGTAACCGGAGGGACGACGAGTGGACCCTGCGGCTCCGCAGATGGCCCCGTCATGATCGGCGGATCGTACTCCGGTGCCGGCGGAAATAGGTCCCTCACTATGCGTGCGAGGAGATCCGGCTCCAGGGAGTCCATGGGGGGGGCCTGCTGCATTTTGTTGCGGACCGCCTTGTATGGCCGCCCCCATGGGTCCCTGTCCAGCGTAGCCAGGAATTCCTCACGCGCCTCGTCCTTTCTTTTGCCGATGGCCACTCGGAGGGCCATCTTCGCCTCCCTGAGCGCCTCGTAGAGGAGTTCCTCCTCCGCAGCCTCATGACGCCTCCGCCTACAGCGGGTGTAGGCCCTGCGAGCTCGGTTACTGGCGGCCCGAAGGTCCGCAATCTCTTGGGACCACCAGTACACCTGCTTTTTGCCCGGCATCCGCCGCGCTCGAGGCATGGCCGCATCGCACACCGTCTGCAACGAGGCCCGGAATCGGACCGCCTTCTCCTCCACCCCCAAGTTGTCCGGGGGGGGGCTGCACCATGCCTGAACCATCGCGGCCTCCTCCGCCATATCCCGGTCTAGGCGTGACAATGTCCATCTTGGCAGTGCCGCCCTGCGCCTTCTCCCTCTGGAGCTTGGCAGCGGGGCTCCAGCTGTGGTTTGGACCCTCATCCGGATGTATAAGTGATCGGAGAGGGTCTCCACGTCCTCCAGGACACGCCAGTCAGTGATGCGTGCGGCAATGGCAGGGGTAGCGAACGAGACGTCCACTATTGACTCCCCCTGCCACCGCACGCAGGTGCTGGCGATGCCCTGGTTCAATACTACGAGCCCCATCGCGATCACCCAGTCTCCCAGGGCCATCCCTTTAGGGTCCGTGATGGTCGACCCCCACATCACGCTCTTGGCGTTGAGGTCACCGGCGATGACGGTTTGCGCCGGCCCAGCCCTCCTGACGACTCCTTCGAGGACCTTCAAGAAGTCCTCGAAGTCACGCAGCGGGTCATTGGGGGAGAAGTATACCGCAACCAGTACGGTTTCTCCCCACTTCGCCGCCGCGTAACCCCGCCCTCGCTCCAAAGGAGAGAGGGGGAGGAAGTCGCCAGTTGTCGGCACCACCATCGCGACCCTACCATCTGCAGCCCCCACCCAGTTGGGCTGGGCAGGCACATAATAGGGCTCACCCACGACCGCAACACCAATTCCCCACTCCGCAATAGCCTGCATCATGAGATCCTGGGCCCTTGCGGAGTGGTTGATGTTGCACTGCAGAATGTCTGAGTAGCGGTGTGCTGGCATTCAGACATCCATGCAGTGCTCCTCTTGGTGTGCCTGTGCGGCACCACTTGGGACGGCGTTCTGGGTCCCGGCAGGGGCCTCTCGCCCTCTTATCGCCGGCGGGGCACATTTGATTCCCCCCATCACGTGCTCGGCCGGGCGCTTGGCCAGAAGGCAGACCGCGCAGAAGGCCTTAACCTCCTTACAGTCCGCTAACTTGTGTCCCGGCTTACTGCACCTGAAGCACAGAGCGCTTCTGTCCACTGTCGACGGACAGAGCGCCCTCGTGTGCCCCGTCCCCATGCAGCGGAAGCACCGCATGGGAGTCGGGTCCAGTGCCTTAACGCGAGCCTTCGACCAACCTACGATAAGGCATCCCTTCACAATGAGGGCGTTGGCCGCAGTCACCGGGCGTTGGCCGCAGTCACCGGGCACTTTACTACGACCGACCCACCTCCGTTTCTAGGCGCCCTTACCGTCCCCACTTTGACTTGGGTGAGCGAGCACTGCCCTCCTTCCGAAACAGCTTTGGCCACTGCCTCTTGGGTTACCGTCTCATCGAGTCCGGCCACTTGAATGCCGGCCATTTTGACGGGCCTATGCACTGTCGCGACGTCACCCACGATGGCCTCAATCTTCTGCCGGAGGTCATCAGCCGCCCTGTCCTTGTTCGAGCCTGAGACCTCTATGATTCGGGCCCCGGTAGCCGTCTTCCGAACCCGCACGTGCTCCAGCCCCACATCGGCAAGGTTGAGTGTCGTGGTAGCCCGCGCCATAACTGAGGTATATGAATCCTCAGCTTCCGGCTTCAACGTGACCACGACGGCGGCTGTACTGGGGACAGCCAGCTTTCTTGGTCCCGGCGGGGGCTTTTTGACCTGGGCTGTCTGCTGAGCAGTCCGCTGCGCAGCCAGACGTCTCTTCTTTTCCTTCTTGCCAAGTATCTCCACCCAGGATGAGGGCAGAGGTGGCGCATTCTCGGCAGCTGAGGGTCCCTGACCGCTCATAGCTGGCTGTGGTCCAGTGGCAGCCCGCCGATCGTTGGGGGCGGGGGACTCGAGAGACGTCGCCGGGGGAGCACCGTTCGCCGCCCGCTTGCCTCGCTTGGCCCTGGTTTTTTTGGGCACAGGGGGAGCATTGGACCCGCTCATGTTTGGGGCTGGGACTCCTACCGGCGCCTCAGATGACCCCGGCAGCTGCGGTGGCACCTCCTTGTTGCGGTCGCTCGCCAGTGAAGGGCGGAGGATGGGCTCCGCCGGTAGCCTCTTTGCGAACTCCCCCAGCCGGACGTTTACAAATTCGCCCATCTCCCTGAATCGCTCATGGATGACATCTGAGAGGGACACGAACAGGTCCCTCTTGAGTTCCGCCATGAGGTCAGGGAGATCCGACGTCGCCCCCAAGGGCCCAGCAGTTGCTTCCGGTGGTGGAGACCTCCGCTCCGAGTATGCGGCCCTGAGAGCCTTTGTTTCCGCCTCAAGAATTGCCAGCTGCTCCCGCATCCTTTTATTGTCAGCCTTCAGGATACGGATCTCCTCAGGCTCCGTGCGGGACTGAACTTCTTCCGTCACATCCATGATTTCCCGGCAGGCGGTGTTCATTCTGCCCCACACGTCCCCCTTTAGATTTCTACTCCTGGCGGCCTCTTCCATGATGACCTGAGCAGCACTTCGGGTCCTGTCCACCCATTCGTGGCGGGGTAAAGTGGCGAGGTTCTCGGCGCGGCTTTTCTTCTTCCTACCCTTGGCCCCGAAAACTGGGGCAGGAGTAGAAGGAGGCTCTCGCCGATATTCCGCCGCCGCGTCTGCCTCCCGCTCGAAGTCCGCAAGCTCCAGTTCGCGGAGCTTGGCTCTCACCGCGGCCTGGCCCACATGAGTCCCCTTGCGGGCAAATCTCCCTCTGCGAGCAGTGTTAATTTTTACCCCTTTCTCAGGGTAGATCTCCTCTCCAGCTACCCTTTTGCCTGGCCTCCTGGGAGCCTCCTCTTCCAATTCAGACGGGTCCATGAGGACTTCCGGGAGCTCGTCCCAGTACTCATCCTCGCTGTCGCCGTCGTCAATTTCGCCCTCCCTCTCGGGCATATGCGCAGGGTAAGCGCCTCGGTTCGTTGTATCCTTCTCGGTGTCCGTAAAGAAAAAGCCTGTTCGTTGTGACGAGACGGTCCCATCTGGACTCGTCTCGTCCTCCCTTCCTACGTCAGTTTTGTTTTTAATATGTTTATCCATTTTTGTTCCCACGAGTTATTAATATGCCATACAGTGGTGGCGGTGCCCGCAAGAACACCCTGGAAGACCCGGGTAGCCCGCCAGGGTATGGGACGCTAGTGACTGGTTTGACGGCAGGAGGGACCACGCCGGCGCCGAAGCGCCGACGCGGTCCCACCCGCCGCCCACACCCACCAGCCGCTCGATTCGAGCACTCCGCAGTCACGCCCAAACTACGGAGATTGGGGTTTTTTATAGAGGTTTGGCATCCTCGCGGTCCGGCCAATTAAGGCAAGACCCCCGGCCCTGAGCCGTGAGACATGACCACGACACTCAGGGTTACGGTTTGCGGCGGTGGCAGGATGGTAGTGCCTGTCTGGTGACCGGACAACCCGATCCACCAGACCCGCCGTGTTGTCGGGTTATTCGCCATCGGCCAATAATGTCCCCGAGGAGACATTATTAACCGATGCCCAGGGTGCACCGTCCCGAACCTGCTATGTTTACCCCCGGACGTATCCGAAAGGCACCCATAGCAGTAGGGCACACGAGGAGGTTACCCGACCTAGCACCCCAACCTAACCTAACCTAACCTAACCTAACCTAACCTAACCTAACCTAACCTAACCTAACCTAACCTAACCTAACCTAACCTAACCTAACCTAACCTAACCTAACCTAACCTAACCTAACCTAACCTAACCTAACCTAACCTAACCTAACCTAACCTAACCTAACCTAACCTAACCTAACCTAACCTAACCTAACCTAACCTAACCTAACCTAACCTAACCTAACCTAACCTAACCTAACCTAACCTAACCTAACCTTTTTTTTTTTTTTTTTTTTTTTTTCACGGAGTGGAAATGCTGTTACGCATACCCCCGGGGGACTGGGGGTTATGTGGGGCTCTCTCCTCAGTTAGAGCGATAGAGGAGCATACCCACTAAAACCACTCCGGCGTTTCACCCACTTGGCCGTTTGGAGTAGGGGTGCCGTGGGATCCATTGGATTCTACCAGGACACCCCCCGGCCGCACCGGCCTGAGCCGGTGCTCCCGCGCTTTGGAGGGAAGGACCGTGAAACGCAACGGCCCTCCCCTCAGACGTGTGGAGCCTTAACGGTGGGTTTCCCCCGAATACCCACGACTCCACTGGGGGCTTGGCTTGCAGCGAACTGCGCCTGCGCTCAGCCCCTCCGTCTGCGCCGGGGCGGGCGCGCGCCGACACTGCCAACACGATGACAGTATCGGCGCGCACCCGCCCCGGGCCCCCTTCTGCGAGATGAGATTCTTGCAAAAGGGGGCCATGACCTCCCGCGACCTCTCGCTGCCCAGCATGGTCGCCGCTACGGCGTGCAGCGAGAGGTCACCTACCACTGCCGCCCTTCAGACGTCCATCTCCTCCTCGGGACGTCTGGGGTCTGCCTCCGGCGTCCCTGTTGGGGGCGCCTGCCCTCTGGTAGCCGGCGGAGTGCACGCCCGTCCACCCATTACGTGGTCGGCCGGGCGCCTGGCGAGCTGGCACACTGCGCAGTGAGCCTTCACCTCTTTACACTCCGCCAGCTTGTGACCCGGCCTGCTGCACCGGATGCACAGGGCGCTTCTGTCCACTGATGGACAGAGCGCCCTCGTGTGCCCCGTGCCGAAGCACCGGAAACACCTCATAGGTGTCGGCACCATGGCTTTGACCCGTGCCGCAGACCACCCCACCTGGAGACGCCCCGCCTGGATTAGGGCGTTAGCCGCCGTGACCGGGCACTTTACTAAGGCCGTTCCCATTCCACCGCGGAGCACACGGATGGCCCCCACCTTGACCTGCGTGAGCAGGCACCGCCCCAGGTCCGAGACCGCTTTGCCCACCGCCTCCTGCGTCGCCGTCTCATTGAGGCCGGTGAGCTGGATCTCGGCCATTTTGACGGGCCTGTACACGTTGGCCACGTCCCCCACCAGCGCCTTGATCCTCGCGCAGAGGTCGTCAGCCCCCCTTTCTCTATTTTCGCCGGGGACCTCGAAAATACGGGCCCCCGTCGCCGTCTGTCGCAAGGTTACGTGCTGCAGTCCCACCTCGGCAAGGTCGAATGATGTGACCACCTTCCCGATGACCGCGGGATATGACACCTCAGCCTCGGGCTTGAGGGAGATCACTACGGCCGCCGTGTTGGGGGTAGGCAGCTTCTTTGCCCCTTGTGGGGGCTTCTTCTGCTGCACTGGCGGGGGCTTCCTCGACTGCACTGGCTGTGCAGCCTGGGATTTTTTCCCCTTCCCCTTCCCTTTATCCTTGACCACGTCCACCCAAGGTCTTGGAGGGGGAGGTGGTGCACTCTGTGCAGAAGAAGAAGAGGGTCCCTGACCGCTCCCACTCTGCACTGAACCGTCAGGGGCCCGCCGCTCCTTGGAAGCGGGAGTCTTGGTGGGCGTGGCAGCCGGCACTGGAGCAGCGTCGGTCGCGGCCCGCTGGTCTCGCTTGGCCGGGGTCTTGGAGGACCTGGCGGCCGGTGCTTTTGGAGCACCGCCCGTATCCCGCTGTGACTGCGGGGTCGCAGTCTGGCCCGCAGATTTTTTGCGGTCTCCCGCCAGTGAGGGGCGGAGGATGGGCTCCGCTGGGAGTCTCTTCTCGAACTCCCCCAGCCGGACGTTCACAAACTCCCCCAACTCCCTGAACCTGTCTTGGATCGCATCTCCAAGGGACACAAACAGGTCCCTTTTCAGCTCTCCAATCAGGTCAGGGAGATCGGTCACAGGCCCTCTAGGCGCAGCCGAGGTTCCCGGGGATGGGGACCTTCTCTCCATGATCGCGGCCCTAAGGGCCTTCGTCTCGGCTTCGAGGAGCCCGAGCTGTTCCCGCATCAGCTTGTTCTCCGCCTTTAAGATGCGGATCTCCTCGGGCTCCGTGCGGGACTGGACTACTTCTGTCGCCTGCAGGATTTCCCTGCAGGCGGCATTCATCCTGCCCCACACGGCGCCCTTGAGGTTCCCGCATGTGGCGGCCTCTGTCAGGATGGCTGTGGCGGCGCTGCGGGCCCTTTCCACCCACTCTTCATTGGGTGCAGTCACCGGCTCTATGGAGCTGCGCACCATCATGGTGTCCCTTCGGTACTCAGCAGCCGCGTCTGCCTCCCGCTCAAACTCCGCGAACTCAAGTTCGCGGAGCTTGGCTCTGGCCGCGGCATGCCCTCCGTGCGTTCTGCCGGTGAACCTCCCTCGACGGGCGGTGTTAACCTTGACCCCGTCCTCCGGTTCATCCTCCCTTGCCCTTTTGCCGGGTCTCTTGGGAGCCTGGTCTTTCCCCTCCCGTTCTACGGGCTTCTTTATTCGGACCTCGGGTAGGTCGTCCCAGAATAACTCCACCGATGGAGCGTCGCTTTCGCGAGCGCTAGCGTCATCGTCAGAGTCCCTCTCAGATTCCTTGTCCTTTTGTTCCCTCTCCGGCATGTAAGGGTAGGCGCCCGAGTGCGTCATCCCCTTATCAGTGTCCGTTGTGCGTGCCATGTCGTTCGTTTGTTCCCTCATATCAGAGTCCGTTGTGCGTTTGCTATGGTCCGTCGTTTTTTTTTGTGTCCTCAATTTGTTTTTTTTTTTATATGCAATGTTCATTGTTGTTCCCACGAGTAAAAAAGTTGCCACACAAAGGTAGCGGTGCCCGCAAAAACACCCTTGGAAGCCCGAGCTGCAACCAGGGTGGGTTGCTAGTGACTGGTTTGACGGCGGGAGGGCCCACGCCGGCGCCGAAGCACCGACGTGATCCCCCCGCCGCCCACACCCACCAGCCGCTCGAATCGAGCACTCCGCAGCCACAACCAAGCTACGGAGATTGGGGTTTTTTATAGAGGTTTGGCATCCTCGCGGTCCGGCCAATTAAGGCAAGACCCCCGGCCCTGAGCCGTGAGACATGACCACGACACTCAGGGTTACGGTTTGCGGCGGTGGCAAGATGGTAGTGCCTGTCTGGTGACCGGACAGCCCGATCCACCAGACCCGCCGTGTTGTCGGGTTATTCGCCATCGGCCAATAATGTCCCCGAGGAGACACCATTGACCGATGCCCAGGGTGCACCGTCCCGAACCTGCTATGGTTACCCCCGGACGTATCCGAAAGGCACCCATAGCAGTAGGGCACACGAGGAGGTTACCCGACCTAGCACCCCAACCTAACCTAACCTAACCTAACCTAACCTAACCTAACCTAACCTAACCTAACCTAACCTAACCTTTTTTTTTTTTTTTTTTTTTTTTTTTTGTTCACGGAGTGGAAACGCTTTATGCGTACCCAGGGGGAAAATGGGTTATGTGGGACTCTCTCCTCAGAGATAGCGATAGAGGAGCATACCCACTAAAACCACTCCGGCGTTTCACCCTCTTCGCCGTTTGGAGTAGGGGTGCCGTGGGATCCTGGATTCTACCAGGACACCCCCCGGCCGCACCGGTCTAAGCCGGTGCTCCCGCGCTTTGGAGGGAAGGTCCGTGAAACGCAACGGCCCTTCCCTCAGACGTGTGGAGCCTTAACGGTGGGTTTCCCCCGAATACCCACGACTCCACTCGGGGCTTGGCTTGCAGCGAACTGCGCCTGCGCTCAGCCCCTCCGTCTGCGCCGGGGCGGGCGCGCGCCGACACTGCCAACACGATGACAGTATCGGCGCGCACCCGCCCCGGGCCCCCTTCTGCGAGATGAGATTCTTGCAAAAGGGGGCCATGACCTCCCGTGACCTCTCACTGCCCAGCATGGTCGCCACTACGGCGTGCAGCGAGAGGTCACCCACCACTGCCGCCCTTCAAACGTCCATCCCCTCCTCAGGACGTCTGGGGTCCGCCTCCGGGGTCCCTGTTGGGGGCGCCTGCCCTCTGGTCGCCGGCGGAGTGCACGCCCGTCCACCCATCACGTGGTCGGACGGGCGCTTGGCGAGGAGGCACACTGCGCAGTGAGCCTTCACCTCTTTACACTCCGCCAGCTTGTGACCCGGCCTGCTGCACCGGATGCATAGGGCGCTTCTGTCCACTGGTGATGGACAGAGCGCCCGCGTGTGTCCCGTGCCCATGCATCTGAAGCACCGCATGGGCGTCGGCGCCATGGTTTTCACCCGGGCCGCCGCCCACCCCACCTGGAGACGCCCCGTCTGGATCAAAGCGTTCGCCGCCGTGACGGGGCACTTCACCAGCGCCGATCCCACTCCACTACGGAGCAGCCGGATGGCCCCCACCTTGACCCGCGTGTACAGGCACCCTCCCTGGTCCGAGACCGCTTTGCCCACCTCCTCTTGCGTCACCGTCTCATTGAGGCCGGTGAGCTGGATCTCAGCCATTTTGACGGGCCTGTACACGCTGGCCACGTCCCCCACCAGGGCCTCGATCCTCGCACACAGATCGTCGGCCCCCCTTTCCCTGTTTTCGCCGGGGACCTCAAAAATGCGGGCCCCCGTCGCCGTCTGCCGTAATGTCACGTGTTTCAGCCCCACCTCGGCAAGGCTGAAAGACGTGATCACCTTATTGATGACAGCGGGGTATGACACCTCAGCCTCCGGCTTGAGGGCGATTACTACGGCCGCCGTGTTGGGGGTGGGCAGCTTCTTCGGCCCTGGTGGGGGCTTCCTCTGCTGCA
This sequence comes from Metalampra italica, assembly GCA_949699065.1. NCBI lineage: Eukaryota > Metazoa > Arthropoda > Insecta > Lepidoptera > Oecophoridae > Metalampra > Metalampra italica. Next base: position 28,613 of record OX452989.1, read on the forward strand.
CTGGCGGGGGATTTGTCGGTTGCACCTGCTGTGCAGCCTGTGATTTCTTCCCCCTCCCCTTTCCTTTATCTTTAACCACGTCCACCCAAGGTCTTGGAGGGGGAGGTGGTGTATTCTGAGCAGAGGACGAGGCGGGTCCCTGTCTCTCATCCCTCAGCTGTGGCCCTGCAGGAGTCCGCCTCTCCTTAGGAGCAGTGCCGGCCTTCGCCTTTTTGCCTCGCTTGGCATTGAGGCCGTCCGCGCTAGGAACGGGCTCCAACGCTACCGCTTGCTGCTGCGATTGCGGAGTCGCAGCCTGGCCCACTGCTTTCTTGCTGTCTGCCGCTAGTGGGGGGCGGAGGATGGGCTCCGCCGGGAGTCTCTTCTCGAACTCCCCCAGCCGGACGTTCACAAACTCCCCTAGCTCCCTGAACCTGTCTTGGATTGCATCTCCAAGGGACACAAACAGGTCCCTCTTCAGCTCACCAATCAGGTCAGGGAGATCCGTCACGGCCCCCATGGGCGCAGCCGGGGCCCCCGGGGATGGGGACCTCCTCTCCAAAAACGCGGCCCTAAGGGCCTTCGTCTCGGCTTCGAGGAGCCCGAGCTGTTCCCGCATCAGTTTATTCTCCTCTTTTAAGATGCGGATCTCCTCGGTCTCCGTGCGGGACTGAACTACTTCTGTCGCCTCCAGGATTTCCCTGCAGGCGGCATTCATCCTGCCCCACACGGAGCCCTTGAGGTTCCCGCATGTGGCAGCCTCCGTCAGGATGGCTGTGGCGGCTCTGCGGGCCCTTTCTACCCACTCTTCATTGGGTGCAGTCACCGGCTCTATGGGGCTGCGCTCCCTCGTGACATCCCCTGTTTCCCTTTTATCCTCCGCCTGGGGTTCCCTTCGGTACTCAGCCGCTGCGTCTGCCTCCCGCTCAAACTCCTCGAACTCAAGTTCTCGGAGCTTGGCTCTGGCCGCGGCATGTCCCACTTGTGCGCCCTTGCTGGCGACCCTTCCTCGGCGGGCGGTGTTCACCTTGCCCCCGTCCTCCGGTCCCTCTTCTTTCCCGCCTGCTCTTTTGGCGGGTCTCCTGGGAGCCTGCTCATTATCCTCGCCTTTCGCGAGCTTTTTCCGAATCTTAGGTAGGTCGTCCCAGAAGAACTCCACCGATGGGGCATCGCTTTCGCGAGCGCTTTCATCGACGGAATCCCTCCCAGACTCCTTTCCTGCGGTTGGATCCCTCTCAGGCATGTAAGGGTAGACGCGCGAGTGCGTTGTCCCCTTATCAGTTTCCGTTGTGCATGCCAGGTCGTCAGTTGGTATCCATGGTTGGTTCAACAAGTCCAAGTCCGTTGTGCGTTTGCTTAGGTCCGTCTGTCTTCCTTGTCTCCACATTATTTTGTTCCATCTCTTTTTTGTTGCATAGTTCATTTTGGTTCCCACGAGTAAATAGTAGCTACACAGTGGTAGCGGTGCCCGCAAGAACACCCTGGAAGACCCGGGTAGCCCGCCAGGGTATGGGACGCTAGTGACTGGTTTGACGGCAGGAGGGACCACGCCGGCGCCGAAGCGCCGACGTGGTCCCACCCGTCGCCCACACCCACCAGCCGCTCGATTCGAGCACTCCGCAGTCACGCCCAAACTACGGAGATTGGGGTTTTTTATAGAGGTTTGGCATCCTCGCGGTCCGGCCAATTAAGGCAAGACCCCCGGCCCTGAGCCGTGAGACATGACCACGACACTCAGGGTTACGGTTTGCGGCGGTGGCAGGATGGTAGTGCCTGTCTGGTGACCGGACAACCCGATCCACCAGACCCGCCGTGTTGTCGGGTTATTCGCCATCGGCCAATAATGTCCCCGTAGAGACATTATTGACCGATGCCCAGGGTGCACCGTCCCGAACCTGCTATGGTTACCCCCGGACGTATCCGAAAGGCACCCATAGCAGTAGGGCACACGAGGAGGTTACCCGACCTAGCACCCCAACCTAACCTTTTTTTTTTTTTTTTTTTTTTTTTTTTTTTTTTTTTTTTTTTTTTTTTTTTTTTTACGTGTGGAAATGCTTTATGCATTCCCGACCTCCTGGGGGACGGAGGCCGGGATATGTGGGACTCTCTCTTCAGATGGTAACGGAGCATACCCACTAAAACCACACGGTGGCCATCCCGGCGCATTTTTGGAGTGACCCCGAGCAGGCCTCTCGGAGCCTTGCCTCCGGAGCCACTCCGCGCCCGCCGCTTCACAGCGGCTCACCTCGGGGGGAGCTAAGTTCCTCCCCCCCGCACCCTCGCGGTGCTGCAGCAGCACGAGGCCACCCCGTGCTGCCGCCCTCCTCGGGGTCGCGTCCTGATGTTGTGGGCGACTGAGGCCCCCGCCTCAGCCGCCCGCGACCCCGACGACCCCTTTTAGTCGGCTTGTACGACAGGCAGGGGATACCGTGGCTGTATTCCTCGCCCCAGCACACAGGGCCCTCGGGCACTTACGGCGGCATCGTACTTGCGTACGCCCGCCGTCTGCGCCCGACCCTCCGTCGGCGTATCGGGGGAGCGGAGGCATCCTCCTCCCTCGCCCGTTCCGCCGTCTCCTTGTGCGTCATCACTTCCTCGCAGAAGGAGACCATTGCCTTCCAGGACCTCTCGCTGTCGACCATAGATTTAACTACGGCCGGCAGCGAGAGATCCGCCCCCACGGCCGCGATCAGATGCGCCCGCGGTTCGTCCCATGCTGGACACTCAGCAAGCGTGTGCTGCGCCGTATCTTCGGCGCAGCCACAGCTATGGCATTCTGGGGTGGGCTCCCTCCCCGCCACACCGCACAGGTACCTCCCGAAGCAACCATGCCCCGAGAGGACCTGCACGAGGTGGAAGGTGAGAGCCCCCGGTTTTTCGTCGACCCATCTTTTGAGGACGGGTCGGACAGCTTCGATCGTCCGGAGGCCCGCGCCCGGCTCCTCCAGACGATCTCTCCACTTCCGGAGGAGCTCCTCGCGGGAGGTTTCCCTCCACCGCCTTATCTCCTCCGGATGTGGACGTTCTCCTCTGGCCCGCGACTCCGAGACCCGCTGGTATACCTCCGCCAGCACCTCGGCCTCCAGCTCCCAGGGCGGAGTGCCAGCCAGCACACACGCTGCCTCGCACGAGATGGTGCGGTATCCCCTCACGAGCCTGACCGCCATGACCCGCTGCGGCCTCCGTAGCAGGGTCCTGTTGTGGGCGGTCAGGGCGTCTATCCAGATAGGGGCTCCATACAGGGCCATCGACCGCACCACTCCAGCGTACAAGCGCCGACAATCGGCGCCCGGGTTGCCAACATTGGGGAGGAGACGACTCAGCGCGCCGGCGGCTCCGACGAGTTTCGGAGCCAGGCGAGCAAAGTGCGCCTTAAAATTCCACCGGCTGTCGAGGACGACGCCTAGGTACCGCATCGTCGACTCGACCCCGATGGAAGTTCCCCCCACCACCAAGTGGGATCCAGCCGGTGGCGCCCTCCGAGGCCCGTGGAAACACAGAGCCTCGGACTTGTTCAGCGCCACCTCGAGCCCTAGCCGGCGGATCCTGGCTACTACCAATGCCACCCCAGCCGTGGCCAGTATGGCTGCCCTCCGGTAGGTGCTGTCGCAGGCCGTCACGAGCGTGTCGTCAGCGTAACAAGTCACGCTGACGCCCGGCAGGTTCTGCCCGCGCAGCACCCAGTCGTAACCGATGTTCCACAGGAGCGGTCCGAGGACCGATCCCTGTGGAACACCGCACGACATCGCTCGGCTCTGCCACGCACTCTGCGTCGGGCATGTGACGGTTCTCTCGGAGAGATAAGCCGCCACCACCCGGCGCAGGTACCCCGGTACGCCGTGGAACTTTAGCGCCTCCTTTATGGTGTCCCAGGGCAGGGTATTAAAGGCGTTGGCAATGTCCAGAGACACCGCCAAGACGACCTCACCCCGGGACACCGCGTCCTCCGCCAGGGCCCTCACCCGCGCGATCGCGTCGATGGTGGACCTGCCCTGACGGAAGCCGAACTGATACTCGCTCAGGTTCGGCCCTTCCTCCTCCAGGTGCTTGACGAGGCGGGCGGCTACGACGCGCTCAAAGAGCTTGCCCACCTCGTCGAGCAGGACAATCGGCCGGTACGCCGAGGGCGAATCAGCCGGGCGTCCCTCCTTCCTCAGCAGGACCAGCTTTCCCGTCTTCCACCTGCGGGGGAACTGGCCCTGTTCCAGGCACGCGCTGAATATCGCCCTCACCCTCGGCTCGAGGGGCCCGAGCATCTGCACTAAGGCGCGGCCGGGGATGCCGTCAAGTCCCGGGGCGGTGTTGCCTTTGCTCTGAAGCCGCAGCACCGCCGCCTTCAGCTCGCCCTCAGTCACCTCGGGCGTGCTCACTTCCTCGTCCCGCTCTGCCATCGCCGCCATCAGCGGAGGGACGTGGGCAGCCCTGTATGGAAACAGGGCATCTACCACGCGATCCAGGATTTGGGGCTGGAGACTCTGCGTCACGGGGGGGGCCCAAGGGCGAAGCTTGCGCCTCACCATCTTGTACGGCCTCCCCCATGGATCACTGTTGAGGGTCTCCAGCATCTCCTCCTCCGCCAATGACTTGGCGTTGGCTATGGCCACCTTGAACGCCTTTGTACGCTCCTTGTATGTAGCGTACAATTGCGCCTCCTCGGCCTCATCCCTCTGCCGCCGCCTTCGGTATCTGGTGATCCGACGTCTCGCCACCACGCACTCGACGCGGAGCTGTGCGAGTTCGTCGGACCACCAGTACACGGAGCGCCTGGGCGGGGCCGGCCTGGCGCGGGGCATGGCCGCGTCGCAGACGTGCGACATGGCCTCCCCGAGCCACTCCGACTCACGCTCCACTTCGACGGGGCCCTCTGGTGGGTTCGACCAGGCCTGGACCAGGGCCGCCTCGTACAATAGTTCCCGGTCCATGCGCTTAATTCTCCAGCGTGGTCCTTGGCTTTCCCGGGATCGGCTGGTACCACTCGGGGCAAGTGGGGATGCAGCGACGTCGAACCGAATATATCGATGGTCAGACAGCGTCACTACATCCTCCAGCACTTCCCAGTCCCGGACACGGCGCGCCAGGGCAGCGTTCGCGAACGTGATGTCCACGATTGAGCTGCCCTGTGGCCGCACGCACGTGGGGACCGATCCACGGTTGAGCACCACCAGTCCAATCTCCACAGCCCACTCCTCGAGCGCTTCACCAAAAGGGTCTGTCGCCGGACATCCCCACGCCATAGACTTGGCATTGAGATCCCCGGCGACAATTACGTTAGTGGGTGAATTCTGGCCAATCAGAGCCCCGACTTCGACCAGGAACTGTTCGAATTCCGCCAGGGTCCGATTTGGCGAGAAATACACCCCGACCACCATCATGTTCCTCACGTATGCCGCGACGTAACCTCGGCCTCTCGTCACCCACTCCAGGGAAAGGCCAGACTGGGTGATGATGGCCACCAAGCCCTCGCGATCCCCCGCCCAGTTTTCTCGGGGCGGGACAAAGTAGGGCTCGGCGACCACTGCCACCTGTATCAACCGCTCCGCCATGCTCTGGAACAGAAGGTCCTGAGCATTGGCGCAGTGGTTGATATTCCCCTGTAGGAATCCGATGGTGTCCATTAATTGGCGATGTCCATCAGGTTCTCCTCGGCCTGGGCTGCTGAGATGCTAGCCACAGGGCAGACTGGCTGCGAGGAGGCCCTGAGGCCATCGCCGCCCTTCCTTCGGTTCCTATTGGGTTGGGTGGCGGCACACGCTTTGTTGCCCACCCTATGCCCCGCTGGCTTGCCCGCTGCTGCACACAGGGTGCAGTGCGGGTCAGCCGCACAGCCGCCAGCCTTGTGGCCGGGCTTACCACAGCGGTAGCAGTGATCGCTCCTGTCTACCTCCGCAGTGCATTTCGCTCTAACGTGCCCCGTTTCGAGGCAGCGAAAGCACCGCAGAGGCTTGGCCTCGAGCAGTTTTACCTGCGTCGATACCCACCCGACCAAGAGCCGACCACCCTCCACCACCTTTCTAGCGGCGGCGACCGGACACCGCACCCAAATTGTGCCGAGACCTGAGAAGTTCTGGCGAATTTCACCGGGCTTCACCTGGTCTGCGGCACACCCACCGGCCTTTGCAACCGCAGCCGCAACCTCGTCAGGGGTGATGGAATCGTCCAGCCCCGAAATGCGCATTTCTGCGCACTTCGTGGGTCTGGAGACTCGGATGTTCTGCTCCCCTATAGTTTCCCGCAGCGCCTTAGCCAGCAAGTCGGCCTTGTCGCCACTGGTGGTTCCTGGCACCAGCAGGATCCGCGCCCCAGTGGCTGCCATGGAGACGCGCATTCCCGGGGGGATGCCGAGGTCCTCGAGGTTCACTCTGCTCTTGGCCTCGGCAATCACCTGCCCATACGTCAGGCCCCTCTCCACGGCTTCCGGCTGCAGTGTAATCACCACAGCCGTAGTTCGGGGCTGGCGGAGCCTGCGGGTCTTCTTTTTACGCTGGGGCTGTGTCTGCCCTCCTTTGCCCTTCTTTGAGCCGTCCCCGGCCACCACATTCCACGCCCTGTTCATAGAAGCGGGCGGCGGGGGTAATGAACGAGGCTCCCTCCTCTCAGAGGCGGCCCCGTTGTCTGTCCTCCTCTTCCCTCCTCTCTTCTTCCGGCCCTGTTGACCTGAAGCGGGAGGTGGGAATTCTTCTCGCACCGGTTGTGCACCTGCCGCTGGGGCGGGGCCATATGTCGTCTCCTTGTTTCTGTCTGCAGCCAGTGGTGGCCGCAGACGCTTGGGGGGCAAAAGCCTGTCCTCTAGGGACTCCAGACGCGCCCCAACCATGGTCCCCACTTGGACCATGATGGAGCGCGTCAGCTCCTGCACGTCCAGGGCAGGCTGCTCGCCCATCGTTCGCTGTGCCGGACGGGGCAGGAGCAGCGGTTTAGGCGCTGGTACCGGCTTAGGTGGCAGCATCGGTCTGGGCGCCGGCAGCGGCCTGGGCGGCAGCGGCCCGGGCGGTAGCGGGGGAGACTCTTTCGAGCTCGACCCGGTAGGGATGGGCAAGGGATGCTCCTCATGAGCTGACCTCTCAGAGCCGACTGGCCCGGAAGGAGCCGGCGCCGCCCGCAGGCGAACCGACTCCAACTCGGACCTGAGCTGGGCAAACTCCTTACGGAGTTCATCCAGCTCCGCCCGCAGACAGCTGTTGCTGGCCTGCAGCAGCGCCGTCTCCTCGTCTGTCGTCCGCGAATGCAGCAGCTCCACTGCATCCCTTATAGACGCCACCGACTCCTTAAGGGCGCGTTGGAACGTGCCCTTCAGGTTGCCCGATGTTCTCGAGACCAAGGAAACGGTCTCAAGAGCATCGAGCACCTGTTTATTGAGGGCGGTGGCACTGCTTCCCTCCCCATTCCTTCTCTCCTGTGCTGTGGCCGCTGCACGGGCACGGGCGGCGCGAGCTTCGCGGGTTTTGCGAGCCCGCGCAGCTACCGCCTTTTCAGCCTCCAGCTGCCTCTCCTCCTTCTGCAGCTTGAGGAACTGAGCCTTGGCCAGGCCGAAGTCGGAGGGTGCTGGTGACGCGCGTTTGCTGGGCTTCTCACCGTCACCATCTACACCAGCGTTCATTTCCATGGACGGCTCAGAGTTGAGCCGCCTCTTCTCGCAGGTGGTCCTCCACAGACGGCCACCAGCAGTCACGGAGGACATCGACGCGTCCGACTCTCCCGTCTCATCTTCATATTCAGCAGTCGTATCCATGTTCGAGTCGACTTCCGTGCGCTTCGACATCACCCTCGCCGCTCTGGGCGCTGGTGATGGCGAAGCCCCCGTCGTCAGACTCGCATCTCCCTCCTTAAAACGCGGGCGCAATGCGCCCACGGAGCGTGAATCGCCCCCCCCAGAATACGAGGGGCAGGACGCCGCCGAAGCGACGCCGTGGGATTCTCCAGCCTCGGAGAGGCTGGTACCCACCTGGGGTAGTTGATTTTTATTCCCGCTCATGGTGTGTGGCTGTCATCCTACCACAGGATCTCTTTTTTCAGGGGTGAGTTCCCCTTAGGAATGGGAGTTGGATTGGGATAGGATAGGACAGGATTATAGGATTGGGAGAGGTGAGATAGGAGGGAGGGGGGAGGGGGGGGGAAGACGCAGTAAAGGCTGAACAACCCATCAACCATGCATCCCCTCATGCTGCGCCGCCATTTGGGATTCGGGGAAACTTTATTTTATAGAGGTTTTCATCCCTCGCGGTCCAGGAGTCGTGGACCCTCGGTCCCTTCGGAAAATCCGTAGGGATTACGATATACTTGACGGTGGCACCGAAGTGCCTGCCAAGCGGCATAAATGCACACTCAGCCCGCCCTTGCTCCATCCACTGTGCCCTCTGCTAATCAGAGGGACACGCGGAGAAACGTTGAGGCCCGAGGGCCTCCTCCTCCATGGAGCTGTGTTCTGCGAACTCGCAGGCACAGCCCCCCATCTCGTCGGGTTATTCGCCATCGGCCAATAATGTCCCCAAAGAGACATTATTGACCGATGCCCAGGGTGCACCGTCCCGAACCTGCTATGTTTACCCCCGGACGTATCCGAAAGGCACCCATAGCAGTAGGGCACACGTGGAGGTTACCCGACCTAGCACCCCACCCCAACCTAACCTAACCTAACCTAACCTAACCTAACCTTTTTTTTTTTTTTTTTTTTTTTTTTCACGGAGTGGAAACGCTTTATGCGTACCCAGGGGGAAGATGGGTTATGTGGGACTCTCTCCTCAGTTAGAGCGGTAGAGGAGCATACCCACTAAAACCACTCCGGTGTTTCACCCTCTTTGCCGTTTGGAGTAGGGGTGCCATGGGATCTGAGGATTCTACCAGGACACCCCCCGGCCGCACCGACCTGAGCCGGTGCTCCCGCGCTTTGAAGGGGAGGACCGTGAAACACCGCGGTCCTCCCCCAGACGTGTGAAGTCGAAGTTGGTGGGTTTCCCCCAGAAACAAATACCCACTGACTCCACTCGGGGTTTCAGGCCTGCAGCGAACTGCGCCCTCCGTCCACCCCTCCGTCCGCGCCGGAACGGGTGCGCGTCGACCGAGGTCTTCACGCTCCCGCTCCACGGCCTCCTACTGCGACGCAACGGAGTCGCAGAAGGAGGCCCCCTCCGCCAACGGGGTGAGAGTTACCTCTCTCCCCGCGGCTCCTCTTGGGCTGCGGTTTCCCGGTACACCCCTCTGGCTACGGGTCCCCGCAGCCCAGGCGCTCCAAGTGCGACTTTCCGATGAAAGCCACAATGGAGCGCCCCCTCTTGGGTTCCTCTTGGCTTCACCGTGCGCCCTCTACACGGTTACTGAGCCCCCCCGCCACGACAAGGCGAGAACCCGTTGGGGGGGAACCTAACCTAACCTAACCTAACCTAACCTAACCTAACCTAACCTAACCTAACCTAACCTAACCTAACCTTTTTTTTTTTTTTTTTTTTTTTCACGGAGTGGAAACGCTTTATGCGTACCCAGGGGGAAGATGGGTTATGTGGGACTCTCTCCTCAGTTAGAGCGGTAGAGGAGCATACCCACTAAAACCACTCCGGTGTTTCACCCTCTTTGCCGTTTGGAGTAGGGGTACCATGGGATCTTAGGATTCTACCAGGACACCCCCCGGCCGCACCGACCTGAGCCGGTGCTCCCGCGCTTTGAAGGGGAGGACCGTGAAACACCGCGGTCCTCCCCCAGACGTGTGAAGTCGAAGTTGGTGGGTTTTCCCCAGAAACAAATACCCACTGACTCCACTCGGGATTTCAGGCCTGCAGCGAACTGCGCCCTCCGTCCACCCCTCCGTCCGCGCCGGAACGGGTGCGCGTCGACCGAGGTCTTCACGCTCCCGCTCCACGGCCTCCTACTGCGACGCAACGGAGTCGCAGAAGGAGGCCCCCCTCCGCCAACGGGGTGAGAGTTACCTCTCTCCCCGCGGCTCGTCTTGGGCTGCGGTTTCCCGGTACACCCCTCTGGCTACGGGTCCCCGCAGCCCAGGCGCTCCAAGTGCGACTTTCCGATGAAAGCCACAATGGAGCGCCCCCTCTTGGGTTCCTCTTAGCTTCACCGTGCGCCCTCTACACGGTTACTGAGCCCCCCCGCCACGACAAGGCGAGAACCCGTTGGGGGGGAACCTAACCTAACCTAACCTAACCTAACCTAACCTAACCTAACCTAACCTAACCTAACCTTTTTTTTTTTTTTTTTTTTTTTTACATGGGGAAATGCGTTATGCATACCCGACCTTCTGGGGGAGAAGGCCGGGTAACGTGGGACTCGCACCCACTAAAACCCCATGGTGGCCATCCTCGACGCAAACCGAGGGACTCCGGTTACCGGCTTCATACTCCGGAATCCCTCTAGCGCCACGCCGCGGCACAGCGGCCCGCCTCGGGGAAGACAAATTGCTCCCCCCTGCACCCTCGCGGTGCGTGCAGCAGCACGAAGCCACCCCGTGCTGCCGCCCTCCTCGGGGACGCTTGGGAGGGTACACAGAGCCCCCACTCTATGCACCCGCGTCCCCGTGGTCCCCTTTTAGTCGCCTTGTACGACAGGCAGGGGATACCGTGTCTGTATTCGTTGCCCCAGACACAGGGCGACCGTGGCGCTTATCGCCGTCCGCCACGGCGTCGGCGGCCCCTTCTCGGTAGACGGGAGGGGTCGGCACGCTCTCTCTCTCTTTCAGCGGACTCCTTCTGGGAAACAACCGCTTCACAGAAGGAGACCACTGCCTCCCACTTGGTCTCACTCTCCACCATAGCTTGGACCGCGGAACCTAACCTAACCTAACCTAACCTAACCTAACCTAACCTAACCTAACCTAACCTAACCTTTTTTTTTTTTTTTTTTTTTTTTTTTTTTTTTTTTTTTTTTTCACGGAGTGGAAACGCTTTATGCGTACCCAGGGGGAAGATGGGTTATGTGGGACTCTCTCCTCAGAGATAGCGATAGAGGAGCATACCCACTAAAACCACTCCGGCGTTTCACCCTCTTCGCCGTTTGGAGTAGGGGTGCCGTGGGATCCATTGGATTCTACCAGGACACCCCCCGGCCGCACCGGTCTAAGCCGGTGCTCCCGCGCTTTGGAGGGAAGGTCCGTGAAACGCAACGGCCCTTCCCTCAGACGTGTGGAGCCTTAACGGTGGGTTTCCCCCGAATACCCACGACTCCACTCGGGGCTTGGCTTGCAGCGAACTGCGCCTGCGCTCAGCCCCTCCGTCTGCGCCGGGGCGGGCGCGCGCCGACACTGCCAACACGATAACAGTATCGGCGCGCACCCGCCCCGGGCCCCCTTCTGCGAGATGAGATTCTTGCAAAAGGGGGCCATGACCTCCCGTGACCTCTCACTGCCCAGCATGGTCGCCACTACGGCGTGCAGCGAGAGGTCACCCACCACTGCCGCCCTTCAAACGTCCATTCCCTCCTCAGGACGTCTGGGGTCCGGCTCCGGGGTCCCTGTTGGGGGCGCCTGCCCTCTGGTCGCCGGCGGAGTGCACGCCCGTCCACCCATTACGTGGTCGGACGGGCGCCTGGCGAGGAGGCACACTGCGCAGTGAGCCTTCACCTCTTTACACTCCGCCAGCTTGTGACCCGGCCTGCTGCACCGGATGCATAGGGCGCTTCTGTCCACTGGTGATGGACAGAGCGCCCGCGTGTGTCCCGTGCCCATGCATCTGAAGCACCGCATGGGCGTCGGCGCCATGGTTTTCACCCGGGCCGCCGCCCACCCCACCTGGAGATGCCCCGTCTGGATCAAAGCGTTTGCCGCCGTGACGGGGCACTTCACCAGCGCCGATCCCACTCCACTACGGAGCAGCCGGATGGCCCCCACCTTGACCCGCGTGTACAGGCACCCTCCCTGGTCCGAGACCGCTTTGCCCACCTCCTCTTGCGTCACCGTCTCATTGAGGCCGGTGAGCTGGATCTCAGCCATTTTGACGGGCCTGTACACGCTGGCCACGTCCCCTACCAGGGCCCCGATCCTCGCACACAGATCGTCGGCCCCCCTTTCCCTGTTTTCGCCGGGGACCTCAAAAATGCGGGCCCCCGTCGCCGTCTGCCGTAATGTCACGTGTTTCAGCCCCACCTCGGCAAGGCTGAAAGACGTGATCACCTTATTGATGACAGCGGGGTATGACACCCCAGCCTCCGGCTTGAGGGCGATTACTACGGCCGCCGTGTTGGGGGTGGGCAGCTTCTTCGGCCCTGGTGGGGGCTTCCTCTGCTGCACTGGCGGGGGATTTGTCGGTTGCACCTGCTGTGCAGCCTGTGATTTCTTCCCCCTCCCCTTTCCTTTATCTTTAACCACGTCCACCCAAGGTCTTGGAGGGGGAGGTGGTGTATTCTGAGCAGAGGACGAGGCGGGTCCCTGTCTCTCATCCCTCAGCTGTGGCCCTGCAGGAGTCCGCCTCTCCTTAGGAGCAGTGCCGGCCTTCGCCTTTTTGCCTCGCTTGGCATTGAGGCCGTCCGCGCTAGGAACGGGCTCCAACGCTACCGCTTGCTGCTGCGATTGCGGAGTCGCAGCCTGGCCCGCTGCTTTCTTGCTGTCTGCCGCTAGTGGGGGGCGGAGGATGGGCTCCGCCGGGAGTCTCTTCTCGAACTCCCCCAGCCGGACGTTCACAAACTCCCCTAGCTCCCTGAACCTGTCTTGGATTGCATCTCCAAGGGACACAAACAGGTCCCTCTTCAGCTCACCAATCAGGTCAGGGAGATCCGTCACGGCCCCCATGGGCGCAGCCGGGGCCCCCGGGGATGGGGACCTCCTCTCCAAAAACGCGGCCCTAAGGGCCTTCGTCTCGGCTTCGAGGAGCCCGAGCTGTTCCCGCATCAGCTTATTCTCCTCTTTTAAGATGCGGATCTCCTCGGTCTCCGTGCGGGACTGAACTACTTCTGTCGCCTCCAGGATTTCCCTGCAGGCGGCATTCATCCTGCCCCACACGGAGCCCTTGAGGTTCCCGCATGTGGCAGCCTCCGTCAGGATGGCTGTGGCGGCTCTGCGGGCCCTTTCTACCCACTCTTCATTGGGTGCAGTCACCGGCTCTATGGGGCTGCGCTCCCTCGTGACATCCCCTGTTTCCCTTTTATCCTCCGCCTGGGGTTCCCTTCGGTAATCTGCCGCTGCGTCTGCCTCCCGCTCAAACTCCTCGAATTCAAGTTCTCGGAGCTTGGCTCTGGCCGCGGCATGTCCCACTTGTGCGCCCTTGCTGGCGACCCTTCCTCGGCGGGCGGTGTTCACCTTGCCCCCGTCCTCCGGTCCCTCTTCTTTCCCGCCTGCTCTTTTGGCGGGTCTCCTGGGAGCCTGCTCATTATCCTCGCCTTTCGCGAGCTTTTTCCGGATCTTAGGTAGGTCGTCCCAGAAGAACTCCACCGATGGGGCATCGCTTTCGCGAGCGCTTTCATCGACGGAATCCCTCCCAGACTCCTTTCCTGCGGTTGGATCCCTCTCAGGCATGTAAGGGTAGACGCGCGAGTGCGTTGTCCCCTTATCAGTTTCCGTTGTGCATGCCAGGTCGTCAGTTGGTATCCATGGTTGGTTCAACAAGTCCAAGTCCGTTGTGCGTTTGCTTAGGTCCGTCTGTCTTCCTTGTCTCCACATTATTTTGTTCCATCTCTTTTTTGTTGCATAGTTCATTTTGGTTCCCACGAGTAAATAGTAGCTACACAGTGGTAGCGATGCCCGCAAGAACACCCTGGAAGACCCGGGTAGCCCGCCAGGGTATGGGACGCTAGTGACTGGTTTGACGGCAGGAGGGACCACGCCGGCGCCAAAGCGCCGACGTGGTCCCACCCGTCGCCCACACCCACCAGCCGCTCGATTCGAGCACTCCGCAGTCACGCCCAAACTACGGAGATTGGGGTTTTTTATAGAGGTTTGGCATCCTCGCGGTCCGGCCAATTAAGGCAAGACCCCCGGCCCTGAGCCGTGAGACATGACCACGACACTCAGGGTTACGGTTTGCGGCGGTGGCAGGATGGTAGTGCCTGTCTGGTGACCGGACAACCCGATCCACCAGACCCGCCGTGTTGTCGGATTATTCGCCATCGGCCAATAATGTCCCCGTAGAGACATTATTGACCGATGCCCAGGGTGCACCGTCCCGAACCTGCTATGGTTACCCCCGGACGTATCCGAAAGGCACCCATAGCAGTAGGGCACACGAGGAGGTTACCCGACCTAGCACCCCAACCTAACCTAACCTAACCTAACCTAACCTAACCTAACCTAACCTAACCTAACCTAACCAGTCACGTTCCGACCGTTGACGCGCCCGGATCATTTTTACATCAGCTCCACGCTTAAAAAATCAAAAAAGTGGTAAAAAGTCGTCCGATCACAGTGATTTTGCTATCAAAATAAGCGGAAAAGTGACGCCCATCCGCAGAAGTGAAGTGCACGAAGGGGACGCCCCTTTCCGGGAAGCTATTCCCGGAAAACAGTGAAATTCACACGTGTTTGTGATTTTAAAAAGTGTTTTTGGCGTGCGGCGCTGGATTTACCGCGCTGCCCCCACAATTTTCAACTGCCACTTTGTGGGCCTTAACGAGGCCTACACGTCGACGCTTCGCTGACGACTGGGCGACCACGCCTTCGGGAGATATCCGGATTTTCCTGGGAAAACCACGTGCACCTAACCTCAAAGACATCTCGAAGGAGTGGAGATACGAGGTTGGCGTCTTTGAACGAGTTCTCCGCCCTGGTGCAGGGAGTCTACTGGTGTTCTCAGAAAAATTTTTGGACTCTTGTAAGCCAAGATATTATTATTTAATTACTAAAACTTTGACCTCTTATATCTCGAGAACAAGATCTGCGAGACCCATTTTTTAAGGAAGATCCTGGTGCGCGCTAAGAAGGTTAAGAGACTCTAACTAGTTGTAAAATTTTTCATTGTGTAAATTTGGAAATATTTTGAAAAAACCACAATTTTAAGTTTTTCGAGTTTTTTCAACATTAGATTTTGAAATTTTTATGTGCTTTTTAATCTACACTATAGGACTAGAATTTACGCAAATTTACACACTTTAACTGTATTTTTATCTTTTTTCTATCCAAAGATATTGAATTTCTAATGTTTTTTCTTATTTAAATAGGAAATACCAATAAATAAATAATTCCGACACTGGGAACAGGTTTCCAGACCATATTTACACCGGCCCAGCCCAAAACTGTGGGGCTCTGGCTCAACCCGGGCCGATTCTGACTTTTTGGGCCCTTTTGGGCCCTCATTTGCATATTGGGGTAAAACTCTAAAATTGATATATCTGTGTTATTTTTAGGTGTAGAAAACAGCGATTTCCGCTATTATTTATAAAATTGTATATAGTTTTGAGTTTTTCAAAAATTTTCAAAATTGGAGACATTTTATTATTTTTGGTTAAAACCAGCCCCATAAATTGGCCGAAGTTAAGCTGACTACAGCATAGTTTTTTGCGTCTCAATCCGACGTCAGGGAGCAGAGATATTTGCATTTTAAGACGCACTTTGACAGTTGGGCGGCCATCTTGGAAAAGTTTGACCGTCCATAACTCCGCTTCTGGTTGACCTAGAGGATCGCGGATTCCGCTATAGGCTTTGCGAGTCTCCCTGGCGTCGACCTGAAATACTGAATTTCAAATTGGGCCAAAAAATTTTTGAAAAATTTGTGGATTTTTTGACGTGCAGTTTTGTGTTTTATTCGGTAGAGGAGGTCGGGAGGACCATAGCAGAGAAAACCCCATCCCTCTGCGGCCCCTGGAAGCCGAGATATCGGCACCCAAACCCAAGGTTTGACAGTTCGGCCGCCATTTTTAAAATTTTTCAACAGAGATATCTCGGAAACCGGAGGCCGTAGGAGGCTGCGGTTTTCTACACCATCAAAGGCCAGACCCTGGGCTTCATCTAAGCCCAGTTTGGGACAAATTGGGGCCCCCAAAAAGTGGGACCCCATTTTTAGGCCGGCTGGATAAAGCACACAACGAGAAACCCAACGAGCCAAACCGCGAGTTTCTAGGACCACCGGGGGCGGAGATACACACAAGGGCCCTTTTGGGACCCTTTGGGACCCAAAACTTCAAATACGTATAACTCCCGAACCCCGGCTCCTGGAACCTCGAGCTTAGGCTCATTGGAAAGGGCTCATCAAGACCTTTCCAACACAATTATAAATATTGGCGGCCATTTTGTCCGCCATATTGGAAAATCAAAAGATTAAATATCTTGCCAACCAGTAGTCTGACCAGAACACGGTCTTTTGCAACGGTAAGGGAAAAAATAGGACTACAATATTATCAAATAAATTGTTAAGGAATCGACTCTATATAGAGCCAGTATAGAGTTTTGCTCTACAATCGCTTAGAACTTACCTTGACCCACCAACAGGCTGTAGACACCCGTAGACACCCGTAGACACCCGAAGCTGTTGCGAAGAGCCGAACCGCATCTGAAAAAAAAAAAAAAAAAAAAAAAATTAATAATAATTATAATTATACAACTTATATTTACGTACCCCTATTGGGGGCTAAATTAGTATATTAGGACTGGTCACTGGTGACCAAATTTTAGCTTTATTTTGTTAACTATACTGCCGCTTCTATATACTTTGACCCAATACAGATACCTTTTTGGGTACCTATAGCTTATTTTATTACTTTATTGTGACAAGTTAATTTACTGATAACATCAAACATGCCTTTGCTTCGCTCACCTCAAGGGCAAGAGTCCTCAAATTCCGCGGAGACGACTCACCCTCAGGCTGAGGAAGCGATAGAGCTGACAGAGAGGGCTGGCCCCTGCGAAATCGAAATTGACAAAATCTCCGATATTCGCCAGAGCATTGGCGAAATTAAAGCCAAATTGGCAACGGCGTCAGGAGAGCAGAAAAATCTGCTGCACAAAAGTCCCCCATATGGATATACAGCATTGTGTATAGACAATACGCCGAAGCAAGCACCAAAAAAGAAGGAGCCAAGACACAAGAGCAGAAAACTGGAGGCGAAAGCATGGTATACAAAGGGCAACGTACATATAGGTAATAGCCGGAACCTAAAGTCGGAAATAAAATCCGGAGTCCTAGAAGCCCTAGACAAACTCTACAACTTGGTGATAGAGGCTGAAGACAGGCGGCCATACACAGGCAAAGAGATAAAAGAAGACATAGGACAGTGCTCCAGGTTAGAAGGTGAAACGAAACAAACAAAGACATCAGAAGAAGGAAAAGAGTTATTAAGAAAACTAGAAGAGCACAGCAAACTATTGACCGAGAGCAAGGCGGAAATGGAAAGACTGAAAGAAGTTTTAAAGGAACAGCACGAAATGGGGAGAAGGAGCATAACCGACCAAGGCTCCACATATGCGGAGGTTTTGTCCGGATCAAAACAAGTAAGTGCAAGAAATGTACCACACAGTGTACACTCAATTGTTATTTCATCGACTGACGAAGCCGACACCGGGAACACGGTAATAGACAAAATCAGAACAGCAGTGGACGCAAAAACGAGTGGAATTCGCGTAGAGAGACTGAGAAAAGCAAAAGATCAAAAAGTTATAATTGGTTGCCACAGTAGAGCCGAGCTACAGAGAGTCACTGACAAAATTAAAACCTCGAAATATAAATTAGAGGTAGAGCAAATGAAAAACAAAGATCCTCTCATAATAATTAAGGACGTTCTTGCGGTACAT
This sequence comes from Metalampra italica, assembly GCA_949699065.1. Lineage (NCBI taxonomy): Eukaryota > Metazoa > Arthropoda > Insecta > Lepidoptera > Oecophoridae > Metalampra > Metalampra italica. Next base: position 46,239 of record OX452989.1, read on the forward strand.
ACGGATGAGGAGTTATACGCAGCAATACAAAATCAGAATACCCACTTATTGGGAGAAGTCCAGAAAGATGATAGAAGAATACAAGTAAAATACCGTAGGAGGACCAGGAATCCACACCTATCGCATGTGGTCCTACAGGTGTCGCCGATCATCTGGAATCAGCTAACCACGGCAGGGATGATCCACATTGACCTCCAGCGAGTGCGGGTCATGGATCAGTCACCGTTGGTGCAGTGTTCGAGATGTCTAGCCTTTGGACATGGACGGAAACTGTGCAAAGACACGGTGGATCTCTGCTCTCATTGTGGTGGGCCACATCTGCGGGCGGAGTGTGACTCCTGGGTAGCAAATGACGAACCCACATGCCGCAACTGCCTCCACGCTAAAAACGAAAAAACGGATCACAACGCTTTTGACCAAGCATGCCCAGTACGCAAGAAGTGGGACGCATTGGCAAGATCAAGCGTAGCATATTGCTAAAGTGGTTCCAGGCTCCTCTACAGACTCGCAACCAGCTCGCGATCGGCACAACATAAAAGTAATCCAGATTAACCTACAAAAGAAAAAGCTAGCAACCCAAGAACTATTATTAGAAGCAAAAAAAAATAACATCAGTTTCGCGTTGGTCCAGGAACCATACGTGGGAGCGGTGGGAGAGGTCAAAAGTTATACCGGCACGCGTATTGTCCAGAAGCAACAAAATAGAACAAAGCCGAATAAGGCCGCGATAATCGTTTTTGACGATAAGGTGGAGATCATAACGAACTCTGCCTTGACCACTGAAAACATAGCGGTGGCAACTTTGAAAACGGACGCATGGACAATAGCGATTGCCTCCATATACTTCGAAGATTACATGCCCATCGAACCATACCTGGACCAAATAAAACAAATCAAAACGAAAATAGTGACACCGCGACTATTAGTAGGAGGCGATAGCAATGCGTGGAATACGTGGTGGGGAAGCGATACCGATGACGACAGAGGAGAAATTCTTGCAGGCACCCTAGAGGAAATGGACATGCACATTCTAAACGAAGGCCTAGAACCCACCTTTTATACAATAAGGGGAGGCAAAGAATATAAAAGTAACGTAGACATAACTGTCTGTAGTGACGAGGTCCTACACACAATAGAGGATTGGTGCGTGAACAAAGAACTCATTAGCTCCGACCATAATGCTATCACTTTTACCATAAAATTAGAAAAACCAACCAAAAATAGAAAAATAGGGACGACAAGACAATATAACACTAAAAAAGCCAACTGGGCCGAATTTAGAAAAGAACTGGAAAAAGACTTAAAACAAAACAATATAACAGAAAGTGAAATAGACAAAATAAATATAAAAATGGACCTAGAAAACATAATCGAAAGATTCACAGATAGTGTAAAAAAAGCATGTGAAAAAGCAATACCCCCCAAAAAAAGGAATCCAAAAATAAAACTACCATGGTGGAGCGAACATTTGGAGGAGCTAAAAAAAGATACAATGACCAAGAAGAGAAGAATAAGGTGTGCTGCACCAAGGCGACGAGAGCATGTGGTTAATGAATATCTGCAAGCAAAAAAGGAGTATGAAGAGAAAGCAGAAACAGCACAGGTAGAAAGCTGGAAGGAATTCTGCACCAAACAGAACCGAGAGAGCCTTTGGGATGGCATATATAGGGTTATAAGGAGAACCGCTAGGAGACACGAAGACATACCGCTTGTTGTGGATGGGACTGAGCAAAGTCCGGAAGATTCGGCCAAGCACTTAGCCGAGACCTTCTTTCCGGAAGATGACACGAGGCAGGATAACGCGAACCACACCGAAACGCGCGAAAAAGCCAAAGAAAGTTGTGACGAATCACGGAACGATGCTCAGGACCCACTATTTACAGGCGTAGAACTCAATCAAGCTGCGTTAAGTTTTAACCCGAAAAAGGCTCCAGGACCTGACGGGTTCACGGCTGATATTTGTGCCGAAGCAATAGCAAATAACCACAATTTATTCCTCAAAATTGCCAACAAATGCCTCGAACTATCATGCTTCCCTGCGCAATGGAAAGAAGCTGCAGTAATAGTCTTAAGAAAACCAGGAAAAGATGATTACACACAATCAAAATCGTACAGGCCAATAGGACTCCTCCCTGTTTTCGGGAAAATAATTGAAAAAATGCTGATCAAACGGATTAGGTGGCATGTATTACCCAAAGCCAACCCAAAGCAGTATGGATTTATTCCCCAGCGCTGTACGGAAGACTCCCTCTATGATTTGATGACTCATATAAAAGAAAACTTAAGTAAGAAACTGATAAACGTGCTCATATCCTTGGACATAGAGGGAGCTTTCGACAGCGCCTGGTGGCCGGCAATAAAATGGGAGTTGAAGAAGAAAAATTGCCCAATAAATCTAAGAAAGCTAGTGCAAAGTTATTTCGAAGATAGGAAGGTTAAGGTTACTTATGCCGGTCGCGAGCACACAAAAACAACCACAAAAGGTTGCGTCCAGGGCTCCATTGGAGGGCCCACGTTTTGGAACATCTTATTAGACCCCCTGCTGGATGAGCTAGACAAAAAGGGAGTGTATTGTCAAGCTTTCGCTGACGATATTATTTTAGTATTCTCGGGATCTACCACTGGACACATTGAAACACAAGCAAATGATACCCTATCTCTCGTGCTCGACTGGGGGATCAAAAATAAGTTAAAATTCGCACCACAAAAAACAAACGGTATGGTGATCACAAAGAAACTTAAATTCGATACCCCGGTCGTGCGCATGGGAGGGGCACAAATAAAAATCGTGGATGAAATAAAAATCTTGGGTCTGACCATAGACAAAAAATTGACATTCAACAACCATGTCACGCAAGTCTGCAAAAAAGCCACTAACATCTACAGGCAAATGGCACGGTCGGCAAAAATCTCGTGGGGTTTGAGCCCGGAAATAGTGAGAACTATGTACGTTGCCGTCATAGAGCCCATAGTCCTCTATGCGGCCAGCGTATGGGCCCCTGCAGCACAAAAAATAACTGTACAGAAAAAACTGAACACCGTGCAGAGGGGTTTCGCACAAAAAATTTGCAAGTCATATAGAACAGTGTCACTAAACGCCGCTCTGATCCTGTCTGGGCTCCTGCCTTTGGACCTCAGGATCAAAGAAGCAGCCAGCCTTTATGAGGCCAAACGAGGAAGGCCACAGGAGTACCTGGAAGGTAGAGAAGTGGAGACCAGAGTAAACTTTTTAAAAGCCCCGCACCCCGCGAGTGAGGTCAGTATCAGCTTTGACTGCCTGGAAGACATGTCATCACCTGAAACGCTGCCAAAGATTGACTCTAAGGGACCACATATTTTTACAGATGGCAGTAAGATCCAGGAGAGGGTCGGAGCCGCGCTGACATACTGGAAGGACGGAACAGAAAAACAAAGTCGCAAATACAAGCTGGAACCCTTCTGCACGGTGTTCCAAGCGGAACTATTCGCACTGCGTCAGGCCACCGCCTTGGCACTAATGAAAGAAGAAGCGGATACTAGTGTCCTGAGCGACTCTAGATCTGCTTTGGAACTATTGCAAAGCGGAAATTGTTTCCACCCCCTGGCATGTGCCATCAAGGACAATATCAAAAAAATTGAATCCAAAGGCAGAACCCTGCGTTTGTTTGTTCTGGGTAAGGGCACATGTAGGGGTGACAGGTAACGAGAGGGCTGACGTACTGGCAAAAGAGGCAGCATTACATAAAAAGTCGGCCCCGGATTATGACAAATGTCCAATATCGTTCGTTAAAAGAAAGATAAGAGAAAATACTTTAATTGAATGGAACGAACGCTACATAGAGGGAGAAACGGCAAAAGTAACTAAGCTTTTCTTCCCGAACGCAATTACAGCGTTCCAGATAGTACGGAAGACAAAACTGACACCCACGCTGGTGCAGGTGTTGACCGGTCACGGGGGGTTCGGCCAATATCTGCACAGATTTAAGTGTAAAGAAAATCCGGGTTGTCTCTGTGACCCTGAGGTAGAGGAGGACATAATCCACGGTTTGGTAGACTGCCCGAAATATAGCGTAAAGCGTGTAGATCTGGAGATAGAAATGGCAAAAAAAATAACAAAAGAGTCTCTATATGAGCTAATAGCAGATAAGAATAATAAAGATAAGTTTATAAGCTTTTGTATTTATGTAGCAAAAGACTTAATAAGTAGAAATAAAACTAAGTAATACTATGTAACTGGTTATATACTGAGTATATACATTAGATACATAAGAATAAAATTGTGAAATGAAGTTAGATATAAATAAGTAGTACTAAACAATAATGTAAATAAATAAAAAGTGTGTAAGAAAACGATATAAAATATATATATGTGAATATATGTATCATTTGTACCGTAACAATAGATTAAGAAAACTCATGTCACAAAAAGAATAGAAAGAAAAAAAAAGAGAGAAAAAAAATAAATAAATAAACGCTACTAAAAAAAAAAAAAAAGTAAAAGAAAGAAGGAAAAAAAAAAAAAAAACTCCAGATTCGTACTAACCAATCATTATATGTACACTATATGTAAGTACCATTATACAATATATATTTATATATATGTTAAAAAAAAAAAAAATAATAATAATAATAATAAAAAAAGATGTATAATTACATCGAGCTCATCCAACAGATCAAGACCTGACAAGTGGAAAAAAAAAAGATGTCAAACCGTGTTAAGCTGGAAAAAGTCTCTGACCAATGTCAGAGGACAAAAAGGCTGAACATACATTTAAAAAAAAAAAAAAAACCTAACCTAACCTAACCTAACCTAACCTAACCTAACCTTTTTTTTTTTTTTTTTTTTTTCACGGAGTGGAAACGCTTTATGCGTACCCAGGGGGAAGATGGGTTATGTGGGACTCTCTCCTCAGTTAGAGCGGTAGAGGAGCATACCCACTAAAACCACTCCGGTGTTTCACCCTCTTTGCCGTTTGGAGTAGGGGTGCCATGGGATCTAAGGATTCTACCAGGACACCCCCCGGCCGCACCGGCCTGAGCCAGTGCTCCCGCGCTTTGTAGGGGAGGACCGTGAAACACCGCGGTCCTCCCCCAGACGTGTGGAGTCGAAGTTGGTGGGTTTCCCCCAGAAACAAATACCCACTGACTCCACTCGGGGTTTCAGGCCTGCAGCGAACTGCGCCCTCCGTCCACCCCTCCGTCCGCGCCGGAACGGGTGCGCGTCGACCGAGGTCTTCACGCTCCCGCTCCACGGCCTCCTACTGCGACGCAACGGAGTCGCAGAAGGAGGCCCCCCTCCGCCAACGGGGTGAGAGTTACCTCTCTCCCCGCGGCTCGTCTTGGGCTGCGGTTTCCCGGTACACCCCTCTGGCTACGGGTCCCCGCAGCCCAGGCGCTCCAAGTGCGACTTTCCGAAGAAAGCCACAATGGAGCGCCCCCTCATGGGTTCCTCTTAGCTTCACCGTGCGCCCTCTACACGGTTACTGAGCCCCCCCGCCACGACAAGGCGAGAACCCGTTGGGGGGGAACCTAACCTAACCTAACCTTTTTTTTTTTTTTTTTTTTTTCACGGAGTTGGAAATGCGTTAGGCACCATCCCCCCCGGTCTAGGGAGACCATGTGGGGGGGGTGTGTGGGACTCCCGATCTCAGAGTGAGATGGTATACCCACTAAAACCAACTCCGGCGTTTTACCCGCTCTGCCGTTTTTGTGGGGGGTGCGTGGGTTGCACAAGGATTTCACCACGTCACCCCCCCGGCCGCACCAACTGGTGCCCCGCGCCAAGGAGGGAAGGAACCGCAAACGCTACGGCCCTTCCCCCAGACGTGTGTAGACTTTGATAGTGGGCCCCTCACCCACGTCTACACAAGGGGCAGAAGACGGGCACCGAATTGTGCCCGCCTTCTGCCCCGCCGTCTGCGCCGGAGCGGGTGCGCGTCGACTGCGTCTTCGCGCACCCGCTCCGCCGCCTCCTTCTGCGAGATGATTGTCTCACAGAAGGAGGCTACCGCCTCCCACGATCTCTCGCTGCTCAGCATGGTCGCGACCATTGCTGGCAGCGAGAGATCCCCACATCCGGTGGCCTCCACCAGGTCCTGTCGCTCCAGGTCCCATCGGGCGCACTCCTCCACGGTATGCTCCGCCGTGTCGTCCGGGGCCCCGCACTCGTGGCACCGCGGACTCGGCTCCCTCCCTATCCCGTGCAGGTAATGACCGAAGCAGCCATGCCCGGTCATCACCTGCGACAGACGGAAGCCGAGGCTACCGTGCTCCCTCTCTAGCCACTCCCCGAACGACGGGAGGAGTGCCCCCAATGTGCGGGTACCGTATGGAGAGTCCTCCAAGGCCCTCTTCCATCGGTCCCGCATCCTCTCTGCCGCCAAGCGGCGCCCACCTTCAATCAGCGCCGGATCCGGACGCTCCCCTCTCGCCCTTGCCTCAGCCCGCGCCTGGTGAGTTTCCGCCATCACCAGGGCGTCTAGCTCCCAGGGCATTGTGCCGGCGAGGGCACATGCCGCCGCATGGGACACCGTGGTGTAGGCCCTTACGATTCGTATGGCCACCACCCTCTGTGGCCGTCGCAGGAGGGCCTTGTTCTTGGCCGACAACTTGTCGGCCCAGATCGGTGCCCCATATAACGCCATGCTGCGCAGGACGCCCGCAAACAGCCGCCGACACGTGGTCCCAGGACCTCCCACATTGGGCAGTAATCTGCCTAAGGCCGAAGCGGCCCCGACTAGTCGGGGAGCCATTCTGGAAAAATGCTCCCCGAAGTCCCACCTTCGGTCCAGGACAAGGCCAAGGTACTTGATATTGGCCCTGACCTGGACCCTCTCCCCCATGATGGTGAGTGTGTCCCCCTCCCTCGGCCGCCAGCCCGGCCCGCCGAAGACTGTTGCCTCCGTCTTGGAGAGGGACACACTCAGTCCCAGCCTATTGATGCGGCCGACCGTCATTTCGGCCGCCCCAGCAGCCCTCTGCATCACCTCCTCCTCCTCATTACCCCGCACGGCCACCATAGTGTCATCTGCGTAGCAGATAGTGACCATGCGGGGAAGTTGGGCCCCTCTAATCGCCCAGTCGTATCCGACGTTCCACAGTAGTGGTCCGAGGACGGACCCCTGTGGAACGCCGCACACCATAGGATGGGCCAACATTCGGCCGTCCCGTTCGTAGAGCACTACCCTGTCAGTGAGGTAGTGCTCTACCAACCTCCTGAGATAAGGAGGCACCTCGTGATACCGGAGCGCCTCCTTAATCACTTCGTGGGGGAGGGTGCCGAAGGCGTTGGCAATGTCCAGGGACACCGCCGCTACCCCCTCCCCCCTTCCCTTAGCGAGCTCGCTGAAGTCCCGGAGGGAGCTCAGCGCGTCGATAGTGGACCGCCCCTCCCGGAACCCGAACTGGCGATCGCTCACGTTCGGGCCCGAGTCTGTGAGGTGGTCCACTATCCTCCCGGCAATGATGCGCTCCAACATCTTCCCCGTCTCGTCCAAGAGCACTATTGGACGGTATGCAGACGGGGAATCTGGCGGGCGTCCCTCCTTCCTCAGGAGGCACAGGCGTCCTTCCTTCCAGCATCTCGGAAACCGTCCCTCCCTCAGACAATCGTCATAGAGGGTTCTGAGACGGTCTCCGAGATGTTCCAGGGCTATCGGGAGTACCTTGCCAGGTACCCCGTCCGGCCCCGGGGCCTTCTTCTTGGACCGTAGTCGGTCCACGGCCTCCTTCATTTCGCCGTCCGTCACCGGGGGAACCACAAGTGGGCCCTCCGGCTCTATGGACGGCTCCGACATTGTTGGCGGCTCGTAGACTGGCGCCGGCGGAAAAAGGCCGCCCACTATGCGAGCGAGGAGTTCCGGCTCCAGCGAATCCATGGGGAGGGCGTGCTTCATCTTGTTCCGCACTACCCTGTACGGCCGCCCCCATGGATCCCTGTCCAACGTGGCGAGGAACTCCTCGCGCGCCTCCTCCTTCGCCTTTGCGATGGCCCGCTGGAGTGCCACTTTGGCCTCTCGGAGGGCTTCATATAGAAGCGCCTCCTCCCACTCCTCGTGCCTCCTCCTTCTACAGCGGGTGAAGGCGCGGCGGGCACCATTACTGGTGGCCCGGAGGGCCGCAATCTCCTCCGTCCACCAGTACACCTGGCTTTTTCGAGGTGTCCGCCGCGCCCGAGGCATGGCCGCGTCACATACCTCCTGTATCGCTTCGCGGAAGCGTCCCGCCCTCTCCTCCACTCCCAAGGTGACCGGCGGGGGGCTGCACCACGCCTGGACCATGGCGGCCTCTGCCGCCATGTCACGGTCCAGCCGCGTCAGCGCCCACCTCGGGAGCACTCCCCCTCTTCTCCCTCTCCCTCCCGGACCGGGCGACAGGGCCCCCGACGTGGTGTGGACCCTCATCCGGATATACAAGTGATCGGAGAGGGTCTCCACATCCTCCAGGACGCACCACCCGTCGATGCGCGCGGCCAAAGTGGGGGTCGCGAACGACACGTCCACGATTGACCCCCCCTGCCACCGCACGCACGTGTTGGCGGTGCCCCTGTTCAGCACTGTGAGGCCCATTGCCGTCACCCAGTCCGAGAGGGCCTCCCCCTTGGCGTTGGTGACGGCCGACCCCCAATCCGCACTCTTGGCGTTGAGGTCGCCCATCACCAAGACCTGGGCCGGGCTAGCCCTCCTCACTACTCCTTCGAGGACTTCTAGGAAGTCCTCGAAGAGTCGCAGCGGCTGATTAGGGGAGAAGTATACGGCCACCAGCACGACCTCTCCCCATTTAGCCGCCGCATAACCCGGCCCGCGCCCCAAAGGAGAGAGAGGGAGAGAGTTTCCCCCCGTCGGCACCACCACCGCCGCCATTCCGTCCGTGGCCCCCACCCAATTGGGTTGGGGCGGGACGAGGTACGGCTCCGCCACCACCGCAACCTCAATGCTCCACTCGGCCATGACCTGCATGAGCAGGTCCTGGGCGCGAGCAGAGCCATTGAGGTTGCTCTGCAGGATGTCTGAGTGCCGGTGTACTGGCATTCAGACATCCATGCTTACTCCCTCTTGGGCCGATTGCTCGGCGGCTGTCCTCGGGGCCCCTGGCGGAGCCTCCTTGCCCCTGGTTGGAGGTGGGGCGCACATCCGGCCTCCCATTATGTGTCCGGCCGGACGTTTGGCCAGGTGGCACACTGCACAGAAGGGCTTGCTCTCTGTGCAGTCCGCCATCCAGTGATCCGGCCGGCTGCACCTGAAGCACAGCGCTCCGCGGTCCACCGACGAAGGGCAGAGCGCCCTCGTGTGACCGATGCCCATGCACCTAAAACACCTCATGGGGGTCGGTCCCAGGCTCTTCACCTGAGCCGACGACCACCCGACTTTCAGGCGCCCTGCGCCTACTAGGGCGCTGGCTGCGGTAACCGGGCACTGCACGAGCACCGACCCGGTACCATTGCGCAACGCCCTGATCCTCCCCACCTTCACCTGAGCGAGTAGGCATTTGCCCTCGGATGACACCGCTAGGGCCACCGCCTCCTGACTCGCCGTCTCATCCAGGCCATTGACTTGGATGGCCGCCATCTTTACAGGCCTATAAACTTTGGCCTCGCCGCCCACCACAGCCTGAATCCGCCGACATAATTCGTCAGCGGACCTGCTGCTGTTCTCGCCGGGAACCTCAATTTTACGGGCCCCGGTGGCCGTTGTCCGGACCCGCACGTGTTCAAGCCCGACCTCCGCCAGGCCCACCGATGTGACCACTTTGGTCATGACTGAGGCATATGTGGCCTCAGTCTCAGGGAGAAGCTCGACCACCACTGCCGCAGTGGTGGGGATGGACGGCTTCTTCAGCCCCGGCGGAGGCTTCTTCACCTGTTGTGCTGGGGGAGGTTGGTTGGCATTCCCCTTTCCCTTCCCCTTCCGCTTCAGTACCTCTTTCCAGGACGCCTGTGCAGGAGGTGGTGTCTCCTGGGCAGGGGGGGAGGTCCCTTGCCCAGTCTCGGTCGGCCGTGGTCCGGCAGCAGTCCGCCTGGGAGCAGGGGACTTAGCGGGTCTGGTTTTACGCCCGGTCTTAACCTGCTGCCTAGTAGGCGCAGGGTTTGCGGCAGGTGTAGCTTCCTGCGCAACCGCTTCACGCTGTGATTGCCCGTCGGCCCGGGTGGCCGCAGCCGCCTCCCTCTTGCGGTCTGCCGCCAAGGGGGGGCGGGGATTAGGCTCCGCCGGGAGCCTCTTCTCCAGCTCCCCCAGCCGGACGTTTAGCTGCTCCCCGATCCCCCGGAACCTCTCGTGTATCACATCTCCGAGGGACTCAAACAAGTCCCTCTGGAGTGTCGCCACCAGCTCCGACAGATCAGTGGGAGCAGCTGGGGTTGCCGACGTTGAGGCCCCCCTTTCGGCGAAGGCAGCTCTGAGGGCCTTCGTCTCCGATTGGAGCTGTGAGAGCTGCTCCTTCATTCTCTTGTTGTCCGCTTTTAATACGCGGACAACTTCGGACTCCTCCAGGGTCTGGAGTTCTTCTGTCGCCAGCAGAATCTCCCTGACGGAGGCATTCATCCTCCCCCAGACCACCCCTTTGAGGTTGCCACATTTTTTCGCTTCGTCCCTGATGGCGTTGGCGGCACGTCGTGTGGCCTCCAGCAACTCGTCTCTCGTGGCGGTGGGGCTACTATTCTTCGTGGCCGCCCCCTTTTCCCTCCTCCCAGGCTTGGCCAGTTGCGAGAGAGGGTGTTCCTTCAGGAACTCCCTCGCTGGCTCCGTAACTTTTTTGGCCCTCTCGGCCGCCAGGCTACTGGACCGTGCCCTTCCATCTGTACACCCTGCGTACGTGGCCTTTGCCGGTCTCCCTCTCCGAGCCGTGTTGACCTTGGCCCCAGTCTGGGACCGAAGGTCATCGTCTCCCCCTCTCTTGCCGGGTCTCCTGAAAGCCTCTGCGGTGTCCATGGACTCCGCGGGCGGCCCCAGGACCTCGCGCCCTTCCCTCTCGGTCAAGTCCGTTAAGCGTGCGTTAGTCGTCGAGTTGATGTTTCCTTCAGTGTCCATTTGTGTGCCGGTCTGTTGTGACACGACGGTCCCATCTGGACACGTCGCGTCCTCCCTTCCATCATCAATATTTTTGTTTCCATTTTCCATTTTTGATCCCACGAGTACTAAAGGGCCACGCAGTAGTGGCAGTACCCGCATAATACAACCCTTGGAAGCCCGAGCCGCAACCAGGGCGGGTCGCTAGTGACTGGTTTGACGGCGGGAGGGCCCACGCCGGCGCCGAAGCACCGACATGATCCCCCCCGCCGCCCACACCCACCAGCCGCTCGAACCGAGCACTCCGTAACCACGACCAAGCTACGGAGATTGGGGTTTTTTAGAGAGGTTTGACTTCCTCGCGGTCCGGCCAATTAAGGCAAGACCCCCGGCCCTGAGTCGCGAGACATGACCACGTCACTCAGGGTTACGGTTTGCGGCGGTGGCAAGATGGTGGTGCCAGTCTGGTGTCCGGCCAACCCGGCTCACCAGACCCGCCGTTCGTCCGCATCCCAAATATTCTCTGATGACCAGAGAAGTACTGGGAGCGGACCGTGTCGGGTTATTCGCCATCGGCCAATAATGTCCCCGAAAAGACATTATTGGCCGATGCCCAGGGTGCACCGTCCTGAACCTGCTATGCTTACCCCCGGACGTATCCGAAAGGCACCCATAGCAGTAGGGCACACGAGGAGGTTACCCGACCTAGCACCCCAACCTAACCTAACCTAACCTAACCTAACCTAACTTTTTTTTTTTTTTTTTTTTTTTTTTTCACGGAGTGGAAACGCTTTATGCGTACCCAGGGGGAAAGGGTTATGTGGGACTCTCTCCTCAGTTAGAGCGCTAGAGGAGCATACCCACTAAAACCACTCCGGCGTTTCACCCTCTTGCCGATATTGGGGGTGCCATGGGTTCCAGTGGACTTCACCATGAACACCCCCCGGCCGCACCGGCGTCAGCCGGTGCTCCCGCGCTTGTGGGGGGAAGGACCGTAAACGCACCGGCCCTTCCCCCAGACGGTGTGAGATCGTATGGTGGGGTTCCCCCTAAAACATAAAACCCACCGACTCCACTAGGGGTTTAGGCAGGCGACGAACTGCGCCCGCCGTCTACCCCTCCGTCTGCGCCGGAGCGGGTGCGCATCGACATGGTCTTCGCGCTCCCGCTCCGCGGCCTCCTTCTGCGAGATGACATTCTCGCAGAAGGAGGCCACTGCCTCCCATGACCTCTCGCTGCCAAGCATGGTCGCCACTACGGCGTGCAGCGAGAGGTCCCCTCCCCCGGTGACCATCACCAGATCCTGACGCTCCAGGTCCCAACGCCTACACTCTTGGAGAGTGTGTTGGGCCGTGTCGTCAGGATCCCCGCATTCATGGCACTGCGGGCTCGGCTCCCTACCTATCAGGTGCAGATAGTGACCGAAGCATCCGTGCCCGGTCAGCACCTGCGTCAGTCGGAAGCCGAGACCGCCGTGCCCCCTGTCCAGCCAGCCCTCGAACGACGGGAGGATCGCCCCTATGGTACGGGTTCCATAGGGGGAATCCTCCACGTCGTTTTTCCACCGATCTCGCATGCGTTCGGCCGCCATGCGACGCACCCTCTCCACCTCGTCAGGGTGAGGGCGCTCCCCTCGAGATCTGGCCCGCACTCGCGCCCGATACGTTTCCGCTTGGACCTGGGCGTCCAGTTCCCAGGGCGGAGTGCAGGCCAGGAGGCACGCCGCCGCATGCGAAACCGTCGTGTAGGCCTTCGATATACGGAGGGCCACCACCCTCTGAGGCCTACGGAGACAGGCCCTGTTCCGGGCCGTGAGCCTGTCGGCCCATATCGGCGCCCCATACAGAGCCATGCTGCGCACAACACCAGCAAAGAGGCGCCGACACGGGTCTCCAGGTCCACCCACGTTTGGGAGCAGTCGGCCAAGGGCCGATGCAGCCCCCACCACTCGGGGAGCCATTCTTGCGAAGTGCTCCCCAAAGTTCCACTTACGGTCGAGGACAAGGCCAAGATATTTAAGATTAGCCCTGATCTCGACCGCCTCCCCTCTTACTGGGATGGTGGCCCCAGCCACCAGCCGCCAACCCCGCCCGCCGAAGACTATCGCCTCCGTTTTCGCGAGCGACACCCTCAAACCCAACGTGCTGATGCGGTCTACGGTCAGCTCCGTAACGACCGCCGCCCTCCGCATGGTCTCTCGGCAATCCGTACCCCGCACGGCCACCATGGTGTCATCGGCGTAACAGATGGTGGCCATGCGAGGCACTTGGACCCCCCGTATGGCCCAGTCGTACCCGATGTTCCACAACAGGGGTCCGAGTACCGACCCCTGGGGAACACCGCACGCCATACTATGGGCCCTCATTCGGCCATGTTGCTCGTAGAGCACCACCCTATCTGTAAGGTAGTGCTCCACGAGCCGCGTCAGGTATAGAGGCACTTGGTGGTACCGCAGTGCCTCCAATATGACCGCGTGAGGTAGCGTCCCGAAGGCGTTGGCGATGTCGAGTGACACCGCCACTACCCCCTCCCCCATATCCGCTGCGTACTCGCTGAAGTCCCTAAGGGACTTCAGTGCATCAATAGTGGACCGCCCCTCCCGGAACCCGAACTGACGATCACTCAAGTTCGGGCCCGTGTCCACCAGGTGGTCCACTATCCGTCTGGATAAGACCCTCTCCAGCATCTTGCCAGCCTCGTCCAGGAGGACAATAGGGCGGTAGCCCGATGGAGAGTCCGGCGGGCGGCCCCCCTTCCTGAGCAGGCACAGGCGCCCCTCCTTCCAGCACCTCGGGAACCGCCCCTCTCTAAGACAGTCGTCAAAGAGAGATTTGAGACGGCTCCCGAGGTGCTCCATCGCCACTGAGAGAACCCTTCCCGGCACTCCGTCCGGTCCCGGAGCCCTCCTACCGGACCGCAGGCGGTTTGTCACCCACTCCATCTCGTCGTCATTAATCGGAGGGACGACGATTGGTCCCTGCGGCTCCGCAGGTGGTCCAGTCATTCTCGGCGGATCGTACTCCGGTGCCGGCGGGAAAAGAACCCCCACTATGCGTGCGAGGAGCTCCGGCTCCAGGGAGTCCATGGGGGGGGCGTGCTGCATTTTGTTGCGGACCGCCTTGTATGGCCGCCCCCATGGGTCCCTGTCCAGCGTGGCCAGGAACTCCTCGCGCGCCTCATCCTTCCTTTTGGCGATGGCGACTCGGAGGGCCGCCTTCGCCTCCTTGAGCGTCTGGTAGAGGACCTCCTCCTCCGACGCTTCATGGCGCCTGCGCCTACAGCGGGTGTAGGCCCGGCGAGCTCGGTTACTGGTGGCCCGGAGGTCCGCGATCTCTTGGGACCACCAGTATACCTGCTTTTTGCCCGGCATCCGCCGCGCTCGGGGCATGGCCGCATCGCACACCGTCTGCAGCGATGCCCGGAAACGGACCGCCTTCTCCTCCACCCCCAAGTTGTCCGGGGGGGGGCTGCACCACGCTTGAACCATCGCGGCCTCCTCCGCCATGTCCCGATCTAGGCGTGCCACTGTCCACCTTGGCAGTGCCGCTCTGCGCCTTCTCCCACTGGGGCTTGGCGGTGGGGCTCCAGCTGTGGTTTGGACCCTCATCCGGATGTATAAGTGATCGGAGAGGGTCTCCACGTCCTCCAGGACACGCCAGTCAGCGATGCGCGCGGCAATGGCAGGGGTAGCGAACGAAACGTCTACTATTGACTCCCCCTGCCACCGCACGCAAGTGCTGGCGTTGCCCTGATTCAACACCAAGAGCCCCATCGCGACCACCCAGTCGCCCAGGACCGTCCCTTTAGGGTCCGTGATGGCCGACCCCCACATCACGCTCTTGGCGTTGAGGTCGCCAGCGATGATGGTTTGCGCCGGCTCAGCCCTCCTGACGACTCCTTCGAGGCCCTTCAAGAAGTCCTCGAAGTCACGCAGCGGGTCATTGGGGGAGAAGTATACCGCAACCAGTACGGTTTCTCCCCACTTCGCCGCCGCGTAACCCCGCCCTCGCTCCAAAGGAGAGAGGGGGAGGAAGTCGCCAGTTGTCGGCACCACCATCGCGACCCTACCATCTACAGCCCCCACCCAGTTGGACTGGGCAGGCACATAATAGGGCTCACCCACGACCGCAACACCAATTCCCCACTCCGCAATGGCCTGCATCATGAGATCCTGGGCCCTTGCGGAGTGGTTGATGTTGCACTGCAGGATGTCTGAGTAGCGGTGTGCTGGCATTCAGACATCCATGCAGTCCTCCTCTTGGTGTGCCTGTACGGCACCACTTGGAACGGCATTTTGGGTCCCGGTAGGGGGCTCCCGCCCTCTCGTCGCCGGCGGGGCACACTTAATTCCCCCCATCACGTGCTCAGCCGGGCGCTTGGCCAGTTGGCAGACCGCGCAGAAGGCCTTAACCTCCCCACAGTCCGCCACCCTGTGTCCCGGCTTACTGCACCTGAAGCACAGTGCGCTTCTGTCCACTGTCGACGGACAGAGCGCCCTCGTGTGCCCCGTCCCCATGCAGCGGAAGCACCGCATGGGAGTCGGGTCCAGTGCCTTTACGCGAGCCTTCGACCAACCTACAATAAGGCATCCCTTCACAATGAGGGCGTTGGCCGCAGTTACCGGGCACTTCACCACGACCGACCCACCTCCGTTTCTGAGCGCCCTTACTGTCCCCACTTTGACTTGGGTGAGCAAGCACTGCCCTCCTACCGAGACTGCCTTGGCCACTGCCTCTTGGGTTACCGTCTCGTCGAGTCCAGTCACTTGGATGCCAGCCATTTTGACGGGCCTGTACACTGTCGCGACGTCACCCACTATGGCCTCTATTTTCTGCCGGAGGTCATCAGCCGCCCTGTCCTTGTTTTCACCCGAGACCTCTATGATTCGGGCCCCGGTGGCCGTCTTCCGAACCCGCACGTGTTGGAGTCCCACTTCGGCAAGGTTGAGCGTCGTGGTAGCCTTCGCCATAACTGAGACATATGATGTCTAAATATAGATCTAAATATAGATTTAAAAAAGAACTTACCTCGCTTTTACTAGACGAGCAAAAAATGCCTGCAATATAAGTATAGCCTTTGTGCTGTTTCTATTTCTTTTGATTTTTTCATATCATCTTGCCTGACTCCCACCAAACGCCTATTCTTAAATCATCTCCTATGTTCCTAACCACACACTCTTTATGTAGCATACCGACATGACTCTTACATTACATTCTAATTAAATAAATAAAAAATTACTTGTTATGTACCTACACATCTATGCAACTATACCAATTTATAAGTACTTATTTAATAATTATGTGTATGTATCTCCCTAGTTTTTAATTTTTAAATTGTCAAATTGCACTGTGCGGGACGGGGGACACGCGCGTCGTCTCGCCTGGGCCCTGGCAGAATTACCAGCGTTGCAGCCACCGCCGGCTGCAGCACATGCTGAGTCAGAGCCCTTCCCCTGGCACGACACACAGGCACACACACGGCTACTGCGCTCTCGCGGGCTCCCAACGTCTTCTAGACCAGACAACAGTAGGAGTCCTATTGTGTCTCGTTGGGTGCCCGCGAAGCGTTCAGTTTAATTAAGCTAGTATAAGTACCTTATGTCATATTTTAATTGTTTGTGAGTTTGTGTTGTGTCAGTGAATAAATGCCTATCTATCTATCTATCTATCTATCTATGTCTCAGCTTCCGGCTTTAACGTGACCACAACGGCGGCTGTATTGGGGACAGCCAGCTTTCTTGGTCCTGGCTGGGGCTTCTTGGTCTGGGCTGTCTGCTGGGCAGTCCGCTGAGCAGCCAGACGTCTCTTCCTTTCCTTCGTGCCTAGTACCTCTACCCAAGATGGAGGGGTAGGTGGCGTGTTCTGGGCAGCTGAGGGTCCCTGACCGCTCATAGCCGGCTGTGGTCCAGTGGCAGTCCGCCGATTGTTAGAGGCGGGGGACTCAAGGGACGTCGCCGGGGGAGCACCGGTCACTGCCCGCTTGCCTCTCTTGGCCCTGGTTTTTTTGGGCACTGGGGGAGCATCGGAACGTCCCTGGTTTGGCGACATCTCAGCTGACCCCGGCAGTTGCGGTAGCACCTCCTTCCTACGATCGGCCGCCAGTGAAGGGCGGAGGATGGGCTCTGCCGGAAGCCTCTTCGCAAGTTCCCCCAGCTGGACGTTCACGTATTCGCCCATGTTCCTGCATCGCTCATGGATGACATCTGAGAGGGACATGAACAGGTCTCTCTTGAGTTCCGCCATGAGGTCAGGGAGATCAGACGTCGCCCCCAAGGGCGCAGCAGTTGCTCCCGGTGATAGAGCCCTCCGCTCCGAAAACGCGGCCCTGAGGGCCTTTGTTTCCGCCTCCAGAATTGCCAGCTGCTCCCGCATCCGCTTGTTGTCTGCCTTCAGGATGCGGATCTCCTCAGGCTCCGTGCGGGACTGAACTTCTTCCGTCACATCGAGGATTTCTCGGCAGGCGGCGTTCATTCTGCCCCACACGTCTCCCTTCAGATTTCCGCACCTGGCGGCCTCTGCCATGATGACCTGAGCAGCACTTCGGGTCCTGTCCACCCATTCGTGGCGGGGTAAGGCCGCGAGGTCTCCGGCGTGCCCTTTCCCCTTTCTGCCCTTGGCCCCGAGGAGGGGGGCGGGGGCAGTAAGAGTAGAAGGCTCCCGTCGATATTTCGCAGCCGCGTCTGCCTCACGCTCGAATTCCGCAAGCTCCAGTTCGCGGAGCTTGGCTCTCGCCGCGGTCTGGCCCACCTGAGTCCCCTTGCGAGGAAATCTCCCTCTGCGAGCGGTGTTAATTTTGACCCCTTTCTCTGGGTAGATCTCCTCTCCCGCTACCCTTTTGCCTGGCCTCCTGGGAGCCTCCTCTTCTAGTTCAGATGGGTCCATAAGGACATCCGGGAGCTCATCCCAGTAATCATCTTCACTGTCGTCGACAATGTCACCTTCCCTCTCGGGCATATGCGCAGGGTAAGCGCCTTGGTGCGTCATAGCTTTCTCGGTGTCCATTAAGAATGAGCCGGTTCGTTGTGACGAGACGGTCCCATCTGGACACGTCTCGTCCTCCCTTCCTACGTCAGTTTTGTTTTTTATTTGTTTATCCATTTTTGTTCCCACGAGTTAATAATATGCCATACAGTGGTGGCGGTGCCCGCAAGAACACCCTGGAAGACCCGGGTAGCCCGCCAGGGTATGGGACGCTAGTGACTGGTTTGACGGCAGGAGGGACCACGCCGGCGCCGAAGCGCCGACGCGGTCCCGCCCGCCGCCCACACCCACCAGCCGCTCGATTCGAGCACTCCGCAGTCACGCCCAAACTACGGAGATTGGGGTTTTTTATAGAGGTTTGGCATCCTCGCGGTCCGGCCAATTAAGGCAAGACCCCCGGCCCTGAGCCGTGAGACATGACCACGACACTCAGGGTTACGGTTTGCGGCGGTGGCAGGATGGTAGTGCCTGTCTGGTGACCGGACAACCCGATCCACCAGACCCGCCGTGTTGTCGGGTTATTCGCCATCGGCCAATAATGTCCCCGAGGAGACATTATTGACCGATGCCCAGGGTGCACCGTCCCGAACCTGCTATGTTTACCCCCGGACGTATCCGAAAGGCACCCATAGCAGTAGGGCACACGAGGAGGTTACCCGACCTAGCACCCCAACCTAACCTAACCTAACCCAGTCACGTTCCGACCGTTGACGCGCCCGGATCTTTTTTACAACTGCTCCACGCTTAAAAATTCAAAAAAGTGGGAAAAAGTGCTCCGATTTCCTTATTTTATACATCAAAAGACGCGGAAAAGTGACGCCCATACGCTGGAGTGCAGTGCGGCAAGGCGCCGATATTTTCCGGGAAGTTATTCCCGGAAAACACAAAGTTATACACGTGTTTGTGAATTTTAAAAGTGTTTTTGGCGTGCGGCGCTGGTTTTACCGCGCTGCCCCCTACTTTTTCTACTGCTGTTTTGTCGGCCTCAACGAGGCCTACAATTTGACACCACTCCGAGGACCGGGGGACCACGCCTTCGGGAGATATTGGGATTTTTCCCAAAAACACACGTGGTCCTAACCTCTTCAACTTCGTGAAGGAGTGGAGATAGAAGATCGGCGTCAAGGGAGGAGTTGTTCGCCCTGGAGCTGGGACTACTACGCAGCTTACAGAAATATTTTTTGACAACCGTAAGCAAAGTTATTTAATATTAAATGCTGAAACTTCAACACCTATTATCTCGAGATCAAGATCGACGACGTATATTTTTTAAAGACTTTCCCGTTGCGCGCTAGGGCGCCCAAGTGACTTATTCTTATTTCAAAATTTTTGTGTGTGTATTTTCGGAAAAATCGGAGAAAAACTATAATTTTAGGTTTTTTAGGTTATTTTAGTACTTAAATTTAACTTTTTATATTATTTGTATTTGTCATTATAGAGTCTAATTTTACGGATTTTTGGATACCTAGATTATATTTTTCCGATTTTTCCTCACGGAGATATTGATTTTCTAACATTTTTTATCGATATACTGGAAAATACCAATAAATAAATATTTCTGACACTAGGAACAGGTTTCCTATCTGTATTTACCCTGGGCCAGCCCAAAACTGTGGGCCTCTAGCTCACCCAGGGCCAGATTTGATATTTTGGGCCCTGTTGGGCCCTAATTTCCATATTGCAGCAAATTTTTAAAAGTGTCATATCTCCGCTATTTTTTGCCGTAGGAAACTGCAGTTTCCACAGATATTTATATTTTTGAGTGTAATTTCAGATTTTTGAAAAAATTTTCAATTTAGAGACCCTTCAAAATTATTTGCTAAAACTAGTCTTAATAGACAGCAGAAGTCAGGCTGATATCAGCACTTCTTTTTCCGCCTCGATTCGACCCCTAGGGACCGAGATATCCGCGTTTTAAGACTGACTTTGACAGTTGGGCGGCCATCTTGGGAAAGTTTGACCGCCCACAACTCGGGACCCAGCCACCGCTGGAGACCGGGGTTTCCACAAACGGGCTCGAGGAGCTCCCGGGAATCGGGTCGGGGCAATAAATTTACAAAAAAGTCAAATTTTGAAAATTTTTTCAAAAAATTTTGAGTCTTGTTCTGTGCTGTATCCGATAGAGCTGGTCAGGCGGACCACGGCAGAGAAAATCCCGTCCTTCTGCGGCCCCTGGAAGTCGAGATATCGCCAATCAAACACCAAGTTTGACAGTTCGGCCGCCATTTTGGAAATTTTAAATTTAAGATATCTCGACAACCGGAGGCCGTAGGGGGTCGCGGTTTTCACCAACAACTACGGCGGGACCCCGGGCTTCTTTTAAGCCCATAGTGGGACGGATTGGGGCCCCCAAAAAGTGGGACCCCATTTTTGTATCCACCGGATAGAGCACACTACAGGCAACCAAACGAGTCCAACCGCGGAGTTCTAGGACCACCGGGAGCGGAGTTATTCGAAAGGGCCCCGTTGGGACCTTTTGGGCCCAAAATTTTTAAACTACTATAACTCCTGAACCCCGGCAGCTAGAGCTTCGAGCTTGGGCTCGTTTGACAGGGCTCACGAAGGCCTTTCTCCTGAGCCTACAAAAAATTTCAAAAATACCCTCATTTAAAAAAAGATTTGTAACTTTTTTGTTTTTCATCATATTTAAATAGGGTAAAGCTTATTGGGCTTAGAACACGTGCTACAGACGGTGTGCATGTATTGCACAACATTTTTAAACCAATAGTCGATATTGCGACTATTAGTAATAGTTTTAAGACATAGATTTAAGGACCCGTCACTGGCTGACAAAAAATATATTACTATTTTATTTTGTACTTACCTGTTGACTCTGGAACACAGTAGATCGCCGACAACTGCAACGGCACCTGAAAAATAAAAATAAATATTAAAAAAGATAAATTTATTACCAGATTGCTCTGGGACACTCTTACCTGGAATATTGACGCGAATATCGACCGGGCTCTCGAACAGCAGGTAGACCAACCTTATCTGGAATAAGGAGATTTTATTATTTACAAATTTACTTATACAAATTTACATCTTTACAAACTAGTACTTAGGATTATTGACGCCAACCCCTGACAATATGTCACTATTTCGGACACCGGCAAAAAGAGAGGACGTAAATAAAACGGTGACCCTTGAGTCAAACGTACGACGCAGTATTGGCGAGTGGGAGGGATTGCTTACACCCTTTGAACAGGCAGAAGTAGTCCCGGAAATAGAATCGGTAGCCTCTGGGCCATCAGGAGCGCTCCCTGAGGCAGCAGTGGCGGCCTCTGGGTCAACAGAAGCAGTCGTGGAGACAGCGGGAGCGGCCTCTGGGTCAGTAGGAATATTTTTCGAGATAGCGAGTGAGCCACTTGGGCCGGAGGAAGCGGTCCCCGAGACTGCAAGAGCGGCCTCTGGGCCTGCAGAAGCAGTCGGGACATCAGCCTCAAACCCCACGCCGAAGCCAAGGCCAGTACCTAGGAAATCACTAGATCTGCTTAAAAGCCCGAAGCAGACCGGGTCAAGATATTTCAGCAGGCTGTCGGAAGCTAGAGCATGCTATAATAAAGGGAAAAGTAGCATAAATAGCGGTAGAAATGTAAAAAGAGAAATTATGGCCGACGTAAATGCTACACTAGACCGTCTTTTCGAAATTATAAAAGACGCTGAGGCAGAGAATGCCCAAATAAAAAAGTCTCAGAATAGGGAACAAGGGATGCCGGAGAAAAGAAATCAGGTGTCTGTACCCCCGTACGTTCCCCCAAACTCCAAAAAAGAAGAAGCCGACTTACAAAGATGCATAAAAGAGCACAGCAAATTAATAAAAGAAAATTACCAGCAGATGGAAGGGCTCAAGAAAATGCTGAAGACACTGGAGGCATCCACGGACACAAAGGGAAGGACCGGGGCAACAGAACAACACGTAACGGCCATAAAAGAAAATAGTAAAAAGCTAGACGAACTGCAAGAGACGCTGACAAGAGACCAAGAGAGGAGGAAAACGACAACATACGCTGAAATAGCGGCAGGGCCACCCAGAAGGCAAACCCAAATTTCAGAGGTCATGCACTCAATTGCAGTTACGTCGAAAGACGAAAACGAAACGGGAGAACAGGTCTTCGAACAAATAAGACGAACAATAAATGCCAAAGAGGAAGGGGTAAGAATCGACAAAATCAGAAAAGCGAGAGACAGGAAAGTAATAGTGGGATGTAGGACTAAAGAGGAAATAGCGAAGGTGAAAGATAGAATAAAGGCTGGGGGACGGCTAAGTGTAGAAGAAATAAAGAATAAGGACCCACTCATCATCCTCTACGGTGTCCTACAACACAACTCCGATGAGGACATAGTAAAGGCCATAAGGGCCCAGAATTAACATCTGTTAAGGGATGTAAGTGGGGAAGATGACAGAATAGAAGTAAGATTTCGAAGAAGGGCCAGAAACGTGCATACAGCCCATATAGTGCTCAAGGTGTCCCCTACCATCTGGGGACGACTGACAGAAGCGGGCGCTGTCCACATTGATGTACAGAGGGTCAGGGTAGAAGACCAGTCCCCTCTAGTACAGTGCTCGCTCTGCCTCGGGTATGGACACGGGAGGAAATTCTGCACACAGACCGTCCCCAAATGCAGCCACTGTGGCGGCCCTCACATGAGGACAGAATGCGCAGATTGGCTCGCGGACGCGCCTCCCACCTGCTGTAACTGCGCACAGGCAAAGCTCGATCAAAGAGAGCACAATGCCTTCAGCCAGGAATGCGCGGTAAGGCGAAAGTGGGACGCGCTGGCGCGAGCCACCATAGCGTATTGCTAAGGGCAGCCAGAGGGACACAACACAGGAAAACAGAGCCCCTCCAAAAAAGCCCTACCAAGTAGTGCAAGCAAACCTGCAGAAAAAGGAACTCGCCACCTACGAGCTTATGGTAGAAGCAGAAAAGAGAAGAGTGGCCTTTGCGCTGCTCCAGGAGCCATATGTGGGCGGATCAAAGACAATGAAGACCTATAGAGGAGCGAGGATCTTCCAGAGCACTGGCCAAGGAGATGGGATAGTGAAAGCAGCCATAGCTGTTTTTGACGCGGACTTAGATGTAGTGCTATGCCCAAAACTCACTACAAATAACATCGTTGTAGTGAGGATCCGAACCAGTGCCTGGGAAATCGCCGCGGTCTCACTCTACTTTGAAAAAGACCAACCCATAGAGCCATACCTGGAGCAGCTCAAAGAGATCCAACGGAACCTTGGAAGCATAAAGCTAATAATAGGTGGCGATACAAACGCAAAGAATACTTGGTGGGGCAGCAACAAGCTGGACCACAGGGGAAGAGAGATGGCCGGAACCCTAGAGGAGATGAGTCTGCAGGTGCTCAATCAAGGAGACACGCCAACATTCGACACCATCAGAGGTGGAAAACGGTACATGAGCTATGT
The DNA here is from genome assembly GCA_949699065.1 of Metalampra italica. NCBI lineage: Eukaryota > Metazoa > Arthropoda > Insecta > Lepidoptera > Oecophoridae > Metalampra > Metalampra italica. The sequence continues at coordinate 69,626 of OX452989.1, forward strand.
GGACGTGACGGCCTGCACGGAGGAAATGCTTAGCCTGGTGGAAGATTGGAGAGTCGTTGAGGATCTAACTAGTTCGGACCACAACGGGATAACCTTCAAAATTAGATTAAGTAAAGCTAAGGGAATGGACATAGAACGCACAACTAGGCTATTCAATACAAAAAAAGCAAACTGGAGCTCGTTTCATGAGAAACTAGCCCAGTTTCAATCAGAGCAAAACATAAACAAAATTGAAGTAGATAAAATAGGAAATAAAGTAGAATTAGAACAGCTCGTAAATAAATATATAGATACTATAGTCCAAACCTGCCATGACACACTACCTAAAAAGAAAAGTAATCAAAAATTAAACTCACCGTGGTGGTCCGAAGAACTCGCGAAGCTGAAGAAAGAGGTCGCCACCAGGCGACGCAGAATCCGATGTGCAGCACCGATCCGAAGACAGAGCGTAGTCGACGAGTACCTGCAGGCAAAGGAAAAGTATGAGGAAGAGGCCAAGAAAGCCCAGATAGAGAGCTGGAAGAGCTTTTGCGGGAAACAGGATAAGGAGGGGCTCTGGGAAGGAATTTATAGGGTAATAGGAAGGACCACGAAAAGACAAGAGGACCTCCCCCTGGTGGCAAACGGGAAAGAAATGGATCCGAAGGAGTCAGCCAAACTACTAGCCGAAACATTCTACCCGGAGGACCTAGAGAGTGAGGACAATGCGGACCACCAGCAGACCAGGAAAATAGCCGAGTCAGTAACCGAAGATCATGGTGAACATGACCCAAAGTTTACTTTGGAAGAGCTGAAGTCTGCGGTGGAAAGCTTCAACCCCAAAAAGGCTCCGGGTATCGACGGACTCACATCCGACATTTGTGGCCAGGTGATCGGGAGGGAACCGGAACTGTTTCTCGCTATTACGAATAAGTGTCTGGAACTGAGATACTTCCCCATTATCTGGAAGAGGGCTACGGTAGTAGTACTGAGAAAGCCGGCTAAGGACGACTATACAAGCCCTAAATCATACCGACCGATTGGACTTCTTCCAGTGATGGGGAAGATTCTAGAAAAGATGGTGGTTTCAAGAATGAAATGGCACCTACTCCCTAAAATGAGTACGCGGCAATACGGGTTCATGCCTCAAAAAAGCACTGAAGACTCCCTCTATGACCTAATGAAATACATTCACGGTAAAATAAACCAAACCAAATTGGTAGTAATGATATCATTGGACATAGAGGGAGCCTTCGACAGCGCATGGTGGCCCGCCATCAAAACACGTTTAGCCGAAGAAAATTGTCCCCCTAACATAAGGGAAGTAATAAATAGCTACCTCACAGATAGGGAAGTGAGTGTTAGGTACGCTGGACAGGAACATAGAAAGCAGACCACCAAGGGATGTGTTCAGGGCTCAATTGGCGGCCCTATTCTCTGGAACTTGCTCCTCGACACACTATTAAAAAGCCTAGAGCAAAGGGGCGACTACTGTCAGGCGTTTGCGGATGATGTCGTGCTGATTTTTGACGGAGACACAGCACTCGAGGTACAAAGGAAAGCCAATGCCGCTCTCGCCCACGTTCAGGGGTGGGGTGTCAAAAATAAACTAAAGTTCGCTCCACACAAAACTAATGCTATGATTCTGACCCGGAAGTTAAAGTATGACACACCACACCTGAGCATGGGGGGGATCGACATTGGCATGTCCAAAGAAATTAAGCTCCTCGGTCTCACAATTGACGAGAAATTGACATACAACGCCCACACCGCAAACGTCTGCAGAAAAGCATTAAATATATATAAGCAGCTGTCTAGGGCCGCCAAAATCAGCTGGGGACTACATCCTGAGGTGATTCGGCTGATCTACGAGGCCACCGTGGTACCCGTTATATCATATGCGGCCAGCGTCTGGGCTCCAGCCACCGAGAAACTGGGAGTGAGGAAGCAGCTAAACGCGGTCCAACGGGGATTTGCTCAAAAACTATGCCGAGCCTATCGCACAGTATCACTAAACTCTGCACTGGTGTTGGCTGGGATACTGCCTCTCGATATTAGAGTACGTGAGGCAGCCGCCATATACGAAGCAAAGAGAGGAGTACCCCAGCCAATGCTGGCAGACAGGGAAGTGGAAAAGCGAGTGATGTATACGGAGACTCCCCACCCTGCCGGGCGTATGAGCCTGGAGTTCGAATGCCTGGAGGACAGACAGCAGGTTGAACGTCACAACTGCCAGACGATAAAGATCTTCACCGACGGCAGTAAGATAGAAGGCAAAGTTGGAGCGGCACTATCTTTTTGGAACGGTGATACCGAAACAAAGACTGTAAAACTAAAGTTATCAACCTACTGTACGGTCTACCAGGCCGAACTCCTGGCCATATGCGTGGCAACAAGGGAAATACTAAAACGCTCCGAAGAATCCTATGGCATCTACAGTGACTCGCGTTCGGATCTCCAGACGATAACCAATCAAAGTTCCCTCCATCCCCTAGCGGTAGAATCAAGAGCCAATATTAAGACCAGTAAAAACCAGGGAAAGGAAATTTCATTATTCTGGATAAAAACTCACGCGGGGCTGGAGGGGAACGAAAGGGCGGATCGACTGGCGAAAGACGCTGCCCAGAACAGTAAAAAACGACCAGATTACGACTTCTGCCCGATCTCATTCATCAAGCGGCAAACTCGCTTGCAATCGCTTGATGAATGGAATCAGAGGTATAAATCTGGAGAAACCGCGGCAGTCACAAAAATGTTCTTTCCGGACGCGGTGGCCTCGTATAAAGTCGTGAGAAGCCTCAAACCAGCAGGGGTTATTACCCAATTGCTGACGGGGCACGGTGGGTTCTCCGAATACTTGAACAGGTTCAAGTGTAAGGAGGACCCATCGTGCATCTGTGAGCCCGGTGTAAAAGAAACGGTGGAACACCTGCTCTTCGAGTGCCCTGTCTCAGGTAGGGAAAGATTTGATCTGGAACAGGAACTGGACGTAGAGTTAAAGGCAGAAAGTGTTCACGAGTTAATAGCAGACAAGTACAAAATAGATAAGTTACTTAAGTATAGCCTAAAAAATGTAAATAAAGCCATACAAAGAAATAAATAGCAAAAGAAAAATATGTTGATAGTATATAGTGAATATATATTAGAACAACATAAAATTGATTAGATAAATATAGTATTAAGTAAGAATAGGTATAATTACGTGATAAGTAACTACAAAATGGAAAAACGCAAAAAACAAATATTGCTAAAATTAGTTAAACTAGATGTATAAAGTCAAATATAGTTTAAGAAAATATGTTGATTTGTATATAATGAATATATATAAGAACAACATAAATAGCACTGTATAAAAATAGTATAGATAGAAAGCAACTGATAAATATTAGTAATGTGTTCACAACTGCAAAAACATAACACCACCTGAAAAAGAAATGTATTAGAATAAGAAAAATGTAATAGAATATAAGAAAAGAAAAAGAAAGAAAAGAAAAAGAAAGAAAAGAAAAAGAAAGAAAAGAAAAAGAAATAAAGAAAGATTGCACCTTTATTTTCCCGACTGACTGGCAGACCTAACAGAACCCACTGATACTGACAATTGATAGAAAAAGACTCTTACTATTAGAGGTTGCAGAAAAAAAAAAAAAAAAAAAAAAAAAAAAAAAAACTAACCTAACCTAACCGCTAGGCTGTATGCGTTTCATCCCCCATTTTACATACTTAGGGGTGGAATTTTCAAAATTGTCGAAACACGTCATTTTTATTTTTTAAATAAAAGCCTAAATATAAATTTTCACGATTCCATTTTCAGCGGTTTGAGCTGTACGGCGGAACTCACACACGAACTTTCATCCCCCATTTTACATACGTAGGGGTGGAATTTTCAAAATCGCTGAAACACGTCAACAATGTTTTTTAACTGAAAGCCTAAATATAAAATTTCACGTGTCTATGCTCAGCGGTTTGGGCTGTGCGCGTTTCATCCCCCATTTTACATACTTAGGGGTGGAATTTTCAAAATTGCTGAAACACGTCGACAATGTTTTTTAACTGAAAGCCTATATATAAAATTTCACGTTTCTATGCTCAGCGGTTTGGGCTGTATGCGTTTCATCCCCCATTTTACATACTTAGGGGTGGAATTTTCAAAATTGTCGAAACACGTCATTTTTATTTTTTAACTAAAAGCTTAAATATAAATTTTCACGATTCCATTTTCAGCGGTTTGAGCTGTACGGCGGAACTCACACACGAACTTTCATCCCCCACTTTACATACGTAGGGGTGGAATTTTCAAAATCGCTGAAACACGTCAACAATGTTTTTTAATTGAAAGCCTAAGTATAAAATTTCACGTTTCTATGGTCAGCTGTTTGGGCTGTGCGCGTTTCATCCCCCATTTTACATACTTAGGGGTGGAATTTTCAAAATTGCTGAAACACGTCAACAATGTTTTTTAACTGAAAGCCTAAATATAAAATTTCACGTTTCTATGCTCAGCGGTTTGTGCTGTGCGCGTTTCATCCCTTATTTTACATACTCAGGGGTGGAATTTTCAAAATCGCTGAAACACGTGTTCATTCTTTTTGAACTGGTAGCCTGAATACAAAATTTCAGGTTTCTAACTTTAAAAATGAGGGACTTTCATACAATCTTTGCACCCCTATTTCACCCACTTAGGGGTTGATTTTTGAAAAATCCTTTCTTAGTGGACGTCAGTGCTATATGAGGTACCTCTGTGCCAAATTTCAAGTCTCTAGGTTCAGCGGTTTGGGCTGTGCGTTGGTCAGTCAGTGAGTGAGTCAGTTTCGCCTTTTATATATGAGATTTGTAGTGCAGTATATATTTTGAAAAAAAAAAAGGTATAGATTATTAGTAGCGAGCGACCGATGACATCACGCAAGCGATAACTCGTGTCGACGGCCGTTAGACGACGCGTCAGCAAAATAATCGAGCGCACTGCGCGCATGGTGTCAGCGGCGCGCAATAGCAAGCAAACTAACATATTGTTGTACTAGTATTTAAGATTTTGTATTTTGAAAAATTTTATGAAATTTTTTTGTTTTTAGGGGAGAGTGATGTGGGGGCACAAAACTCATGACACGACAATAAGCAGCCGGCCGCGCGGGCGCAGCCCGCCGCCGAGCCAGTCGTTCCCCATCACTCGCCCCCCACACTCGTAACACTCGTATATTCATAAGAAAGTATTTGGACAGTAATTAAATACAGTTTATCTAAATAGACTATTTCATTTAACCGACCAGGGAGTAGGAACCCCAAATCCTACAGTCTTAATCGGCAATGTTCCCAACCAACCGAGTACAATTTTTGAATCACAGAATAAATGTATATTTTGAATATTTAAAACAGAAGACACATGTGAAACAAGTTTAGCAAGTAGCAACGCACCATTGAGTTCTAGTTTAGGAATAGTTAATTTCGAATCAATACTATTCAATCTAGACCTGGAGCAAAGCAAGTGAATGTAGCAATCATCACCCTTTATGACCTTTATGTAAATGCAACAGCCATAACCAGTCGGACAAGCATCACAATAACCAATCAGCTGAACTTCATCTGCACCAACGACTTGAACATATCGTGGGATTATTACTTCAGGCATGGTAGTGAGATTGGTATAAAACTGATTCCATATTTTTTCTACATCAGGGGGAAGGGGGGCATCCCAATCTAAATTTCTTTGCCATATTTCTTGCAAGAAAAGTTTAGCGCGCATATTTAGTGGCCCTACTAAACCTAGTGGATCATACAATCTGCTTATTGAGCTAAGTACACTTCTTTTGGTGGGTGTTTTAGTGGGGGTAATTACTCGACCACTCATTCGGAATACATCATCACATGCATCATAAGATATTCCTAATATTTTAATTACAGACTTGTCCCGATCCAGATTTCTGCAACTTACACCCAATTTATCTTGTGGAATGTCCTGCAATATGTTAGAGTTGTTTGAAACCCATTTATGTAAGCTCAGGTTAGCAAGCTTCATTATTGAAATAAGCTCATTTTTAAGTTGCTGAAGGCCTTCTAAAGTTTCATGTCCAGCTTGAACATCGTCGATGTATGAATTATTTATTAATGCCGAGCTAGCCAATGGAAATTCATTTTTATATTTTTTTGCCAATTCAATTAGACATCTTGTGACCATAAAGGCAGAGCTGGTCAAGCCATAAGTTACAGTTTGTAATTGTAAAATTTTCATAATGTCATCTTCACGCCAAATAATATTTTGTAAACACCTGTGCTCAGGGTGTACTTGTATCATTCTGTACATATGACGTATGTCGCATTGAATTGTGTATTGATACATACGGAACAAAAGCAATATGTCAAAAAGAGGCCTTTGAACTACCGGGCCATTACACATGTAATCGTTGAGGCTAAGACCATTTTTATTCTTTGCACTGCCATCAAATACGACTCGCAGTTTATTAGTTAATCGTTCAGGCTTGAGCACCCCATGATGAGGCAGAAAAAATACTGGTTCATCTATTGGGTCGCAATTTTTTATGTTTATGTATTTAGCGTGTCCCAAGTCGATATACTCATGTATAAAATCCTTATATAAAATGTGATACTCTGGATCCCTAGAGAATCTCTTTTCTAAATTATAAAATCTTTGTAATGAAATTGCATATGAATTGGAAGGATCAATTTCCTGTAAATCAACTTTGAGCGGATATTTGATCTGGAATGTATTATTTTCCAAAGAAACTGAATCTTTGAAAGTCTGTTCACTATACTCGTTTTCAGAAAGTGACTCATGATAAACATCTGGTACTTTTTCTGCCTCCCAAAACTGACGAACGCAAATATCAGGATCAGGACATGTAATTGTATGCATAGCGACGGATGTAAGGGAATCTGGAGCTCCCGTGGATGAGACGATGTATCCCAGCTGAGTGTTCAATAATATAGGATCAGCTGGACCACCTTCTATTTTTCCATCTAGAATTATTTTGAAAAAGATATCACTGGCAAGTAATAGCGATATTTCGCCAGGATTGTAAAATTCCTTATCGGCCAAGGCGACATGCTTTGGGATTATGAAATTGCTTAAATCCACTTGTTTTTGTGGAAGCTTGGAAGTTATTTTATTTATTATTGAGCATGTGACATCCATTTGATATGAATTTACTAGTGACTCAATATACAAATTAATGCCCTTATTGGTAAAGTTGCTGCAAGTGTTACCCAGAGTAGCGATATTCTTTTGTAAATGTATTTGCGGCAACCCTAATTGACTGGCCAAAGCGGTGGTACAGAATGAAGTTTGACTTCCACTATCAAGAAGAGCTCGAACAACAATTTTTTTGTTATTTACTCCAGTTAGGAGCACCTTTGCAGTTGGAAGCAAAACACATTCCGATATAGGCTGAGCGACATGCAAATATACCTGCTGTTCCTTGTCTTTTTCACCTTGCTTTGCTGCAGATAAAGATTTCTCCTCTGTGGGATGGAGCAACGTATTGTGAGAACTGGAATGGCACACAGAACATTTAAGCATAGTGTATCTACAACTTTGAGAGTGAGAAATTAGGCAGATTTTACATAACTTATTTTTTGTTACAAAATCAATTCTTTTTTGAGGAGATTGTGCTTGAAAAACTGAGCATTTAAATAATTTATGATTCTGCTTACACATAAGACAGTTATGAGTTACATTGTCCTTGGATAAAGGTGCTGTACTTACATTGACAGAAGATTTTGGCTTACTTTGTAATTTCTCACCAGGAGGGCTGGCTTCTAAAGAGGCAGCTCGCTTCTCTAGAAATTCTAGTAACTCATCAACGGCTACGACCGTTGTGGTATCCCTCTCCGAATAGAAAAGCCTCACTGTTAACGGGTCAATTTTTCGCAAAATAATGCAAGACAATATTGCATCCCATTTATCCACAGGTTGGTCAAGATTTTGTAACGCAGTTGTATGCTGTCTCACTTTGGCTACTAATTCTCTAAGCTGCTGGGCTGTGCTGCGTTGCATACTGGGCAAATCAAGCATACTTGTCACATGACTATTAACCAATAAGGCTGGATTATCATACCTTTTTTTCAAAAGTTCTAAGGCACTGTCATATGACTTTCCAATAATTGGTAAGCTGTCGATAATCTGCAAAGGCTCTCCCTTTAAGTATTTTTTTAAAAAGCAAAGTCTTTGGACATTTGTTATTCTTAAGTCGTTGTGGACAATAGCCTGAAACATTTCAATGAAGGGCTTGTATGTGGATATGTCCTTGCCGTCAAACGTCGGAATGTCCAAAGATGGTAACTTTGCCATTGTAACTGGGATGTCTTTTGGAGGATTTTCGGTCGAAGGCTTTGATTTTATATGCCGCTCTAGTGTGGCAAGTAAGTTTAGATAACGCTCCTCGGCGTCAGTGTCCTCTTCCACGTCACTCGCATCCGAATTCTCCAAAAGGCTTAAACTGAGTGATGTTTCTCTGTATCGTGCATAGTTTTCTTTTAGGTTTTGCTGCCTGACGAGAAGGTCTTCTTTAGCAAATTCAGCGCCGTTGGTTAGGTATTTTTCTAATCGCGTAAAAGACGCTTTACACTGACCTCTTGCGGCGGTAAGCTTTTTTCTTTCCTCAGCCATATTTTTAAAGGTAGAAAACGATTTTTCCGAGGAATTTGCACTGAGATAATCTTCGAAATCACTCATAAAAGAAAGTTAATAGAAAGTCTGTTTGATTTGAAGCAATTGTTTTTGAGTCTATCCAAAACCAAAATGGTGGAAAATGGCGTCTGCTTGTACAAACTTGTCACGAACAAAGTTCAATGAAATTTACAAATAGCACTGTATTTTGAAAAGCTGATTAACTGAATTGTTTCGGCACCATGTAAAGACTTGAAAGTTTATAAATTTAATGAAATCACTGTAATTGAAGTATTTAAAATTTATTGTTTTACAAATCACATACAACGTGTGTAGCATTTTAAAAGGAAGAGGCTGTGTTGCCACAGCCAATATATAAATTGAACAGAAAATAATTTTATGGCTTGTACAACATTTAACCCACTAGCTTTCTCAATAAAGAAAAAATTAGCAGAACTAAAAAACAAAGGAACAGAAATAAGATTCTTTTGGATAAGAGCACACATAGGAGCAGAAGGCAATGAGAGAGCAGATGCCTTAGCAAAACATGCAGCACACCTTAAGAGAAAAGCAGACTACGACAAATGCCCAATCTCATATGTAAGGAAAAAAATAAGAGAAAACACCCTAACCCAATGGAACAATAGATATCTAAACGGAACAACAGCAAGCGTCACAAAGATTTTTTTGCCAAATACAATTATGGCATATAGAACCCTGAAACATACAACATTGACACCAATAATAGTACAAGCAATAACAGGCCACGGGGGATTTGGGCAATATCTCCACAGATTCAAATGCAAGGATAGCCCCGGCTGCGTTTGTGACCCAGAGAAGGAAGAAACAATAATACACTGTCTAGTCGAATGCCCTAAGTATGGCAAGCAAAGGAGTGAATTTGAAAATGAGAACGGTGTGAAGATAGAGAAAGAAAGCATGTGGGTGTTGATTGCGAGCAAAAAAACAGGAGAAAAATTCACTAATTATTGCACATATATAACAAGAGATATAAATAAAAGAAACGAAACGAAAAAAATAAACGTAAAACCAGCTCAACCCAGATCCTAAGTCGAAGAAGCAAAGTCAGTGACAAGGTGACTGAATCAGTGACAAGTAACCAAATCAGTGACAAAGTGACGGAGTCAGTGATACGCAACCAAGCCAGTGACTGGAGGACACCCGTGCCAATGACTAGCACGCACTTTCAATGTCTATCAAACGAAGAAGCAAAGTCAGTGACAAGGTAACTGACTCTGTGATACGCAACCAAGTCAGTGACAAAGTAACGGAGTCAACGACATGCAACCAAGACAGTGACTGAAGGACACAAGTGTCAATGACTAGTACGTGATTCCTATATCTGTCAAGTTAGCGACAACGTGTCAAACACACAACAAGAACAACACCCTCCCACGGAGTTAAACAGGGCCAGGGAGCCGGGAAGAAAGGAGGCAATCAATGCATCCTGTGCGGAACGTATTATACCAGCCGAAACATACTAAACCACTTTAAAACAAAACATCCAAGCTATCTAAATGGAAGGCTCCGAGATCACCCGGACTATCCCGTGGCGTTCTATTTCCGCACGCCGTGCCCGAGCCCCCGCGAAAGATGCCCTAAAGAACTACGCCCTCCAAAATCAGCGATACGAGGGGTAAGCAACGTTGACAGTAAATTCCTAGAATCCGACTCCGACGAAACGGACTCCGATAGTTAATTAACACAGTGTCGTGTAATGATTGTTTAGACTAATTAGTATATAAGGATTAATATGTATATATAAAAAACAAAAAAAAAAATTTTTTAAAAAAAGATACAACTACCTATAAACATAAATTTAGAATAAGAATTGATTAATTATTAAGAAGAAAAAAAAAAAAAAGATACAACTACCTATAAACATAAGTCTAGAATAAGAATTGATTAATTATTAAGAAAATGACTAAGATACAACTACCTATAAACATTAGTCTAGAATAAGAATTGATTAATTATTAAGAAAATGACTATGTACCAAGAAATGCGTAGAGGTGTTGCTGACATGTTGGTGACAGATGCCCACTAACAAGTCAGTGACAAAAACAGAAGATATATTTATCAGACTTGTACATTAAGATTATTATAAGACTTGATAAAAGATGTAAGAATCATTAATATAAGATTATTAAGATGCTTATAATGTAAGATGTTAAGAATATAAAATGTTAAGAATTCAATGTAAATAATAATAAAACAAAAAGATAATGTTAAATAATAAATAAATAAAAAAACATAAATAAAGGCTTTGCCCTCCATGGCAGAGGAAAAGTAGTATCCACCACACAAAGTGGTGGTAAATTAAAAAAAAAAAAACCTAACCTAACCGTTGGTTGGTTTGTTCGCGCGTTTGTTCGCGGGTTGGTTGGTGGGTTTGTTTGCGCGTTTGTTCGCGCATTTCGCGCGTTTGTTTGCGCGTTTCTCGCGTTTGTTCGCGCGTTTCGCGCATTTGTTCGCGGGTTGGTTGGTTTGTTTGTTCGCGCGTTTCGCGCGTTTGTTCGCGGGTTGGTTGGTTGGTTTGTTCGCGCGTTTCGCGCGTTTGATGGCGCGTTTATTCGCGGGTTGGTTATTTGGTTGGTTTGTCGTTTGTTTGCGCGTTTGTTCGCGGGTTGGTTATTTGGTTGGTTTGTTCGCGCGCTTCGCGCGTTTGTTCGCGCGTTTCGCGCGTTTGTTCGCGGGTTGGTTGGTTGCTTTGTTCGCGCGTTTGTTCGCGGGTTGGTTGGTTGGTTATTTGGTTGTATTGTTCGCGCGCTTCGCGCGTTTGTTCGCGGGTTGGTTGGTTGGTTATTTGGTTGTATTGTTCGCGCGCTTCGCGCGTTTGTTCGCGGGTTTTGGTTGGTTTGTCGTTTGTTTGCGCGTTTGTTCGCGGGTTGGTTATTTGGTTGGTTTGTTCGCGCGTTTCGCGCGTTTGTTCGCGGGTTGGTTGGTTGCTTTGTTCGCGCGTTTCGCGCGTTTGTTCGCGGGTTGGTTGGTTGGTTATTTGGTTGTATTGTTCGCGCGCTTCGCGCGTTTGTTCGCGGGTTGGTTGGTTGGTTATTTGGTTGTATTGTTCGCGCGCTTCGCGTTTGTTCGCGGGTTGATTGGTTGGTTTGTTCGCGCGTTTGTTCGCGGATTGGTTGGTTGGTTATTTGGTTGGTTGTTCGCGCGCTTCGCGCGTTTGTTCGCGGGTTGGTTGGTTGGTTTGTTCGCGCGTTTGATCGCGGGTTGGTTGGTTAGTTATTTGGTTGGTTTGTTCGCGCGCTTCGCGCGTTTGTTCGTGGGTTGGTTGGTTTGTTCGCGCGTTTCGCGCGTTTGTTCGCGGGTTGGTTATTTGGTTGGTTTGTTCGCGCGTTTGTTCGCGAGTTGGTTGGTTGTTTGGTTTGTTCGCGCGTTTGTTCGCGGGTTGGTTGGTTGGTTATTTGGTTGGTTTGTTCGCACGCTTCGCGCGTTTGTTCGCGGGTTTTTTGGTTTGTTCGCGCGTTTCGCGCTTTTGTTCGTGGGTTGATTGGTTGGTTTGTTCGCGCGTTTGTTTGCGAGTTGGTTGGTTGGTTTGTTCGCGCGTTTCGCGCGTTTGTTCGCGGGTTGGTTGGTTATTTGGTTGGTTTATTAGCGCGCTTCGCGCGTTTGTTCGCGCGTTCGTTCGCGGTTTGGTTGGTTGTTCGGTCTGAAGTATTGAAAGAAATAAAGAACAGCTCAAATAGTAGTCTTTTAACACGAATGAGTTCGCGGGGGTCTGCGAGTAAATTTGTATTCACGGGTTTGAGGTGCTCCAAATCAGATTCCGGTTCCCGTCAAAAAACAGCTCACAACACTGCAATCACGAAAGTCATGAAAGTTTGTTTTGCGGCTTTTAGGTGCCCCCACTGAAGATTTGGTTTCCGGCCAAAAACTAAAACGTCGAAACTCATAAAAAATTTATTTTTTTAGGATTCCTGTCAAAAGAAAAGCTCAACACAGCCGACCTCCGCGGTCCGCTTGCGGGCCGCGGCACCCACCGAAATACTAGTTATATTATATTGGTAAACAAGATAAACATTAAAATTGTATGAAAAAATAATCAAAGTATTGTTGTAATACAATGCGTTTTTCCGTGTTTAACTGTCTAAGTTATAGTGCTCATTAAAAATTATAATATAATTGAACGCAGCTTGATTTGGACTAAGGACCTCTTCATTTTCATACTTTGGATGATATTTTTGATACTTTTTTAAACACTTTCTCCCGAAATTAGGGCTTAAAATTTAGGGCTTTTGGCGACTTAGGTCTATCAGGAAAAATAACTAAGTATAAAAATGACTAGAACCTGATATTGTCAAGAAATAAAATTGGAGACATATATTATTAACTGAGTATAAAAATGCCGATATCAAAAAAAGTCCAAGTTTATTATTACGTAAGTATAAAAATGACATATAAATATCAGTTTACTTCAGTCATGAGTACTTCAAATTAAAATAGATTGTATATCTTCCTACATCCAAAGAGGTTTTCCACCTTCATGTTTAGTGTAATCATGTGAAGCGTCTCATTATGATAAATATAATGACAACGACATTAGATTTTGTTTCAAGAAGAAAACGCGTAAATAATGGATAAAGAATTTATTTTAACTAAGAATCAAAAAAACAAACCAACCATTGTCGAGAGACACAATAACTGGTGACCCACGACGCTTCGATGAACGGACCTTTAAAATAAAATATAAAAACAACAAGTAGTTCTTACTGACCTGGCGGAGGCGAATAAAATAATCGCGGGACAATTAAATAAATAGTGATATTCAGAAGTTATAGTGTGCGATTACGGCATGTTTCAAGACTTGTTAGGAGGTTTCGCCGCGCCGGCGCCGGCGGCACAGAGGGCTAGCGCGAGCGCCGACCGGCGAGAGAGCGAGCTCAGCGAGCGACAGCGCCGCCGGAAACTCTGTTGACGGCAGTATCAGCGCATTGGAAGGAAATATAGAAGGGAACATGGACGTAGCAATGGTCACGGTACAAATGCGAATACCGGAATTTTGGACAGACCTGCCGAAAATGTGGTTTGCGCAATTTGAATCTATTATGGCACCGCAGAAACAAAGTGATCGAACGAAATGTGAAATGGTCATTGCAAAACTGAACCGTGACGCACTAAGGCAAGTAGGAGATTTAGTAGAATCTGCAACTACTACATACAAAGAGTTGAAGGATCGATTATTGGCAGTGTACATGGAAAGTGAAGAGAAACAATTCCAACGGCTAGTGAGTGACATGGATTTGGGCCCACAGAAGCCTTCACAACTGCTAAGGAAGATGATGGGTTTAGCGAAGAACGCAGGAATATCGGATAAACCATTAAAGAAACTGTAGATGAATAGATTACCACCAGCAGTAAGGGCAGTATTAGCCGTAGAAGGAGATACGAAATTAGAAGATTTAGCCCGCATTGCGGACAACATCAGGGACTGGAGAGATAGCAGCAGTATCAGCTGGAACAAGCACTCCATCAGCCTTAATCGATGCAAATACAGAGTTGATAAACCAAGTGAGAAAAATGACTTTACAGATCAAGCAACTGAGTAGCGAGATCAGTGAGATAAAAACGAGAAACAGCAGATCAACTCAGAGAAACGGACATGGAAATTGGAGAAGATACAGCTCCAGATCGTTCAGGGCAAAGAAGGAACGTGTCAAACCCTGATTGGTTATGCAAGCAGCACTACCGCTACAGAGAAAATGCGAGGTCATGTGAAGCTCCTTGCAATTGGTCAAAGATACAGCAGAATAAGGGAAACTAGGATCGGTGCAGTCAGCGTCGGTGGAAGATTGTGCCGTAGGAAATCACCGTTTATGCATGAAGGACTATAACAGCGGAATGACATTTCTCGTGGATGCAGGTGCTAACGTATCAGTGATACCCGTAAGTAAAGTGAATAATAGTTAAGATAGGCGCGAGTGTAAATACAAACTTTTTGCAGCAAATAATACTTGTTGACTATGCAAGCACTTTAATTTGTGTACTTCAGCAGTATTTATTGAAATAAAACTGGTTTCTCGTAATTAAAATGTTGTCTTTTATTTTTCTTTTTGCAAAGTGACATAGATAATAAAACTGAATGACATTTGACATATACACGTACATTTCGTTCGGAAACTACTGTAACAATACTGAAATAAAGACTTATGGAATTACTACAATAGAATTAAATTTAGGACTTCGTAGAGTATTTCAGTGGCCATTTATTATTTGTGATGTTAAGCAGCTCCTCAAGCTGCAGAAGGGGGGGGGGGCTCAGCTTCTTTTGCTTTGTATTTATTGTATACGCTCCGTCTGTCTCTTCGCTCCATCACCACTACTCGCCTATGCCTTCCTCTGCTTAGAGTTGGTGGTGATGGGTCGCAACCAGCGGAGACCTGGAACCTGAACCTCACGGGTTGTGACCGTAATTCCAGGGTGCTACGTTCGGACTGCTACGTCTGGAGTGCACAGTCCAGAATACCAACATCCAGACAGTTACGTCCAGGCTGCGACGTCCAGACGCACCGTCCCGAGTTTTTACGATACAGTCCACATTCACGGTTCCCCACATCGGCTACGGCACAGCCCGGAGGATCCCGCCGGCCCTTCCACCATCTCCGCAGCACGGAAGTGCAACCGATCAAAGTGAAAGCAATAATTAAACGGGCTACTAAATTAAACCTACCCACGCCCACAAAATTATAATCTACCACCTATTTAAATAAATATCGTTAACTTTACAGGTATCTTTTATTAATATAAAAATGGATCACTGGAGAACCACTAGATTTTGGCTGCACAACCTGGCATAGAGTTAATGGAGAAGTTTGGTTGGATCCAGGGGGGGATATAGAGGAGTCTTACATAGAAACAGAATACATCCCACGAACTCCTATTAGTCAACTATGTTATGGAGTCTCTTATTGTTCTATGGTTGGATTTGTAACATCTCAAGGATTATTTTTCAGACCTTATCTTCCTTCCAGTAAAACTGCAATGGATGGTTGGACTAGATTAGTGAAGCAATGTAAAAGAGACCAAGAAGTATCACTCCATCCTTTGTCATCATCTCTTGCTGTTATGGAATTGGAAATATTAGAGATCTTATTCAACACAAAATGTAATGATGTTGTTTCAAAGATCAGAAATGGGAAGAATGTGACTAGTTATGAGCTAGGATTTTTACAACCTACTTATCCGGGTGTAGGATTTGCATTTATCAACATAAATGGAAGACTCATGAGTGCAAAATCAAGGTTTGAGATTTTACAAAACTACACAATTGAGACAAAGGATATATTCTCTGTAATATATTTGGACAAAGAAAACAATTTTGTAAGATTGTCTATAGGCAACTGTACTTGGGTTCTTTCATCAGATGGATCTAAAACCTGTAAATGGTATAACGGGATTTTGATTAATAAGGATAAATTCATTCCATCTTATTCAAACCAACTAGAAATTAATGTAGAGTCAGGATTATATGAAGAGATAATGCCAAAGTTTGATAAACATATAGGAATTCCAACAATTCCTAATGATACCATAAAGCCATCAGACCAAACATCTGACCCAGATTATAAAAAACCCAGATGTTATAGGATCAATTGAAGCTTGGTTTGGAAGATGGTTTCATTATGTAGGTCTTATTGTTTCAATAATTTTGTTACTACTTGTTATTTACTACTGTTGGCCATGTCTCAAATGTTTCTTCCAATGTTGTAAAATAAACAAAATAGCACCTCCTGTTCATTATGTAAAGGGATCAGATACTGTTACTCTTCAGCAATTGAGTAAATCAAAACCAACTAGTGCAGGAGGCTTCTCTTTCTAAAATATCTAAAAAACTGTTTTAGATATAATCTATGACTTTGTTATAATATTTAGAATAAGTATAATTAAGATATTTGATAAAGTTCAAATGTTCCTAATGAAAACAAGTCTATTTTTATAACCTTTATTTTTTAATTAGTTTAAGGAAATTGTGCCATATTATACTTGGAAAAAAAAAAAAAAAACCTGTAAGTTACACTGGCCTGGGACGCTGGCGGCTGAAAAGGAGGTGGCTGCGCGGGTTCGCAAAACCCGCGAAGCTCACGCCGCCAGTGCCCGTGCAGCGGCCACCGCTGCCTCACAGGACAAAAGGAATGGGGCGGGAAACACTGCCGCCGCCCTCAATATGCAGGTGCTCGATCGTTATTGAGACCCTGTCCTTGGCCTCGAGAACATCGGGCAACCTGAAGGGCTTGTTCGAACGCGCCCTTAAGGAATCGGTGGCGCCGATAAGGGATGCAGTGGAGTTGCTGCACTCTCGGACAACGGACGAGAAGACGCCGCTGCTGCAGGCCAGCAAGACCTGTCTGCGGGCGGAGCTGGATGAACTTAAGGAGTTTGCCCAGCTCAGGTCCGAGATGGACCCGGTCAGGTCCCTCGTAACCCTGAGTGTCGTGGTCATGTCTCACGGCTCAGGGCCGGGGGTCTTGCCTTAATTGGCCGGACCGCGAGGATGTCAAACCTCTCTAAAAAACCCCAATCTTCGTAGCTTGGTCGTGGCTACGGAGTGCTCGATTCGAGCGGCCGGTGATTGTGGGCGCCGGGGGAATCACGTCGGTGCCTCGGCGCCGGCGTGGGCCCGTCAAACCAGTCACTAGCGACCCATACCCTGGTTGGCTACCCGGGTCTCCAGGGGGTTCTTGCGGGCACTGCCACCAGTGTGGCTATTATAATACTCGTGGGAACAGATATGGAAAGTAACAATAAAAACAAAAATCTTGACGTAGGGTGGACGCGACGTGTCCAAATGGGACCGCCGTGTCACAACAGATCGGCACACAATCAATGGACTTTGGAGGAAACAATTATACGACGACTGGCACGCATAATGGATATGATCGAGAGGGACGTAGGCGACGTCAACCGCGCTGGTAACAGCGAGGGGGAGGAACAAATATGACTTGGCTGTATAGTCTTGACGACTTTCGCCTGTCCATCATTGGACGAAACGAAAAAAAAAGAGTACTGTTTGTCATTTGTGTTGAGGAAAATTATTATTTTCAGTGTTTAGAGTATCAATAAAGGTACTTTGTGGCGTTTTTGTACTGTTTGTGATATATAATTGTGTGGTTCGTTCAGTTTTTGGTATTACATTATGTGCTAGGGGTCGAATGCAATGGCGGAAGAACTGGATGACGCCAAGCAAAAAAGAATGCGTTTGGTCGCCAAGCAAACTTCTACATTCAATAAATTCTTGACTTCGGATGCATTTCCCGATGAAGACTGGGCTATTACATGGCATAAAACGAATTTTATACGATACTGGTGAGTTTTGATATCTATTTTTATAACCGCAAATCTAACTGAACTGGGTGAGGCATGCTTTCATTTCTGCGACGCACGTCACGCCATGCTTTAAGTAGGTATTATCCTCTGTAATAGACATACCTAAGAATTTCCAAAAACCCTACTACTTCATGTAGATATCAAAAAGGTATGCCAATTTCTAACAATTTTATGGTTCCCGTGATATTGAGCATGTCACAAATTGTGCTTCGCCACAGATGGGAATCGAGTACCTACAAAATTTCATCCCTAACATTTAAGGGGTATATGGCGCTGTGGGCCCCCACGCGAGAAAGGATAATAGTAGGTATACCTACCTAACATAACTTTTGTGTAAATGCAGAAACAAATTGCCCCCAAGACAGAATAGGTAATAGTACCCAAGTCTACCCACCAACCAACCAGTCCTTTAGTTCCTAGCCGTTAAGACTAATAGGTATAAGCAGTAATACGTGCGTAATACATCTTAAATTAACAGACCCCAGAACAAACACTCCAGTTGCAGGATGTTCCTATACACAATCTGATCCTCCTTCACCTAAACCAGCGCTCTTACAAAAAGGTACATATGTCCATCGATCTCATACTTATATACTTTTCCCCAGGAAAGTCAAAATAGAGAGAAAGAAAAATGTATTCTGGGCAGGACTTAAACTTGTGATCCCTGTGATGTATTAATATAAGAATGATTGTAATGCCTTTGCTTATTTTAATATTGTGTTTTAGTCTATGGTCGACGACCAAGTCGAATAGTCCATGTACGTTGTTCTATGTCTTAAAATAAATATTTCAAGAAGAACCAGTGAGCTGCTTATTCCACTACCACGACCAAACACGAAATTGGCGACGAGGAGGTGAAGAAACATCAAGTCAAAGTCTTAGGTTAGTCAGTCAGTCCAGTCTACAAAAAACGTGTGGCGTCGGCGTCGTGAAAAGTCTAAGTCAAAATGGCGGTTCAGTATCGGCATATAGGAATATTATCAGCCTTCGATTCATCTATTCAGACATTATCAAGTTGGAAAGAAATATTCGAGGAATATTGTACCTTGAACAATGTCACCGAGGATGCAGTCAAAAAGTAGCAGTTCCAAAAATTTTCCTTTTAATTTTCTTGAACAAGCCAGAGTTCCGATTAATGTCTTAGTTTTCAGGGATATTTTTTTCAATTAATTATTTATAATTAATTTTTTTCACTTTCGACAGGTCTCGTTAAATAGAACACGTACATTTTGTACAGTACAAAATCTAATAGGCACCCAACCATTCGCCGACCGTTGGGGAATTATACAGAGGCCCTACGAAAAATTACACATGAGGCCCTCGGTAGGAAATACTACATAGGCCCTTGATGGTTGGCCCATCACGACAACAGGCGGCCAAACCTAACCGTTGGCCAACGTACTATGTAGGCGAGATCACTTTGGCCCGACCGATCGCCAACAATAAATGCTACTAGGGCCGTATGGGGAGGATTTATACGACAGAACTAGCGGTCCAGGGGATCGTAGTGGCTGTAGTCGCGTACATCATGGATGCAGGCTCAGGTGCATGCATGGAGGTTGGTACACTGCAAGCACAGTATCCAACACCAACAAGGGTTCAACCAGCAACCCAACCCACGAGTTATAATTTCGTGAATTTCGGGTGTTTTTTTTAAAATGAAAAGTAGTGCAGTGTTTTTAAGGTATTTCGGATGATGTAGTGGAAAATGTACCTATGTTATTCTCTCATACATGTACGATAATTGTAAGTTCAATGAAATTGTAGTAATTTTATTTTAAGCTAATATTGCATATGTTCACAAGACACTATTCGCATATTTTTTTCAATTGTTTAAAATTAGGAATGCAGCTTGAGTAAAATAAAACAATTTTGACATTGTATAATATAATACAAAAACACATTTACATGCAACTTTATAAAATTACAGAAAACGTATTAAATATTAACAGCTAAGTTCAGGTTCCAACAAGAGAAGCAGCGGCATTCAGTAGAATAGAATAGAAGAGGCCGTACGTTAGTCACAACAAACAATGTCGCCGGCTCCGATTACAACTCACAGCGCTGAGCGCGCGCGCGCGCAGCACGCGGCCGAGTACAGGCTGTTGATTTAAATTAAGTTGCAGGAATATTTTTATTGCAAAAGTCATATTGTTTTGTTTAAAAAATTTTCAAAAGTGGGGAACCTATGTTGTATAGTGTGTACAACAATAGCGTATGTATGCCCAACATAATGCGATCGGGTCACTCATTCTCGTTCGTCATGGCCGCCGGCCTTTGTGTTTTCTAACAATTTATATTAAATAAACAATCAATAAAATAGAAATGTTGGATTATGAATTATTCACGTACAGTTTTACTTAGAGATACTTAAGTGTTATATCCTTAGCCTTACTAGCGGAGACGTTCTATATCGGGGATACCCGATCTGGGGAAAGATCTGGTGGTCACCACAGCAAAATAAGGGAGGACGCGTTAACAAAGAGAGAGCAAACGAAGAGAGAAAGGGGTGATTATTATGACCCTCCATTCACTATGGCATGTGGAGGGGTTCAACCCAAAGAGAGGAGGCCAGCTTCACTGCGGACATCTGCAGTCGAGCGATGTTCCAGGACCCGGACGCATTCATTCCTTGCCCTGAAAGAAGGGCTATTTACGATAAAGAGAACAAACAAACCTTGTTCTGGGACATGGACAGACATGACAATTGAACAGAGTTTAATGAGATCCATTACCTACTCAAGGTTGAGGATATTCTGTGGACGTTTTAGGAAATAATGTTTCACAGCATAACTGAAACAGTTCAATGTGTAATTTCGATTAAAACGACTAGTAGGAACATCACTTAAAACGAGTAAGTAGTAGGTAGACTTACTGACCTGCTTTCATTCAAGAGTTCGTAACGATTGTCAGGCAACTAGAATACTGACGCCCACCGCGCCCTGTAACGATACCGACACCATTCCCGTCCTCACACCAGCTTATGATTATGTAATGTTCCAATAAATCGGCTCAACTGTTTCCAATAGCTCCAACAAATCCAGCAAGATTTATGGAGGAGATGGTCCAGAGACTACATAACAGTTCCTGGGCAGTGCGAACAGATTTGACAGCAGCATTACCTGCAGGCTCCTGCGAGAAAACCAGAACAAGTTTCAAAATCTCCATGATAAGTAGTTATTAAGTTATTAACTATCTACATAAGATAAATTTGTGACAACCCTAGCTCGAAAACCAAATCAAAGGGCCCTATATTAAAAATCATTTTTGAGTAGACCTAACGCCCCCATATTGTATAAAAAAAAGAAGAGACGGGCTATCACCAAGGGGGCCCCACTGGCGACACCAACCATCGGCGCCCGGGTCGATAGCGAAGAGGTGGAAGAAGGTGGTGAAGCAGGGGTCGAAGAAGAAGGCTCCAACTTCTCCCGCCGCTACCCCTACGACAAAGACAGGGGGGGGGGGGGGGGGGGGGCTGGGCATACGGCCCAAGAAACTCCGCCCTCCTCGATCGGCGGCTGCAGTGCTCACGCTGCAACCGGCGGCCGTGGAGTGAAATTACTATAATTATTATTATTATGTAATGTACCTATATTCTTAAGACATAATGTTAGATCAGTACGCGCAAGATCCCATAAAGAGGGTGTTGGAAACATTAAATTTATAATGGCAACACCATATAGAATTGTCAAACCTTACCACAGATAACTCATTCTTATGTCTATTCCATCTTGACCCGTTCGCTGTACCACGTGCAAAATAAAAGAAGTTTTCATACAAATTGATTTAATTATTAAAACAACACAGTCCACTGGCTCGAGACCCCAACAGAGGGATTCAGTCAAGTATACCCTGAGCTCTGTGGAACTGGGAAACAAACAAGCGATCGACGACGGGTGGCATCCAACCGAGAGGGTGCCGGGGTACGGGGCGGGCCGAGCCCCGGAGAACAGAGGCTCGGAGTTCATCTTCCACATCGTTCGTTGTCAGCAACGATCGACAAACGAGAGGGATTCCCACTGATACAAATTAAAGTGATACGACTTATGCGAACCGACAGCGATGACGAGGGGGCTACTGTACTGCTCAGCGCACAGCGTGTGATCAAATAATGGATCCCACGGTAAATATAATCAATAAAATTTCAAACAAACTATGTAGGTAGGTCGTTTCGGTTTAATTAAAAAAGAAGTAATGCATTCACATAAAATTCATTTTAATTTGTACCGTACCCTACAATACGTAATTTTATTTTATTATGGAGTAAATGTTGCTAAGAATCATTGCGTCTAAAGTTAATAGAAAGTGTTGTATTTTCTTTAAGCAACTCAGGAAAAAGCGCATTGGTACAAAAAATCTTTTAGTAGGAAAAAATGTTACCAAAGAAACTCAAAAAAGTCAAAACCCAAGAAATGGAAGCCGTCAACAGAATATAGAATTGTTATGCTAGAATCGTCCGAGGCATACTCCAAGAAGGCAGCCTTAGAGTATACATAAGCTAGCTATATGTATACTCTAAGGAGGCAGCCATCCCAAAGATAGCGTTCATTGCGATACGTTATTAAAAAACTATTTCACGAACTTCATTATACTCAGTAGTTAGGTAGATACCTAAGTGAAAAATTAGAAAATAATGAAACAAAGGGAAGATGTACGGAATGAATCATTAAGAGCCAATATATGACGATCAGTGATGTATTACCTTCTTTACCTGGCATTACCTTCATCTGAGGACGCCAGGATGCTATAAAAAGCTGCGAAATTTTAACAAGAGTGACAGTCATTTTTATTTACCAAACCCTTTTCAACTATTAAACATGGTAGCAGTAATTTACTAACAATATTGACAACTTGCAATCAGTTTGATAATGTAACTTGGCGAAACAAGCTTTTAAGTAAACAAAACAATGATTTGCAACGTATGAACAATGCAGGAACAAATGGATCAGTGACAAAAAATATCAGGACTGATCATAGACCCGCTGGTAGGAACCCAGCGACGATTCAACCAGATCTAGTGTACCAGAGCAAGCTTTATGTACAGCAGCGCTTAACAATGTCTAGATGAGAAAACCGTTTTTCTATTTGAAAGGGGCTATCAGAGAACTTTTTCTTAAAACCCAAACCCCCCACTGAAATTAAAAAAGCTGATAGAAAAACACAAAAAGGCAATTATTACTATGTATTTAACATAAGCTTTTTTTGAAAATCTGTGGTGGATAATTATGAAGCACAACTTATACCTATATGTAATTGAGATTTGGATTTAAAAAAAAAAAAAAAAACAGACTGAAAAGGTCATCATTTTTGGTTTTTGTAGATTTGATTTTTGAAAAAGCACTGAATTAATTTTGATAAAATTTATGTAACTAGCACCAGCGAACTTTAATGTGTATACATATTAAAGTTAGCTGCCTAGCACCACCTCTGAACTATGACTTACCAAACAAAAAATAAGATACCTAGTTTTTATAAATTCACCCATTTTACCCTTGTAGGCATTAATTTACCTACCATTGTGCCCATTATAGATCCATACACCATTTTTTTTATAAATATGCACTACTACCACCCTTCCCCAAGAAAAATTGAAAGTAGTTCTAGAAAAATATCAACACAGGTAGGTGGTAGCTAGAACTTTGAAAACCCTGATAGTTTTAGTTAGGGTCTGACAGGCATAAGCGTGGTGGAAATTGTATGGAACATTTATTGTCCTCAGCAGACCATAGACATTTGGTTTGGGGTGGGGTCCTAAGTCCCAACACAAAAAATATATTAAGACTCCCTCAGCTCCTCCTTTTCTCCTCCCTAGCCTGAATTTCTTGTCTAGTTACCATGACGACTGAGATCATGAAACCAAAGATGGAAAAAACGCCAGGGCAGCGTCGGATTCCAAAAAAGTGAAATTTTTTCATTGCGCCACCTTTTGTCCACACTGACCAAAATACACACTCCAGTAATACCTAGTCAAGTGCTAAGTAGGTACCTATAAGTACTAGACTAATAGGAACAATTGATTTGACTTTGAAGAGGGTAGGTACCTTTGTGGTGATATGTATCCAGGCGGGTGAAAAACAGGACATGGCAGCCATTTTTTTCACAATAAATGTGCAGAAACAAATAGTAAGAGCCAAATATCATTGCTAATGCTTAGGAGGTAGGTACCTACCTAATCACAGATATGTTTGAAATGGTACCCATAATATTGTAAAAAAATACTGCTACGTATTTTAGTATTGATAACATTTTTATTTTATTTTTAGTAGGTATTGTTCAATTTGTATTGACATTTGATTTTTTAATTAAACCAATAAATAATGATTATGAATAACCACCACCAAATAACCACTTTTTTCATTGCGCCCCCTTTTGTCCACACTGACCCCTACCTGTATAGGGAGGATTCCGAAACACTATCCAAACCACGTTACTTAAGGTGTGGAAGATTCTGGAGAGTTAACCTGAAAGACCTACATACGGACAGCATCCGATCCCCAGGCGAGTCCACGATCAGCGACCTTAACAAAACAACTAGGTACCTACCTATATTCGACGGCCATCACTACACATGTAAGAACCTCACACATTATACCCACCCATTTATGTTTCCGGCTGTTTTCTTTATCTCCAAGGGAGGAAACCGGTACAACTTACACAAAAACGAACAATAGGACACAAACATAGCTAACCTTGACCGAGACTCATGACACACATTCCTCATACTTAATTATATTTAAGCAATATTTAACGACATCGAAATATGAATGAATCAAACCACACGGTATGAAAATGGTAATAGCTAGGAACGGACAATATCGAAAACCAAAATGCTGAATCAAATCAAAAGGCTGAATGCAATCGAGACTTATTGTTGGACAGAAACCACCACGAAATAGCTACAATTTACCATAAAAATTTACTAAAAACCAAACAAACCACCCTCTTGCCAGTATCTATGTTACTCTATGCCATGCCACCCTCGGAAAACTTGAATTATTGAAATTTACAAGAAAAGACTGTCCGCCGCCCGCCGGCCGGCCGCCAAGAAAGAATGAGTGAGTGAGTGAGTAATTTTTTTTTGTTTTTATTTTTTTATTATTGAATTCGTTCAATAATGGACAGGCAAAAGTCAAAGACCATACAGCCAAGTCATATTTTGTTCGTTTTTCTTCAAAAACATCACCGCCTCCACAAAAACAGGGCACGACTATAATAGTCGGCGATTTTCAATAAAACCGCAGCACGGCCTCCACGAAAGTACAACTAGTGCCATTCGGTGATCCACACTGCAATTCACGTCTGCATTAAACTGATAGTAGTTTTAATGAAGATTTAACAAGGGACAGTTTGGAACGATCTGGTAGAGTCGTTTACACGCTTCTATTTAACTAACACAATATACACTTTAATAGGCACTTGTTGCGTATAAAACTATCACAGATATACACCAAAACCTACAATATACATTTTTTAGGAAGTGAGTAAAATCAAGTGAACGAATGATCAATGAGCAAGGAAGAGGCCTAAAGTCATTCTCGGCCAGTCATATTTTAAATATTTGAATATAAAAAAATACCGGCGGATACAGCATGCGTTAGCATACTATATAGTTTGTTGACACAGCGGCTTTCACAAAAATAGGACACAACTAGTGCCAGTAAGTGGTTCATAGACTCCACAGTGCATTTTCACATCACATTTTCAGTAAACTGTTATTAGCTTTAATGAAGATCGAGAAACAATTAGTACCTAAGTAACGAACGAACAAGTTTAATCGTTACACGCTTTTATACCCGCACAATACACTATAATAGGCACTTGTTGCATAAAATATTATCACAGATATATACCAAAACCCACAATACATATTTAGGACAACTCAATAAAATAGAATCATTCGTGTATTCATGACAAAAAGTTGGAATAACTAACAGAATACGGCAATTGATTTATCGTACTAGTCTGAATTGCAGTTTGAGGAACAACCACAAATTAGATAGTATACGTACGTCCAAGGAACAAACAACGCTGGCACCAGCTGGCGCCCAACGAACGAAAAGAAAGACCGCTATATTTTTGTTGGTTAAATTTACCCTGGAAAGGCAAAGGGTATCTGCTTATACGGCCGCTAGATGAACGAATTAATAAAAAAGAGCACAATCTGCACTTGGTTGTCACATTATCGAACACGTGACATTGCCCCCCCTATACCTATACCACGAAATGCATCGTATACTATCTAATTTGTGATGCATAGTGGATATGCAATGCATAGCTTAATTCTGAGATGGACCCTTTTGAATTGAAACCACATGTAGAGACGGTTGTAAAAAAACTCAGTCAATTTTCTTACGCACTGCGAGAGCTACGAAAGTGCACAGATGAAAGTTGTTCGCTGACTGCCCACCATGCCCATGCAGCAGCATGGCTCCGGTATGGAGTCATCTTCTGGGGCAACTCCACAGACGTTAATGCCGTATTTGTACTCCAAAAGCGCTGCATTCGAATAATAACGTTGACAGCACCTAGAGATACGTGTAGGGAACTATTGAAAAAATATAATATACTTACTGTAACCAGCACTTACATATTGGAACTGTGCCTTCTTGTCAAAAAACAACCGCAATATTTTCAGTATTTCAGTGACATGAAAAGACGCTACATGAGCAGACGTGAAAATGACCTTTATTTACCCCCCCCCCCTCCTACAACCACCTACCGAAAACCATTAAAAACCTTCAAGAGAATAGTTTCAAAAGATATCTAAAAAAGTTGCTTAAGGGAAAATCTTATTATAAATTGAATGAATTCTTTGATGATAAATTTGATTGAAATTGACATTGTATTATACACGTTACCTAATATAACTAATATATATACTAATATAACTAATTTAACTAACCAATATAAAATGACTCTCTCAAATTGTACACCTCGATGAGGTAGGTTGCTGATCTTAAAACTCTGTAACATCTATGTGGTTCCTTAAAAATCTTTGATTAATAAAGGAATGTTTCCTTTCCAAGTGAAAATTTGCCAGGTATCTTTATTATTTAGGGGTACTTTCCCTCCAGGGGGCGTTTGTTTGGATCAATTAGTCCGTATGATAATTGTATATTTTTAATTTTGTTCAAACTTGTTCCTGGGCAGGCTGTATGTAACTCAAGAGGAGGATCCACACTTCAGGCGCGAAGCAAATCTCAGTTTTTGAGCGTATTCGTTTAATATGTCATAACGTATGTACAATAATAAGTACTAGTAAATGCTGTCGGGAGCGGGCGCTAGTCGTCCTCGTGCGGCGCGAACAGCTTGGCCACCTCGAACAGGTCCTCGAACTCGCCCTGCGCCAGCACCTGCGCACACAGCGGGGCGTGAGCGGGCGCGGGGGCGCGCGGGGTGCCCCCGCGGGGCCTCGGGGGGCCGCACACACTCACCTGGCGCGCCACGTGCATGCGGTTGAAGAGGTTCCACAGCAGCACGCCCACCACGCGCTGCCCGCGCACGTAGAACACCACGCCGCGCTCGTAGCGCCGCTCGGCCGCCTCGCAGGCCTCCGCCGCCGGCTCGGGGGCGGCGCCGGCGGCCGCGGGGGCGGCGGCGCGCACCGCGTCCGCAGAGAACACGCCCACCGTCGGCAGCCGCGCGTCGATGATGCCTATCGCCTGCGGGACACGCGCACAGCTGTACACTCACCGCGCCCGAGCCGGCGCGACCACGCCACGTGTGTGCGTGTGTGTGTGCACGCACCTCGTAGCCGAGCTGCGGCCCGAGGTCGCTCCAGAACATGCTCTGGTGCGTGTAGGGACGCGCGGGGCCGACGCCCGCCATGTTCTCGCCGGCGAGGCGGCCCGACAGCACGGCGTGGTCGTGGTGCTCCACGCGCCGGCGGCCCAGCGACACGTCGTGGAAGCACGCCGCGTCGCCGGCCGCCCACACGTCCGCGCGCGCCGCAAGCTCCGCGTTCACCACCACGCCGCCCAGCTCCGCGTGCGTCTCCAGCCCCGCCGTCTCCGCCAGCGCCGTGTCCGCCTCGCAGCCCACGCACTCTACCACCAGGTCCACCTCCAGCGCCTGCTCCGCGCCGCCCTCGCCCGCCAGCCGCAGCGCCACGCGCCCGCCGGCCGTCGGCTCGCCGGCGCGCACCTCCGCGCCCGCCAGCACGGTCACGCCCGCCTCGCGCAGCCGGCGCGCCGCGTCCCGCGCCAGGTACAGCGGCAGCACGCCCGCCAGCGGCGCGCGCTCCGCCACCACCTGCACCACCTCCCGGCCGCTCGCCGACAGCCGGCCGACGAGCGCGGCGGACAGCTCCGTCGCGAGGAACCCGCCGCCCACGACGGCCACGCGCCGCACGTCCGCGCCCTCCAGCCGCTCGGCGAGCCGCGCGGCGTCCTCCAGCGAGCGCAGCGCCAGCGAGCGGCCGGCGGCGGCGGCGCGGCGCAGCGCTGGCGCGCGGCGCGGGCGCGCGCCCGTCGCCAGCAGGCAGCGGTCGTAGCGCACGGTCACCGGCGGCCGGCCCGGCGCCGCCAGCTCGGCCTCGTGCCGCGCCACGTGCAGCCGCGACACGCGCCAGCCGCGCGCGATGGCGGCGCCGCCGCCCGCGCCCGCGCCGCCCGCCGCCAGCCGCTCGACGGGCGTGTAGAAGGCGGCGGGCTCGTAGGCGACGCTGCGCCGCCGGCCGTTCCACTGGCGGAAGGTGAGCGTGTCGGGGCTGCGCGCGCGCTCCGCGAGCTCGGGCTCGCGCCACAGCTCCTTGCTGAGCGGCGGGCGCATGTAGGGCAGCGCGCGCTCCTCGGACACGAGCAGCACGCGCGCGCCGGGCCGCGCGGCGCGCAGCGCGCGCATGGCCGCGAAGGCCGCCGTGCCGCCGCCCACCAGCAGGTACTCCACATGCGGCGGGAAGGCGTCGGCCCGCGCCGGCTCGGGCTCGGCCGGCCCGCCGCCCTCCCCGGCCGGGCCGCCCTCCCCGGCCGCCGGCGTCACCACGAGGCGCCGCGTGTCCTCGCTCAGCTTCCGATAGAAGTACACCTGCACGCGCCAACACAGACACGCATCAGCGTGATATGCTACAAGTAGACACGTGTGTGTGTGTGTGTGTGTGTGTGCACTGACCCCGCCGAGGGAGGCGGTGAAGGCGAGCGCGGCGGCCGCGGTCCAGGCGCGGCGGGGCGGGGGCGGCGGCGGCGGCGGCGGCGGGGACCGCGGGGGCGCCGGCGGGGCCGCGGGCGGGGGAGCGGCCGGCCCGCCCGCCGCCGCGCTCAGCACCGTCTGCAATGTTCAACATGAATTATATAAAATAAAACACATAAGTTAAGTTTTCCTTAAAAGCTTGGTAATATATGCAAAGGGGCAGGAGTCGTCGTGACCACACTCTGGCTACACTCAGGTATATGTGACTGTAAACTTATCGCAATTGATTCGTGCAGTTCATAATATTGATAGGAACATTGTGAATAAATTATTGTCACATTTTAGCTGTGAAGAAGAAATTATTAAAGTTATATAATTACCGTTCTATATTTTTTTATTCTCCTGGCAGGCTTGAAAATTAATTTTTTTTAATTTTATTTATTCAGAAACAAACAGTCGTTTACATAAATAATTTTCAACTTATATAAGTAAAACTAGACCTATAGTTTCCTTAATTAACTAGAATAACAGGCACATTGTATATTCTAATATTTGAAGAAGAATGAATAGAATTATGTATTTAATGTTTTCAAGTTTAGTTTACAAGATACTAAATTCTTAATTTTTTATTTATTTAATGCTTATAATGTTTACAAAATCCTAAATGCTTTTTTTATGATTCTGGAAGTACAATTAAATATATCTATATCCTTAAGTTTGTCATTACTATTGTACAATACACATGCACGCCTAATGAACATATTCTGTGCATAGGAAGTTCTGCTGTATGGAACATAGGAAAGGCGCTTATCACGACAGTGACGAATAAGGATTATCAATAAGGAGCAGTAGCACTGGTGATAATTAGTACAATTTACTAGAGAGAACACAAATTGGCAGCGCCTGATTGAGACGCTCCTTGTTAGTTTTATTTTTCTTCTTTTTCTTTTTTAAATTAAAACTTTCTGAATTCAGCAAATCTCAGAAAATAAAGTTGATAACTGAATTGTTCTCCTCTAGAATTGTTTTCAAGTGATGTGTCATAATGGGAGGTGAGACCAGAAGTGAGGCGAGCCGAGCACTGGCTGTTTAACCTCTTGTTATGGACACCATCCAAGTATCCTTTTATTTATAATACTTTCTTGATACTTGTTGCCCTTTTTCCTACACTGTGAGATATGCGTGTGTGTGTGTGTGTGTACTTACGTGATTGTGCTTGGCGCGGGCGGGCGGGGTGGAGGGCGCGGCGCGGGGGCGGGGGCCTGCAATAAAGCAACCAACCAACATCAGTCTAAAGAGAGTAGGTTATATACGTGGTAACATGCCAGCTGCCCACGACCGACTCCACAAGACCCGCTCGGGGGCCGCTGTCAGGAACCCACCCGGTATCTTTATCATTTTCCTAATATTCCTTAGCGCGCATTGGGCGCAAGTTTTCCACTTGAACAATAACATTCCTGTACAAAGATGGCCTTTGTCGCATGTTGTAATAAAATGTAAGTAAAATTAAAAACAAGTGCGAGTAGGACTCGCCCCCTGAGGGGGTATATATTTATTTTTAAGCATTTTCGAAAATTGTTATATGATTTGGTTATACGCAAAATTAAGTTTGTTGGTAATAGAAAAAATACTTTTTTTGCGATGTAACTACAAACTTACTGTTTTTGGTTTTTTTTTCTTTCAATACTTAGAGCATATGAATTTATTTATTACAATCGAATTTTTTCCATTACTTGTGCTATAAGACATTACATCTTGCCAAATTTCAAGATTCTAGGTCAACCGGAAATACCCCATAGGTTTTGATGACCAAGATACTCAAAAATGCGGCAAAAGCGGCCATATCTTCTGTCTGCGTTGACTTAGAAGTTTGATTTTTTCACAGCTTTAAGGGACTGCAGACCTCAGTATTTGATACTAATTTCAACTTGATACCTCCACGCGTTCTTGAAAAGAAGGGTCTTGACAGACAGACGGACAACAAAGTGATCCAATAAGGGTTCCTTTTTTCCTCTTTTGAGGTACGGAACCCTAAAAAAAATGAAATGTTTGCGCAACCTGCAGATCAGTACTCACGGAATACTTTAAAAGCATCTCGTCTCGTCAGCGAAAACAGCTCCAGCACCTGACTTTCGATGTAAATAGTCGACACAGCTCTGAGCATAGTTCTCACTTCGGTCCGAGACAAGCGATAGAACTTTACCAATGATTTATGTTATGTTAATAATCTAATTTATAATTTATTTCGCTTCTATACATTGTAGCAGGATCTCTCAGAATTCAAAATTCCGAAAAACCAAAACGAAATTTGATAGGTTATAATTAAAATGTAAATCAATCAAATCCACTATCAAATCATCACTCACTGGTCACTGATCAGTCGATCACTCGATGTCAATTGTCAATGTATGTATATTTTTATTATAGTCAAAGTAACCGAGTCATACAGCTATGTCCAATGATAAGAAATCTAAAAAAAAAAAAGTGGTACATTATACAGTATGCGAGGTCGACTATAATGTCAATGTTTATTAATGTTTCTTTCTGAAGAGGCGTTAATCCTCCAACAAGTAAATAGAATAAAATTGGGTGAAAATAAAAAAAGCGTCACGACTCAACTCCCGGGTCGGTCGTTCCAAATTTTTCCTTGATAAATTAAAAATATAGTCAGTCGGGCATAATTTCATCGCGTGTTGAAGTTGAAGCGATTTTTTTACGCCTACATAAGAAATGCCCCGCCCATGTAAACGGCTTTTTCAAAGCCCCTAAGTTCTATTTCAAGGCGTATAAGAATCGCTTCAACGCGCGGTAGAAAGAATTACGCCCATGCTATTCGCACGGCACGGCCTATCGCTGATTATATTATGCCACGGATTTGCCTATTTTTGTGGTTTTTATAAACTACATCTAGCCTAGGACTATGTTTCCAACTAGCCGTAAAATCCATAAAAAAATGAGATTGACTTGTCACTTGCTTGACAGCCAATAAGTTTGACAGATCTTTTCTTTCTTTGTAATTTGGTTGGTTTCCCGTTTCGGTGTGTCGTCGGTCTGCAAATACTTTGCTATCTAAGTATTTGTTCATCTTATTGGAAATAAGCAGCTGCCAAGATCGTCTAATAGTTTGTGGCGACCAGATACCAGCCCCCGCTTCAAAATTCCTCCAGCCTCGGCGCCCCAGGGCTCTTCTCTCCGGACTGCTGACCCGTACGTCATGTGTGATGTTTTACAGAACAATATTACTTGTGCTGTGTGCTTCCTTTGCCTGAGGTGTATGTTGGTTGGCTAGCTAGTGGTTGGTAGGTGTGCCCCGCCCAGCCGGCGGCCTGGCGGCCTGGTCCGCGCGGCGTAGCGCCCACGTATTCTTGTCGGCCGGCCGCTGTGCACCACTCTCGCCGCTGGACTATGGCGGCGGCGCTCGCTCAAAAGATTATAACTTAGCTTCTACTGAATCGATTTTGATAAAACAAAGCGCAGGGCACGTGCAGATCCCTACTCCACGAGTAGCTACGTTTCTATGAAGTATTAACCAACCATATTACCAGGTTTGTCAGGTTTTTGAAAACATATATCATGTTTTTTTTTTTCATTTCAATCACTGCTTTATCAAATGATAATGTAATGAATTTATTATGAGAAATAATAAACATGGTAGTAGACAGCTTTCACGTTTTCATAAAACTATAAAAATCAACCTTTTAATCATGTGAAAGTCAAAATAAACATAATTAAAAAAAATAGGAATCACAGCACAGGCAACTCACCAACAATGAGAGATTGACCAAATTGTCCCCAATTCACAACCACTATTTTTTTAGAATTTTTTTTAGAAAAGTCACAGCCATTTTTATTTTATTACTGTTCTAAGCCTAGACTCCTCCAGGCTTTGCCCGGTAATAAAATAAAAGTGGTTGTGATTTTTTATGGGATAGGATTGATTGTAGGTACATAAAGAAAAACTACCATATTCAAATTACATTTTATTTTATAGGCTCAATAGAAACAGATAATATGTACATTTCTAATCTAAAGAAAAATATCCACTATTTTATTTCAATTATTTAGCCATAAATTGTATGTTAATGTTTTAATACAATTTTACCCAAGGGTGTAGCTTAGTACCTACCTATACTTAATTTATTTAAAGATTTAAAGCATTTAAAATTTTTTAAAAATTATTTACATAAAAAATTTAATGTCAAACTTTATACTTAATGTTTAAACTTAGTAACAGAATGTCTTAACTATATTTTATTTAATTACTTTCTGGAAGATTACAACCTAAATATGAAAATATACATTTGATTTCTATAAGTTAATTACAATCTTCGCCTGAATACAAGAAAAACAGAATTAATATACACAAGAGATTAATTTATCATACAGATATATTATAATTATTCGTCATATAAAAATTCATTCAGGCTGTACGGGCATTTATTTAAAAGTAATATTTTCAGATCTTTTAGATTTTATTTTATTTAAAAGACTATCTCAGCATTATAAATCAAAACCGCTAAATTACCATCTGATACATTAACATCCTAGCGTAGGTTTCTTCCAAGGTATGTTTGTTGGAGTGAGTATGTGTGGCACAGGCGGTCGGAGATGCAGGGGGCGAGCGAGGCGGGCGCGGGGGAGGTGCTCGCGCTGCTGGAGGGCGGCGGCGCGGGCGCGCGGGACGCGGCGCGCGCGCTGCACGCGCTGTTCGCGGCCGTGCGCGAGCCGTGGTACGTGCGCGGCCTGCTGCACTACCACGCGCGCACAGGCTCCGCGCGCGCGCTCGACCTGCTGGCGCGCGCGCCCGACCCGCACGCGCGCCACCTGCTCGACACGCTGCTCGAGCAGCTGCGCGCCGACCGGCCCGCGCGCCGCCTCGCGCTCGCCGCGCTGGCCCCGCTCGCCGCGCGCCGCGCGCTCTGCCTCGCGCCGCCGCCGCGCGACCTGCTGCGCGACGTGCTGCGCGCCGCGCGCCTCGAGCGCGACGCGCCGCCGCTGGTGCACGCGCTGCTCGCCCTCGCCGCGCTGCTGCCCGCCGCGCCCGCGCTCGCGCACGCGCTCTGGCCCGACCTGGCCGACGCGCTGCTGCGCCCCGCCGCGCTCGACCCGCCGCCCGCGCCGCCCGCGCGCGCGCACCTGCAGCTCGCGCAGCTGGCGCTGTTCCACGCGCTGTACGCCACGCACCCGTGCACGCTGCTCGACGCGCTGCGCGACCACCTGGCGGCCGCCGGCGGGCCCGCGCGCGACGCCTTCGAGCGCGGCCTCGCGCCGCTGCTGCACTCGGTGCGCCTGCACCCCGCGCTGGTCACCGGCTCGCGGCAGCGCGAGGCCGACGCGGCGCGCTGGGCGCGGCTCGAGCTGCACGACGTGGTGGCCGAGGCGCGCCGCCTGTCCCTGCGCGCGGCGCCCTCCCCCGCGCGGCCCGACGACGCGCCCTCGCCCGCGCCCGCGCCGCCCTCCCCGCGGCCGCCCGACGCGCCGGCCGGCTCGGCCGCGCTGGCCGCGCGTCAGGCCGCCGCGCTGCGGCCCGGCGTCGAGCCGTGGTTCGCGCTGGCGGAGCGCGCCGGCGCCGACTCCGCGCCGCACACGCCGCTGCCGGCGGACGCGGACGCCGCGGAGCCGCCCGAGGCCGCCGTCGAGGCCACGCCGGAGAACACGCCCGCCAAGGAGACGCGCGCGCAGTTCCGCTTCCCGGCGGACTCGGGCGCCGTGCGCGCCCTCGGGCGGCGCAAGGAGACCTCGCCGCCGGCGGGCGACGCGTACGCCGCGCGCATCTCGCGCGTGGTGTCCGAGCGGCGCGCGGGCGCGGCGGACTCGCCGGTGCCGTTCGGCGCGGGCCCGGTGGCGCGCGGCGCGGGCGTGGCGCGGCCCGAGCCCCGCGCGCCGCGCGCCGCCGACGCGGAGCCGCTCAACGGCGAGGACCGCGAGGTGCTGGAGCTGACGGCGCGCGCCGAGCGGGCGGACGCGTGGCCGGCGCCGGCGGACGCGGAGGGCGCGCCGGCGGCGCCGGACCCGCGGCGCGGCGCGGCGCCCCTGCCGGCGGCGCGGCGCGCGGCCCGCGGCCCGCGGCGGCCCGCCTCGTGCCCGCCGGCGCGCGCCGCCCGCGCCGACGCCGCCGTGCAGACGGTGGACGTGTGGCCGGAGCCCTACGAGTTCCTCATCGCCGACCTGTACCGCCAGCCGCCCGACGACCCGCGCAAGCCGGTGCGTGCCTCCCTCTCTCTGCACCCACCACCACACACATCACTATTTATTTATGTTTATGACGCTTCAATTTTCTAGACATTAAATTACTAAAACTACATTCACCTCAAGTTGTATGGAGAATGCGTGGGTTATATCGGTTACATCGACTGCGCCGTAAGGTAGGTACTTGGCTTTCATGAGTCAATATTCTATTCTATTCTATTCTCCGACCTCATGAAGCACAGTAAAACGATACCACTCACTGTTTCCTTTCAATCTTACTCAGCTACTTCACTGTAGTTAGTTCGGATTTATTTGGAACCCGACGCAGGAGTCATGCTCGGGCGTATCTTTGATGTTTGGGAAGCTTTCACATCAATAGGCACCTTCTGCGATCTCTCCAAGGCATTTGATTGCGTTGATCACGAGTTGATCGACGCACTTGTGCCTACTCAAGTGGCTCAGCATAAATACAAGGAATACACGTCGGCAGGCGGGCGGGGAGGGCGGCGGGCCGGAGAGCGCGCCGCGGCCCTGCGAGCGGCTCGACGCCTACCTCGCCGAGCTGTACGCGGGCCGCGCCGCGCCCGCCGCGCCGCGCGCCGAGCTCGCCGAGCAGCTGGCGCTCGTGCACGCGCAGCTCATGTACGAGCGCTGGCGCCGCGAGGCGCACGCCGAGCGCAACCGCCGCCTGCTGGGCCGCTGCCGGCAGGCGCGCGCGCTCGACCTGCACAACGCGGCGCTGCGCGAGCGCGTGCGCGGCCTGGCGCGCGAGCGCGACGAGCTGGCGGCGCGGCTCGCGGCGGCGCCGGGCGCGGCGGCGGCGGCCGAGGCGGGCGCGGCGGCGGCGGCCGCGGCGGCGGCGGGCGAGCGCGCCGCGCGCCTGGCGGCGGCGCTGGAGGGCGAGCGGGCGGCGCGCGCGCACGCCGAGGCGGCGCTGCGCGAGGCGGAGGCGGCGCGCGCGCAGGATGCGGCCGAGCTGCAGCGCGCGCGCGGGGACGCGGGCGAGGCGGCGCGGCACGTGGAGGCGCTGGCGCGCGGCGCGCTGTCGGCGGAGCGGCGCGCGGACCACGTGCGGCGGCTGCGGCGCGAGCTGGTGGTGCTGGCCGAGCGCGAGCTGCGGCTGGCGCCGGCGGCGGCGGCGGCGGCGGCCGGCGGCGCGGCGGGTGCGTGCGGCGGGCGGTGCGCGGCGGGCGCGGAGGCTGGCGCGCTGCGCGCGTCGGCGGCGCGGCTGGAGGGCGAGGCGGCGGCGAGCGCGTGGCGCGCGGAGGCGGCGGCGGCGCGCGCGCACGAGCTGGAGGCGGCGCTGGCGGCGCGCGACGCGGCGCTGGCGGAGGCGCGGCGCGGCGCGCGCGAGGCGGCGGAGGAGCACGCGGCGCGCGCGCGCGCGCTGTCCGACAAGTACGCGGCGCTGATGCGCGTGGTGCGCGCGGGCGAGGCGGCCGCGCTGCGCCGGCGCGCCGAGTACAGCTAGTGCCGCGCTCCGCTCCGCTCCGGCCGCATAGTTTCAAAGACGCTGGTCGCCGCCGACAACACGAGTGCATAGTTCAGTTTGTTTACTCTGTTTGCAATTATATCTAAATAGTTAGTCATCAGTGTATCTGTCGTCGTGTACAATATATCTGTTACATATAACATGCTTGTATTACGCATTATACTGTATACATACAGCCGGACGCGTGTAGTGGTGTGAGAGGGGGGGCATGTACTTGTTGTTTATGGAGATTGTTTTGTGTTTATTGTGCGATTATACATGTGGGGGGGAGGGGGGGAAGTGGACAAGAGCTAGTGTAAGCTATTACTTGTAAAATTTTAAGAGTTTACTGATAGTAAGTAAAAAGAATTAAAGATTATGATTATTTCTTTATAACGTGTGTAAATTCTAGAGTACCTACTGTGATTCGTTCACTGATTGATTTGTTCACTCCGCGCGCTGCTACTTGTTGGGGGGGACGGGGGCGGGGTGGGGGTGGGGGTGGGGGCTGCATTGAACTGAACATACCTCGGTACACCTTCTGACAGAGATATTGTAGATGTTCCATTATCAATGACCTAACCAGCCTATTTAATTTTGATAAAAATGAACTTTCCGGGTGAGACATGTACATTAATTAAATGAACTCCACCTATACCCTGACACAGTTTAGTGTTGCACGTATGTTGTGTGTGCCCCCCCGTCCCCCCGTCCCCCCCCCACACCCGTCATGTATCACAAATAAAATGCCACATTATTACAATTAGTCTTTTAATGACAAGCCCGGTGCGGGCCGTCGCATAATACATTTATTATTACAATATATTTGGTACAAAATTCACAACATAAGTATATAATCATAAATAGTTAAAATATCAACAACTCTTATTTACAAGTATAGGTACAAAATATACAGCTGGGTATGTTGCGTCGCGAGCCCCGGAGCGCCCGGGGACGCTCGCCTAGGGCAGCGGCTCGACGTAGTTGAGCGGCACGAGGCCGGTGCGGCCGTTGAGCGTCCCGCGCAGCCAGCCGGGCTCCGGCGACGCGTGCACGTTGGTCACGATCTGGTTGGGCTCGAACGACAGCTCGCCCTCGCTCTCGCCCACGCACGCGTACAGCGTGCGCACGCGCGAGCAGCGCGCGCCCCACGCGCCCGCGCCCGCCGCCCCCGCCCCGCCGGCGCCCGGCGGCGACACGGACTCCGCCGAGCTGCCGCTCGACCCGCCGCCTGCGACGAGGGGACACTCGGTTACTAAGCACTAGACTACAAATACGTACTAGTGGTTCTGTGACAACAGCGAGCCTTTATGACCGTGCAATCAATGACTTTGCACATAAGCTTAATATTTCGCTAGCGGATCCCTGAATCGAAAAATAGTTTTCACACATCCAATTTTTTTTACGTTAATTCTGTCTAAAACTACAACAGTTATATGGCGGTTGTGAAGTGTTCTGCGCAATGACTAATATTGACTAATGACTAATCATGATCGTTTAGGGACACTAACAGTTTGATCACAAGGAAAAGCTACTGTTGGTCCAATCAGTTTGACAAAATAGTTCGACCACGGGGTAGTAGCGAATAATCATTCAATGCGGTTGAAACATGTGAATATGAAAATTGAATGATGTGATGACGCTTGGATTTAGATGTGTCAGTGGCACCATTATGTATTGTGTGGTGGCACGCGGCTCCGTGTTCTGTGGTATCAATGCACGGCTCGCACCGCGCGAGTTGTTTTAGTATATTTACAGTTGAATAAAATCCACAGCCTATTAACTGTCCCCACTGCTGGGGCTCAGGCCTGCCTTCTCAACGAGGGCGTAGTCCACCACGCCAGCCCACTGCGGCACTGTGGACACGTACCTACTCCTAAAAATTCCTTCGGCGTAATGCGTATGCAGGTTTCCTCGCGATGTTTTCCTTCACCGTTTGAGAGCAGTCAGTAAATGTACTTAAGTTTTGAGAAAAAACCCATCGGTACATGGCCCGGCCGGGGATCGAACTCGGCACTGTGTTCACAGCTACATGGGGAACCCGGATCGTTCTGTACGGGACACGTGTGTCCGTACAACTGTGCAACCAGCCCTAGTCAGCAGCGAGGACGTCGGTCGAGGTCAATAGAGTGGGGTTACCTGTGAGCGCGTGCAGCAGCGTGTGCGGCGGCAGCGCCGGCGGGTGCGGGGGCGCGGGCGGGTGCGCGGGCGCGGGGGGCGCCGCGAAGTGCTGCAGCAGCTGCAGGTGGTGCGGGGAGTACCGCGCGCCGCCCCCGCCGCCCCCGCCGACGCCCGGCAGGCACAGCCGCTCCGGCACGCACTGCAACCACATCACCCACTATTACATACCATACTATAAATCTTATACGTTATTCAAATAAATAGGTAATCTTCACACAGCTGCTACTTTGAAAATTAGTTTTACATGTTTTTATCTTGAATGAATAGGGGGCCGCGAGAACCCACTATGGCTTTTATAATCATTATAGTCCACCAACGCTCAGGTATGAGCAGATGAGAATTCACTTGATGTTATCTCGATAAACTAAGTATTTTCAAAAATAAAACGGACTGTAAAAAATTATGATTACATTACACACGACACGAGTATGACAACTTTTT
Organism: Metalampra italica; assembly: GCA_949699065.1. Taxonomy (NCBI): domain Eukaryota; kingdom Metazoa; phylum Arthropoda; class Insecta; order Lepidoptera; family Oecophoridae; genus Metalampra; species Metalampra italica. Next base: position 108,985 of record OX452989.1, read on the forward strand.
ATCCCTAATTTATTTTTCAAGTACAAATGGAACACTGACCGGACCGCCCTCGCCATACATTCAATAATAAAAAAGAATCATTCAAATCGGTTCAAAAAACCATTCAAATTGACAACTTCCTCCTTTTTGAGGTCGGTGGAAAATCGGTAAGTGTGGGTTGGATCGATCCTGCACAATTCGGATCGGGAGTCGAACCTGCGACCTGGCCAGCGGTACCAGTCGCGACGGCTCGGTGTCCCTCCCGATGACAGTACGATAACAAGCGGGTGTGTGTGTGGGTACTCACGATGTCGGCGCGCGCGGCGAGCGGCGCGGCCGGCGGGGACGCCCTGCGGACACAAGCACACGGCCGTCAACACACTGGACCGGGCCTGAGGCCTTGGCCTGGACCATACAGCTCCTTCCAAGGTAAGGGAAGGGAAACATCGCGAGGAAACCTGCATACGGCAAAGATTACGATTCCCATTCTAAAGCGAATGTGAAGTCCACCAAAACACGGATCGGGGCACCGTCGGTGGACAGAGGTTTGGCGCAACAGATCCTGTAGGGTGGAAGTGTCCCCGGGTACTCCTGGCCCTGGAAGATCCTGCGCTGCTCGCAATATCCACCCACTGGTCAAGTTTCACTCAAAACTAAAACGTACTGAGATTTAAACTCTACTAAATCGAGAACACAAGAGGGGGTTGCGACCCCCATGACCTCCCAAAATAAATGTATAACGTTATGTGTGTACCGACCCGGCGATCACGAATCCCGAGAGGCAGATGATCATGTCTGTCTGTGGTCCACGGCTGGGGGTGCGGCGCGAGTGAGTGCGGCGCGGCGCGCGCGCATAGGGTATATATGCGGCGGGCGCGCGCAGGGATTGGCGCGCGGCGCCGGGTGCGCGCGCGGTGCACGTGCAGCGCGCGCAGCCGGCCACCTGCCGCCGCCGCCGCGCGACACCTGGCGCGCGCCCGCCACTATTACGACCTGGTTTTCTACTCTCAGCACTCTTGTTGTTATTTCGTGCGCGCGAACTGTTTTCATTTACTAATTTGTGGTAAATTTATACTGTGATTATGAAATAATAGTTGCCAGCGTGTACCAAGTGGGTACTGTCGGAGTGTGCGCGCGCCGCGTCCATCGCCCACCGCTGGGCATATGTATTATATCAGTTCCACACATACGAGGAGAGCACATAAAATCACTTAGGACTGCAATGAGTTCAGCCCCCGAGGGCAGAGCGCCGGCGGAGCGGGCGGCGCCAGCTGGGAATACTGGGTATTAATTAAGCGTATTCTCTTGGACTAGAACTGAGCTGGTCCGGGTGGGTTTTTTTTGCTTTGCTCGTAGTAAATATGTTTTTTTTATACTTTAATCTTTAATATTACACAATTTGTACAATATATTAATTACTCATCAAACAGCAAAACAGTTTGTTGGCGAGAAAACGCTTATATACTAATATATATAAAAAACTAATGTACATATATAGATATCCTAAATAAATGTTTCATACGTGTAAAAATAACAAATTTTCTTTTAAAAATAAATCTGTGAATTGTAGTTTTTTTCAAATAAAAAATAAAGTAGGTAAATAAGTTAAAAAAAACTAATTTGTTAGACTAGCTAGGATTTGTTTAGGTGGCCGTAATTTTGTTTGGAGAAGCATGTTGTTAGATGAATTCTATCAGTGGATATTGAACGGTAGGCAGGATGTGTAACCTGCGCGCGCGGCGCCGCGTGGAGAGTGCGCGCTAGTGGGCGGGGGCGGGGGCGGCAGGTGTGCATTCCGCGGCGTGGTGTGGTGGGGCTGTGCGGGGGAGGGCGGCGGGCCGCCGAGCAGCTGCTCGCGTTCTCTCATCTGCCGGCCGCGGCAAGGCTTCTCGGTGGCGCGGCAAGCGACAAGTAACCGGCCTAGCTTTTGACTTAATTTGCAATTTTATGAAGTGCATTGTAGTATTGTTTGTTTTGGCCGTGAAAATAGACCTTATTGTTTTTTGACGTTTGCGAACGAAAGTCAAGGAGTATGTTTTGAAAATGTTTTTTCTGTTTTATTTAACTAGTATGTAAATAGTTGCAATGTGGTGTCCTATATTTTTAAGATCAGCTCATGAAGCCCTTTCATTTGATACGCCACACGATAGGTTTAAATTTTTTTTCCATACAACAATCTGCCAAATCAAGGAGTGTCAGAATATAAAAATGCATTTAGATTTAGACTATAGTTAATATGCGTCATCTTGGCAGAGCCACGGCCTAAATGTTTTGTTTGCAACATAATTATGATATAGGTACAAACATTATGTAGGGTTGTATGTCGGTACAGTCGGCTTAATTAGGTGGAGGGGCGGGGGGCCGGGGGGCGCGGGGCGCGGAGGCTCGCAGGTGAGCTTATCTGTGCTTTTTTGCTCTCGCGGGAACAGCTGGCGGCCCCCGCGCCCGCGCCCGCGCCCGCCGCCCGCGGCAGGTAGCACGCACGACTCGCGGCGCATTGTCCGCTCGAGGAAGGTCGCCCGGACAGGGAACACCTTTTTAGGGGTCCCTCCAACAATACAGACGCCCGACCGGCCGCATAGAGTAGCTTCTTTTGTCCGTCTGTCCCTCGGATATAATAAACTTGTGACAATAAATCGCCAATATTGAAACCTTTGATGTAGATTACAATTTTTTAGAGATCCGACACCCGTATAACAGTAAACTTATATGATTATTACCTATATGAAAATTTCTAGAATAAAATGTTTTCAGTTATTTTTACAAATTGTTGTTTGATACATATGACATTCATTGATACTTATTTATAAATAAACTAGCCGCTTCCCGCGGCTTCGCCCGCGTAGATTTATTTTTCCCGAGGTATTATGTTTTGCTAATGTACAATCTATATTACTGTAAAGTTTCATCAAAAACTGTTCCGTAGTTTCAGCTTGAAAGAGTAACAAACTTACAAACATCCTTACAAACTTTCGCGTTTATAATATTAGTAGGAAGTAGGATAAGTACCGGGTATTTTGGAACAGAGGTATTGGTTTCCGATACATATATTTAAAAAAAATCTACGGAACCCGCACCTTGTGTACGACGCCGGAGGCCGAGGCGACTTTCATTAAATTTGGTAAAACGAAGTAAACTTCGAGCATACGAGTAAGTACACTGTAAGGAAGCAATACCGAACTCGGGTCGTAGTTCGAACATAACTGGAACGTCGAGAGCATCATCGATTCTCCGACTGTACACGTTTACCTTGTATTTTAAAAATAAATAAACTAGTAGTTCCGTGAGAACAGTAGACCTCGCCAGCCCTTATAAACCAAACCTAAAAGAAACCAACAAAAGTCAACTTTGGAAACAGAAAAAGTACCTACTAAAGTGACAAAAATTAGCACTTTAAAGCTTAATATTTCGCAAACGGATCCCTGAATCGAAAAATGTTTATCACACACCCGCGATATTTTTGAAAGACCCATCCAACGATACCCCACACCATGGATATCACGCGGAAAAAAATAATTTTCCATTTTACGTATGCAGTTCTATGAACATAATTTATTTTTTCAACTTTCTTAAGTCGATCCACTATTACTCAAAAACTAATAGAACCTACTTAGCCGTAATAGTTTTCCTTGTAACTACGTTATATATGCTACTGCCATGAATTTTTTCACATTTCCAGAAGCAACCGTTTAGCTGGCAGGGGGGGGGGACACGTGACTCTAACAAAAATTACCGCTTTAAAGCTTAATATTTCGCCAACGGATCCCTAAATCGAAAAAATGGTATTCACACACCAGCAATATTTTTGAAAGACCTATCCAACGATATCCCACACTATGGGATTCACAAGAAAAAAAAAGTTCACTCCCACTTTGCGAGTATGGTAGGTACTCTAAAAAAAATGTTTTTCAAAATTTTATTCTACTCATTTTGTAGGTTTAATTAATTTATACATATGCCAAATTTTCGTCAAAATCGGTTGAAAAATGCGATCTGTAGAGAATTACAGACAGACAGACAGACAGACAGACAGACAGACAGACAGCCGGACAAGAGCATTTTTGGCCAGTCTCGAAACGTAGACGCTTCGCTCGCTTCGCTCGCTCGGTCAATAAACATTTTTCTCTTGCAGCAAATTTTTTCCAATGTTTTCATTATACCCGGCAATTAAAATTATTTATTTATTTAATTACTTTCCGGAAGATTACAACTTATATCACCTAAACATGAAAATATACATTTGATTTCTATAAGTTAATTACAATCTTCGCAAGTTAATAAGCGTATATACTAGGTTTTTTTTATACATTTTTTTTTGATTTATTTCCTTAAAGACCTTTTTTATGCCTCATCCAACCCACTCCATCAGTAGGGTCGACCGCACATCAGTGGTAACAAAACCAGTATAAACTAGTCTCGCGTAGTATTGAAACTCCCTAATAGGCTAGGCCAGCTCAAGGTCAAAGTGTATCCACTGATGTGCGGTAGACTGTACCTACGCTAATAACCTTTTGAATGAAAAGAACAAACACGTAGAAATCGCCAAAAGCTCACCGACTTGAGCTCTCGTTGTAAACAAGAAGTTTCGCGCGCGCTCCCTGTGGAGATCGCATCTCGCATATTTAGTATCGGAACCAATGATGCCATTTACCGGGGGGGGGGGGGGGGGGGGGGGGGGGCAAAGGAAGCTGAGTAGAAGGAGGAGGTTGCTAATACTAATTTACATGGAGTTTGAAAATGAGAATGTGTGAGTGAGTCATAATTTTGTGATTAGTTTGACACGATTTTGACACACATAGAATGCTTTTATTATATGGTCCATATGGGAGTGGATAAATTTTTTGATTCATGTTTGTGAACGATTTCCTCGTACTTAGTCTCAAATGTGTTGTCGCCGCAACGACGTAACTACCGCAGCGTGCGAGCTACCGACGAACGACCTTCAAATGTTCCGCATAAGGTCGATATTTGCGTGGACGACAGTTCAGTGTGCTATTATGTATGTACTTTGGTAGTGTGCTCCAATGTCGAATTTATGCACTTTGTTTTGCTTTGAAACAGTTTATTTTGTCGTAGTATTAAAAATTGCTCAAAGTGAAACAAAGGGGTCGTTCCTTGTTCCACTTATACAGAGTGTTTTTTTAACTGGGACACTTAGGCTAAAACCGAAACCATAGGAGATACAGGGAAACTGTCTTCCGGTTCCCATTTGGTCTTTTTTTGTGAAAACAATTTTAGCATAAAAATTTTTTTGGTCAAGCGTGTTGTACGCGATGGGCGCTGGATAGTGATAAAAGAAGAAACTCCAAATGCAAACGGAATTACTGCGACGCGAGTGTAAAAAAATAGTGCGTATCGCCGTTCAGTTTGGCGGTCGACTGGTGGCCGCGAGTTGTACGGTGGTTCGCGCGGCGGCCGCGGGAGGGCGCCCGTTTTTATACACTCGCGTCCCAATATTTTTTATTAATAAAGAAACACATTAAAAAACTAAATAATAATTAGACATTTTGATCGAATTTTTTATTGATGCGAATCGACTCTCTTTCATGTAAGGATTATTTCATTATATCGGAAGAAAAAAATCTGAGCAGCACAAGTTAGTCAAATTTAGTAAAATGTTTTCTCATGCAATCCCAGTACAAAGTAATTTTGATTTGATTTTTTAATGCATGTCGACTTTGTTTCATGTAAGGATCATTTCATTGCATGAGAAGAAAAAAATCTGAGCAGCAGAAGTTAGTCAAATTTAATGAAATGTTTTCTTAAGAATCGACCCAGTGCAGCACAGGACGTGTTGTCCACACACGCTTGACCCAAAAAAAATTTATGCTAAAATTGTTTTCACAAAAAAAGACCAAATGGTTCTTAAGACAGTTTCCCTGTATCTCCTATGGTTTCGGTTTTAGCCTAAGTGTCCTAGTTAAAAAAAACACTCTGTATATGTAGACCGATGAGGAAAGTAGACCGTTTGTGGACAAGTAGACCGATGGTTCCGGAGTAGAGGGGTCCTTGCGAATGAATGGCTCGAGTATCGGCGTCATGCGGACCCCAGTCCGGGTGTTCACTCCCGTCACAATGTCACTCAAAGTACTCACTTTTAGTCGATCACCTGACCAATACAAATCGGGCTTTATGGCAGAAAATATGTTTTCTTAGTGACATTGTCAGCTGACTGTCTCGACATGAGTAATATGACATATATTATCTACCACACATATTACACATATCATTACACTTATAATATGTTATGTGTAACACCAGTGTGTCACATACTGTTTGTAAGCAATTTACACATGCTGTGTTTACCTGTTACTGGGTGTTCACTTGGATGATTTGTACCTACTATTTATAAGATTGCTTTTTTTGTATATGTGCAACATATGTTGGTAAACCAATAAATAAAATAAAATAAAATACCGTGTTCAAGTAAAACATCGGAAGCAACAAATATGAGATACGCAATTAATAGTCGTGAGGATGTTTCCACGCTAACACAAAATAAAACAAAGTCACTTCCCGCGCGCCCGCCCCACTGTACGCTTATGTCTTTTAAACCACGCAACGGATTTTGATGCGGTTTTCACTAAGATTCAGATAATTTGTTCCGGATGGTTTATATGTACTGGTTGGTTGGTCGGTCGGTTGGTTGTCTGGCACTGACCTGAGCACGCCGTTGTGGGCGGGGCTGTGCTGCGCGGGGTGGTGCGGCGGCGGCGGCGGCGCCTCGAAGATGTCGTGGTAGTGCTCGATGAGCGTCTCCACGAGCACGTTGTAGAACTTGAGCTCTAGGATGGAGGCGACGGTCTCGCGCGCGGGCCGCAGCAGCGTGGGCCCGAAGCACACGGCCAGGTTGGAGGCGGACATGAGGTTGTGCGGCGCGCGCGCCGCCACGCGCGCCAGGTGCGCCGCCACCACACGCAGCATGTCGCGGTTGCGCGCCGGCAGCGCGCCCACCAGCGCCGCCACGCCCGACACGCGCTCCGCCCGCCGCTCGCACTCTGCGCACGCACACACACACAGCACGGTCACACCTAGTACACACTAGTGCGCGCCGGGCACGCCGCCCACGCACGACTACTCACTGGCGGCCGCGATGAACTGGTGGTGCATGCGCGCGGTGAGCAGCGCGTCGGGCAGCGCGCGCAGGTACGCCTTCAGCGCCGACGTGAGCGTCTTGGTCTCCCACTGCAGCGGGTCGAGCAGCGCGCCCGCCGCGGGCACGCGCCGCGCGTCCGCCGCGCACGCCACCAGCCGCGACACCTTGCTCGCCACGCCCGCCACGCTGCAACAAGTACATACTCACATCAATATAAGTACGCTATTTTAGCCTAAAAACAACATCGAAATAAACGAAAACACATGACATTTATTATGTATGGAATTTGCAAAGTACAGTCTCGCGATAGTTGCGACGTCCTAAGGTAGCGTACCGGTAGAGTCCCTGCTCGTCGAGGCCGCGCGCCTCGAGCGCGGCGATGATGCGGCGCACGAACTCGAAGCCGGCGTCGTCGAGCGCGCACTCCGGCTCGCCGGCGGCGCGGGCGGCGGCGGGGGCGGGCGCGTGCGCGCGGGGCGGCGCGGGCGCGGCGTCGAGCGCGCGCAGCCACGCGGCGCGGTCCGCGTCCGAGAGCGCCTGCAGCGTGAGCGGCGCGTGCGGCGCGTCGGCCGGCACCGCCTCCCAGCAGAAGCGGCGCTCCGCGGGCTCCGAGCACGCGCGCCCGCCGCACACGCACACGCTCTCGCACACGCCGGCCTGCGCACGCGCACACACGTATACAGGGCGGTCCCGCGACGACATGCCACATGTCAGGACGTATACTCACGGACTTGACGTTGATCTGGTTGTACGGCGTGAGCGCGAGCTGCCGCGTGCGCCGCTCGTAGCTCGCGTACTGCTTGCTCCACGTCGTGCCGAACGCCTCTACACACATACATTTATTATTTAAATAGAACACCAATGATGGTCACAGTGGTTAAGCTTTTACAAAAAAAAAAAAAAGTGCGCGAAAAATCCGACTCGATAAGGACCAATGTTTACTCTGGTACCCAAACCTTGGTAGTATTTCACTTCAATAAAAGCCGATATTGTTCACAGCTATTTATTGATAGGCAAAGCCAGTACGCAAGCATAGCTTGTTAATATAGTAAGCATAATAAAGCATTAGTGTCGCTTAGTTATCAACCACTGCGAAGGACAATTCCATAGCGCGATGTATTCGACTAGTGGCGACATCTAGTGAGCAGATGTGACAACTCTTAACAATGTTATTTGCGCGAGTACTTGTATTGACGTTACTTTGCCGCCGAGCGCAACACATATCTTTTCACCTCACTACAGCGAGGAAAACAAAAACGATGAAACGTGAATTGAATAGATGACAATTTCAAAAAGTTTTCTTTTCCGGGTGCGCTGAAACCCACCGTACATTTAAAATTCTTAACTAAAAATACCACAGATATAGATATACCATGTCTGTGAAAAATACCAAGCGAAGTGGCTTGAAGCGGTCAACACTTGCTTGGTTGGTAGTTTCAAATGTGCCCTATTAGTCATGTAAGTGTACTCACTCTTCTCCATGAGGAACAGGTACCCTGCGCGCGCGCCGCCCCCCGCGCCGCCGCCCTCCTCCCCGCCGCCGCCCGAGCACTCCTCCTCCTTGCTCTGACAACCAACGGGCGAGCAAACGTCACTCCAGCAAGCGTACAACTCAATCCGGATAATCAGAAACAGGGCAAGATTCTCATACAATCAAGGTCACTTTGAAGCCATAGGTCTCCGTGAAGGATTGATCGGGGCGTGATCGGATGACGGTCATCGAAAGAGTAGACGGATGACTTTAAGATCGCTATAGATATCCAACTGATCAGATGTACCGTTTGGAAGCAGCACCGTCATGAAGAAAAAAAGTGCAAAATGGCATCAAAATCGTAGAGTTAGAGAACCATGACGATGCTGCTTCCAAACGGCTCATCTGACCACTTGGACATCTACAGCGAGCTAAAAGTCCTCCATCTCTCTCGACGACCGTCATCAGATCACGCCCCGATCCATCCTTCACGGAGAGCCATGGCTTCAAAGTGACCTCGATTGTATGAAAATCTTGCCCTGTTTCTAATTATCCGCCTAGATGTATCTGTTTTATTTTTTGTTTGTTTCATTGTAATTTTTAAATGTGCAATAAAAGTATTGGATTTAGTTAAGGCGTGCACCACGCGGATGGCCACGAATCTATATTCTATATCAATAATAAAGAGGTAAAAACTGGTGGACAATTAGCACGCTTATTTCATATATGTTGCGAAGAACCAAATGATAGCGGGGTGTAAAATACATCTAACGCCATCTATTGACAAACTCTAAAACTAACAAACTGGCATGATTAGAACGGGTTAAAAAATTTTTTGTATACTTTATAACGCGGATGAAGTCGCGGGGCATCGGCTAGTGCGTTATCTATACATATAATAAAATCGTAAAGGCCAAAAAGTCTGTACATTGAATATATTCGAAAAAAAACCAACCAGGGCGACTTAAAATGAGCAACTGAACATGTTAGAACAGTTTTTAAAATTATTGTCTGTCTGTTTGTTTGAACGCGCATCACGCCTAAACCGCCGAACGGATTTTGACGAAACTTTGTATAGTGACAGTGTATATCCCTGAATAACATAATAAATCACAAAAATCTCGAAAATTTGCCGAGAAATAACAACCAGCAATAAAAAACTCTCATTTGCTAAAATTTGTATGAACTTACAGGTCAGAGTAGCCTGGAAACTTTTGAAAGTGTTACAAGTGAGCCCAGTTCAAAGTATAGGGCTACTCTGCAAACTACCATAGGTTTTTTATTATAAACCCTGACTGACTGACATACAGGATGTAACAAAATCCCTATATTGACCGGTTACAGGGGCTCTCGGTATCGAATACCTACTGATTTGTTTTCTACAGTGACTGGCCGTTGGCTTAGTTGATGGTGAGTGGTAGCCACGGGTGGTGACCCTGCCTACTGAGCTAAAGGTTTTGGGTTCATTCTCACCCGGGGCCAACATTTGTTTTCGCGCGTTTGTTCGTGCGTTTGTACGCGCGTTTGGTTGGTTGGTTCGCGCGTTTGTTCGCGCGTTTTGCACGTTTGTTGGTTGCGGGTTGTTCGCGCGTTTGGTTGATTGTTATTTGGTTGGTTTGTTCGCGCGTTTCGTGCGTTTGTTCGCGCATTTGTTTGCGCTTTTGGATGGTTTTGGTTATTTGGTTGGTTTGTTAGCGGGTTTCGCGTTTGTTCGCGCGTTTGATCGCGCGTTTGTTCGCGCGTTCCGCGCGTTTGTTCGCGCGTTAGTTGGTTGCGGGTTTGTTGGTTATTTGGTTGGTTTGTTCGCGCGTTTCGCGCGTTTGTTCGCGCATTTTGTTGGTTGGTTATTTGGTTTGTTCGCGCGTTTCGCGTTTGTTCGCGCGTTAGTTGGTTGCGGGTTTGTTGGTTGCGGGTTTGTTGGTTATTTGGTTGGTTTGTTCGCGCGTTTCGCGCGTTTGTTCGCGCATTTTGTTAGTTGGTTGGTTAAGGTTTGTTCGCGCGTTTCGCGTTTGTTCGCGCGTATCGCGCGTTTGATCACTTGGTAGGTTAGTTGGTTTGGTCGCGCGTTTCGCGCGTTTGTTTGCGCCTTTGGTTTGTTATTTTGTTGGTTTGTCACGCGTTTCGCGTTTGTTCGCGCGTTTCGCGCGTTTGTTTACGCGTTTCGCGCGTTTGATCGCTTGGTAGGTTAGTTGGTTTGTTCGCGCGTTTCGCGCGATTGTTCGCGCGTTTGTTTGCGCGTTTGTTCGGGTTTGTTGGTTGCGGGTTTGTTCGCGCGTTTCGTGCGTTTATTGGTTGCGGGTTTGTTTGCGTGTTTGGTTGGTTATTTGGTTGCTTTGTTCGCGCGTTTCGCGCGTTTGTACGCGAGTTTCGCGCGAATGTTCACGCGTTTGTGTGCGCTTTTGGTATGTTGGTTGGTTTGTTCGCGCGTTTCGCGTTTGTTCGCGCGTTTCGCGCGTTTGTTTACGCGTTTCGCGCGTTTGATCGCTTGGTAGGTTGGTTGGTTTGTTCGCGCGTTTCGCGCGATTGTTCGCGCGTTTGTGTGCGCCTTTGGTTTGTTGGTTGGTTATTTGGTTGGTTTGTTCGCGCGTTTCGCGTTTGTTCGCGCGTTTCGCGCGTATGTTCGCGCGTTTCGCGCGTTTGTTCGCGCTTTTTGCGCGTTTGATCGCTTGGTAGGTTAGTTGGTTTGTTCGCGCGTTTCGCGCGTTTGTTCGCGCGTTTGTGTGCGCCTTTGGTTTGTTGGTTGGTTATTTGGTTGGTTTGTTCGCGCGTTTCGCGTTTGTTCGCGCGTTTCGCGCGTTTGTTCGCGCGTATCGCGCGTTTGTTTGCGCCTTTGGTTTGTTGGTTGGTTATTTTGTTGGTTTGTCGCGCGTTTCGCGTTTGTTCGCGCGTTTCGCGCGTTTGATCGCTTGGTAGGTTAGTTGGTTTATTCGCGCGTTTCGCGCGTTTGTTCAGGTTTGTTGGTTGCGGGTTTGTTCGCGCGTTTGTTCGCATAATTTTATTGTAACTAGACGCTGTCTGAGTATAGGAGAGACAGCTATACCTACTTCCAAAATCCACGCATACGAAGTTGCGGGCAACAGCTAGTATATAATAAAGCGGTGTGTACGCACCATCTGGCGCACCTCCATCATCTTCTTCATGAGCGTCTCCGTCTGCTTGCTCGTCTCCTCGAAGTTGCTCCGCGTCTGCAACGCGCCCCGCAACGCCCCGCCCCGCACGTTAGTACACACACACACGCACACACACGCACACACGCAGGCGTGATAGTCATCATTGTAATACATGTCGCTCTATACTTATTTTGGCCATAGCACAGGACGCCGGGTGGATCGACGAGCTAAAGGTAGCCGGGAGCGGCTGGATGCGGAGGGTGGAGGCCTATGTCCAGCAGTGGACGTTGCAGGGCTGATAATTGTGATGATGATGATTGTTGCGTTTAAATATATAGTACACTATCTTGGCTAAACTATTAAGTTATTTTTTATTTAATAATTGTTATAAAATTTTGTATTAAGTCATTAAGATTTGTTTAAGTACACACACGCACACACGTAAAGGAATATTTCAAAATGTCAAACGTCAACCATTCATGCATCACACACAACAAAGCAAAACTGTTTTATAATATACAGCATGTTTGGAAGGTGGGTGCACATCCCAGCGCAGGTGAAAGGGGAGATCGTTTAGACTTCATTAAACTACCTTACATCACTTGAGACTTCCAAACACCTTGTATATTAATGTGTATACAAAGCGCAAAAGTAAAAAGGGTTAGACCACAATCCGTCAGCACGTATTCTCACTCTTGCCGTGAGTGCTGCGGCGTGTTATAGCATGCTATAGCACGCATCCGTGCTGATGCCACAACGTCATTTGCTAGAGCGAGAATCATAGCGGGTGTGGTGCAGCGCGCGGAGGCACGCGCCAGCACTCCACCGCCCCCGCCGGATCGTCTAGTGGCCGTGCCGCCGCGCGCTGAAGCACCCCGCTATGTTTCTCGCTCTAGCAAATGACGTTCCTGAACGACAGAAAAGGATAGACATATGAAAAAGTGCGATTCCGTGCTGACAGATGTGGTCCAACCCTAAAGCGCGACACAGACAGAGCGGTGCGGAAGCGGGGCGGTTTTGATGTGAAGGGCTTCATACTATTTCGAACATTACAAAAAAAACGACACCGCCCCGCTTCCGCACCGCTCTGTCTGTGTGTGTCTTTGAGAATGTGTACGTGTGCGTGAGAGAGGGATAGAGTGTGTGTGTGTGTGTACCCACCCGCTGTATGCGCAGCTGCAGGTCGCGCACGCGCGGCTCGGCGTCGTGGTGCACGTCGTGCGCGGTGTGGTGGAAGGTCCACCAGCCGAACACGAAGCCCAGCAGCGTCTCCACCAGCTCGAACTTCTTGCGCTCCTGCACCGCCTGCAGCTGGAACACGTACTCCAGCGACGCCTGGCAGAAGTCCCGCTCCGCCATGTCCATGGCCGCGTCCGCCTCCTTGAACACGTTGTCCGGCTTCTTGGTGGGCAGCGAGAGCGTGCGCTCCTGGCTCTGGCAGAACTTGGCCGTCTTCTTGTCGAACTTCTTCTTGCCCTCCTGTAACCAACCAACCAACACACAGTGGCTTACAAACACACTCATACCAATCATATTTATTATCTATAGGTACACAGCACAGAAACATTTTTAAAATTGTTTTTTTTATTTTACTTGCAAATATTTAAAATGAAAATAAATCTATAGGTTTAATATAATAAAGTTAAAGAGTGTTGTTTTGTTTGCTAAATGCGCTAATGTCTGAAACTACCAGTCGGATTAGAAAAAATTCTTTTCGCATTTGATATCCCTACTCTTTAGGAAGGTTATTTTAATAAATAAAAACCAAAAGGGGTAATTTTTTTAACGCCTATCTAAAGCCCTGTCTAAAGCTTTATCTACCTACAATGTCGAAATTCTATACAAGCAGTTGGTAGCAAAGCTTCTGATATGGGACGTGCGATAAGTGTGAGTGTGTAGGGGTGCTGTATGTGTGTGAGTGTGTAGGGTGGTGTATGTAAGTGTGTAGGGTGGTGTATGCGTGTGTGTAGGATGTTGTGTGTGGGCGTGGGGGTGGTTGGTTGGTTGTTACCTTGACGGCGCCGATGTGGTCCTTGCGGAACCTCTCTAGCGGCTGGATGATCTGCTCGTGCGCGCGCCCCAGCTGCAACCAACCGACCGACAGACACATCAAGTAGGTACCTACGTCACGCCGCCTCCACTCACAACAACAGTTGTATAGGTGTTATTACACGTATACATTAGCTCTCTAACAGTTCTATCGTAAAAAAATTACGCAAAAGTTTGTTTGTATGTTTGTGAGTTCGGGTGTTTGTTACGCTGTCACGCAACAACTATGGAACAGATTTTGATAAAACTTTACAGTAAATATATTATTATACATCAGAATACCATGTAGGCTATTGATACCTCGGGGAAACAGCTACCTAGTAATAATAAAAATAATGTTTTGGACAAATTCACACCCGGCTGTTTAGTCCCAAACTAAGCCGAAGCTTGTACATGGGTACTCAACAACTGATAAACATACATACATAAATACTTTAAAAAAATACTTAAATACACACAAACACCCAGAATCCGAAAACCAACAGTTATGCTCATCACACAAATGTTGGTCCCGGGTGGTAATCGAACCCACGACCTTTGGTGCAGTAGGCAGGGTCACTAGCCGCCGGCCGCCGGCCTGACCCACCGACCCAGTGCGGGCGGCGCGCGCGGCGAAAGTAAAAGTGTATTCATTAGTCCAACGCGAGAAAGTGGTCGCCGGAAGGACGGTCGCCCCGTCCGCGTCCCTCCGCACAACAAACACGACTACTGCCTGTACAGTCGACCGCACGTCACGGCGGCCTTCACCTGGCCAGGCAGTTGCAATACTATGAGAGACCAGGTAATACTGGTTTTGTTTCCACTGACGTGCGATCGACCGTACAAATGTAGTCATTCATTAGGTCTCTCCTGCTGTGCAGTGCAGCCGGGCGTCACGCGGATCATAGCATAGGTACGTACGGTCGACCGCACGTCAGTGCAGACTAAACCAGTACTAAATATATCCTGCTCTATACATTTTACTTGCATTTTTTTCTATGTTGTAGCCTGAAATGTAAGGATTAGGTACTTACTCTTATTGTATTGAAACTCCCTAATAGGCTAGGCCAGCTCAAGGTCAAAGCGTTGCCAGTGACGTGCGTGCGGTCGACTGTACCTACCTGTAATACCTCGGTAAATAAATCACGGCGACGCGAACACGCTAGGGATGCGTCGATACGCGTTTCGATCGATACCGATATTTATGGAATTGCATCGGCGATACCGACACGAATGGTTAATTAGCAAGGCAGTGATACGAACTATTTTAATAATCCTACTTATTAATATTAGAAAGGCGAAGGGTTGTGAGGATGTTTGTTAGGTAGTACATTATAGACTTTCGCGCTTTGTATTTCGTGGTCAGCTCGTGACAACGGCCAGTGTAACCTGGTCGAATCGTCGGGCAAAGGTAAATAAAACTTGTTCGTGTGTAAGACCCGTATATAATTATGTTTGTTAGGTACTCTTTCAGGTACATTTTTTCAGTAGGTACATTTAATAGTGTATATATGTGCTGTCTTGTGTCAAATAAACTTCTATACTAAAATTAACATTTACAAGATTTTTATTTAAGAAACACAGCATCCTCAGGTTATGTGGGGAAACGCGATTTCGTAAAACAATGTCGACAGTTTAATGGATAAATACATTTGAGCTAATGTCATAGGCTTTAGAAAGTATTGGGTTTTCTCGCCAATATGCCAGTTGAACTGAAAAAACTATATGAATACTCGTCAGCGTATTGGTTGCATCCCTAGTAGTATGTATGCCTGTATTGTATAATGTGATTGTGCCGCGCGCGACCTCGGCCGCCCGCGCGGAGGCGGCAAGGCCGCGCGCGGTGAGCCGGCTGGCTGGCTGCTGGCTGGCACTCACCATGCGGTCGCGCTCGTCCTCGATGGTCCGTATGAGCGCCGCGAAGTGGTGCAGCGAGCGGCCGATGACGCGCTCGTCCTCCGTCATGGACGCGCCGATGCACGCGAACTCGAACTGCTCCATGCTGGCCGCTAGCGCCAGCTGCGCCGCGCCCAGACCTGGCCACACACACATTGTATCATGCACTGCCCGGCTATATAGCTCCGGCTACACGCGCAAGTTCAGGCTTCACATACAGCAGCATTTTGTCGTCTAGGACGGACCTGTTTGCGAGCAAACCTTTAATTTGCGCAAGCTAGATTGAACGTGTAGACGGGCCCTTATTCTAATGAGCCTGCACCTCACGTTCATGAGGTCGGGGGTTCAATCAAATCCAGGTATGCTTTATTATCATACCACATACTATTCAGTGAAGTAGATCATAGTGAGGAAACCAGTATACGTAAAGGAAAGAATTCTAAGGCGCATCTGAAGTAAACCTTATTTTCAATGGTAAAAAATATTGACACACTAAAGTATGTAGGTTTGAAAACAGATTTGTTTTTTCTTGTGATGTTGTAACATTACAATGATTTCTATTATATTTGTATGCGCGTCGCCTGCACGTGCCCTATCTGCTGGTGATATTTGTTAGGAAATAAAACTAAGTGAACATGCAGGCACATGCGACTCATACAATAAGCACGCCAGATAGAAACCTGACGCGAATTAGTAACATTATAGCAGTCATAGAGATAAGCGCACGCGCAATCAAGGTGACAGGGTGGAGTAAGGACTTCCAAGAGTGTCTGCACTCCATACATTATCACTGGCTATCGGCTCTTATCTACTTAACTGTGTGATATGATAGTCCACTGTTAATCACTCCATTGTATAATGGCTCTATGCCTACAATTCCAATCCAAACGTACTGTTTAAAAGTATATATAATAAAGTACGTACATTATATAACACCAACAGACAAACATACCTCTTGATAGATAAATAAGTCTCTAGTAAATAGACAATAACAAGTACATCCTAAATGGGCTTAATATATGATCAGTAAACAATTATATGCGGGTGTATTGAGACATGACCCAAACACCCAAATGGCTGTTAGAGATAAAGCAACATGTTGATGTAATGTCATTTGTGTTTTGTCATAAGCAGCGGGGTAGATTGTAGCTGTGGTGATAACTCTCTAACAATTTGTAGGTTCAACAAAGACAGGCTTAGAGCCATGCATGAGTCAGGCAAACTCATATTTCACATACCTATACTATGAAAATACAACACTAATTATGACTATAATGACAAGACAGCAGAAAAATAATGCACGCCTTGTGAGTTGCTGACGACAATGTTGTGAGTCGTGGCCAGTGGTGCGGCGAGGAGCCGCGTGCGCACGTGTGCATGCTAATTAAGAAAGTCATTGACATAGATTCCGGCTGCAGCGATGCGACCACAAGTAATGAATCACTGCACACCAACGACAACAGAGACACTTCACTTACTGCCAGTTATCTATGCACTAATTAAACAGAACATCAATGTTTCTACACGGCGGACCACGCAGAACAATATCCTCAAGTGAATAAGCATATTGGATGATAAATTAATAATATTCAAATGTTTTCCTCAACCATGTCCTTAATTCAAATAGGAAATATCAAGTTCCATAGAGCTATATCACCATTTTTGGAAACTTTCTAGTTCCATAGGAGGATGAACTGTGAAAGTTTTGTTACTGTTTTAAGTGTACGAGCAGTGGGATGACTGAGCGACACATCAGCTGGGCACTGTCACCCCCGCATGCGCCTGGCAGCTCCCACCGTTGGACGTTGGTCAAAAAACCATAATGCACACTAGGGAACTGTTTATTGGCTCAGTGTTTGGACTCTAGCACCGCTACACTGGGGACAGACAACTTAAATTATAATTAGTACCAAGTTATTAGTGAATTGTCGTCCTTTAGTTCCCATTAGTGTGCATAATATTGATGTTGTGTACAGAGCAGAGGAAGGAGGTAAATGGAAGAGGAACTGATAGCGATAACACAGCAGTGGGGCGCAGGTGATAGTACGGTCACTCACGCTTGGCCGCCTGCACGACATCCTTCACCTCCTTGACGAGGCGCTTGATCTGCTGGCTGGTGCGCTCCAGCTCCTTCTCGTGGCGCTGCAGGTTCTCCCGGAAGGCGGGGCTGTCCGCCAGACACTCCGTGAACTCCAGCGGCTGCAGGCCCACGCCCATCCTCGCGAGCACCGACTCACGGCCGCACACTTTCACCGCCCGCGCGCGCCCTCCGCTCCGCGGAACACCATCTCCAGTCGCGAGTCGCGACACACTTAGCTAAACGGACGGAAATGATATGCGTTGATACTAATAATTAACTACACAACTAATAAACGCTCAGCTAATATTTGTAAAAAGGAAAACGCGAAAATATACGATTTTCCAATAGTAAACTGCTTGCTGCGCAAATGTCAAATAATACTAACTTTTTAATGGATTTTATTTATGGCTCTGGACACAAAGTCATTTTAAGACAAGTTGTCACTGTCACTGCGATTACAAGATTATGAAAAAAGTTCAATAACCAAAAAAACAGCTCAGTTTTTAATAAATGCTAGATTCTCGCTACAGAAACGTTACTACATTACAGAAACGTTAACAAATGATACTTCTGGCAAATTCTAAATATACAATTTTAGGGTATTTGTGCACTATACGTTTCCGATTCGCATTCGATTCGTAGAAAAGACGTTTTTGGTACGGCTTCCTTGGCCGTAGAAGTTACAAGAAATCTAGGTATGACGTTGGTGTACTCATCCGTTTCCGTTTTTGATCCGTTTTTTGACAGATGAAGAGTGGGGGTAGGAGAGGGAACTAGTGTGACCATTTGTGGCAGATTCCTGCCATTACTGCAGATTTCGGCGCAGTCGGGTAAAAAATGGCAGGATTTGGCATATTTTGGAATAATTATCTCGACCTTTACACTTATTTAATAGTTCATGTTCCTGCAAAAACACATATTATTTTTGTTATACAAAATTTTCAAATTATGTGTTTTTTTTGTTTCTTACCCCCACGGATACATTAAAATGTATGCGGCATGTATAAGACATATTTCTTTAGTGTTCGGCAGATTTTGGCAGAAATTCAGCTAGTGCCCGGCATATTCTTTATTTTTTCAATAGTCACACTGGAGAGTAGTTCCCTACTGGAAGTAGGTCCAGTAGGGAACGTACACATTCGGATGCTGTCTCTACGGTGCAGCACGCATACAAAAATGAATCGAAAACGTGTAGTGCACAGTGCATAGATGGTGCGACATATGAATGAATTTCCCGTCACGTTTTGTACCCGAATCGATATTGAATCGGTTAAGCATAGTGCACGACGCCTCTTCTAGGACTGACTGACATTTGAAAAGGAGCGAAATAGCGAGCGCATTTGTTGTGCGTGCGTGAGAGAGACAGAAAGAAACTAACTAAACAAAAAGCGCAGATTATCTAAAAAAGAAAAAATAAAAAGTCAAGGCAACCTACACAAACTATATAGGGATACTACAACAAAATACAATTGTACAAATTTTGAGAATATTGTGTTTAATTATAGGTATTTGTGCTGAAACATTATATTGTATGTCCACGGTATATTTGTAAATTAAATTACCACTATTTGTATTCGAAATCTTGGTGTGAATTGTACTGTATGCACCAGTCAGCTTGAAGGTGATTCATCACTCCAAATATCTTGATTTGATCACCAACAACCAACGAGCGTACAGTTGCTACGTCTCCAGGTAAATAAATATTTCATTTACCTGAGGTACCTACTCTTTGTCTTTTCCCTAACTTTGATTCTGTCCTGTACTCTGAGAATCTGACTTAAGTCTACAAATATAACTCCCAGACAAGGGCTAGCTTGTACAAAGTTGTGTGTCCTCACTGGGTATCGAACCCGCGACAGCATAAACAGGCAAAGAGGTGGCATAAGCTGGTTCCACATGTTTCAGGTGGCGCAGGTACGTACGTAGAGAGAGAGCTATCTGCAGCCCGTGGCACGATGGAGTGGCTGTTCGGGCACCGCATGACGCCGGATGAGATGCTGCGCAAGAACCAGCGCGCGCTCAACAAGGCCATGCGCGACCTCGACCGCGAGCGCCTCAAGATGGAGCAGCAGGAGAAGAAGGTCATCGCAGACATCAAGAAGCTCGCCAAGGAGGGCCAGATGGTGAGCCTCTTATCTTTATACACGTCACTTGTTATTTACCTCTGCTTCCTCGATGTAACACAGCGCTGATGTGAACAAAGCGTTGCTACAAAATAAATAGTACATATCAAGTTTAAAAACCAATCTTACTAAATAAATGATGCGGTCGCAAAATAACTAAGTGAAACACGCCCTTTTAATATTATAAACGCAAAAGTTTGTAAGGATATTTGGATGCATGTTTTTGTCACTCATTCACGCAAAAACTACAGAATAGATTTTGATGAAATATAGATTATACATCAGAACAACACTGCCTAAGATACCTGAGATACCTCAGGAAAAGCTGTTCCCGTGGGAAAGGGAAACAAGCAGCTAATAGATGATAATTTGTTATTGTTTGTGTTTCCAGGACGCCGTGAAGATAATGGCGAAGGACCTGGTGCGCACGCGGCGCTACGTGCGCAAGTTCATGCTGATGAAGGCCAACATCCAGGCCGTGGCGCTCAAGATCCAGACGCTCAAGTCGCAGAGCACCATGGCGGAGGCCATGCGCGGCGTCACGCGCGCCATGACCTCCATGAACAGGCAGCTCAACATGCCGCAGATACAGAAGATCCTGCAGGTTCTAATCTTATCTTCTTAGGTGGCCAGGAATACCTGGCGACACTTGGACCCTATGGGATCTGTTGTGCCAAACCCCTGTCCGCCAAACGGTGCCCCAATACGTTTTTTGGTGGACTTCACATACGCCTCAGAATAGTAAATACCAGTCTCTGGCGTATGCAGGTTTCCTCACGATGTTTTCCTTCACCGAAAAACCTGTGGTAATATTATAAATCGTACTTAAGTTTTCGAAAACTCATTAGTACAGGCCAGGATGGAACCCACGACCTCATGAACGTGAGGCGAGTGCACAACCAACTAGGCTGCCACGGCATCCTGCAGGTTACTGAAGTTCTTAACTGATGCAAAGGTAGCACTGAACTATATTGAGGCGGCGATCACAATAGAACAGCAATGATCGCAGTGATGTAAGGGGATAAGCTTTATCAGCCATTGGGGACTGTATTCGTGAAAGTCAAAATATGTACCGGTAAATATATACCGGTACCGGCCATAGGTACCGGTACCCAGAGGGCAATGGAGAGAGCTATGCTCGGAGTTTCCCTGCGAGATCGAATCAGAAATGAGGAGATCCACAGGAGAACCAAAGTCACCGACATAGCTCAGAATTGCGAAGCCGAAGTGGCAGTGGACTGGGCACATCGCTCGTAGAACTGACGGCCGTTGGGGCAGAAAGGTTCTCGAGTGGCGACCACAGAAGACGCAGCGTAGGCCTCCCACAAGGTGGACCGACGATCTGGTGAAGGTCGCGGGGCCCGGCTGGATGAGGTTAGCGCAGGACCGGTCGACGTGGAGATCCCTGGGGGAGGCCTTTGTCCAGCAGTGGACGTCTACAGGCTGATATGATGATGAATATATACCGGTACATAACATACACTGGGTACATTTATACACACCACTTCCTAGGCGTTAGTGCTGAGAAGCCAAATTATTCATTCCACTTTATGTTTGGGGATCAGGCCGGGTGTCAGTATCTACAGTCATGATATTGGTGTGTTGTGTGTGTGTGTGTGTGTGGCAGGAGTTCGAGAAGCAGTCGGAGATCATGGACATGAAGGAGGAGATGATGAACGACTCGATCGACGAGGCGATGGAGGGCGACGCGGACGAGGAGGAGAGCGACGCCGTGGTCTCGCAGATCCTCGACGAGCTCGGCCTGCAGCTCGGGGACCAGCTCTCGGGCCTGCCCCAGGCCACCGGATCGCTCTCCATCTCAGGTCAGTTCCAGCGCAACCTTCACATATCAACCTGTAGACGTCCACTGCGGGGCTGCAGGCCTCCCCCCGACCCCCGGTCCCGCGCCAACCTCATCCGGCCGGGTCCCGCGACCTTCACCAGATCGTCGACGTGTCGCCGGGTGTCCTGGCCTAACGAGATAACATCGTCTTATGCAAGTGAGACTACTCGGATACGTTCCCAGCGCCCAGACAACTGATGGTATATTGTATGTGCAGCTAAGCAGCCTGCGGCGGCGGCGGCGATGGCGGGCGGGTCGGGCGGCGGCGGGGGCGGCGCGGGCGGCGGCGGCGCGGGGGGCGGCGGCGGCGGCGCGGGGGGCGGCGGGGGCGGCGGCGCGGGGGTGAGCGACGCGGACGCCGAGCTGCAGGCGCGGCTCGACAACCTGCGCCGCGAGTAGCGCCCTCCCTAGCGCTTTAGTGGTAAGTATCGCCTTTGTATTCCGTTCCTGACGTGTCTTGCGAAAACCAACGCTATTTGCCTCTGGGCTACATGTGCGTGCAAGGTATTGTAGCAGCAAAGACAGATTTGTAGTAGCATGTGAACTGTGAGGTCCACTCAGGTACGCCATCTATTATTTACATTGTTGTCGAGCCGCAAATGCGTTTGTTGTCGTAAGACGTCTAAGGAAAAATGGGTTATACACCAGCATGCTAATGTAATACGAAACACGCAGTTGGAGCACGTTCCGAATTGAACTGAACAATAATGTTTAGTGATAATGTAATGGTTTCACGTATACATATTTCTCAACAACTGTAAATAGTTGCATATTGTATAAGTATAGGTATACAACTGGCCGCCTCGACGCATACAAGCACGCCTCCTGGCTCTTGCCCTTAGCTTCGTGTCGATCGGGAGGTGCACGCTTTTACTACATTTTAGTCTCTGGTGCTCTATTTTTAACTTTAAAATTGAGACAGAGATGGCCTTAATTTTAGAACTGGCAAATTAGTTAAGTCCTGTCAGACACAAGAAAATGTACCGGATTTCTATAGTAATTTAAAACATGGCGGTTGAAATTCCTTACGGCTTATACTCTTTGATATCAGCCTGCCACATGTAGCAGGATGACAGCTAGCTAGTTATTCCGCCGGGTCATATGTCATATCATTCAGTTCGCAGTCCCTCAGACACCTGTCATTGTCATACTTTGTCTCGACCAATTAAATCGCGGTTACGCTGAGAACAAGGATCCCATAGAACAGCTGCTAAAATAACAATAATAATCAGAGAGGGACACACTTATTACAAAAGTGGTAAGAGTAAGCTAGACAGATATAATATCTTCTATCTCTATCTACGTATGTGAATTTTTTGTTGGGGGGCAGTGTAACTGCATACCAACAACAGCCCGACTAAAATAGATACAGTGTTTGTTCAGTTTGACCCCGCCATATAAGCGACTTATCAAATTATTGGGGTGAAAGTCTATTGCTATTTCATGCTATACGCTGATTGCGGTTCTATGCGGTTACGTCTCAAAATGACAGTTCTTTTGAGTGACAATGTCAGGGTGTAGGACTGTCGTGAAATACGTCCGAGTTTCAAAGGTATTGCGCCCTGAACCTTGCCAAAGGGTTAACAGTTCTAAAATTCATGCCATCACTTCTCATTTTTTAAAGTAAAAAAAAAGATCGCCAGAGATTTAAAATTTCTCGCGCACCGCTCGAGTCGACACGGGTCTCCGTAGCGCGTCTCTCGCCGAGGTGTTGGCAGTGTGCGTCGAGGCGGCGGCGCGGGCGCCGCGTTGATTGTTAAGTTATTGTAATAATAATTAAGTTTATCTACAAATATTTTATTAAATATATTTTTATATCTACCACCGACTTCTCATTACTATCTACCGCTGAAATCTTACTAATATTATAAACGCGATAGTTTGCAATCCTTGCAACTTTGTGAACTTGTGAGGAGTGTCACTCTTTCACTCAAAAACTAAACTGCGGAACAGATTTTGACGAAACTTTATAGGTAATCGATTATACATCAGAACGAGACTGAGCGAAGCGAGAGAGGTTTGTCAGGATCGCAATACTTGGCGCTCCGTTCTTTCTCCCCTCCCTTCCCCGCCAGGGACAGCGTGAAGATATGTACGTATGTATAACACATAGGCTATAAATACCTCGGGAATAGCTGTTCCCGCGGAAAAAAATTCTCTACGCGGGCAAAGCCGCGGGAAAGACGGGTAGTTAAACAAAAACACAAGATCCGTCCATTCCATTTATTGTTTGTTTATACACGAGTAATACATCTCCTAGTATACATAAATGGTATAACATTAATAAAATATACTACTAATGTTCAATAGAATAGTTGATTGTTTCTATACAGACAGATAGGCCCGCTCGCTTCTGAAGACACACATTTAAAATGTGACAAATAGTTTCGTCTTTCATCTTCGTAATAATGTATGACAGGGACAGAAACAATTTTAGTGTTGCCAAGTTTTAAGTTAGTGCCTTCAGTCAGACTCCATATAATAATACATCAACACACACACATGTCTACTATTATTAAAGTACCAACCAATATGTACCAAGAAGTCTAACAAATCTAATCTATACATCTTGTTGCACAAATTCATGTTTCTGAGATATGTTTGGGGGATACCAGCAACTTGGTAGCTGACGTGAAGTTATATTTATTTAAACTACCATACAGACGGACGCTGAGCGGCGCCGGCGGTGGATATTGATATAATGTTCGATTTGTAGGAGATTCAACATACCACTTAGTACCTACACTATATTGCAGATTTAATACACAGATAATATATATAAAAGTTGTCAGTTACGTTCTTATGCTAGATAAAATATGTTGTATAAATAATCATATTATTATACACTTTTTTTATTAAAAAATAAAAATTGTATACTAAAACAATAAAAGGTCGATTAGATGAGGCGTATAGACACGTAACGTGCAGTTGGAAGGCCCCCATATACGGCTCATAAATGCGAGTGAGGGAAACAGTTCCTGCGCATGCGCATTCATTCAATTAAATGCTGGACAAAACATGGAGGAAAAGTACCTTATGTATCAAAGGTAGCAAATATTACAGGAGACTTAATTTTATCTTTTTAAATATAATCTGCTTCATGGATTTAATGTTTTGTTATGTTGTCACACACGCGTGTGGTTGGTTGGTTGGGGGACTGGCCGGGTTCGTTCACTGCGGACGGAAATACATTCCGTCGGATTCAAATTCATCGTTGAGTCAGTTTTTTTAATTACTGAAAATGGGGTGCAAAAGAGAAGGAAATGACGTTTGACCCGTTGTTATTTTGACGGTAATTCGCTAAAAACTGACATCAGAATCAGTTCAGTTTGGCACACGTCGCGTGTATAACCATGAGCAGTCCCGCCGGGAAGGTAATGTCAGCCATCTGAGAGTGAGTGAATGGAAACACGACACACTCGCACTTACACACTCACACACACACACCCTACACCTATAATAAACTCTAGTACAAACGGCGCGCGCAGCCGGCGGGCGCGCGAGGAAGGTGCCACCGACACCTCACTATACAATATAACCCAACCCCTAACATCTAATGACATGATTAATACCACAGTATAGTTACGTTACCTTACACGCTAAAAAGGAAGATTACAGATAAAACTCGCCTCTACCCTACACAGGTAGGTGCTGGTCGCTGGCTCGCCGGCCGCCCCCCCACAGTAGGTACAGCTCTGATAAGAACACGCAATACATGCCGGGAGATTCAGCACCGAATGGAACACTAGAGCTGCGGGCGGCCGCCGGGAAGACGTCGCGCTGCGGAGACGTTGGAGTGGCGAGCTCACACGCACGGTACACACTCGTTCAACTCCACCTAGTGGACTTTTAGTTTGGAGCCCGGCGCGGCGGGGGCGGGCGCGGCGGCGGTGTGGGCTGGGGCGGGAGGCAGCAGCACGCTGAGCGCGATGCCGAGCTGGCCGAGGTAGTAGGTGACCATGACGAGCACCTGGTCGTAGGGCAGGCGCGCGCCGGCGCCGCCAGCGCCGAACATGCTGTACCCGAGCAGCGCGTCCGACAGCAGGAACAGCAGCGCGCCCGCGGCCGCCAGCCCGCCGCGCGCCACCGCGCGCCAGCCCATCGTCGCCAGCAGCAGCGAGTACAGCGGGACGGCCACGCGCAGCGCGGCCGGCGGCGTCAGCAGCGCCAGGCTGGCCAGCGCCGGCGGGTAGCACGCCAGCGCGGCGCGCGGCGACAGCGGCCGCCAGCCCAGCGCCGCCAGGTAGGCGGTGTGCGCGCCCGCGAACGCGGCCATGCCCGCCGCGAACTGGTGCGGCCACACCAGCAGCACGTCGCCCAGCGCCGACAGCGCCAGCCCCGCAGCGATGCACGCGCCGTACCGCCGCCTGACATGCAACAACCAACCAACCGTGTCCGAGACGTTCCTTCGTCCTTCCGCACCAGAACAAAGAGTTCTGTTCGCCTTTGACGACGACACGCAACGAGGTAGATAGCTATGCGATAAGGTGTTTTTGACCTACACTACACCATTATCTTATCTGGACAGATAACCCTGACAGGAGCATGCGATTCATCGTTGATCAGATTGGATTACAATAATGACGACATTGTATTATGGAGGGTGGACTGACCGCGAGTGCGGGGGGG
Source organism: Metalampra italica (assembly GCA_949699065.1). Taxonomy (NCBI): domain Eukaryota; kingdom Metazoa; phylum Arthropoda; class Insecta; order Lepidoptera; family Oecophoridae; genus Metalampra; species Metalampra italica. Next base: position 135,240 of record OX452989.1, read on the forward strand.
CGGCGGCGGCGGCGGGCGGGGGCGCGGCGCGCAGGTGCAGCACCACGATGAGCAGCAGGCACAGGATGGGCGCGCACTTGGCGGCGGCGGCCAGCGCGGAGGGCGGCGGCCGCGCGCCCGCGCCGCCCAGCGCGAAGTACACGCACACCGCCTTGAAGAACGGCACCAGCCGCCCGCTCACGCCCAGACGCTTCATCTGCAACCAACCAACCAACCACGCGTTACATGAAGACAGACGGACGGACAGACACTTCCACTCATCATATCAGCCTTTTAACCTCCATTGCTCTGGACATGGGCCTTCCCCAATGAACGTCACCACATCCGGTCCTCGGCATCCAGCCGCTTCCGGCCACCTTCTTCAGGACGTCGGTCCACCTGGCGGGGGGCGCGCCGGTCCGCAGTCTCGACCGACCAGACCGACAGATGTGACCCGCCCACTGCCACTTCAGCTCGCTAATCCTCTCGGCTATGTCGGTAACCTCAGTTCCCCGTCGGATCTCCTCGTTGCGGATCTTGTCGAGCACAGCCCTCCGCAGCTCGCTGGGCGACCTTCAACTTGTGGATGACCGTGGCCCACCGTCAGTGACCACGCCACGAAGGTCATGCATGACTCTATGGCTCCCTTTATGCCAGCCCATGAATATTGCTTCCATCCCCAAGAGTCTCTGCTGATATGCAGCTGAGCTGTTCGTAAATGTTGACAATTTATTTTTATCATTTGATAGCAATCAATTGATCGGTGTACTTAGTGATTTGTTTATACTGTACACGTGTAGTTACGTATTGCATGGAACTAACAGCGTGGATGTACAATGAGCTAGTCTGACCCCGCGGCTGCGCTTGGCCTCGCTCTGGTGCTATTGATTTTGTGGTGAGCCCCAAATGTATAGAATAGAATGATTATTTATTGAAGAGTGCAGCGAGCAGTCGGCCGACGCGAGTAGGTACCTACACATAGACGAGGGGTGTTACGACATGAATCATAGTACAATCCAAGTATCATTAGTTTCTATAACCGCTGGGGTAGACGAGTTTTCGAGTGGAGACCGCGACGGCGAGCGTAGTGTGGGACGCCCCCCGGCTAGATGGAGCGACGACCCGCGTAGGGCGGCTGGCAGTGACTGGATGCGGAGAACCGAGGATCGGGTTCAGTGGCGTGCCTTGGGGGAGGCCGGTGTCCAGCGGTGGACTAGTACACGCTGATGATGATGATGATCACGATGATGACCGACGATCTGGTGAAGGTCGCAGGACCCGGCTGGATGAGGTTAGCGCGGGACCGGTCGTCGTAGAGATCTTTGGGGGAGGCCTTTGTCAGCAGTGGACGTCTACAGGCTGATATGATGATGATGATGACTAATATAAACGCCAAAGTTTGTAAGGATGCTTGGATGTGTTTCGATGTTTCTCTTGTAAGCGGGCGGATCCGCGGGAAACAGCCACTTTCAAATATAATTAGAGAATGTTGTCTGAGATGTGGTGTGCTGTCTGTCAGAGTGAATGAACTGTGGTGCTATGCTATGGAATCTTGGGTCAGACAGACTGTTATGATATGAATTGTAAAAAAATCTCAAACAGTGCATTACTTTTGATGCTGACTGTACATAGAAGTATAAATTACTTGTGTGGATCTGTGATCACAAATGTGATCTGATAAATCTAATAATAATTTGCCACAAGATAGGTTGTTGTAAGGCATTACAACTATTTTGTTTGTTACAAACTATTATCAGATAAAGTTGTTTATTAAAAGTATACTATCTAAAGTAAATAGGAGATAAATAATTATATTATACACAATATTTGTTATCTCAAAAATCAGAACTCCGAAACAAAATCTAAAATCATATCAAAAAATAATTCCAACATGCTTGTTCAGAAGTTATTAATGGAATTGGGAGATAAATAACAGATAATCTATATGAGTACACATGTACTCTATCTCACATATCTCTCTATGCGCCACACAGGTACAAAGTAATCAGAGCAAAGTGTGTACTGGTAACAAAGACCTTTGTATAACTCTTTAAGTGAGTGTGTGTGTGTGTGTGTGTGTGTGTCACCTTGACCTCTAAAAATAATCGAAACAAAGAAATACCTACCGTCATGCTCCTGAATAGCGTAGAGATAGGTATTTATTTATAGAATGCTACCACTACTGTAGTCTTAAAAGTTTCATTCCATTGAGAGGCTGTGGGTTCGATTCCCACCCGGGCCAACATTTGTGTGATGAGCATATCTGTTGGTTTTCGGATTCTGGGTGTCTGTATGTATTTATGTAAAAAGTATATACCTATGGATGTTTATCAGTTGTTGAGTACCCATTTACAAGCTTTGGCTTAGTTTGGGACTAAACAGCCGGGTGGATTTGTCCAAACATTATTATTATTGAACAAATCACAACTATCTAATGCCAACTAGACGGTCCCTATGCTCTACAACTTTACTGAATGAATATAATGAACTTTTAGGTCAGTACAACACCTAAGTATGTCACTAAGTGTTATATAACATACTAGCTGTATTCCGCGGCTTCGCCTGCGTTGAAAAGTTTTCCTGTGGGAATAGCTTTTCCAGAGGTATCTATAGCCTACGTGTTATTCTGATGTATAATCTTGCATGAAAGAGTAACAAACATCCTTATTAACTTTCGTCTTGATAATATTAGTAAAATCTGTGGTAGGATTATTATAAATGTAATGTTCAGTATATAGGTTAGGGAGCTCTATAGTCACTAGGATATGATCTCGGCGCAGTGGCTTGCAAGCCTAAGTGTTACAGATTTAGACTTCACAAGGTATTAGTATTAAGCTGTTATAATAAATGAATTGAATTATAGTGGCAAGCTACTTTTGAGGCTGATTATACCTATTTATTTCAGGATTTCTATCTCAATTTGAAGACATTAAAAAATTGTGGCAGTAATCTTGGTTTAGGTTTTATTTAGGCTCGTCTTTAGAACACGACACTTCTAAAGACGAGCCCATACTTTGGCCAACTTCTAGATAGGTACAAATGCTCAATATGAATTGCGCAAAAACTTGTTTACAACCAGCAGTTACTTATATGTAGGAAATTTTATATATTTATATGTATTCTAATGACAAAACATGGTGCGTGTGGCACTAACCAAATTAGTTGGAGATATCATGGTGGTTGGTTGGTTGGTTGGTGCGGCGCCGCACTACTCGAGCTACTCGCGTCCCGAGGAAGCGCACTTCACAGGAGCCAACGATATCAATCAATGTCGCACGACGTCGTCCGCCGAACCAATTACACGAACGACTCCCCACAGCGCGGCACTCGCCCACAATAAAAATAATTTGTTTGTTTTGTTTTGAACGAGATAACAGCAAGTGGTGCGCAACTAGAGATATGATGCTAAATATAATATAACATTACATATACACGCTCGCATAAAACGGGATAGCCTTATAATTTAGTCGGATTATAATTGTATGTCGTTCAGGAATAACAATCTTTTGTCCTTCGTTCACGTTTTGGAACGAAGGTGTCCTGTCAAATTAACAAGCGAAGTAGTTCTTTACACGCAGGTGAAATTTCTCTTGGATACTAAAAACCTGCTTTGTCTTCATCATAAGTAGGTTCAATACGGCATCAGATGATAGAAATGCACATTCGTTAAAATTGAAAACATCAAAGTATTGCACTGTTGTTCAAGTTCTGATATTTTTGTTGAGAAAAATTGTTATGTACCGTTTCTTCATACGCAGTAAGTAGTTTACAGATGAGTGTACCGCACAGAGCGTGCTGACATGCGGTCAGTCAACTGGTCAACTGACAACTCACCATCCATCAATACAGACAGCTGATTTTTTGCGAGTGAATATATTTTTCGTAAAAATGCCTAAGAAGAAAACCGGACAGCGCAAGAAGGCTGAGAAGCAGAAGCTGCGACAGAAGGAGATCCGCAACGCGCGCGGGCAGGTGGACGTGGCGCAGCACCCGTGCAACGTGCCCATGGAGTGCGACAAGTGCCTCAAGTGAGCCCCTGGCGGCGAGAGTGTGGCGGGCGCGGCGGCGGCGGCGAGCTCACCGCGTGTTGTCGGTTGCAGGAAGCAGAAGAGCCGCGCGTTCTGCTACTTCTGCCAGGCGGTGCAGCGGCTGCCGGCGTGCGCGCACTGCGGGAAGGTCAAGTGCATGCTGAAGGCGGGCGACTGCGTGGTGCGCCACCCCGGCGTCTACACCACCGGCCTCGCCATGGTGGTCAGTGTCCTCCGGCCAGCCAGCCAGCCAGCCACCACGCTAGCAAGCTCCATCCATATAAGATACAACTCTGATGGTTTGGTCTAGATGTGACATTTTTACTCGTCCGTCTGTGACAAAGCTGGCTAGAAGGTTTATGGCCATCAACTATGCATATGTTTTGTAGGCATGAACGCGTATATAATTTCCATTATTAAGCATGAATTGCCTAGAATAAATCGTTTCCAGCAATATGAGAGCACTTAGTCTTAGCAATTACATTCTTGTTTTAGATATTCCTACTAAAAGGTGACAATTTGATATGCAGGTGGGTAAGCTCTTCACGCAAATTCACTTAAAATTTTGCTCAGATAAAAATGCTTTTATGTATTTACACATAAGCAGTTTTATTTTTTAAATACTTTTTCTTTAAAATACCATTATTATATTCCTCAGATCACAGTATTGTGGTGCTCAAAGTTCTACACTAATCAGACAATGATACTTGCATTTTAAATGGAGCTATGGATTGACTAATAAAATATTGAATGTTATATACAGTAGTTGTTGTGTGTCCAGGGCGCCATCTGCGACTTCTGCGAGGCGTGGGTGTGCCACGGGCGCAAGTGTCTGACGGCGCACGCGTGCACGTGCCCGCTCATGGACGCCGTGTGCCTCGAGTGCGAGCGCGGTGCGTGCCGGGGCGTGGGGCGGGGTGTGGCGGGCCCGCCCGGCCCCGCTGCAGCGTGTCGCTTGTTGCAGGCGTGTGGGAGCACGGCGGCCGCGTGTTCCGGTGCTGCTTCTGCCAGGGCTTCCTGTGCGAGGACGACCAGTTCGAGCATCAGGCGTCGTGCCAGGTGCTCGAGTCGGAGACGTACAAGTGCCAGTCGTGCAACCGCCTGGGCCAGTACTCGTGCCTGCGCTGCAAGACGTGCTTCTGCGACGAGCACGTGCGCCGCCGCGGCGCGCGCCCCGCCGGCTCCGACCGCCGCGGGACGCCGCCCTGCCCCAAGTGCAGCTACCCCACGCAGCTCACCGCGGACCTCAGCATGTCCAGTCAGTGTCCGCCGCCCGCTCCTCGCTCCGCGCGCTGCGCCGGTGCCCTAGTAATGTGTGTCGTGTGCTTGCAGCGCGTTCGCACCGGTACGGGCGGCAGGGCGCGGCGGCCGCCGACGACGACGAGTACGGGCAGGACGGCGGCTACGGCGAGACAGGTGCGCGCCGGCGCCGGCCCCCCCCCCCGCGGCGCGGTGGCGCGGGCGCGGCGCTGTAGCGGCGTGTGCTCTTGTGCAGGTTACTACGGCGGCGCGGGCGCGGAGGGCGGCGAGTACTCGTGCTCCGAGTCGGACGAGGAGGACGACGACGACGACTCGGACGACGAGGAGGACGAGCAGTCGGACGAGGAGGAGGGCGCGGAGGGGGCCGCCGCCGTCGCCGCCGCCGTCGCCGCCGCCGGCGCGCCGCCCGACGACGCCGCCGGGAAGTCCACCAAGTGACTCGTACGTCACGCACGACGTGATGAGGAGAAATTATGAATTGGTTATATTTAAATATGTAATTGTATATTCATTAAACTTTTTAATATCAACGAAATATTTTTTCCATTTTACTCCAGTAAAAATGCATTTTTGTTGAAAATAATATAGTTTTCAAATAGTGTACGACATGAGACTAGGATTTTTCATTTTAAATACTGTTGCTTTAAAAAGTATAGCTGTCAAATTAGCTAAAACTTTTTTTAAAACTAGTGTGACCATTTTAATCAGTTTCCTGCTACTTTAGCCGGATTTCATAATTAACTCATTTGGTTTCCATTTCTTATATATGATACGCCCCGCGCCATGCGGTATGGTTTATAATATGAAAAGTCAACTTTGGAAATTGAACACTCATATTGCTTTATTTTGGTGTTTCTACAGGTACTATCTAATTCTAATGTCACAATTTAGTATATTATCTAATTTGTGGTAGAAACGTAATTTACAGATGGTCATACATTGTGGAAAATCGCGCCAAGCAAGGTGCACTACAATTTGTTTATTATCTAATTTGTGCACTACAACACTATGTTTTGTTTTGATTTTCTTTGATGATAGTGTGGTTATTTTTTCTTTGTCGTTATTTGTGTTGTAATAAAGTAAATACCTACGTATAATGAGCGACGACGATGTTACCATAATGGAGGTGGACGAGCCGGAGCCGAAGCCTGCGCAGTGCGCGTCGGCGGCGGCGAGCAGCTCGAGCAAGCCGACGACGCACCTGCCGTGGATCGAGAAGTACCGGCCGCAGCGGTTCGAGGACATCGTGGGCAACGAAGACGCCGTGTCGCGGCTGGCGGTGTTCGCGCGCGCCGGCAACGCGCCCAACGTGCTGCTGGCGGGCCCGCCCGGCGTCGGCAAGACCACCACCGTGCTGTGCCTGGCGCGCGCGCTGCTCGGCGCCGCCTTCCGCGACGCCGTGCTCGAGCTGAACGCGTCCAACGACCGCGGCATCGACGTCGTGCGCAACAAGATCAAGATGTTCGCGCAGCAGAAGGTGACTCTGCCGGCCGGGCGGCACAAGCTGGTGATCCTGGACGAGGCGGACAGCATGACGGAGGGCGCGCAGCAGGCGCTGCGCCGCACCATGGAGCTGTACTCGGCCACCACGCGCTTCGCGCTCGCCGCCAACTCCAGCGAGAAGATCATCGAGCCGCTGCAGTCGCGCTGCGCCGTGCTGCGCTACTCGCGCCTCTCCGACGCGCACATCCTCGCCAAGGTACCAACCAACCAACCACCACACCTTGCACTTGCTACCTTACAATGTTTCAGCAAATGAAACTACTAGAAACATACTACCGCCCAACAGTTTAAAATATCAGGCATTAATGTCCATGTGCTGATGAGATCATGAATGTTTTGTTGGAGAGGGTATAATAATTATAATAATTTAATAATTGTTTGGACAATTTTACACACGGCTGTTTAGTCCCAACTAAGCCGAAGCTTGTACGTGGGTACTCGACAACTGATAAACATACTTAAATACATTTAAATAAATACATAAATACATACAAACACCCAGAATCCGAAAACCAACAGTTATGCTCATCACACAAATGTTGGTCCCGGGTGGGAATCGAACCCACGACCTTTGGCGCAGTAGGCAGTGTTACTACCACTGCGCCAACAGGCCAGTCGAACGGTATATTTACCTGTTGCTCTCCTCTCGCAAGTGTTTGCTGCATGTAACTGCAATTGTGCAGCCAAGGGGTCAGCTTATAATCCTCGGGTTCTGGATAAGCTTTACCCAGGACACTCATTCGCCTTGCAGCTAGTGGATCGCATTCGCACGGCTGACGTTTCATCATCTAGCTGTCCTCTCAACAGGCTCTACAGGTCTCCGATAGTCCCATCTTGTGTAGGAAGTGCCTCACACTGAAGTGTTCGAACGGTGAAAAATGAATAGGAGAGGTTAAGGAGGGATGATGTTGAGCGAGTGTGCCACGGTTGCAGGTGATGGAGGTGTGCGAGCGCGAGGGCGTGTCGTACAGCGAGGAGGGCGCGAGCGCGGTGGTGTTCACGGCGCAGGGCGACCTGCGCGCGGCGCTCAACAACCTGCAGGCGGCGGCGCAGGGCGGCGGGCACGTCGCGCCCGACCGCGTGTTCCGCGTGTGCGACGAGCCGCACCCGCTGCTCGTGCGCACCATGCTCGACGCGTGCACCAGGCAGGACATACACGCCGCGTACAAGGTACTCTCCACAACCAGCCCTCCCATCTTACTATTATATATAATGTTTTCAAATGTGGAAAGGCAGCTTATAGCTGGTGATACTGTATCAACAGACTTGCTTATTCTCTTTTAAAAAGTGGTCCAGTTTACAACCGGCTGGTGTGTGCGCAGATAATGGCGAAGCTGTGCAAGCTGGGCTACGCGGCGGAGGACATCGTGGGCAACGTGTTCCGCGTGTGCAAGACGCTGGACGCGCCCGACGCGCTACGGCTCGCCTTCGTGCGCGAGGTGGGGCGCGCGCACATGCGCGTCGCCGACGGGCTCGGCGCGCCGCTGCAGCTCGCCGCGCTGCTCGCGCGCTGCTGCCGCGCCGCCGCCGCTGCCCGGTGACGCTCCCCGGCCTCGCGTACACTCGACCGCACGTCGGCGACCCGTACAAGCGCTCTCTGTTGATGTAGCCACTACTTGCTAGTACGACGATATATAACACACTTGTGTGTCGTGTGACGCACAGAGCGACGTGTCCGGACCACATGGTCGGACACGTCCTTCCGCCAGACTATTATGCCTGTATTAAATTCCACCTTTGTCCTCCAGAGAATTTTTTTAACGACTTTGTATTTTGCTTTGGTAACATTGCTGGTACCAGTCCAGCCCAGGATCAACTTGTACCCAGGAATCGAACCTACGACGTTCTGTGGACATGTGTGTGCAGTTGGAAATTGATGTGAACGAATGAATGAGAACTTTGAAATTATTGCATGTTACACAACATGCAATAATTTCAAAGTTCTCATTCATACTGTTACTGAGGCTCGAGCTGACACTGTGAGTGAACTTAACCTAATTGTATGTAGCCACCTGCAATAACTAAACAATGCAATGAATTTTGAATGACCAGTAAAATTGTTCAATGCTACATATCTAATGTCACTTACTGTTTAAATCAATTTTTTTTAATCTTAAAATTATGTCCCCCACCCCATCGTAACCTCCCTGCCCCTGACACAACACTAGCTAGGGTTGAAATTTAATAAAGTTCAAAATACAAGTTATTTATTATTGATATGTAATGTATAAGCGCCCAGTTAGTTATTGTAGGTGTGTGTGCGGTGCTTCTGTGGCGTTGAGACGGGTGTTGTAAATAATGCACACAATAAAATACAAATAAAAAATAAATAAATAAAATATAAAAACATTTACTTCTTATTTTAATTTAACAATCTTTTCATACCATGTATAAAGTCGTGTAAATAATTGAATTTTATGATTACTTATAAATATAGGATCTTTTATCATAGTTATGTACTCGAGTCGGTAGTGGAATGTGCGTGCGGGCCGCTCGGCGAGCCGCTCGCCGCGCCGCTCGGAGTCACGGCGCGTCCGCGATCAGCTTGTTGTGCTCGCCCATGAGGCTCTGCGGACGGACGGGGCCGCGACACACCATATTACATATATAACTATAACTTAATTAGTTTCATGGAATATTTTTTACCGCTGGTATACGAATGGATGTTACAAATACTACAATCCTTCCTACTAATATTAAAAAAGCGAACGTTTGTAAGGATGTTTGTTACTCTCACGCAAATTCTATGGAACAGATTTTGATGAAACATTACAAGATTATACATCAGAATAACACATAGGCTATTCATTAGGATATTAAGTAAATTAGCCAAGTTTCATCCAAATTTAATGCGGGTGAAACCACAGAACACGGAAAAAGCTCGCTACGGTCCCGCTCTATGGGTGAAACTAAATGGCTACGGGTTGTGGACTTGCGAAGCAAATAGAACAGAATGTAGACAGATGTTGCTGTTTCACAATGTCACTTTTGTAATACTAGTAGGCTATAGATACCTCGGGAAAGGCTGTTGGAGTAGTAATATAAAATGTAACTAAAATAAACTCTTGATTTAGCACCGATTGTGATGTAAGACAAGCGCGGGCGCGCCGCGGGGGGCGGGGGCGGGGGCGCGGCTAGTGCAGCACGTGGTGCTCGTCGAGCGGCGCGTCGGACGCGAGCAGCTTCTGGTGCTCCGCGCTCAGCGCCTGCCACACACACACGCGCGCACGCTCCGTACATACTCGCACTATGAACACACAGTGCCATGCTCCCGTGCCTACATATTTACATTTATACTTACAAGCCCTCATTCGTCTCCATAGCTTTATGTTAGTGGTTCAACCGTGCGGGTTTATTTTTCAAGTGGAGTGGTTAAGGTTTCGAATAGAAGCGAAAGCCATACGAGTGTGACCGCCCCCGCCCCCGCCCCCGCCCGCGGAGAGCAGCAAGCTATGCTGATGAGGGGTGCATACCTTGAAGTACTTGACTGTCTTGACGCGCAGCTCGAGCGTGGCGGCCTCGTCGCACACGAAGATGGTCTGCGGGTGCTGCTGGAAGGCGGACACGGTCCACATGTGGTTGACGCCCTCCTCCACCGCCTTGGCGAGCGCGAGCGCCTTGTGCCCGCCGGTGATGAGGATCATCACCTCCTGCGCGTCCATGACGGTGCCGACGCCGACGGTGAGCGCCTGGCGCGGCACCTTGCTGATGTCGTTGCCGAAGAACCGCTTGTTGGCCTCGAGCGTGTCGTAGGCGAGCGTCTTGACGCGCGTGCGCGACACCAGCGACGAGCCCGGCTCGTTGAACGCGATGTGCCCGTCCGGCCCGATGCCTGCCAGGAAACAACCAACACACCATCACTACTGATCAGTCAGTTAGCATTTACTAAGGGACGATCAACAACCGACGCAGGAGTCATGCTTGTTATGCATATTTTTGATGCTTCCCATGATGCAATAGGCATCTTCTGCGATCTTTCCAAGGCATTCGATTGCCTTGACCACATGACCTTGCTACTTAAATTGAAACAGGCATCAAAGACAGCATTCGAATTACTTAAATTTTACTTAGAAAATAACACGGGAAAATAGGGTACTTCAAAAAGTTGATAAATGGACCTTTGGGTCATTTGTGAAAAGGCGTGCCCCAGGGCTCAGTTCTTGGTCAATTTATTTTTCTTAAATGTACATAAATGACAGGTACATTTCCACAGCTTCATTACATACGGCATCCTACCCTTTAGGTCAAGCAGCAGATAAAGGAATCATTTTTTTTGCAATAGAGTTATATTGTGAGTTTGACCTCCGATGAAGAGGTGCACGCCGCCGGCGTCTCGGATGAGCTGCTCGAAGCGGCGGCACTCGGCGGGCAGGTCGGGCGCGTTGCCGTCCAGCACGTGCGCGTGCTCGGGCTCGATGTCCACGTGCTTGAAGAACTCGTTCCACATGTAGTAGTGGTACGACTCGGGGTGGTCGCGCGGCAGCCCTGCGCACAAGCACACGCATTACAGTCACAGAGAAAATTAAAACTCAAACTTGGCCAAGAGCTGCGCTGGTGCTTATTCCATGTTGATGATACTCAAACGAAAGGTCTCGACGAGATCTAGCTAAATAATTCTTTCCTAATTTTATTTAAATTTACTGTGACAACCCTAGCTCGTGATATCTGTCGGCTTTATGAGAAAATCAAAGGCGATGGATCACTTATGATTATGGTACAGTTGTCCAGTAGTGGTCTTGTCACGTACCGACATACTCGTCCATGTTGAATGTGGTGACGTGCTTGAAGGAGATGCGCCCCAGGCGGTGGTAGTGTATGAGGCGGCGGTACATGCCGAGCGGCGTGCCGCCCGTCGGCAGGCCCAGCACGAACCGGCGGCCCGGCCCCGGCGCGAACTGCGCCACGCGCTGCACCACGAAGCGCGCCGCCCACTCCGACACCACGTCCGCCTCCTCCAGGATTATCAGACGCATCGCAACCACCTGCTACCTACTGGTCATGCATACATCAAATCAAACCACTGTTGGGGATAGTCCACCACGCTAGCCCAGTGCGGGTTGGTGGACTTTGCTAAGCCTTCTTCGGCGTATGCAGGTTTCCTAACGATGTTTTCCTTCACAGTTTGAGAGCAGTCAGTAAATGTACTTACACCATGTACATTTAGTCGCCTGCAATAATTAATTTCTTGATCAATAATTAAGAGTTTATTTTTTGTTAAACACAAAGTATTGTGTTCCCTTCTAGTACTCTTCTTGGATACCCCAATACCGTAACATAACTAAATAGGTCATCCACACCCTCCCAATAAGAAATCTAAAAATACCAACTCAAAGAGACACGACAACCCTGAGAAATTATCAACTTTATTTCTACAGCCTCTTGGTTTTGTAATTAAATAAATATTCTTACCAAAGTACGAGTAATTTAATTGAAGACCGATAAGGGGTCAGTGGCCTAACTACAAATAAAAACAAGTTGCTCTCACTCGATCGATAGATTACGGGTTCAATACGCCCGGCGCCCGCCTTGCTTGCTCACTTTATGATTGGGGCTATCTTGGATGTGTATTGACTTCAACGACACTGGACTCGGTGCATTTTGTTATCAGCGGCTAGACTGTGGTTTACACATCGATAACTTGTTTGTATTTATGTAACAGTACTTCGCGATTGTATTTGTGGTATATTTATTTATTTTATTTAAATGGAAAGGCAGCTAAAGCTGATGCTTCCATATCAGCAGTCGACTTGCTTTCATAATTTATATGCCGCATTTTGTACACTCAAATTTTCATTTATAGAGTACTGGGCATCTGTAGAACTAGGTACTTAGTTGAATCCAGCGAACTTTAATATGGACCATAAAGTTCGCTGGTTGAATCTCAGAAAATTTACGAAATAATGTCAATACGCTTAGCGAGAATTTGTAAAACGTGTTCTAGGTAGGTGTATGGCTTCCAGACAATATATTACTCAAACACAAAGTTTTTGCGAATGATTCGATACAAAATATTATTTTGCAAAATATTTCGGAGGTCACTAACCTCTCCCTGAGGTCACTCACCTTGCAAAACAATCAGGGAATGCTGCCTCCACCGCACCTCGCTTCTCCCTGCTCGTAACTACCGAGAGAGCTACAATAACAAAACACAAGCGATCTACTTGGAATCCAATTTGTTTGTAATTGCTAATGATAACACGCTGCCGTTATCATCAGTGATTACTACAGACAGCTGTCAAATGACAGCCGTCGGCCGGTGTTGCCACGCCACGAGAACTACTATTTAGGTAGAAAAAGGCATAAATTAAACACAAATTCCAATATTACGTAAATGTTTACTTCTAATATACAGTAATACTCGATAGATCGTCTAAACATGATACCTGCGCTACGCTATACAAATATGACGTCAACATCTAGTACATACAGAGGGAGGTCGCAGCTACTCGACCGAAACAAGGAATCTGTTCTGCCTCGATTTTCCGATAGTTTTAAAATTGACTTATGTGGTAAAAGGAACAAGAGCGCAGTACGCTACCAACGAGTGCAGAACAAGCCTCCTATGGGACACTTTATACGGGGACAATCATAATCAGTATTCAGGGAATCAACCAGACAATTAATAAATAGGTACCTACCTAATGCTAATTATTATAAACATATTGTGACACCAACAGACTCCTGGGGAGAGGAACATATTTTTATTAAAAATGCCAGTAGTCTGGCCTCATCTAGACGAATGACGTACACTCCATAAATGGCCCCTTCTAGTGACCATTTCTGGATTTCGACCACTTGTTGAGACATGACTACTTCTGTGCTAACCCACTTTATTAACCACTTCCAGAACAGATCAGACTTAAATATTATAATTTTGTTTATTTTGCTGTTGCGTAAATACTATATAGACGGTGTAAAGAAAGTAGCCCTATGAAGTGGTCAAATCCAGAAATGGTCAATTCAATACACTTTATTGCACATTTAAACATTACAGACAAAAAGAGAAAAACAGATACAGTAATGTACATCTAGGCGGTCTTATTCTTCCAGACAAACTTTACATAGAAGAGGACCATTTCAGAAGAGGACGTAGCTCGTCTGAGCTGGCTTCGAAATCTGGCTTCTACTATTCTATTCCAGTTTAATAAATGTCGCATACATAACAGAGACCCAGCAGGGCGGGGCTTGGTGAACGAACTTGTTCTCGCCACGGTTGAGTGTTACCTACGTACTGATCGACACACAATATCTAATATATTTGAGCTCGCTCCTACATACACCCTTTCCGGCCCATTATGATGAATTTCCAACATGATTTTTTTCCCTCATTTCCTTTGGAAAACCTTCATACATATACTTAAATACTGTAAACTTGTAATAAAATGTTAATCGATAACAGTGATGTGACGACATACAACATGGTGTAATTCAAGACATAACGGGCAGCGGGAAGGCACCTCTAACTGAGCCACAGCAGCGGTGCAACAAGACACCGCACGATCAGTACAAACAAACAAACGAAATTCATTATATCACAGAAATCGATCGCAACTAACTGGTTGAACACTTAAAACGTTTCATTTAATTTTAAAATGATGGTTCAACAACATTTTAGGCACACGCATAAAGTTTGACAATTCTAACTCCAACATAACCGTCTCCAAAATACAATAACTTCCTTGCAACACACACTCATATACTCGGGTAGTTAGAAGTGGCAACATTTCAATCTTCAGAGAATATTTTACTAATTTATTGTAGTTTATTGAATATATTACACCAATTAAGTTTGAACACTGGAAAGAGCGTCTTTTCAGCTTTTCTTGTTTGTTTGTCACAGTAATATGCTTAAGTACGGCTTATTATAATACCGCTGGCTTTTCGGCGAAGGAAAACATCGCGAGGAAACCTGCATACGGCAAAGATTACGATTCCCATTCTAAGGCTTATGTGAAATCCACCAAAACACGGATTGGGGCACCGTCGGTGGACAGAGGTTTGGCGCTACAGACCCTGTAAGGTCGAAGTGTCGCCGGGGCCTTAGAAGATAATAATTAAAACCTACGTCTATGATCCACCAGTATTCAAACCACGAAATTTAAAAAATATAATATGCCGCTTGCAAATAGCAATTAACTATAACATAACACTAATGTACGATACGGCTAGGTACATACGTCTATAATAACATTATTCATTAGTATAATAATTGCTAAGATTACATAAGTCTAGTAATAGGTTATAAATAACAAGAGGAAATGATACAATATCATGAGAATGAGCTACAACACCGCAACGAGTACGTGGAAAATGTCTCGTAATTGATTATATCTGCGTATAAATAATTACCAATTAATTACATCCCACCACCTCCACCCCACTCTCTAGGAACCACCCTCCATCCCAACTAACAACATGTTCAACCGCCAAATATCCGCCTCCAAACAATTTGTGCGAAGTAATATTTAATATAATTACAACAATACATAAATACAACATTTATACGTAGTATAGTTCTGCTACACCGAGTGTCTGCGGTACTAGGGACGTCATGTAATATAAAGTATGACAATAACATGTAAACCGGTCCAACGGGGCCCTCTGTGAGGCGAGTCACTCGGCTACCACGGTGGTGGTGGTGCTTGCTAGCGCGGCAGGTACGCTGGTAGGCAGATGGCGGGCAGCAGCGCAAGCGAGTAGAGCGGCGGCGGTCAGTCGAGGCGCGCGCGCTTGCCGGGCGGCTCGGCGTCGGTGCCGGCCCAGTACGCGTACTCCGGCAGCCACTTGGCCAGCTGCGCGTCGAAGAACTCCTCCAGCCGCTTGGCGTCGCGGTGCACCTGCGACTCGGGCTGCCAACAACACGGGGGGTCAGTATACTGGCCGCCAGTCGGGTGAATATACTCAACTCAAAACTATGTTATTGCATGTAAGTGCATTGGGAACATTTATACAACGTCAATTTTTTATCTACCACCGCTTTCGAGGGGTTAGTGCTGGGAAGCAGAAGCGGCGCAACAAACTTAAGCGTGACACACACTGGGCGGCGGCATCTATGTGTGATACATAGATGTGTCCAAAAACTTGAAAGTGTGATTCGGTTGATTGAATCACTAAACAATTGAATGAGCATCTCTAGTGTCTCGAGCACAGTTTTGACAGCTAAAATTAGTCATTGCGCAGAAATCAGCCAATTTCACATAACCGCCAAAAAATAGTACGGGGACTATGGGTGGTCGCGGCAGTGCGGGGCACAGTGCGAAGTGAGTGAGTGTCGCTGGTTACCGGGTTGTAGTGGTAGGCGTTGCGGAAGAGCAGCCGGCAGTCCTGCACGAAGTGCGCGACGTGCGCGTAGCGCGCCGCGCTGCGCGGCTGCAGCTTCATGCGGATCGTGTCCAGGCACATCGGCCGGGTGATCTGCGAACAAACAACCAACCAACCATACATACATACAGTGTATCACATCCTACGAGGCGTGTCACAGTGTACAAATACCAAACAGTGACCCATCGCCTAAAGTCGACATCATGAGCTAGGGTTATCAATCACAGTAATACTTTATCATTTAAACTAAACTATCGCTGGGCCACACTATTGCGAGGCGGTCAAGCACCTTGGGACTTGAAAATGGATGTAATTTTCGTAATCACCATTTAATTAAAACATTGAACACCCGATAGCCCTGAAAGCCGAAGTTGGTCGGGCCCTACAGCCCTGTCGACGGGCTGTAGGGCCGCGCGTCCACCGCCGCCGCCAGTACCTTGGAGTAGTAGTGCAGGTTGTCGTGCGGCACGGGCTCGCGGAAGGGCAGGCTCAGCTCGTACTGGCAGTACAGCTCCAGCGTCACGCGCTCCACCAGCTTCTGCGTGCGCGGCGGCAGCCCCCCGCCGCCCGCGCCCCCGCCGGCCTCCTCGCACCCCACAGGCACCTCCGCGAAGTTGACGCACAGCAGGCACTGCCACGTCTCAGTCTCGCTGCAAACAACACAACAAACTATAAATACATTAAGTAAATGCATCAAATCAACAGTATATTAATAGGGATAGTCTACCACGCTAGCGCAGTGCGGGTTGGTTTCTCAGCTCGCAATGTATTCCTTCACCGTTTGAGAGCAGTCAAGTCAGTAAATGAAGGCCATAAATATTAAATTACACACTACGGTGCCGCAGAATGTTCAATCATCGAGTGAGGTGTAAATTAGTATGGATGTATGGATGCGTACTCACTCCGGCAGCTTCTCAATGGTGGGTATGTGGCAGTACTGGTGGAACACCTTGGGGCACTTGTCGCAGCACATGAGCTCGCCGCCGTCCATGCACACGGCGCACCAGTCCTCGTTGGGGTCGCCGGCGGCGGTGGGCGCGAGGCCGGCGGCGGCGGGCAGCGCGGCGCCGCCGGCGGGCGGGGCCAGGCCCGCGCCGCCCGCCGCCGACCGGTCGGTGGACGAGTGCACGTGCGGCGAGGCGGGCGGCGCCGGCGCCTCCGCCACCACCTGCACGCCGTTGGAGTCCAGCTTGGCGATGGTGGCCATCAGGTCCTGCACGGACTCCTCGCACACCTTGTCCAGCTCGCACGACGCGCCGCCGCCGCCCTGACCGCAACCGAACGACACGTCAACATACCGATGACATTCTCGGTATTTATAGACCCGGCGACACTGCGACCGCAGGTGTTCGTTGCATAAAAGCTATTGAGTAGCTAAGGGGTATATATAGGAGCCAGGAGCCTGTAGTCTCGAAACTTAAGTCCGGTTTATCGATGAAGGAAAACATCGTGACAAACCCGCACACGGTAAAAATTAGAATTTCTATTCTAAGTCCACCAAAAAGTGTTTGGCTGTCATTCCTGTCCCCCTACCAAGATGAGCTAGTGGTGTGAGCGAGTGAGTGAGTTACATTGAGGCTGGGGCTGGGCGTCTTGGGGTTGGTGGAGGAGACGGCGTGCGGGGGGGGCGCGGCGCGCGGCGCGGGGTGCGCGGGGTGCGGCCGCCCCAGCGTGATCTTGAAGTCTGCGCCGGCGCCGGCGCCCGCCGCCGCGCCGCCCGCGCCCAGCGACACCAGCTCCAGCCCGCCTGCAGACAAACACAACGTTATCCATTTGCCATACTTACTGGCAACTGTATTCCAATCATTAAGGAACAAGAAATAGCTTTAGCGATCAGACCGCCCAGACAAGCTAATGTGAGCCACTGTATTATTGTATTTAACATTTATGAATGATTCGTTCCCTTCCGACTATTATTTACATTGCATTTTGTTTTGTTATTTAAAAACACAACTTCTAAAGAAACAAAAGAAAAAGACAGAAATACATTTATTACTTCTGCTGTCCAGATTTTCACTCGTCCGATACAATGAAATGGTTATTTAAAACGACCCAATGGTACAGTTGCCCTATAGTGTGTATGTACATAGATGGACGGATAATTAGAAACAGAGCAAGATTTTCATACAATCGAGGTCACTTTGAAGCCATGGCTCTCCGTGAAGGATTGATCGGGGCATGATCTGATGATGGTCATCGAGAGAGTAGATGGAGGACTTTCAGATGGCTATAGATATCCAACTGATCAGATCAGCCGTTTGGGAGCACCATCGTCATGATTCCTTAACTTTAAGATTTTCATACATTTTTATGCCATTTTGCAGGTTTTTTTCTTCATGACGACGCTGCTTCCAAACGGCTCATCTGATCAGTTGGGTTCCCTATAGCCATCTAAAAGTCCTCCATCTACTCTCTCGATGACCGTCATCAGATCACGCCCCGATCAATCCCTCACGGAGAGCGATGGCTTCAAAGTGACCTCGATTGTATGAAAATCTTGCTCTGTTTCTAATTATCCGTCCACCTATGTATGTATGTATACTGACCGTTGGTGAGGCTGTGCTGCGGCGTGTGCCACTTGGCTGGGGGCGTGCGCGCGGGCGGCGCGGGGTAGTGCGGCGGCGGCGGGTGCGGCGCGGGCGCGGGCGCGGGGGACGGCGTGCGCGGCCCCCCGCTGCGCCGCCCGCTCGCCCCGCCCCCGCCCACGCCCGCCGCCGCCGCCGCAGCGTACGCGTTGCTCGCGTACGCGCCCAGCACTACACACACACACACACACACACACAGTTACCACCTCGCTAAATTGATAATTAGATAAAGTGCACAGTCAGTCAACCGCATGTCAGTTTTGACCTAGAGCTGGTCTAGCCTATTTAGACCAGTACCAAACGCTGGTTTTTATATCCACCGACGTGCGGTCGACTGTACATGCTCAAAACAAGTGAAAAAAAAGCTATTTAAAAATGGGGTAGGTGATAGATAAATATAAAATAAACTCATGATTTATATTTGCTATTAACATGTTGAATAAATGTATTTGAAGCGTAAAGAGAGAATCAATAGAGGACGCACTAAAATAACAATAATAATCAGAGAGGGACAGACTTATTACAAAAGTGGTAAGAGTAAGCAAGACAGATACAAAATCTTCTATCTCTATCTACGTATGTGAATTTTTTGTTCAACACAACCACAACCCGACTAAAATAGATAGTGTTTGTTCAGTTTGACCCCGCCATATAAGCGTCTTCTTAAATTATTGGGATAAAAGACTATTGCTATTTCATGCTATACGCTGATTGCAAATCTATGGTTAGTAACCATCCTAAATCTATGATTTGAAGGCACTAGTGAGAGAGACAACCAAGAAAATGATAGTGGATAATATGTATTCCCCCTCCTAGTGTGTGTGGGGTGGGGTCAGACAGACGGCCAGAGAGGCTTACTCTGGTGGTAGGCGTGCTGCATGGCGGCCTGCGCCTGCGCGGGGTGGTGCGGGGGCAGCGCGTGGCGCGCGGGGGGCAGCGCGCGCGGCCCGGGCACGCCCACCGCCCCCACCGCGCCCAGCAGACCGCGCAGGTTCATCTCGCTCATGCCTGACACAAACAAACAACACACGACATTATTGACGGTGATACCAGTTGATATTACAATATATGATTTTCTAAAAGAGAAACAGACTGTCCTTTACCTTAAAATGGATGACAATTAAATAATAAATTAGCAATAAATTTATAAAATAACAACTATAGCACTAATACTTGATTTGTTTACGAGTCATTAAGCATCGTGACGTCACATGTTTAATGAAATTTAAAGTAATCAAACTGTACTTCAACTGTAATGTGTGACGTCACACCAGGGGTCATGAAATACTTGGTGCACCGACCGTGCAGGTGGTGCGGGTGCGTGGTGGAGGTGACGTGCGCGTGCCGCAGCGGGCCACCGGCGCGCGCGCGCAGCGCCCCCCCGCCGCCGCCGCCCGCGCCGCCCGGCCCGCCCGCCAGCGCCGGCAGGTACCCGCCGCCGCCCACGCCACCCACGCCGCCGCCGCCCGCCGACTGCACGTACGACTATAGTTGCATTAGTAATTAGACGCCATTGGGGTATGTTACACGGTCAATATTATATTTTTGTAATAGAAAGCAGGAGCAACGAAATAAACCATTCAGAAGTAGTGACACGACGCCATTTTATTTACTGCAAAATGTTGCCATATAAAAATATACAGTATCCCACAATCACGATATCGTGATATAACTGACAGGTAATACGCCGTACCGCAGTATCGTGATAATAGTATCACTGAATTTCCGGAAATCTTGAGATCCGCGATACTAGGATCGTGATAATATTGACTGTGTAATAGGCTCCATATAAAATATAAAATAATACAAATACCCGCCAACTTTTTGACGTCAAATGAACCATATCACCATAGAATAAAGTACAAAATCGTATGCGCGCGGCGACGGTGACTTCTGTGTTGGTATTCGTACGATTTTGTACTTTAGGCTAAAGGTTCATTTGACTGCCCCTTCCTTAGAACGGGACTCTCGCGAGGTTCGGGCGGAGCCCTCTTGGGGCCGTCTCACGCGTATTCATTCAACAACTACGGGGAATACACCAAAACATAAGGAGGGTTTTAACATTTAAAAGCATCACGTGGATGTTCAAATGAAAAGACAGAATGGTAAACACATATTTTAAACACGCATAAGATTTGAAACACATATTAGACACATATTTGGAATTGGAAGAAAGAAACACTATAAAAAAAATTAGGGTGTGCTAACAATTATAGCCAAAAAGAAACTAAATAAACTACTCCAAACACTCACGGTCTATAAAGTTGCCCCGGGGGTATAATTCATACAGTCGAGGTCACTTTGAACCCTTAAGGGAACGATTCGCGTGCGACCTGATAGTACGGATGGTGAAAACGGCTTGCCTGATCGATCAGTCAGGTAGGTACGGCAGTCTGGACCTCCTCCATCCGTACAGTCACCATAAGATCTCACACAAACCATTCCCTGGCGGAGATCTTAATGACTCAAAGTGACCTCGAATGTATGGGACAGGCCCCCCTGGCGCGATTGACCGCGAGTGCACCGACACCGCAGCACAGACAGGTACAACGACCATGCACATCGCACATACAACATTCATCCGGAGAGCGACCTCCGGCACTGACCTGGTAGCGGGCCAATGTCTAGAGACATGTAACAAGCGTATGTAAATGTTACGTAAACATACAACAACGTCGGTTATGTTACCCGTCTCATACATGATCATCCACGTGGTTGTATTTGTTTCACTCTGGCATATGACACGACTACCTGTTTCCTAGTTTTTCTTTTCGCTCGGCTCCTGAAGGTCGTGGCGTGACGGTAAATAGCCTATGACCGTCCTCAAGATATGGGCTATCAAATGCAAAAGGATTTATTCAAATCCGACCGGTAGTTCCAGAGATTAGCGCGTTCAAACAAATTCATCAGCTTTGTTTGTATTAGTATTAATCGTTGAAGGAGGTTGCCTGTCTGTCTGGCTGCTGCGTGCCCGTACCTGGTGCATGGCGACGTGCTGCAGCGCCATGACTGCGGAGTGCGGCGGCTGCGCGGGCGGCTGCGGCGGGTGGTAGGGCCCCTGCGCGCCGCCGCCGCCCGCGCCGCCGTCCACCTTGCCGTCCACCACGATGGCGCCGATGCTCGACAGCACTGCAACACGACAACAGACCGCCATCAGCCGACCGTACGCTGCGAGGTCGAGCCCATCATGCGCGCCGTAACAACATACGAGCGTGACTAGGGCGCAATGTCAGCAACGCCTACTGTGCGGTTCACAGATTTATAAAGGTGCGGTTGTTTGGGCAAAGTACGCATAGTTGTAGTACAGATAAAGAACAGATAAAGTTGTTGGCAATGAGCCAGGGTTGTCGGGGTGGATGGGGCACTACAAGAGGCACTGACCGCGTATGAGGTCCGGCAGCTTGTCGAGCTGCAGCGCGATGCGCACGGGTATCTCCGGGTTGGGTATGTCCGCGCGGCGCGCCTTGATGCGCTGCAGGTGCGCGACCACGGGCCGCTTGGCGTGCAGCAGCGCGGCGTCCGAGGCGCGCAGCGCGTGCGCCACGAAGCGCACGCAGTGGTCCGTGATGGCGGCCAGCTGCTCGAGCGCCTCCTTCTTCTCGCCCAGCGTGCGCTGCTTGGCGTCGCACACCTCGTTCAGCCGCAGCACCAGCTGCTTGCCGCGCGTGTTGATCGCGTTCGTCAGCCTGCAACCAACCAACCACACACACACATTACACCGACTGGCGTACATCGGGGAAGGCCGTTGAAGGGGCGACATGATGATGCTCACTTGACGACGGTCTGCGTGATGTCGTGCACGAGCGCCTTCTTCTTGTCGGCGATGAGCTGCTGCCGGTCGCGGATCACCTTCATGGCGGAGCCCAGCAGCACGCGCTTGTAGCTCACCTCCGACAGCAGCGACGAGATGTTCGCCCGCGCCTGCAACCAACCACACACACACACACCAGCCTGTAGCGCTGCGGCCATTGACACAACTTATTGTTATCCTTCTCTAGCATAAGTGCTCCGCTCAACAGTCGCATGTTGCGATCACCTTTGTGTAAAAATAAGTAAAGTAGGAATCAAATGTAAATGATTATGAACGCTCACTCATGCATCATCAGAACTGTCTCTCTACCTACAACCAGCAGATTCCAAGCTGATCTGATCGCCGCCTACTAATAGTTCAGTTAGTATTAATACAGTTGTTCAGTTGGTATTGAACCGTCCTGCCCAAGAGTGTATGTGTGGTGGGTGGTGGTGGTGGTGGGGGGGTGTGGTACCTGCGCCGCCATCTCGGTGCTGAACTGGTACTTGTGGTCGCGGTGGTGCTGCAGCTGGCAGTCGCGGCACGTCAGCCGGTCGCACGTCTCGCAGAACAGCGACAGGCGCTCCTGCAACACGCGACCAACCAAGGCGCATGAAGCTCGGCCAGCAGCAAGCTCAGTATAACAGGGTCACTGGAAACTTCACTATTCCTTGAAAAGGGTTATGATTGAGGTCGTTTGCAACTAGCCATCGAAATGTGAGTGGAGTGGACTTTCGGTGGTTTTAATTTTTTAACGTGAATTTGGGGGGGTGTCACCTGCGGGTGGTCGCGGCAGAACATGTCGAGCGCGTGCCTGGCGCCGGGCTGCGCCGCGTGCAGCTCCGCCACCGCCTCCTCCTTCGACTTGATCGTGTGGTCCTTGGTGATCTTCAGCCTGCACAGATACACGCGACGCGTTAGCCAGGGCGCGGCCGGGGGCGGGTGGGTGTCGGCCGCAGCGCCAGGGGGAGGCGTACCTCTGGTGCGCGTGCACGCAGTTGTCGCAGATGAACTCTGCGCAGTCGACGCAGTAGCTGGTGGCGGGCTCGGTGTCCTCGCAGCTGTTGCACTGCTGCTCGCCAGCGGCCGCGGCGCCGCCCGCGCCCCCCGCCGCGCCGCTCGCCGCGCCCTCCAGCGCCGCCTTCTCCAGTACGAAGCGCTGGTCGATCATGTTGGTGGGCTGGCACTGCAGCCGGCACGCCGGGCACGTGATCGCGATCCGCTCCGCCCCTGCACACACACACACACACACTCGTCACGTGACACAGCGCACGACTACACGCACACAGCGGTCGGTGTCCGGCACGCACCCAGGAAGTCCCGCTGCAGGTTGGAGGCGAGCTTCTCCTCGATCTTGAGCTTGAGACAGGGCTCGCAGGCGGAGTGCAGGCACTCCATGAGCTTGGGCGTGCCCTCGGCGAGCGCGAGCGACGCGCGGCACATGACGCAGCGCGCGCCGCCGGCCGCGTCCTCGCCGTCGGCGTCGGCCGCGCGCGCCGGCCCGGGCGACGCCAGCGAGTCGGCGCCGCCCGCGCCCTCCGCCGCCTCCGCGCCGCCCTCCGCCTTGCCGCCGCCCGCCGCGCCGCCCTCCGACGCACTGCCCACCTGACACAACAGCTGTTACAATATTGAATAGATATTGCTCAGTCAAGTTAAAGATTGAGGAAGGGAAGGAAAGGAGAGCGTCAGTGGCGTAGTGGGGAAGACACGGCCCATCATATCGTACATTTAATTAATTAGAGAAAGCATTAATCTTTAATCGTGGTTAACTTTAATCATTATTTTTTAATCGTAATCAGATTAACTTTTTGCAATGCTGCTATAAACAGACTACACCAGAGACAGCAGATAAGTTACCTCGAGCCAGACCATAGGAAAAATCGATATCCAAAATCCTACCCATTTTGGCTGCCATTGAGGCCTTAACCATTGACAAAGAAAACACTAACATTAATGTATTGTAAAATCTAATATTGAGCAATGAACTAATTATTTACAATGAACTAGTTTAATGAGTACATTAATTATTCTGAGACCTGTCCAGTTGTCTTTTAAATTATTTAAATGACAAAGATGCATTGCATTTAAACATACTTCAGTTTCATACAATCTTTTCAGTTCGCTAAACAAAATTTCATTGTGAAAGATATGCTGCTATTTGTAGCGGCGCTTCTTCTTCACAGCTTTAACACGTAGAAAGTGGTGATTGTTGACAAAAATTGTATTAAGTGTGGCAGCGACAACCTTCAGCTACAAAGGTCTATGACGACCAGAGAGGGAGAGAGAGATCCTGAGAGTAAGGCTCAATTAACACCAAAATGGCAGCGGAGAGCAGCAGTTAGCACGAACTTGGTCGAGTTCGACACACACGACACTACCTTTAATGCAGATAGAGATCATAATGGTTTTGTTTTGGCATTGAAACTGCTCCTTGCTTCGTTGCTAGCTGTTGCCATTTCAATGAGAATAGGTAGTCTTTCTTTCACCACATCGAAATAAGTTTAATAACTTTCCTGTGATAGAGACAACGAGGGATTATACACCGTGTAATGATAATGGGATGAAGCAGGCAGAGAACGCTCACCACGCCGAGAGGGGCAGGCGCGGCCTCGTCGGGCGCCTCCTCCTTGACGGAGACGCCGAGCAGCGGCCCCAGGTCCATGAGCGCGCGCTCGATGTCCTCGACCGCGCCCTCGCCGCCACTCGAGAAGCTTATGTTCTCCATTTTGCTCGCCGCACGCACCGCCGCACTTCACTGCCTGGTCCACTTCGCTACACCAGTTTCAAGCGCATTTTCACTTCGGTCGCGGCAAAGTCCTCCGGTGGAACTTTCACTCAACCCGAAGGCTGCCACTGGCACGTCAACATAGCTGGATTATCCCCATATAAACGAGATGCAACACTACCAGCGTCTTTCACCACACTTGCTTGGGAACAGATCACTTAATACACAAAACCATTTGTACTTATGCGTCTGGTTTCATAATTAAATTCATATCAATGAAACTGATTTCACTATTATATTAAACATTAATTTCTTTATATTAAAAACGCGTCCATACATCCAAATTTTTTTGTTGTTGAATTCGTTCAATGATGGATAATTGGACAGGCAAAAGTCATGGACCACACAGCCAAGTCATATTTTGTTTGTTTTTCTTCAAAAACCGGCGGTTACAGCACGGCCGTGCTGCGGTTATATTAAAAATCGCCGACTTATAGTCGTGCCCTGTTTTTGTGGAGGCCGTGCTGTAATCGCCGGTTTAAATAAATATAAGAAATAATACTTTAAATAAGACAGGGCTGTATGGACAAAGCTTCCCATGCCCGTCCTCAATAGAGGACAAATCAACAACAACAACAAAAAAGACAAGTTAAGTGACATTTAAGTGACAACTTGACAACACGTCGAAAATGGCTGACTCCGGCCCGAGTAAAAGCGATATTGAAGCAGTATTTCAGAGATTACGAGCAATTCCTGCGAATAAAGTGCGTACCAGTGCGTTAGTAAAGTGTAGCGGAGCGTATGTTCAGTTATGGTTTAACGCTTGTCGCGTATCGGCAGGTATGCTTCGACTGCAGCGCGAAGAACCCTACGTGGTCGTCGGTGACGTACGGCGTGTTCATCTGCCTGGACTGCTCGGCGGTGCACCGCGGGCTGGGCGTGCACGTCACCTTCGTGCGCTCCACGCAGCTCGACACCAACTGGACGTGGCGCCAGTTGCGCAACATGCAGCTCGGCGGGAACGTGAACGCGGTACGTCCATACGTTACCCTGCGCCAGCTCGCGTATGCCTCGCCACACCAAAACCGCCTTCCAATCTGTAAAGATGTTACACATGACGGTAGGAAAGTACTGACCTTTGGGGACACTATGGGCTGTTAGAAAAAAAAATAGGTTAGATTAGTTAGAAAAATTGATAGTGCTCGATCCCAACACATCAACCCACCCACATAACTTTTCAAAGAGTTCATTTTATATTGAATTGTACACAAAGATGTGACCAACAAAGGCTCTCGAAACATTGAACTGTTTGCTTGTGTGATGCAGACACAGTTCTTCCGCACGCACGGTGTGGCGACGGAGGACGCGCGCCAGAAGTACAGCTCGCGCGTGGCGCAGCAGTACCGCGACAAGCTGAGCGCGCTCGCCGACCACGCCATGAGGACGTACGGCACTAAGGTGAGCTGCCTACGCACACGTGATACTGCAACACACTTCACAAGCAAGCAAGTTGACTGCCTGTGTTGAAAAACCAGCTTTAAGCTGCCTTTCCATTTAAATAAACTGGGCTTTGTTGATCTGTATTTAAATTGATACTGATTCATCATAGGATTACCTTAGTTTGGGTTGCAACTTTGTTGTTTATTAAAAAAATATCTGAACCATTTCCTGTAGCTCAGCAAAGTTGAAGTAGACTTTGACTTGCTTCTAGAGAAACAGGCTTAGCATTCCATTTACATGGTAATAAATACCCAAGGCCTCGTCTGTGAACTCTGTAAAAAATAAATGCCTGTACAAAACAAAGTAAATTACTATTACCAAGTAAAATAACTAGCTAAAGTCACATCAAACATTTTTATTTATTTAATCCATATAACTGTCAGCACATGCAACCTCCAAAAACTCATAAAATTAGTCTAGCACTGAAACTTGTGAACTATTTTATCAATTGAAAATGTTTATCAATGTTTTATTGCACTCTGTCTGTACTAATGCTTGTAATTATGTTTAAAGCTTTGGGTAAGTAGATATCCACTGGTTATCCTTATCTAATAACTTGATGAAGTTTATATCTGTATATTTACATACATAACTAGTTCTATTTTAATTAATGTTTCCTGTGTTTCTAAT
This sequence comes from Metalampra italica, assembly GCA_949699065.1. Lineage (NCBI taxonomy): Eukaryota > Metazoa > Arthropoda > Insecta > Lepidoptera > Oecophoridae > Metalampra > Metalampra italica. The sequence goes on from OX452989.1 coordinate 162,561, forward strand.
ACCTACTCATACCTTTTAAACAGAAACAATTAACTGTATTGGTATTAAGTGCTAATTAATCATTGATTTATAATCTTTAGATCTATAGGTAAGTGGGACACTGGAAAAAGATGAACAACTAGACCATAATATTACACTGGGCGTCTATAGAGCTCTATAGTCATTCTTACTTACCTGACCCTATTTATGACTATTTATTTACATCATCAACAGCCTATTAATCTCCCCACTGCTGGGGCTCAGGCCTACCCTCTGAACGAGGGCGTGCGGGCTATAGTCCACCACGCTAGCCCAGTGCGGGTTGGTAGACTTCACATGCGCCTAAGAATTTCTTCTTCGGCGTATGCAGGTTTCCTCACGATGTTTTCCTTCACCGTTTAAGAGCAGTCAGTAAATGTACTTAAGTTTCGAGAAAAACCCATTGGTACATGACCCAACCGGGGATCGAACTCCGGACCTTTCGATATGATAGGCCGCGTCTTATCCCCAGGGCCACTGACGCTCTTACTTATTTACATTACTAAAACAATTCTATCCGGCATTGCTAAGGTGTTATTTGCATTGTGAGTGTGACGGAGATATTCCCTCTGGCCCGCAGCTGCACCTGGACCCGGCGCCGGCGGAGGCCAAGCCCAGCAAGGAGAAGGAGGTAGACTGGTTCGCGGAGCACGACGCGCCCACTAACTCGCACAGTAACGAGCATGCGCCTGGGCAGGTAACACCCCCACCCCGCACCCCCACTACCTCACTCCATCTCACCTCGCCACTATCACGACTTATAACTAGAAGTCGGTTTGTAAGTTATTTCCAACTTTTTTCATTTTGCTCGGCTCCCAAGGGTGCAGCGTGATGTTAAATTTATCAAGAATTTGACTATCAAATGCAAAAAGAATTTTTCAATGGGACTGGTAGTTCCAGAGATTACCGCGTCCAAACAAACAGACAAACTCTTCAGCTCTAATGCTCCATGTAGCAGCTGGTGCTTAGAATAAGATACAAGTATGTGTAAGTACAATAAGCACCAGCTTAAAAGGTTACTGTTGCATTAAACCTTTGTTGCGTCTGCTATCTCTAAATCGCATATCGTGTGAGCAAGATAGCGATTACTCTAGCTGGCTAGAAACTGGAAAAATATCTTAATTAACTTTCTGATAGCAGAGTTGCGTTCAGGCTGAGATGGTTGATACTCGATAATATCATATCTTGTTAGGGGGGGACACTTCGACCGTCTGCGCCAAACCCCTGTCCACCGACGGTGCCCCAATCCCTTTTTGGTGGACTTTACGCACGCCTTAGAATAGAAATTGTAATCTTTGGCTTATGTTGTTCTCTCAGCGAAAAGCCTGTATTATAATGGCACGGCTCGCTGAGTTTACTTATCAAGTGCATACATACGGGCCCAGCCATTGGTAATGTTAAACATATTCGTGACTAGTTGCCTTCCGCGACTTAGCTCGCTGGAACAGCTTTTCCCGAGGTATCTATAGCCTATGTGTTATTCTGATGTGTAATCTATATTACTGCAAAGTTTCATCAAGGTCTGTTACGTAGTTTAAGGGTTAACAGACATCCAAACATCCTCACAAACTTCGCGTTTATAATATTAGTAGGATAATATTGTTATTTTCACAGTCGCCCATCACATGTCAACTGTAGTGCTTTAATTTTCGAGTGTTATAATTGTATGAGAGTAGACATAGCCAGGTATGTGTTTGTATTTGATGTGTGTGTGTTTTGATAATGAATATTCCAAATGGCGCGACGCGACGCCGCAGGAAGCGTCGGCACAGCCGCTTGCCGGCCACATTGTATGAATCATAGCGTGTGAATATTGAACTTTATTAACACTGTGGTCCGTTCATATAATAATACGCACATGTTTTTTTTGTACATTTGTGTCAATACAAGATTATTGTGTATTAAGAACTAGGTGTAGTGCATTTAAATCACAAATGCGCATTTACTCGGAGAAAAAAGAACACTTAGCGTTTGTAAATTGTAATTTACGATATGGGTTGATAGAAAAAATGTTTAAATGTCGATGTATTGATATACTGGGAAGGGTCCCAGTTTTCAGAAGAAAAGGCTGTTGATTTTTATTGAGGGACCCTAGCCACCCCTAGCATCTGTTGTAAGAGACTTGGGACTCCCCTCAACATTTGGTTCACTATTTACACATACATCTACTCCCTTTATGTTCCGTCTGTTTAGTTTATTCATGTATGAAGCATTTCGTATTTAAAGTGTGAAACTTATTTCTACTTGTAAAAAGTGTGATTTTAATCTATGTAGTTTTTGTAACTGTTATTTACTTACAAACTGCTCTCGAACGGTGAAGGAAAAGATGACCAGGACATGCCTAATCAATCGCAGGGCCACAGTTGCACCACATCCCCAGTGGACCAATGGACTAGTGGTGATAATGGTACAAAATGTGGTAGCCGGAGCAGCGTTCCGGAGCCAACAGCAGATAAAAATGTACCGATAACTGAATTCGTATTACGTTGCGTCGTGTGACGTCACGCTCCGCGCGTGTCGCGCTGATGGCGGATCGTTCCACACATGTATTACAGAGAACAACTTCCTTGTGCAATGACTCCATAAACCTTGTCAACTTATGCACATTTCCTAAAAGAGTTATACGCATGTTGAATCCGCTACAGCGGCCTGTGGGTCAATTCACACAGAACGGAAAAATGCACGCGCATGCTCGAGACCGCGCGAGAAATCTTCCATTTTGAATTATAACACAAATGTAATAATGCAATTTATTTTAGCGAGATATAAACCGCGCGAGAATTTTTCGCTTGGCAGGCCCTGAGCTTATGTGTGAGTTTGTATACATTATGAATGATGACTATTGACATGTTTAAAGTGTTTGTTTGTTTGTTGCGTGTGCGCAGGGTGTGGGCGCGGAGGCAATGAGCTCGGAAATGCGTCTGTGGGGCGCGCCGGCGGCCGACGCAGCCAGGAAGCCCGCCGCCAAGCGGGGCGGGGTCAGTATCATACCTTTATACACATTACGGCCCTCGAGACGTGCCTTTACAGTGTTAATGTGTTGGTGATGACGGATGAGTGTATTCATCACCGAATGGAGCGCAGTCTCATGTGTATGCATATATTTGTTGTTGGTCGCGGCGTGCGCGGCGCAGGTGGGCGCGCGCAAGGGCGGGCTGGGCGCGACCAAGGTGGCCGCCAACTTCGAGGACATCGAGCGCGAGGCCATCCTCGCGGAGAAACTCAAGGTCGAGGCGAGTACCTGCACCGCACACCACTTACACACACATGTACACGCTAAATACTAAAATTGAAGTGTAGGTCTCCGTGTAAAAAGATTTGAATATACTGCTCAAAAAAATAAGGGCCAGGGGGTGTTCTTCATACATTCGGTCACTTTGAGCCTTTGGAACTGCGTCAGGGAACGACTTGGTCAGTCAGAATAAAAAAAAATACCTAAAGTGCCGTCAAAATGTATGGAAATCCGCACACGCAAGATTCTTACTAGTGCATCGTGGAAACGGCTTGCCTGATCACTTCGGACCTCCTCCGTCCGTGCTCCGGACGGCAACCGTTCCCTGGCGGAGATCCGAGGGCTCAAAGTGACCTCGAATGTACGAAAAAAGACCCGCTTGGCCTTATTTTATTTTGAGCAGTATATGTGATGCTACGCTTGTTTGCTTGCTTGCTTGATTGCAGGCGGCGACGGCGGCGGCGGACAGCAGGGCCACGCTGGAGAGCGTGGAGCAGGAGGTGGCCTCGCTGCGGCTGGCGTACCGCGAGCCGGGCGCCGGCGGGGGCGGTGGGGCGGGCGACCGCGCCAGCGCCGACCGGCTCGGCATCGCCGGCGCCAGCCGCGCCGCGCGCGCGTGAGTACACACACCACCAGCCGCGGCAGATTAGTGCGGCTCATCACCTCGAGGCCTGTAGTACATACCATCGAGTTATTATAATACCACAGGGTTTACGGTGAAGGAAAACATCGTTTGTGCAAAGGTTTGAATTTCTATTCTAAGGCGTATGTGAAGTCCACCAAAAACGGTTTAGGGCACCGTTGTCGTCTGGGGTTGGTTGGCATAACACGGCCCAAAAGGGTCGAGGAGTCGTCGGGTACTCCTGGGCCCAAAAATATGGATACTGCAGGGTTTAGTCAGGAGGTAGTGGCACCAGTTCCATTGAGTGACGTTGTCAAAACTATTTTTTCTCTGAATGACACGTGTTTGTTTATAGAGTCACTCGCATGGCGTAAGCAATGAACAAATGTTTTGTTTCATTATTGTATTGTGTGTGTGTGGTGCAGGGGCGCGGGCGTGTCGCACTCGGCCGCCATGGACATGACGAGCATCGAGCAGGAGGGCGCGCCGGCGCCGGCGCCGCGCCGAGCGCTCGACGACCTCGACGACTTCAACTCCGTGTTCACCATGATCAGGTGACCGATCGTACACCAACCACCGCCGTATGCGTGTGTAGTCGGCTGCGTGTCGCACGTGAGGTGTAACGTGGTGGGTGCGTGTGCGCAGGAGCGAGCCGTACGGCCGCGGGCTGGAGTCCCTGGGGGGCGCGGCGCCGCGCGCGGGCGGCGCGCTGTCCTCCTCGTGGGAGACCATCGAGCCGGAGCCCCCGCGGACCGCCCCCGCGCCCGCCTCCGCCCCCGCCGCCGCCGCCCGCAAGCCGCGCCGCGCTGAGCCCGCGGACGACGACTCGGCCGTCAAGAAGTTCGGCGCCGCCAAGGCCATCAGCTCCGCACAGTTCTTCGGTGAACAGGTAGTTTAATTCACTCGTCTAAAATTTATTGAAAGAAGGAATTGTACTATACTGCAGTGTTTACACGTTCGTCCTTCAATGCCTGGTTGTGGCCAAGGCTTGTATAGTACTTTTCTCAAATAATGCGAGGAAATTCGAATTAAGAAGTACGTATGTAGAACATTTTATTTGAAAACAGTTTAACAGCTTTTTATTTGCAAGCCAGTTCGAAGTTTATTATAGCTTTTGATAAGTTACCTCCGTGGTTGTCATGTTTCGGAGTAAAATTTCGATTTTAAAATATACGGCAGATATGAGTTTTCATAGTAATTTATTCAGCCGCTAAACACGACAGAATGATATTTTTAATTTTTTATTGCCGGCCGCTACTCGCATATATTGACCCGTACAGCATTTATGATTTATCTCAAAGAAAGTTGTACAAATAATGGTCAAACCAAGCATAGTTGAGAAAAGTCCATTATATTAAAAGTCAAGACTATTCTTACTGTTGCTGGCCCTAATAACAACAATGTAAGCAAAGCTCTTGTGAATAGATTGCACATTGTTGAGCGAGTGTGCGTGTATGTTGACAGGAGGTGTACGCGCCGGACGCGAACCTGTCGCGGTTCGCGGGCAGCACCAGCATCTCGTCGGCGGAGTACTTCGGGGGCGAGCGGGGCGAGCGCGGGGAGCGGGGAGCGCCGCACCGCCAGCCCGCCTTCAACGTGTCCGCGCCGGACCTGGACGAGGTGCGCGAGAGCGTGCGCGCGGGCGTGACGCGCGTGGCGGGCCGGCTCTCCTCGCTGGCCAACGGCGTCGTGTCCTCCATACAGGAGCGCTACGGGTACTGATACCCGCCGCCCGCGCCGCCCGCCGCTCGGGGGCCGGCGCCCACGTAGCGCCCCCCTCCCCCGGGCACACTACACAAACGACTCCTCGTCGACTGACACTGCTCATGGACATGACTTAACCGTACACAATTACAAACTGTCCTAACCACAGGACCTGGATAGCGGTATCTATAATGTATACGGAACAAATGAGATTTTGTTTGATGCAAATATCTTTGAATGAAAAAAACTAGCTTTAGGGGGCGCGCGCGTCGCCAAAGAGATTCGAACTTTCCTGCATATATCGCAGCTCCAGTACTATGTCAGTTTATTGTCATGCAAAGTTCAGTTAACAATGCCAGAACTTATGCTGTCCCTAGACGATCATGCGGCATGACATGCGTTACGTTTACGTGAATTATCATGCTGCATGATGGACCCTCGTGCTTGCTATCAATCACTTAGTACAGTGAAGATTAAGACGATTGTCAATCAACGGCCAGCACGTAGTTTGCATGTCATTCGCGTCAATCACTACAATGTGAACGGACACCAATTAAACGGTCATGCATGAGTGACAGCACGTAACGCATGTCATGCCGCATGATCGTGTAGGGACCGCTATAAATAGTCATCATTAAAACACTCTCTCGTGTGAAATTTACAAAATGACAGTTCTGACGTTGCGATACTGGACGTGCGATATTGTGATACATATTTCAGAATAAAATATATCATGTAAATGGCGCGCACAGGACTAAGGGCCCCTTTCTTGTCACGCGTATTTGCGCCCGCGTCCTGGCGCGGCGCGCATGCGTGCGCCCGCAATCCAGTCCTTTCATACAAGCCTTTCCTGTCATGCGCGCAGCCCGCGCGCGTTACTTGTATGAAATTGACGGCACGCATGCGCGCCGGGCCAGGACGCGGGCGCAAACACGCGTGACAGGAAAGGCAGCTTAACAACTCTATCTCTTCCGTCAAGGCGTGTGGCCACTAATATCCGCACATATAACAGTAGTCGCGTCACTATCTGTATTCTAGTGTAAATATTGTATGTACTGAGTATGTGGAGATATTTTGGGCGTTTTTATTAGGCTTTAATATACTCTAGTATATTCGACGCATCCATTGTGTTCCTATACAAGTCTGACGGTCGCATCCTTCCTGCCCGTCCGGTCCAAATGCCATACTATCTTATCTATGTCTTATATTGTTTCATGCTGGATCGAAACGCGTTTGCTTCTTGTTCTTTTTAACAAAAAATGTCACTTGGGGGAGGGGGGGGGGGGGCACTTTAAGCCTACAGAAGCCAAGACAGCGGGAGCTATTGTTATCATAGAAATATAATGTAAAGGCATAATGACATGTGGCGAGTATTCTTTATCACTTTACTCTTATTTTATTTATCCTTGTGACGTCTGTCTTAATATTTATCATTTAAAATTTAACAACACTAAAATTAGTTTCGCCTTCACCTGGTAACACTGGTTGAACGGATTAGAAACGATGTTGGTGCTGTGAAATTTTGATTTTGTGCTTTCAGAATTGGACCTAATATTATGTTTTAATATGATCTTTTGTATTTTATGTTTTGATAGTAGGTACAGGTATTTGAGGCGAGCGAGGCCGCGGTCGTTGTTAGTTTTGTACGAAAGCGTGCTTTTTGTTACATTATTATGGTACCTATACAGAGTTGCCGGGCAGTGACTCGAAACTATCATCATACATTTTAAAATTATTTAAAAATATCGACAGGAAATGTATAATTTAAGAAAGATATACCTAGGTAGAGTAATTACATAAATCCCTCGCGAATTTGACGTAAACATAGCACCACTCAGGCAGGCATTAAGCCCACCAGCAAGGGTTTGTGTTCCCTCCGCCCTTGACAGCATTCCCCCGGGATCTCTCTCTCATTATGCGACCCTTGATGTGATAGTTATGCAAATTCAAAATTAGCCTACAATATTCTCTTTTTGACGCGTGCAATGAAGTACATTGCATCACGTGACAGTTATTTTTGTTACAATGTTGTTGGATCCTCCATGATTACTGACATCAGTCCGTTCACATCCACTGCTGGACGTAGGCCTACCCCAATAAACACACCCCGCCCTCCCCATGCCGCTTCCGCTAGTTCAGGTTCTGGGTCCATGTGGTCCACCATCTGTTCAGGTTATTGCGGTTTGGCTTTCATCACAAAATATTAGGTGATGCATTGAACCAATAATATACAATCAAGGTTTTGCCCACACTACTCGTGCACCGTGAAGGTAGAAATGACCGTCCGTTCCGTTCATGGCGGCGCCGCCCCGGCCCTGCGGAGGCTTGTCTATGGATATCTGACAATATGGCGGCTCACATTGCTTGTGGAGAATTTTATTAAGTATTCAGCTGATGTTAATCTCGTTGGTATGTAAATAACACAATATACTTGTCGTTGAGTGCCCGCCGGCGCCTATCGACCGCATTCATGCTTTCTGCGCATACCAACGTTTTTAGCTTCACGGCTGGCGAGATCAGTACAGCGCATTTACGTTGTTTGAAAGATGATTAATTTATTTTTATGCAATCTTTTCGGTGATAGTTTTATTTTTGTAGCGGTATTAACTAATTTATTTAAGTTGGTATCATTAGAGTTCTTCAGTGCCACTGATACCCTTTTTGTCGTGTAAATTTGTGAAGGGCGACTGCCCTGGCGTACAGTCGACCGCACGTCAGTGGGAACACTTTGACCGAGTCTACCCTGCCCAGCCTATACTGGTTTTGTTTCCACAGACGTGCGGTGGACCGTACAAGTTCAGTCCTTTAGGGCTAGCACAGCCAGAGACAGCACATCGGCATTTCATTCCGTTTCCTTATTGGCTCGACTTTAGTGTTATTTATGTATTATACTTAAACATGTATTTAAAGATTGATATTGTAAGGCGTGTTGGAGCAGGCTGTGGTCGTGTGACGTCACAGTTCACGAATAGCTTTATAGGGATCCGCCAGTACTCTTATAGCGTAGATATTCTGTCCGTCTGCCTGTCCTGTTAAACTACTGAACCGATCGAATCTTACTTGGAATATACAAAAATGTAAAATTGCCTAGATTTTCCAGTAAAAAAACTGCACATCAAAAATCTTGATAGATTGCACGAGAATGTTGGCAAAAGCTATAAAATTGTAAAATAAAACTGCGGACTTCAGAATATGACGTCCCTGAGGTCGAGTCTCGATTGACAATGACATTTGATGTCAATGCAACGCCGTCTCTCGACAACGATTGCAACTAAAGTTATGTAACTACAGAAATATCAGTGATGGACAACAATACTTTTATTCCGAGATTCAGGAATTTAATGACTTACTTGTTGAATGTAAGTTAATATATCTATGGAGACATGGCCGTTACGACGGGCAGACAAACGGACTAGCAACATTCTATTGTATATCGGTTTAAATAGCGTCAAATAATTAAGATAAACACTGTGAAAGCAAATATCATATAAAACATATTAGAACTTTGTCTTAATTGTAAGCCTGCGGGTCGAATCTATACAATAATAAAAATAAATGTTATTTAAGTTAATACTATGTTTAATATATTTATGGACAATTTGTTTGGTTCAAATTCATAATTGAATAGAAATAAAATCTGTATAAAATTAATTATAGCATAGTTTATTGTTTTAGATAATAATTATTGATATAAATATACAAAATTATATTTGCATAAATATTTTAACATTTTATTTAAAATCTTCCTATCCACATATTTATTTACAAGATGATATTCAAGCTTTAGAATACTAATCTCCTTCAGATAATTCAAGATTTCTTTAAACCCACATGACATAAGTGTGACATGATGTCCCACTAAGTAGCTCAGTCTTTGGACCCGAGCGCCAGAGAACGTGGGTTCGATTCCCACGGACACAATGATAGTATGTATGGTACCGGAGCGCGGCGGGTGGTGGCTGGCTACTCGTGCGCCGTGGCGATGATGCACATGTTCTCCGGGGAGACGTGCGCGGGCACGAAGCGCGCGAGCCGGGCGCGCAGCCCGCGCGCGCGCAGCGCCAGCACGCGGCCCCAGTCCACCAGCGCCTTGGCGCGCCGCCCCGCCTCCGCGCGCTCCTCCAGCGACAACACCCCCCCGCGCTCCTCACTGTTTACCTCCGTCTCGCTACAGTGCTTCGAGTCGGATATATTATCACAATGTTGGTCCTTCGACCCGGATACATTCTCACTAATTTGGTCCTTCGAGCCGGATATATTCTCACTATTTTGATCCTTCGCGCCGGATACAGTCACAATATTTTGGTCCTGCGCGCCGGATACGTTTTCGTTGGTCGGGTGTCCGCCGCCGGCGTCGCGCCCCCGACTCTCGCGGCTGCGCCCGTCGCCGCACGTGGCCCAAGAGACGATGCCCAGCATCACGTTGAACTCCTCGTCAGTTATTCCTAGTTCCTGAAACACATACACATTTTATTTCATAACTGGCCCCAGTTCTGTGGTTGTGCCCTATTTTTGTAGAAGCCGGTCTGTAACCGCTGGGTACTAAAAACTGCGATTACCCATTATCATTTTATCAGGTCAAGTAAAAGTGCCATAAGAGAAATAAATAACAAGTAGTTTAAAAATAAGTGTACATACACGTAGATGCGCGGCGCCGAAGTAGGGCGCCAGCTCGCAGCGGTGGTGGCAGCACGTGGCCAGCAGCGCGCCGCGCGTGCGCGCCCCGCCCGCGCCCGCCCCGCCCGCGCCGTCCGCCGTCAGGCAGCGCAGCGCGTAGTCTGCCACACAACAATCTCGTGCTTCAGGATATGCCTTATTTTTTCAATATTCGGGAAAAAAAACGTAACTTATTTTGTCAAACATGAACTTAACACATATATCGTTCCTTTTTCGTGTTTAGATCAAATCATTGTACGGCATAAAAAAAAATATTTTATACATTCTGTAGACGAAATCTACAGAGTGCGTCAAAGATGGAATTCTAAGGCGCGTGTGAAGTCCACCAACGCCGTCGGGCGCGCCGGGAGGGGGAGGATGTACCTGTGGCGACTCCGCACAGGTGCTTGGCGAAGCCGACGACGGCCGGGCAGGCGCGCGCGGCGGGCACCTCGCGCAGCGCCAGGTGCGCCAGGTCGGCGCGCAGGCGCGTGGCGCGCCCGGGCTCCGCCCCCGCGCGCAGCTTGTTGTCGCGCTTGTGGCGCAGCGCCGCGCGGTCCACCACCAGCACGCGGCTGCCGCTGCCCGCGCCGCACCACGCCTCGCACATGTAGTACGACAACTGGCCTGACACACACAAATTGAAACTCCTTGTACCACGGGAGTTAAACAAGGGCGAACATAAGCAGAACCGCAGCTTCTGTTTGACATGCAATGTAAATAGTGGCTTTTGAGTTTTAAAAGAAATAGGATCGATCGTAAAAATAAAACGTAAGATCGTATTGGCATTTTCTCATGTGGACTGTTTTATTTCTTTCGAAAAATGTGAATTTTGGGCAGTCCTGTACTGCCCCGTCTCAAGTTACCCTGTCTACGTACATGCCAATGACAATACTGCCATTGATGACTATTCCAAACAGGGACTTCCTCCCGTAATCGAACTGCTACTGAGCCAACAAGAGGGGTTAATGAGCGAGTAATGTATTGATTGAGTGGTGTGTGTGTGACCTTTCCCCGCGCCGAGCTCCACGTAGCAGGTGTTGTCTGCGACGAGCCGCTCGCGCTCGGCGGCGAGCAGCAGCGCGCTGGCCTGGCGCAGGTGCCGGCGCGAGCGCTCGCCGCGCGCGCGCGCCGCCAGCTCGGCCGCCAGCGCGCCGTGCGCCGCCAGCTCCGGCATCGTCTCGATGTGCCCCTCCACGTGCGCTGCGGTACACACACACGCAACCACGCACGACTCATCTTACAAGCCTTCCAGTTCACATTATCAATGATTAATACCATTTTTTTATGTATTAGGTACAAAACAGATTACAGTTATAAAAGTAAAGATTTGATTGTGGCCAGTACAGATATGAATTTTCATAGTAATTTATTTGGCCGCTAAACACGACTGATATGGATTTTCATACAATTTTGTCGGCCGCTGCACGCAAGTATTTGACCAGTACAGCTTTTTCAATTTATCTCGAAGAAGGTTGGCAAAATAATGTTCAAATTTCCAAACATGTTCGAGAAAAGTTATACATATACATATTGCAAAAGTACAGTTAAGATTTATGATTTCGCCAGGCTTGGTCTATCATGAAATATAGTGAAAATCCTTAGTACATATGTACCTGGTATAACCACTTTGTAATCTGTAGAAGTACAATACATATTAACTTACTCTCATAGAGTGTGTTCACTTTGTGCACGACCCGCATGATAGTCTCCTTGGAGAGCTGCGCGAGCGGCTGGCGGGGCGCGCGCGGCGGGCCCGCGGGCGGCGCCGGCGCGTTCACGTTGTGGCTGATGTAGGGCGGCGGGGCGGTGGCGCGCGCGTTGCACACAGACAGGTGCCTCTCCAGCCGGCTCGCGTAGCACGTGCTGGCCGGGCCCGACACACACTAGCTTATTGATTTTCCTAATATGTCACCCTTGTAAGCGATCTGATTGGTTGATATTTAAGTAAGTTACCAGTCTAGAGCTGATTTCACAAACTTTTTTTTTTGTAAATAGCATTCTAGCCCTCACCGGGCGAGCGGTATCACCACCCAGTACAAGAAACTGCCAGTTATCGATGCAATTATCAGTATTTGTTTTTTTATATAATTATCAGTATTCCGTCTGAACTATAATACAAATGTAATACAAGTTTATTTAGTGTTATACGTTTGTGCATTTTTCAGTTATGTCTGAAATACCTATACACATTTCAAGATTATGAAGAGTAAATTCATTCATACAATCTCTGAAATTGAATTCTTAGAATATTAAGCTGGTCCTTTTACATTAATTTGAAATTAACACTGGCTAGGTGTAATTTTGAATTTTAGTTTTGAACATGACAGGCTAAAGGGAACCCTGAGACTAATAGTCACTATGCTGGTATGTTTTCGCAAGAACTTGTGGGGCACTCACTGTTTAGGGTCGTACGGGCATGGGATGCGGGTATCATCCTGCAACAATTAAATGGAAAGACTTCTTCATGTTATCCACATATCTCAGTCAACAGATGGGGTAATTGGTAATAAGGTTGAGAGTTCAATTCCGGATCCCAGCTACAAACAGGTGTAAAGAGCAAACCAAATAGATCACAAATCTAGATCCACATCAGTGCAGACACGTCGCTTAATGGCTTACAGTAATATGTCATTTTTATTTTTAGTTAATTTTTGTTTATGTGTGTTTTCTATGGGCTGTACCGGCCTGAAATAAATACAATTTAATTTAATATAATGGCGCTCGGCGCTCCTTAATCATGCCTATGGTGCCTATGTCATCAATTGGACGTGGCATGAACAGCTGTTACAGAGGGAACATAAAAGGAAGTTTCGTAGGCTATTCGGTGTAGGTACACAAGAAAAGCGAGCAATAGCAAGTTGCCAGCAAGATAGAGAAATGGTGCAGCGGTTGGAGTGCTGACCTGACCTCCGGGGGCGGCGGGCCGGGGCTGCGGCTCGTGCTCGCCGCAGTGCCGGCGGCCCGGCCGCACCGTCATGCGGCACAGCCGCTTCTTGCGCACCACGAAGTACTGGCACTGCGGCGGCGGCGACGGCGACGCCGCTCCACTACCACTGGTTAGCGTAGGTTTACTGCTGTCGGACATATTCGGCATATTCCCACCATTTGTTTGTTTTGCTACGAATGTGAGGTTATTTTGGGATACCATGTTAACAAATTAAATTGCTACCTACTACAATAAAAATTCTACCATTTCACTTTAAATTGATTTAAATAAATAAATTCAAATTTCCAAGGCTTAGACTTTCTCTAGTTACATACAGCGTGTCATAAAAGATGTGTTTTCTAGGTTTTCCGGAATTTATGTGCAGTGCGATGTCTTATTTTTTTTTAATTTTTGACTCGATCCAACCCAACCACCCAAGGCTGTAAAATATTTACATATTTATTTCTTTACCCTGGTAACATTATAAATCAAACGTCATAATTTGAGGTTAGGCGTCGCATCATTTTGAGTTGGTTTCTTGTTTTCTTTGCCATATTATGTAGTGTTGGTGGTTAAAAATGAGTTCGCCGAGCAAGGAAACCGAAACCCAGGAGCCTACTTCGAGCAGTGAGGTGGTGAAGAATGCCGCGGGTGGAAGCGGCGGCGCTGGCCCGACGGCGGAGGGCCCGCGGCCGCCCGCCAAGCGGCGGCTGTCGGGCGCCGCTGCCGTGATCGAGATCTCGGACACGGAGAGCGACGACTCGGACGTGTGCGCCGTCACCACGTACCAGGCCTCCGCCGACGAGGTGAAGCGTATCCGCGGCGGTCAGTCTCTCACCCACTCACTCACTCGCCGCACTTTGCGCGGGAATCTGTTCAAAAATAGAAACCTATCTGTTGGGTCAGGGTGGACAAAAGGGGGCGCAATGAAAAAGACTTCCACTTTTTTAGAGTCGGACGCTGACCTGGCGTTTGTTCCGCCAGCTAAAAGGAATTCTTACTATAGCATAAATTGTATTTCTGTATTCTACACCTGTGGGGTAAATATTCAGATCCATTGAATGGTTACATATGGATATTGTAGTCGAGCATTCTTTTAAAAAGTTGTAAACAATCAAACTGAGACGTCATTTCACTATCTATATTAAGATGTTATTTCATAAAAGCTATTTCATTCAGACAGCCTTTGGGTAGAGCGTTATTATTACTCTTATAGTTCTTTTGTGATGTTTAACTATTATTTATTGTTATTGTCCACACTTCGCCAAAGGCCGAGGTGTCTCAGGATTGCAATACTTGGTGCTCTGTTCTATGTACCGACCCCATCAGGGACATAGCACACAGTTGAGCAACAGTTTTTCACAGCTCATCTTTAACCAGACTGTTTAAATTTTCTTTGATTTCATATGGAATCTTAGATTATTGATGGATGTTATTGCAGATGACTACTCATCTTCCTCTTCATCATCGGACTACAGCTCGGACTCAGACTCCCCATGGGAGGACGACTCCGTGGTGGTGGAGGACGAGAAGCCACAGAGCAAGTTTGTGCGCGCCCAGCTCAACCCCCGGGCCAACAGGATGGACGACCCGAAGCTCAATCCAGTTTTAAAGGTAACATTGAGAACACCAGCTGCAACACTATCTAATTGGAATAAAGCATAAACATAAAAAGTTGTAGGCGGGCGCCCCTGTCTTTTATTCAATGGCTTACAGAGTCAATCTCCAAGCACCAAAAGTTATACATTAGTCACTAAATAGTTTTTCATTAAATTCAATTAAACATGAAATAAATAGTCAAATTCAATTAAACATTGTTAAATAAATATATGCATTCTATTATATATCGCGAATAATCACGGAATTAGGTAGAGCACATGCTTAGTACTGACCTGACAAAACCAGACTGACATATGTGTAGGTACCCACAATGTCCATACATACCACATACCTTCCAATGCCTTCTGCAAATATGTCAATCCCAACGTTCTGAGATAGTATGTCACCGAGCAAACGGAGCGCGCGCGCTGTGGTGCTGGGCTGTGGGCGCTCTGGTGTGGTTCGTCCTTGACCTGACATACAATATGTTTATTACAGTTTATAATAATAATAAAGCTTTATTTTCCAAATTTTTACAATTCATTTTTATACAATTTATGTTCCATTTTCGTTCTCCTTTTTGGACCCCATTTGGGTAAAAGCCTCCTCCATCTATTTCCACTTCTCTCTCTCCTCTCCGACCTTCAGCCATTTCTGACCACCTACTGCTATTATTTCGTCCGCCCATCGCATTTTTGGTCTTCCGACATTTCTTCTGCCTAGCGAGCCTGTCCACTTTGTTGTTTGCAGAGTCCACCTTTTGTCTGTATAGCACAGTTTAGTTAGTTTATTTCTGTCACATCCAGAATGTTTCTGGACGAGGGCAACTTTTGTAATTTCTACAATTCAGTTTTGGTGTATGTCCGTTAGTTTTACGATGTAACTGTGATGGTTGCAGTCCCAAGAAGTGCTGGAGCTGGTGACCCGGCACTGGCGCGAGCGCAAGGAGCTGCGCGGCGCGTGCGCGGGCGCGGCCACGCTCACGTGCGCGCCGTTCCGCGCGTGCCTGCTGCACGGGCTGCTCGCCGACGCCGACGTCATCAACAACATCGTGGACGACATGAACACGCTGGACTGGGCGCGCAAGAAGCTCGACCTGTACGAGTTCCACCAGACCGCCGACCTGGCCAGCCTCACCTGGCAGCGCGGCATCAAGGGCATCTACGAGCTGCTCAAGACTGAAATCAGACATTGGGTAAGCGCCTACGGCCTGCCTCGTGCTCGAGAGCTCCAGGGGTGACGAGGCTGTTTAACTCAGTGATGCAGGCTTCCCCTCGGTGAAGCCTCTCACATATACCAATGTACATGTGAGTGATGCTCACTCCAGGCCCGCATTCCGCATTCAAGTGATGATACAGTGGAAGTGGTTCAAGTCCTTCTTTAGATGTACCTCTCTGTAAAGTTTTGTATTCTCTTTGGATGTACTTAAGAACATAGCTCAAACAATTGCGAAGCTAAAGTGACAATGGGCTGGGCACATCGCTCATAGAACTGACGGCCATTGGGGCAGAAAGGTTCTCGAGTGCCGACCACGTATCGGAAGACGCAGCGTAGGCCTCCCACAAGGTGGACCGACGATCTGGTGAAGGTCGCGGGACCCGGCCTGATGAGGTTAGCGCAGGACCGGGCGTCGTGGAGATCCCTGTGGGAGGCCTTTTTCCAACAGTGGACGTCTTCCTACAGGCTGATATGACGATGATTCCTAAGAATGATAACTCCAAAGATTACAGGCGTTGCATAGTGAGTGTCGTTAATTTCCTTTTTTAAATTTTGGATATATGAACATTTGAATGCGGATAACAGTGTGAATGTCCTAAAGAGTGAGTTGCTTGGTTGCTTGTCCAGGTGTCCGCGGTGACGGGGCTGGAGCTGACGTCCGTGTCGGCGTCGTGCTCGCTGTACGGTCCCGGCGACCACCTGCTGCCGCACGACGACCGGCTCGCCGACCGCCGCGTCGCCTTCATCCTGTACCTGGCGCCGTGGCGGCCGCCCCCCGCGCCGCCCGCGCCGCCCCCCGCGCCGCTAGAGAACGGCGGCGGCGCGGGGGGCGCGGGGGCGGACCACGAGCACGTCGAGCAGGTGAGCCACTGGTGGAAGTTTAGACGTTACTGAAAGTTTGTATAGGAATAGCGGTTTTTTAACTGTAGGAAAATCGCCGATGAAGTCGCGGGGCATCGACTAGTTAGTAATTAATAGTATTGTAGATTTGTTTAGTGAGTGATGAGAGACTGTGATACAGGTGGACGTGGAGGCGGAGGCTGGCGGGTGGGCGGAGCACATGGGCGGCGCGCTGGAGCTGCTGTCGGCCGACGCGCGCGGGCGGCCCGACCGCGTCGCGCGGCGCATCCTCCCCACCAACAACACGCTCGCCTTCTTCCAAGTGGGCAGAGACTCCTTCCACCAGGTGGGCACTCGTCGTCTCCAGGTGCTGCACAGTACAGCTCACCAGGCCTCGTCGACCGGCCATTACTGCGTTGGTATGTTATACCAAACGTAAATGAAAGTAAGGCAGAAAGGTTCTTGAGTGGCGACCGCGTAACGGACGACTTTTCTATCTATTGGGTTATCTACTGGAGTGGGGTGGTTGGTATACGTTCGGGGAAGTTGCACAGAACTCCCCACTCCCCACCTACATGACGAAGAGTAAATGTTGTACTCGAGGTAACTTACCCATATACAAGCATAACAATAATACTAAGACTCTTGTCGGTTGGCGCGGGACGCGGCGCGCCGCAGGTGGGCGAGGTGCTGTCGATGGAGCTGCCGCGGCTCTCCATCAACGGGTGGTTCCACGGGCCGGAGCCCGACGCGCCGGACGCACCGGACGCGACGGACGCGCCGGAGGACGACGACAACGCGCCGCCGGACGCGATCGAGCCACACTCGGAGATCGTAAGTGGAACTAAGACCTCGCCTGACATATACCGAGTCATGACACGAGATTACCTACATGACAGCTCTCGGATCTCAACTCCCCGGTACCGACGAAACTCTGGTAGCTCATTTATAGGTAATTTTGAGCACAATCACACTTTTTGTTGTTGTTAATGTTTTCGACCCTTAGTTGATAGGTACATACATACATATCTTCACGCTATGTCCCTGACGAGGTAGGCAGACTTCCAATCGCCATTTCAACGCAGATTATATGTACATCAAAGAGTGTGAATATAGCTACAAGAGAGATAGTACTTGTATGTGTGTGTGTGCAGGTGTTGCTGAACCAGTGGGTGGAGCCGACGTACATGTCGCCGCGCAACCGCGTGCAGATCCAGGCGCAGATGGAGCGCGAGAGCGAGGCGTGCCTGCGCGACCTGCTGCTGCCCGCGCGCCTGCACGAGCTGCTGCACGCGCTGCGCCAGTCCGGTCAGTCACGTACTACCTTCATTCATTCAGTCTTGCTCGAGCTTTCGACCGGTAACCCAACATAAATGGGTTCATTCTATTACCTTCATTGTGAGGTTCTCGAGTGGCGACTGCGCATCGGAAAGCGCAGCGTAGGTGTGGTCTTGTTCCAGCAGTGGACGTCTACAGGCTGATAGAGTTGTTTGTTGTTGCGTGCAGACGTGCCGTGGGAGCGCGTGGGGCCGGCCAACCTGCGGCACTACGAGCGCGCGCCGCGCGCGTGGCTGGACGCGCAGCCGCCCGCGCACGCCATGCGCGCGCTGCTGCAGGTGGCCGGCAGCAGCGCCTTTGTGCGGCTGCTGGCCGACTGCACGGACCTGGTGCTCGCGCGCCTGCGCTGCCTCGAGCTGCAGCGGTGGTCGCCCGGGGACTACACGGTTAGTGCATTCTCATGTCAAAGTCAAAACTATTTTATTGCATGT
Organism: Metalampra italica; assembly: GCA_949699065.1. Classification (NCBI taxonomy): domain Eukaryota; kingdom Metazoa; phylum Arthropoda; class Insecta; order Lepidoptera; family Oecophoridae; genus Metalampra; species Metalampra italica. The sequence continues at coordinate 181,148 of OX452989.1, forward strand.
AAGTACAGTGGGTACATTTATACAACGTCAAGTGTCATGTTCGTCTCTTCTGTTTTATTCTCGTAAAATATGTATTTTACAGGTTTTAATGTAAAATTGTAATTGCGGTTGTGTTTATTGTACCGGAAACTAAAACAAAAGCGTGTAACAACTCTTTGAGCTCGTACCAAAATAAATCTCCATTAAAGTTACTATCGCTTTAGAGAGAGTATGTACACCAACGAAATATCTCATCAATAATGAAAATCCGTGCTGTCACCACCGGCGTTTTATTATATGATTAGGGGCCCAAAAGGAATTTGTTTCCAGGGCCGTAAAGCGTATTAAAAAATTACTGCAACATGTGTGTTGGTTGGTTGATTGATGGGTTGGTTGTTTGTTTGTGTCAGATGCTGCCGCCGCGCGAGCACTACCAGCAGGCGCGGCTGGAGGCGGTGATGTACCTGGGCGTGCCGGCGCGGCGCGTGTGCGGCGGCCACACGTCGTACGTGGCGCCCGAGGAGGCGGCGCCCGAGGGCGGAGCGCTGGTGACGCTGCCGCCCGCGGACAACGCGCTCAACCTGGTGTACTGCGACGCGGGCGCCGCGGGCTTCACCAAGTACCTCAGCCGCATGACCATGCGCCCCGGGCAGCACTTCTACATGCTCACGTGCACCTACCTCGAGTGACCCGCTCCGTCCCGCGAGCACTTAACAAAGGCTCTCAAACCAAATATTTCAGCGACAAGTTAAGTTAGCATTAATGCACGAACTGTTTACGAGCATCGAGCCCTCATCTCAGTCGTGTCGTGGTAAGGACGGCTCACACTGACGCGGTGCTGCGCGCGAGCGGCGAGTCAGACGAGTCTCCTCTACAAGTGGACTGTGTCGATCCAACGCGTGGTGGGTCAGTTATTGTTCCCGGCCCAAGTCAGTTTATATTTAAATGCGAATAACTCGAAGTCCCATAATGTGTGTGCGGGAGATAGACCGATTGTCGATAACATGTTTTTTTTACGATACAGTCTTTTGTATTGCGTTTAGGACACAACAGTTCCGCCCATTTACCTCATTTCCACCCTTATGGTGAGACACCGGACATTTATTCGCATTTAAATACATGTTTTACTGGGGACATAATGGTGGAGGTGCTGGGCTCGCTGGCGCCACCGAACGAGCCGCTGAGACGTAGTTCTGTTTGTGGACAGAGCGGTGGGAACCAACAGTGTCATGCCAGACGAATCTGTGGTCGGCAGTTCTACAGATGTGAAGACTTAAGCTGCGCGTCCACTTGACCGCACCGCACGCAATGAATTTTCGTTTGCTTTGTATGAATTTGTATGGAGCTGCGTCCACCTGCCCGCACCGCACGCGCCGACCTCCACCAACAATCCGTCGTGGACGCGCAGCTGAAGTGAGCGCGCACACGTTAGTCAAGACAGTCTTAAATACAGAAAATCACATTATTTTTGTTGAGCAGGTCTGTCTTAAAACTGTGTTGACTCCAGTGTGCGCACACGCAGCCTTCGGCAGGCGCTGTGTGAATGTAGTTGAAAGTAATGATAAGATTTGAGAATGAATTTATGAAAATAATTTGGATTCATGTTGACGGTTGGTGTTTGTGTGTGTATGTGTGTAAAGTGATTAGTATGTCATAAAAAGTGTGTTGACGATCAAGGCTCGGAGTAGGTAGTGCTATTTTGTGTACATACTTGCAACAATAGTATATGAATGATATGAATACGCCCGAGATGTCAACCTTTGTGATGGCCAGACGACAAATCTGTGTTTGTGGCCTGAGATCATGAATACTTCATGTTCGCAGTTTGTGGCACACACAGCGTAGAGACTGTGGCGGTTAAAAAATGACACAAAAATAACTACAACGCCATGTGTTGTACTTAACATATATCGGTGTTCTTTGCGATATCAAATGAATCAAAATCAATTAGTGCGATATCGAACTTTAATGAACTAAATTAAGAATGACATTTTGATAATTTGAATTAATTGTAAATTAATTATTAATAAGTTGATAATTGAGTTTAATATAATAAATAATTATGAAAATAATTTGATAAAAAAATAATTATACGACACAGTTTCTTTATCAGTTTAAAATTTTGTAAAATCTGTTAAATTTACAAAATAATCATGTGGACAAGCTGATTGTTTCCATCCTGTCCAGACATCAAATATAATTTCATAAAATGTATGATACATCCCTACATTTAACACAAGTATATAAATAAAATAGCGGTATCTACCGGAGGTGTGTCCGCAATGAATCTATTGCGAAGTGACACGTAATATATTTTTATGGAAATAATTTAATGCAAAACGAGCTTCAAATTAAACTGAAATGAATGTTTAGTTCGCTAGCGCTTAGTAGGGTGGCTCCACACCTGTGCGCCGACACCAGCCGAGCGTAGCTTTTCAGCCAATAACAACTGGCCGCCTCGAGTCCACTGCGACATGAAATATTTACCCTTATCCTTGTAGAAAACAAAACTACGTACTAACGAGTTTGTAAATAACAGATTTTACGCTTACAATAAATCAAGCTTACAATAAATAACGTTTACAATAAATCCCCCTTTTTCTCGTCAGGCGAGGATGAACATGGATAAGTGTGCGGTCGAGTTAATTATTTGTAGAAAACCAAACTAGACAACCAGTATTCTAGGAGGAAATTAATTTCTGCTGGATAACCAGTTGTCTAGCACGATTTATAAATTTATGCACATAATTTTATATAGGCTCATGCTGCTTGTACCAATCAACGCCTGCTGGGGCACGAGGGGTAATTTGTTGACAGGTGGGAGGTGGAGGCAGCGCGAGGGCACGGAAATATAAAATAATAATTCCTGCTGGATAAATGGTTATCCAGTAGGAATTATTTTCCTCCTAGAATACTGGTTGTGGACAAGTTTTTTTGGTTTTGATTTGGTTGTCTACAAATAATAGTACATTGTTAACCTAGGTGTGAAAGTAACTTATTTAAGTCCCGAGACGGCGAGGGCGCCAACAGTTCGAGGGACCTCTAAATAAGTCTTGAACCCGAGGGAAACACTGTGCTTTTCATTAAGAATACACTGAAAGTAAAAACAAATACATAAAATGAGTGTTAATACAAATCTCTGCTATACAGAAGTATAAACAAAACTCTACAACTCGAAAAAAACAAATGAAGAACGGATTGCCGCTTTCCCGTCTACTTTGATTTTTTTTCTGTGGCCGGCCAGCTATTCTGCCATTATTTTTCATTTCCATCATTGAAAAAATGGTAAATATTTTGCCAAATCTATGTTATTTTAAAGAAATAGTTGACAGTAATAATTATAATAAAGTCATTTAAAAATATATATTCTTTAATTATTATATAACTTTATGTTATTTCAATTTTACATCGCGCTGTAATTGAGTGGCTGTATAGACAGTTGGAACATGGTCCAATAGAAATGTCTTTTTTTATAATTCGACAGCTGTCAGTTGAAAGCGATTCTCCCTAGGGCTGAGATGTATTACTTTCAACCCGCTCCTCAGGCAACTTCAGACCTACTTTCAGAGTATGAGTAATGAAAATATCTTGACCGCACACTTATCCATGTTGATCCTCGCCTGACGAGAAAAGGGGAATTTATTGTAAACTTTATTTATTGTAAGTTGATTTATTGTAAGCGTCAAATATCTTATTTACAAACTCGTTAGTAATAGGCCAATTGTCTTTGGTCATTGGTAGAACAATACTCGTGAGCGAACTCCTCTCAGGTCGCAGTGAGCCCGAAGCAATCCGGTAGTAAAAAGTAAATAATTGATCGTTCTTACGGTCGACCGCATGTCAGTGGAAACAAAACCAGTATAAACTGGTCTCTCATAGTATTGAAACTCCCTAATAGAGTAGGCCAACTCAAGGTCAAAGTGTATCCACTGACGTGCGGTCGACTGTACGTACCATACCCGCGTGTTGACGCCTTGTTTATATAGTTACTTTGTGTAAATATTATACTAGTTATGTAATACATATTTTTATTTATTTACCGAGTTTTACATTGTGTTCTCTCCCACACGTCGCAAACGCCAAAATAATCCTTGTAGAGAACCAAGTTAGATAACCAGCATTCGGCGAGGGAAATAATAGCTGCTAGATAACCAGTTATCTATGTAGAATGCTGGTTATCTGTTTTTTTTACAAGGAATAACGGTAAACATCACTATTGACAATTGCGGCGAGAAAAAGAGGTGAGTGAGACTAAAATGCAAAAGAACAAGCCATCATCACGATCATCGCCGAAATAGAATTCTAAGAGGTTTTTGCCGAAATCTCCCCATTGTTGGAGTTTTGGGGAATGTTTCTCAGCTGGTGGAGTGTAGTGCGACTTACCAATCGTTATTGCAATGTCCGACCTTCATATAATGTGGACGCGTCACTCAAATCCAACAATTCATCGCGAGGTGGCGCGTGTCAGCACATTTCCCTCGTTAGATTGAAATTAGGTTAACTAAAATGAGCCGCGAACCAGCGAACTACATCAGGGACATGAATGTGTTTTATCGCTGAAATGGTTGTATTCATTTGAGCGTAAATTAACATGATTTAACATTCACAGTATAACAGCTGGATGATAGGTTTTCTTTTTTATAAAGTTTATTACTTACTATCGAATACATATTATATTTTTTTAAAGGTATATTTACATGAATTAAAAAAAAAAGCTACTCCCATATGGATGAGTAACAAAATCATTTTAGGGGGTGCCAAATGTATATCGAAATTGATACTCACTCACACATTCTCATTTTCAAACTCCATATAAATTTGTATGAGCAACTTCCTCCCGATAAATCCGCTTCATTTGTCCGCACCCCCCCTGATTTTGACACAAAATTTTTCATCGTTTCCCATACTAAATTTGCAAGATGCGATCTCCACAGGGAGCGCGCGCGCGACAAAAGAGATTCGAATCTCCTTGATATTATAGAAAACCAGCTAGTTCGTCCAAACAAATAGCTTTTTGTTATGTTCTAAGGTCTTTGAGATCTCACGTGTCACATATTGTCGCACGTCAGTGGAAACAGCTGGCCCAGCCTATTACTACGAGTCTACGAGAGACCAGTTTATACTGGTTTTGTTTCCACTGACGTGCGGTCGACCGTACGTATATGCAGAGGGTGCTAGCGAGCAAAAGGTTCGGCCACAACCATCGCGCGACGCGACAGCGTGCGTGGCCGAAGGAGAAACCACAACCTTTTTTCATCTGTGATCACCGTAGCGTGTTTTTCTGACGCCTCATGTACCATCTGTAATGTTGAACACCTATACGCTGTTCTGCGCTCGAATCTCATACGCTCGAATGTCGCTCGACAAATCGAACGACATTCGAGCTATGGTACACTCGACTACGACGAGATGATCCACTTCAATGTTACACAAAATAACATGATGGATACGCACAACTACGCGTATTGGTTCGCTCGGAGGCGGGCTGCTACGGGCGCACAGTGCACCCCCACCTCGCGAGCCGGGCTCCAATATTGACACGGGGCCCATCTCAATCTCAGCGAGCGGATCGGAACCCAACCCTTGTCGCAATAAGCCGCACCTACGAGGGATTAAACTGAAAGTGTCATGTCAGTCTGCTTCTGTCCCGCGGCGTCGCCCGAGCGATGGTTTTTGTCTGGCGCTCTGGTGCCAGGCTCGGATTGTTTATGTCTTGCGCTTGTGCCAGGCTCGGATTGTTTTTGTCTTACCGGTGCCCGGAGGATTGTTTTTGCCTCGCGACGGTGTCCGAGTTTTCGGCTTACAGATCTGCTGAGCTGTATGCGTTTGGTCTTAAATATTCTTGCAGGTTTGACCGTAAGGGTATGATTGTTTTACTATCGTTAGTACTTTGCTAAGCAAGTTTATTCTGACTGAAGGACGTCTAGTGTTTGATACAGGGAATTAAAACCAGTCCACGATTTAAATACTTAAGTCCATTTACTAAGCTGGTTGATAATAGCCTTAGCCTTTTCATGCGAATTTGAGGGATTTCTGTGATTCTATTCATTCGTTTTCAGTCAGTTTTCGGTGCGACAATAACCCGCAATTAATTAAGTTTTGAAAACTGAAATTGCTGCGGACGAATTGCTCTTTCACCTTCAAAGACAGCCATCACGACTTCCTAGAATTAATCCAGACGGACAGCGCATTTTCAGAAGTTTCCTTCTGAACTAAACTCAAATGCATTTCTCGGTCTCTTTAAGATTTCCTCAGCTCGCATCCAGTGAAAACTATGTTTCTCTCGGACAGTTTAACTAAGTTGTCAGAGGAGCAGAAGTTGTTCTTGAAACGGTGAAACTTTGTGCATGGGAAGGCGAAAAAGTGCGCGCCGAGTCGCGAAGTGACCCGGAACTAACTGGCGTGTCAATAGTATTTCCGCTTCATGTGATTTCTCTTCAGCAGTGAAACTTGATTCGGTGTTTTCTTTCGTGCGAATAAGTTTTGTGACAAACAAAAAAATGTTATGATACTGTAGAAAAACTCGTCGCCTTACGAGGTCGCAGGTTTATCTGTATGTGAAGTGCACCAACCCGCACTGGGTTAGCGTGGTGGACTATAGCCCATACGCCCTCGTCGAGAGGGTAGACCCGAGCCCCAAAACAGTGGCGACATATTATTAGCCTGATGTAGAAAGTCGGTACTTAGTTCTAAATTCATTATAAACGGTAGCATTCTTAATTTAGACTACCTATTGTTTTATCCTTTTTCTCGAAGACTAGATGATTTAACGAAAGATATAATCAAAGAGCTGCGCTCTGTACTACTGCCGAAGTTTGTGTAGTTAATTTTGAAAGAGCTTGTGTCGAGCACAGACTGCACAGACCCGCGTGGGTCACGCACGTGTCTGTGCACAATGCGGCGCTCTGATTGGCTCCCCGCGGGCGGACGTGACACATAGGTACAGAACATCCCACCACTATTATAAATGCTAAAGTTTGTAAGGATGTTTGTTACTTTTCCACGCTGTAACGGCTGAACGGATTTCGATAAAACTTGGTACAGCGATAGCTTATATGCTGGAATAACATACCTATATAGGCTACTTTTTACCGCGGTAAACTGTTCCCGCGGGAAAAACTTATTTCACGCGGGAAAAGCCGCGGGCAACAGCTTAAAACAATAAAAGATACATAATAAAAATACTACATAATACATAATAAAAGACTGATTAGTGGTTCGAGGAGTCGCGTCCGCACCAGCTCTGTCCGCACTGTCTGAAAAAACCAGCTGGTGTTCCACTTGTTCTGAAGGCTTCTTAATATCTGGCATTGATCTAACAGCCTTTGTATTACAACAAAGCAAACACCCTTTGTGAGAGTAGAACATTAGGTATATGTAGTCACACTCACTATTATACAGCATGGAGTTGACTTCCTACAGTAAGTAAGTACTTACCTACTTTTCAATGATATTGTAACGACGTCACTAACTTATAATAACTTCATGAAAAACTGGTACAAAAGTTTTATCAACTACTAGCTTTTTCCCTCGGCTTCGCTCGCGTAGAAAAGTTTTCCCCGTGTACATTGTGAAACAGCGCCCTCTATGTAGATGTTTTGTTACTTAGGGGGTATTACCGGACGCGCCGCGACATTGTCCGCGTTAAAAAGTTGCCTATATGTTATTGCAAGATTTAAGCTATCACTGTACCAAGTTTCATCAAAATCTGTTCGGTAGTTTTTGCGTGAAAGAGTAACAAACATCCTCACATCCTTATTACCTTTGTCTGACGTTTCGACCAGGTTACACTGGTATAGGTAAATAAAACTTGTTCGTGTGTAAGACCTGTAAATAAATATATAAGTAATTATACTTTATGCATTTTATAACTTCGAATTATTGATGATATCAATAATTGCGATAAATAAATATTTATTATGCAATTTATCCTTGAAATCATAGGTCTCGGTAGAAGGTACCTATTAAAAAAAACATACAGCCGAACATAGTACCTCCTCCTTTTTTGGAAGTCGGTAAAAATAGAATAAAAATTGTCTTGTGTACCTACCATAATGTATCGCAGTAGGAAAAATAAACATTTCGGACACATCCAGTGTGTTGTTAGGAAGATATGACGTTACTGACGGAATTTCAATATCAATAAAAAGTTTTACTGTATCTTTGAAACTGCGGGAAAATAGCAGTGAGATCATAATCGCTTCCAGCCTGTATACAGGAGGCCACATCGGAGGAGGGCGGCCGTATTGGAGGCATTTAATATGTAGGGATGAGCCGGCGACATATTGCATCGAGCGGCGCCGGCGCGGACGGTGGCCGGATCAAAAAAAGCCAGCGAAAATCTCTTACATTAGTAGAGATTTCCGATCATTACCTACCTTTAAAAAAGTTAGTTATTATTAAAAGTCAGGACGGTAGGCCTGAGCCCCACTGCTGGGGCTCAGGCCTACCGTCTTGACGAGGGCGTTCGGGCTATAGTCCACCACGCTAGCCCAGTGCGGGTCGGTGGACTTCACATGCGCTTAAGAATTTCTTCTTCGGCGTATGCAGGTTTCCTCGCGATGTTTAAGAGCAGTCAGTAAATAGTATACTTAGGTAGATACTTATGTTTTTTTCCTAAGTCCTTGGAGACAATGCAGATATAGCTTTACTGTATAATAACAGAGCTAAGGTTAAGACACACTGACGTGGGTACAGACGACAATATCCGGTGGCCTGGCTTACTCTTTAATACCAATCTTTTTTGAATCTATTACAAAGGACGAATTGATTATCTTACTGAAAGTGGATTTAAGTTTTTTTGAAATATCTCGGAAATTTGTGAAACATTTCATCGCTGTCGGAGTTTTCGAGTTGTCCGGCACACAGATAAAATGTATCACTATAAAGTGTCAGTTAATCAATTTTGACGGTGTCCTAAAAACTTTCCTGAATACTATAGAACGTGAAATGCGATAGAGGTACCTACCTTCAAAGACACACAAAAACAAATCGTTACCGATACCACTACCATGCGGTGGATACGAATTATCGTCTCGGCTTATGCAAACAAGGGGCCGGCTGTCCGGCTGTCCGGCGGCCGGTCCGGCCCGTCTCCGGCCGTATCTCCACACATTAGCATATCGCAGGCTGGGACGCGATACGCAGCCTTACCTTACCCACGGGATATATTATACCTACGTATCTCGAGCAGTAAAATCTATCAGATTACACGGAATTAGATTTTTCATCTGAAACATTAGAATATTTGTTTTTCCTAAGAATTCTTCCGAAACATTTCAGTTTTAATTTTGTAACTAGTAGTTAATTATTTTTTTCTTAAATTCTAAATTAATTATTTATTATTAGTCTTAATACTTAAGACTAGTAAGGACAGTCTCCAGCATTCTGCGCCATGTTCCCAACTAATCCTCCCACGTCCACGACGGCATCTAAGCACATAAAAAAATGACCTCACTACACAGCATCTGAAGGCTTTATACATTTCTGCGGCGGCGGCCGGGGCTTCGCCCCGCTGCGGCCGCGGTCGGGGCAAACTCATCTCATTAGCTAACGTTCACATAATTTTCTTTGACGGCTTTGGAATGTGGTCAACTTAATTAAACTTTTCATGCCATTGCATTTTTAGATACTTTTCATTACTCATACTCTGAAAGTAGGTCTGAAGTTGCCTGAGTAGCGGGTTGAAAGTAATACATCTCAGCCCTAGGGAGAATCGCTTTCAACTGACAGCTGTCAAATTATATATAAAAAAACTAGTACTATTTTGACATATCTATTGGACCAGTTCCAACTGTCTATACAGCCACTCAATTACAGTGCGATGTAAAATTGAAATAACATAAAGTTATGTAATATATAAAGAATATATATTTTTAAATGACTTTATTTATTATAATTTTTACTGTCAACTATTTCTTTAAAATAACATAGATTTGGGCAAAATATTTACCATTTTTTCAATGATGGAAATGAAAAATAATGGCAGAATACCTGGCCGGCCACAGAAAAAAAAACAAAATAGACGGGAAAGCGGCAATCCGATCTTCATTTGTTTTTTCGAGTTGTAGAGTTTTGTTTATACTTCCGTATAGCAGAGATTTGTATTAACACTCGTTTATGTATTTGTTTTTACTTTCAGAGTATTCTTAATGAAAAGCACAGTGTTTCCCTCGGGTTCAAGACTTATTTAGAGGTCCCTCGAACTGTTGGCGCCCTCGCTCCGTCTCGGGACTTAAATAAGTTACTTTCACACCTAGGTTAACAATGTACTATTATTATGCTAGATAATGTATTTTTCCCTCAACCAGCATTCCAGGATATTAATCGCGCTAACTCTGAACGATATTACCACATCCAAACCATAATCAAAAACGTTATGCTGCATGTAGGTACCTACACGTTTGGCAAACCTTTACAAACGCAAACGCGTGGAGCAGGGGTTTGGCTTGCGTTAGGTTGCATCAAAATTCTGCCAGTCGTTAAATCGTGATTGTATATACAGGGCGTTCTACGGCCACGGGACATACCTACAGGAATTTTACATAAAGAAGTTCATCTGCACTCAAAGATTTTTGTACAACCCCCTGCGTGCGGCGACAGTGCTGTTTAATTTGGCACCCGTTAGTGCAAGGACCCGTGACGCGGCGCAGTTAAGGTGCCCATAAACGTGGCAGTAAAATGGCACTCATTTGGTGAGTGCCCATCAGTCCCCGGGGACCGGCGGGCGAGGAGGAGCCGGTTCCGGCCGTTGGGCCGCTGCATGCAGCGCTCGGCTGGCGAGCGGTCAGCAGTCAGCATCACTCAACACTCGGCTTTGACCGGTATTTAAGTAATTGTCTTAAAATTAAAGGTTCATTTAAAATGATAAGTAGTAGGTAATATTACCTAGTTGGACATCGGCTAGTTCGAAATAAAATAATGCAACAAAATGAAATAATATTTGCTAAGAATAGGTCAGTGTAAGACGGATGGTGGCCTCTAAAAACTAGTCACTTAATCAGCTATCTTAGATTAAAATTTATAAGATCTTAATTATTACTATAGGGTTATAATGTTTCGTTATAAGGCCTCCCACGAGGTGGACCGACGATCTGGTGAAGGTCAAGGGACCCGGCTGGATGAGGTTAGCGCGAGACCGGTCGTCGTGGAGATCCTTGGGGGAGGCCTTTGTCCAGCAGTGGACGTCTACAGGCTGATATGATGATGATGATGATAATGTTTCGTATAAATGTTACGTATTTGTAAACAATTTAGTTTTTAATAAAAACAAATAAAACGACAATTATTTTTTACAAGCGTTGTACGGACAGTATAGTAAATTCTCGAGCCTCTCGGGATTCCTTTTATAATTTGGTTAATTACTTCTCTAAATCAATAAAGGTAATTGAAGATAAGTAAGTTCACAACTCTTGTTTGTCTTCCACACCTTGGACACAGACCGTGAGTATGACATGCTGAGTATGTGTATGACAGGGGCTCGAGAGCCGGGAGGAACACGCTTCATTAGTTTAAATTAACTTTAACTTGATCCAACGCCGCCGGCGCAAAGCTGATAACTTAAGTAAATTTAAGGAATAAAATTGGCGACCTTATGTGTTGCAAATAGTGCCGGAACGATTTAAGTAATTAATACGGACTGGCCTGTGGCGTAGTGGTAGTGACCCTGCCTTCTGCGCCAAAGGTCGTGGGTTCCATTGCCACCCGGGACCAACATTTGTGTGATGAGCATAACTTGGTTTTCGGATTCTAGGTGTTTGTATGTATTTATATAAAAATATTTAGGTATGTGAGTTTATCAGTTGTTGAGTTGAGTACCAATTTACAAGCTTCGGCTTAGTTTGGGACTAAACAGCCGTATGTTTTGTTCAAACATTATTATTATTATAATCTATAATTCTATTTTATAAAATTGTCCCGTGTTAAATCATCACTTTAGTGTGGGAGTGAACTGCAGTGGTGGATCGCCGAGCGGCGCTAGTTGCGCCGTATTTTTGTGGAAGCTGTAACTGCAACACCTGTTTCATGTATAATGCATGTTTAAAACTACGACTGACCTAAAATGACTGTTTCCAGGCCCTAAAATCTTATAAAAATGTACACGAAGTTGTCTCCACGTTCTATGGCGTAGAGCAGCTACGGGCTACGAGTGGCCGCGTAGCTCACAATTCCCGGAATGTTTCTCCATTTACTCGAGTAGATACTGCCCGAATAAATTCAACTATTCGGCGGCACAGTGGCACAGTGTGACAGTGTGACAGTGGCACCGCGCACAGCGGTCGGGAGTTCGGAGCCGAGCGGGCAATAATTTACTTGCGCACGCCGCGCCGCCTGCATTCAATTTCAATTTAACTTTGGGTGGGAGGAACATTCATTCCGAAACTACCAAGTTTAAATTTGGTGGTTTATTTTGTTGCTCTGTATCGAAATACAAATAATGACCACACTGGTTCAGGCACAACAAGGGTATTTTATAGCAATTCGACCGATGAGAGCTTTTCGTGTTGTTATACTTGTCTAATCCAAAACCTCCAATCAATTTTAATTTTTTGGCAAGGTATGTTTAACCCTTATATAGGAGTGTTAAAAGCCCGCTGTCAGTTTTTGAAAAATGAATTCTATCTAGAGTTAGATAAGTCTAGTATTAGCCTAAATTGACGAGTACCTACCGAGTGGGCTTTTTAACATTCTCAGCGATGAACCACGGGGATTATACAATCACTTTTATGTCGGCCAAAACATCCATCTGCAAGCATATTTCTGTACATAGCTATACGTAATTATCTAATTATATTTATTAATTATAGACACATTAAAAATATTTCGCTATCACCATACTGAATTTAAAAAAGAACTACTCCCATATGGATGAGTAACAAAATCATTTTAGGGGGTGCCAAAATCGTGCCAAATGTATATAGAATTTGATACTCACTCACACATTCTCATTTTCAAACTCCATATAAATTTGTATGAGCAACTTCCTCCCGCTAATCCGCTTCATTTGTCCGCACCCCCCCTGATTTTGACACAGAATTTTTCATCGTTTCCCATACTAAATTTGCAAGATGCGATCTCCACAGGGAGCGCGCGCGCGACAAAAGAGGTTCGAATCTCCTTGGTGTTACGCTTTAATGTCAGTGAAACTGACTAACTCGGCCGGTTATGTCATGTGTCTTATAAAGTGTAGTGACGTAGGGCGCGGGGCGACGATGGGGCGACGGGGCGACGGGGCGACGGGGCGACGGGGCGACGGGGCGACGGGGCGACGGGGCGACGGGGCGACGGGGCGACGGGGCGACGGGGCGACGGGGCGACGGGGCGAAGGGCTGAAGGCGCAATGTTTACGACGAGACGCAGTTATTGCGTGTCAACACGCCGCCGCGATTCGACAAATATTAATTTGCGCCTTTTACGAGGCGCGCATATAATGGGCTGTTACACTAAAGGGCTGATGTGTGGCCAGGGCCGGCCGCGGGCGGAGCGACCGGCTCCCGGCTCTGCACAATAAACAAGTTCTTGGCAGAATTCGTCTCGAAGTCATAATTCCTCGAGGTGTATGTGGAGTGATTATCAATTGTAATCCTACTAATATTGTTAAGGCAAAAGTTTGTAAGGATGTGAGGATGTTTGTTACTCTTTCACGCAAAAACTACCAACCGGATTATGATGAAACTTGGTACAGTGATAGCTTATATTATATATTATATTATATATATTACTTATACTTTGTAAGAAAGCTTAATATAAAACAGTCGATTATTTAAATGACAAAGATGCCTGGTGTTAATGTTACTTCAGCCTCGCACAACCTTTACAAACAATAATGTTATGTACAAACTTGATTTTAAAAGATGTGTTGCGGAAGTTTGTTGCGCCGCTTCTTCTTCCCAGCTCTATATAACACCTTGGAGGCGGTGGTAGATAAAAAATTGACGTTGTATAAATGTACCCAGTGTACTTACATGCAATAACATAGTTTTGAATTGACTTGACTTGATATCCTGTAATAACATATAGGCTACTTTTAACGCGGACAAAGTCGCGGGGCGTCCGCTAATACCCCCTAAGTAACAAAACGCCTACATATTTCACAATGTACACGGGAAAAACTTCTCTGCGATCGATGTGTCATTTTTGATACTTGCTTGATGTTTGGTTGTGAGTATATAATCTTAAATTAGAAGATGCAAATACGACTGCCCCGAGCTACACTCCATGTTGAACCAGAGCAAGGCACACTAATCAAACTGTTGACTAGTCAGGCTCGTGAGGACACGGAGCGAGCTGCTTCAGGACGTCGTGGATGCCGTCTCAGTGAACAGTTTTAAAAACAGATTTGACAATTTTAACTCGAGACTTACAAACAATAATAACATCATCAATACAATACAATCATTTATTAATAAAAAAGATTTTACACGTCAATATTATTAATTACATTCAACAATTCATTATAATAAATAATTTAATTAATTCAATGTAATACTATAATAAGTTCATATAATTTACTCCTGTTTAAACCACAGCCGCAGCCAGGTGTGTGCATCGCATCAGTTGGTGTCCAGGTACTCGGTCACTGAGTAGTACGCGTTTTCTACAAGATATTTTTTCAGTTTGTTGGTGAATGCGTTTATGCTCGGGGCGTCTTTTATGTTGTTTGGAATTTTGTTGTAGATTTTAGGGCCGACAACTTCTAATAGTCTATCGGATTTAGAAAGACGGTGCGGGGGGGGCCGGAGCTCGTGCCGCCGCCTCGTGTTCAGGTTGTGGAAGTCGCCGTGCGTCGGGAACTGGTCAAGGTTTCTCCTCACGTGTTTCGCTACTTCATATATGTACAGGGATGGTAGGGTGAGGATCTCATGGACCTTGAACAGTTCCCGGGCAGGGTGGTCCCACTCCACTCGGGCGATGATACGTACCGCACGCTTCTGGACCCTGAATGCCCTCTCCCGTTCGGCCGCCGTACCCCACAGATAGTCTCCGTATGATAGTATCGAGTAAAAATATCCAAAGTAAGCTTTTCTGACATTTTGTGAGTGGAGGCAGGGGCGGAGCCTGCCTAGCGCGAAGCAAGCGGACGACGGTCGGTCGCACATCCCGTCAGATATAGCCATACCAGAAAGTTTTGACTCGTAATCTATGATTTGAATTGATGCAGGTAAACATGAGCAGCGAACTTTAATGAGAAGTAACTTTCTGTATAAGTATGGAAGTCTTACTTTTAAAAATGGTGGCTCAATTCTGTATTATTTATGGCTCGCTTGTTTCGCCGCCCGCGGGCGCGCGCGGCGTGGCGCATCGTCCCGAGTGCGTCCCTGGGCGGGCAATGTGCCGGAATCGCTCTTAATTTTGTGTGTCAGTGGAAACGTAAGGGCCGGATCACGACACCGACCGTAACATCCGCGTTATGGTTTTAGAACGTGAGCGCGACAGGCGGATGACGTAGGTGAATACTGCAATCAGTACAACATGAATAGATCGGTAAACTGAACGCACGCTAGTCTCAGACAGTCTCGGAACATTCGTTAAGTAAGTGCCAAATTAAGCCGAAGCTTGTGGATGGGTACTTAATAACTGATAAACATACATACTTTGAATAAATACTTTTAAATACCTATACACAAACACCCAGAAACCGAAAACCAACAGGTATGCTCATCGCACAAATGTTGGCGCCGGTGGGAATCGAACCCACGACCTCTGGCGTAGTAGGCAGTCGCTACTAACTAACCCAATAGGCCAGTCAATAGAATTAATAAACTTCAATACAAAGCAGGGTTCTATTTTATATTTAAGTGATCGTCTCAAACACCTGTATATTTATTCCTTTAATGTCAAAAGATTAAGTAACTTTGAAACCGCGAAACATTTCCAAACGGTACTGGGTCGTGATAAATCTGTAAAGTTGCACTAAGTCTACCCCGGGGCGCTCCGCTCGGCGCCCCGACTCCGCGCTCGGGCTCAGGGCTCCGATACCACAGCTTAGGTTCCGCATCCACCGAAGCTTAGTGGAGATGCGAAGAGGAGAGGACGCGAGAAACGCCGTCACGCCTTGTTTGATCGAACTGTCTTTTATAATTATAAGCATTATTGGCTTTGAGCTCCTGATCGCCGTTAAGTTATTCCATAGCCTCGCATTTAATCCTTGCAGCAATATCTGGTCTGCGTAGCCTGTAATTTGCGTACACAGTCATGGTCGTCTGCGTACCAGATAGTTTGCGTTTCTGGCACTATGCGTAGATTGATTGGTCTGATAATTTGAGTAGGTATCCGGTCATTTGCGAAATGAAATTCTGGTCTTCTGCGTAGACGGTAATATGCGTGTATAACCATGGTCATTTGCGTATCAGGTAATTTGCGTTTCTGGCAGTATGTAACCCTGGCTGGCCCCCTGCTATAAGATATGTCTGCTTTGGTACAGGGACACGCTACCATCGCCTGCTGCGGCGGACGGCGAGCCTAACAAACAGCGGCCATTTAAATGATTTGAATGTATAATAAATAAGCGTTGTTTTGTGCGAATTAAGCCTCACCTTTGAATATCAGAGGAGGCTCATGAATAACAGATAGAAAGTGTATCCGTCGTGGCGGCCGGCGGAGCTGGCGGCCGGTGCCTGAGATTAGCCCGCGCTGTCTCGCCACCTGTTGCTCTGGCCGTTACTTCATTGCCCACCGAAATTAGTAGGACTTATGAATATTAAAGTACAATTTGTACAAGATAAATGTTTATTGAACAATTCCACCTGTAAATGTAAAACAGGAACTGTGTCAGCCAGGTTTGTTTTGTAATATTTTAAGTCCCACGTGATGCGACCACTTGCTTCAAAGATCCATTGCTTCCGCGGTGTAAGGCCTACGGAATTTACAATCAAAGGTCGGTAGCCGTTGACACCCAGAGCACATTTTTGACATATTTTTCTGTATCGTATACGGTCTAAGTGTCCTTTTCTAGAAGTATCATTAGTAAACTGCTAAACATAACGGTTACCAAAACTATAGGTTCGATTCTGAAGTCCCACATTTATAATTTGAAAGCACCAAAATGACTTAATTTAAGTTCAGTGCACAGGTTTCTTAATAGTTTAGTGTGTCACCTTCTGAATGGAACCTAGTATCCATTTCAATTTTCAATTCCAAAGAGCGTCAGTGGCGTAGGGGATAAGACGCGGCCTATCATATCGAAAGGTCCGGAGTTCGATCCCCAGCTATGCCATGTACCAATGGGTTTTTTCTCGAAACTTAAGTACATTTACTGACTGCTCTCAAACGGTGAAGGAAAACATCGTGAGGAAACCTGCATACGCCGAAGAAGAAATTCTTAGGCGCATGTGAAGTCCACCAACCCGCACTGGGCTAGCGTGGTGGACTATAGCCCGCACGCCCTCGTCAAGAGGGTAGGCCTGAGCCCCAGCAGTGGGGACTTAATAGGCTGTTGATGATCCATTTCAATTGTAACTGAACATTATTTGCCAGCATCGTAACTATAGTAACAGTATAATGTGTTATCTGTAACTCACGTCGCATTGTCCAGTGATCCCGGTTAGATTTACAGTGCAATTATTGTACAATTTAGGGCGTAAATACAAGTGCTGCTCACCTAAACCGGTTTGTTGCACAGCCGAGCCATTCCCGACCTTGCGCCGGTGCTATAAGGGTCGGTTCATTGTCTGTGTTGGATGGAGCAGGGCTTAAGTGCAGGCGTGACGCAGTGCGGCTGTCCGGCACCCAATGTGATGGAAACTATACGGCCGCTTCGTTCACTCACTGGCTTCCAGGCTAGGGCGTGGGTTCAATTTTAAATGTCACGATACATAAATGTATCTAATGTGAAACTCCGTAACCATAATCATCATCATCAATCGGCACTAGTTCACTGCTGGACATAGGCCTCCCCCAAGACTGAGCTCGATCTTCGGCTCTCCGCATCCAGTCACTGCTGGCCGCCTCACGCTGGTCTTCGCTCCATCTATTCCGTCAACTGAATAGAAATCTTTATCCAACAAAATTTGTTGCATTTTAGCGTCCGCGTCCTGCCAGTATACGTCGAGTTCAAGTAAGGTCTCATTCGCAAGGAAGTGATTTTTTTTCGCCTTTGAAATAGAACAAGGGCTTCAACTGATCCGTTCACACGGAAGCGATTTTTTCTGTGGGTTATTTCAAGGCGTAAAAAAATCGCGCGATAGAATTACGCCCGTGTGAGTGGGGCCTAACTCGGCATATAGAAAGAAAGAAAGAAAAATAATTTATTCGACAATCACAACAAATATATTAGTAAAATTAATTAGGTAATTGATTAACCTGACATAAAATCAGGTGGTAGACGATGCTGTGATCGCATAGCATATGAGATCGTATGTGTATCGTATACCGAGTCCTACAAAGTTATGAGATAAAGTATCACATCTCATTGGTATCGCTGTTATTCTAATACGTTTTTCAACATGTACCTATAGAATGTATCAACAACAAACAAGTGATTAATTCACTTGACTTGACCCCCAAGACACTCACACCTGCACCAATATTGGCGGTCCATTAGCGCAGCTACTGGAGATTCACCCGACAACTGTAACGAGTCACTTGACCTTCATCTCCCTCCGCCTCCCGCTGCCCCACCTCGCCCGCCTGCTCTCGTCCTGGCGCGACAGTACCGTTCGCATAAGTGTGAGAGGTCGGGCATAAGTGACGTCGCGTCATTAACAAATGATGATAAAGATGAAGATTTCTTTAAGTATCTAACGGCTTCTTACACAATGTTTTATTTTTTATTGAAAATAAAAATAAATAATAATTTATTTCCACACTTTAGCTCAATAACTTTCTCAATCGTTTTTGCACTCTGTACCTATGAGGGCGGGGCGACGTGGGGGGAAGCGGGAGACGCGGAGTGACTCATTATAGTGTGGTACCTGACGCGTCTCCGCGGGAAGCAACAACTTTACGCTTTTGGTGCTAACTAGCGCACGCCCCGCGACTTGCTACGCGTTACGATGTATCCTATCTGCTAATTCAGGGTATAAGCTATCACTGTACCAAGTTTCATCACAATCCGTTCAGCCCTGCTATTCTGTAAGCGTATTTGTGCAACTCGATCCTGAATCCGCAGTGAGATCGGTCTCTAACTCAATGATTTACAGTTCAATACTCACTTTACTTCGCAAGTGAAGTGTTTATTGTGTAACTTGTATTTGTTTACACAGTGCCACATCAAGGTCTTTCATGATCGGATGCGAAGTGAAGTGAGTGAGTTGCGATGTGATTGTCGAGTTATAATTCGTACTTTACAGAATCACACAGCAGCTGTTATATTCACTTTCGCAACTATTATTATTAGTAGTATGTAGTTGTTGGTCTTGGTTAGATATTCGTAAGAGGCTATTGTGGCAGACAATTACTCCAATTTGAATTATAACATCAGTGGACGCAAAAACTCAACATTTTTAAAATGGACTTCATTTTTTTACCCCACATTAATTTTTATGAAGTGCCCACTCAGGAATAGAACCGGCTACGCTTTCTAATTAAAGGTACTTAAGTACAAGTTAAATATTGAAAATATGTTACATAAAGAATATTTAATTTTATTTTAAAAAATTGAAAATATTGCACGTGTTTCACGGCTCCAAGGGACTGCAGACCTCAGTATTTGATACTAATTTCAACTTGATCCTCCAGCGTTCTTGAGAAAAATGGTCTTGACAGACGGACAACGAAGTGATCCTATAAAGGTTCCTTTTTTCCTCTTTTTTTTTAGTTTTCTTGTCACCCGACGAAAGTTCAAATTGGACATAAACAATTTCAGTTCCAGTGCAATTTGGAAGTTAAGATACTAAATGTGTAGGTGCCTCTCTCTATGCCGTAGGAATTAAAAATCAATACCTACTTACGTCAAAAAAAACCTCTTGGCCGGTACCACTTCTGAGAGGGTTAGAAGAGCCTAAATTCATTCGAGGTGAGACAGAGCGTCAGTGGCCTCGGGGATAAGACGCGGCCTATCATATCGAAAGGTCCGAAGTTCGATCCCCGGCTGGGCCATGTACGAATGGGTTTTTTCTCGAAACTTAAGTACATATACTGACTGCTCTCAAACGGTGAGGAAACCTGCATACGCTTCTTCGGTGCATGCGAAGTCCACCAACCCGCACTGGGCTAGCGTGGTGGACTATAGCCCGAACGCCCTCGTTGAGAGGGTAGGCCTGAGCCCCAGCAATGGGGAGATTAATAGGCTGTTGATAAGACATTTATCATTCATTATACTCTAACGAGCCACCTGTAAGCGAAATGCGACAGAAATTATAGTTATTGCTTCTCCGCACATAATTTAGCAATTAATTATCTTCGTAAGACATTTTGGGGTCTACAAGACCCGGCGCCACACGACCCGGGCCCCGCACGACCCGGGCCCCGCGCCGCCCGACGACACATTATTAATTAATATAAAGTGGACACCGCTCGGGGCCGCTTCCCTGATTTATTTTAAGGGCTCGTATTTTTAGTTATCTCCCTCCCCTGGGGCACTGGGGCCCGGGGTACCCACCCATACAATACAATATACTTTATTGCGCGAGTAAAATTAAACACACAGGTATCAATAGGTTTTCAAACGCCGTATCTTTTTATTACATCGAGTAACAAACTTGCATTTTTCACACGAATAAGAGGCTGTAGACTTACTAGGTATTTGGTATCAATTTCAACTCTATCCGTTCCTGAGAAAAAGTAACCATTGGTGGCATTGAAAATGAACACGGATCTGATCGCGGCATTTTCCTTATTATAATTAAAGTTCTGTAATTAAGACTCAAACATACAAAAAAAGGAAAGATCTGTTTGATGCGTTTCGGTATTGTATTTTTGGTTTTAAACTATCTAATTTGTGTTGTATTTGCTTTGCGAATATTATAAAAGTTTGTTGAGTGCGTGTGAGTAGTGAGGTAGGTGGACATGTCGCGCGTGGGCGCGTGGCGCGTGCACGCGCGCGGCGTGCGGCGCGCGGCGCGCGGCGGCGGCGCGCTGGGGGAGGCGCGGCTGGAGCTCCACACCACCTTTGGGTCGCTCGCTACAAAAATTTATAGAAAAATAACCATAAGCGCTAGAAGGTTGGCTCTTGGATCTATGGTTAGGTATCATCATCAACAGCCTATTAATCTCCCCACTGCTGGGGCTCAGGCCTACCCTATCAACGAGGGCGTTCGGGCTATAGTCCACCACGCTAGTCCAGTGCGGGTTGGTGGACTTCGTTGGTTTGTATGCAGGTTTCCTCGCGACGTTTTCCTTCACCGTTTAAGAGCAGTCAGTAAATGTACTTAAGTTTCGAGAAAAAACCCATTGGTACATGGCCCAGCTGGGGATCGAACTCCGGACCTTTCGATATGATAGGCCGCGTCTTATCCCCAACGCCACTGACGCTCTGTCTGGTTAGGTATATTTATGTAGTTTTCATACCTGCAGATAACTCATTTCCGCCCGCCCTTAGGTAAATATCGATTTGGAACGCCACATTTAATGGTTCCGCCTTTTTTCAGTTGGAGGTATCGAACCCTAAAAAATGTAAGAGATTCCTGCACAATATGTCAAGGAGATGGGCAGTGGGCCCGAGCGAAACTAATAATCCCAATATAGTTAAACTAGTAGAGTACTTGAGAGTAGTTGAGAGGCAATCGTGAGTATGTAATGAAGTCCGCGCGAGCACACAGCCGGCGGCGGCGCGGCCCGATCAAAGACAAGTCTTCATTTGACTTCTGTATTTCACATATTAATATTCGGCAGTTGTATCAACAAGGTCGAGCGGCGTCGGTGTGGTGGGGAACACGCGGCCCGTCGCGTCGACAGATCTGAATTCAATCCCTGGCCATGCCAATATGTACATAGAAACACTTAAGTACATTTACTGACGGCTCTCAAACGGTGAAGGAAAACATTATGAGGAAACCTGCATACGCCGAAGAAGAAAATTCTTAAACGCATGTGAAGTCCACCGACCCGCACTAGACTAGCGTGGTGGACTATAGCCCGAACGCCCACATTATGAGGGTAGGTCTGAGCCCCAGCAGTGGGGACGTGTTAATAGGCTGATGATGATGATTGATGATATACGTTAAACCCACGCCAACAATACAGACAATTCCGCAAATATCCTCATTCTGGGAAGATTCTAGGGCACGAGCAATCTGGATGGTCACCACCATCTCATCATTTCTGCCGTCAAACTGCAATATGTGGCATTGCAGGTACGCCGCCCTCGACCTGCGACTCTGGTCTCGTTCATTGTACGCCCAGAGGTAGGTCCAAATCAGGTTTTTTGACTTCGTGGGCCGGCCATAATATCTCGTGAATGTTTTCCAGGTGTATGGTGTGTTTCGAGTTTATTATGAATGTCCGGGACCCCCGCGCCGCCCGAGCTTTATGGTGCGTGCTCGGCTTCATGCGCCATTACCGGCACCGCGCGCCAGCGGACTCCGCCACTGCTCACTGTTTATTGTACTTTGGTCACTGTTATATGAAGAACTAGCTTATATATTATTAAGTTATTGCTGACTTTTTCTTTCTGCTCGGCTGCTGGGGGTCGTAACGTGATATTAAATACCCTCAAACCTTCCTCAAGAACTGGTCTATCAAGTTCAAAATGATTTTTTAAAAATCCAACTGTTAGTTAGTTCCAGAGATTAGCGCGTTCAAACAATAAACAAACTTTTTAGTTTTATTAAATTAGTATAGAATAGACTAGCTTTTTCCGGCGGTTTCGCCCGCGTAGAAAAGTTTTTCCCGTGTACATTGTGAAACAGCGCCCTCTATGTAGGCGTTTTGTTACTTAGGGGGTATTAGCGGACGACCCGCGACTTTGTCCGCGTTAAAAAGTAGCCTATATGTTATTCCAGGATATAAGCTATCACTGTACCTAGTTACATAAAAATCTGTTCGGTAGTTTTTGCGTGAAAGAGTAACAAACATCCTCACATCCTTACAAACTTTCGCCTTTTTAATAATAGTAGGAATAGGAACTAGGAAGGATAGGATAGGATAGGATATTTATTACGACTCTTCCGGGAAAGTTAGTCGTCCTGACCCACTCCGAATACCTCTAGGTACTCAAATAACACTTTCTACTTCAGAAACTTTACTTGACGTAATCGATACCGTAGCGAGACGAGTGTACAGCGATTTCATGAGAAGCTTTGCGTTTGCGTATGACGTGGCGTGGGCGTAAGTAGGTAAATGTGTCGAAGGCTTAATTGATTCCATACTCACGAGGCCTCCCAGCCCCGAGCGAAACTGACGTTTAACCGCCGTGTTGACTACACACGCGCTGAACATGTCCACGTGGGTTAGTGAAGTCGACGAGACATGAGGCGGGGCTGCTGCGGAGCGGTGGGTGACGGGGCTCCTCGTTGTAAGGCATCTAAGTAAGTAAGTAAAGTTATTTTTCATTACTCATACTCTGAAAGTAGGTCCGAAGTTGCCTGAGGAGCGGGTTGAAAGTAATACATCTCAGCCCTAGGGAGAATCGCTTTCAACTGACAGCTGTCAAATTATTTTTAAAAAAACTAGTACTATTTTGACATTTCTATTGGACCATGTTCCAACTGTCTATACAGCCACTCAATTACAGCGCGATGTAAAATTGAAATAACATAAAGTTATGTAATAATTAAAAAATATATATTTTTAAATGACTTTATTATAATTATTATTGTCAACTATTTCTTTAAAATAATAAAGATTTGGGCAAAATATTTACCATTTTTTCAATGATGGAAATGAAAAATAATGGCAGAATAGCTGGCCGGCCACAGAAAAAAAACAAAATAGTTGGGAAAGCGGCTATCCGATCTTCATTTGTTTTATCGAGTTGTAGAGTTTTGTTTAAACTTCCGTATAGCAGAGATTTGTATTAACACTCATTTTATGTTTTTGTTTTTACTTTCAATATATTCTTAATGAAAAGCACAGTGTTTCCCTCGGGTTCAAGACTTAATTAGAGGTCCCTCGAACTATTGGCGCCCTCGCTACGCGTCGGGCGCCAAACCCCGTCTCGGGACTTAAATAAGTTACTTTCACCCCTAGGTTAACAATGTACTATATTTCTCCATAATCTAATATACACAGGTGCTTATAGGTACACTTAAAATTATGATTATGCTGGTTATGTTTGTTTATATTAAAGTTATGGAGACTGACGCTCGAACTAAGGAACAAACCCTGTCACTTCGGCACGCCAGGTCTGCAATGAAATACTCATGATTGATCAAGTGTCCGTATATTTTGATTTGATTTTTTACTAATAAACGCATGTCGCAGTCACATTCAAACTGCATGCTAATATTGTTACATCTTTGTGTGAGAAAAAAAAATTTAAGTTGCAGTGAAACTGCGACATCAGTTATTACACTACACTGTAATGGAACACACACATACCTTCACGCTATGTCCCTGACGGGGTGAGCAGAAGGTGCCTAGAATTTATTTTAAGTGCATCAGAAAATAGAAGTCTTGCATCTATTGCTATTTTAGTGGGGATTCCTGCCACCCCTTGCAAACAGTTCTATTCTACATAATCCTAATGCAGTCCACTACCGATACGCCACATTTTTAGTAGAGCCATATAACAATTCTGTCGAAAAGCGAGAGATTATCGAGTCATACGATTTACGATTTTGAATTAAAATGAAAAGTGTTACAAGTCGGATGAGTTGAGGATGCGAGCCGGTCGGAGTGCGTGTAGCACCTCGGTGGCGGTAAACGCTCTAGTTCCCGAGGTCTCCCGCCGGCCGGCCCTGCGCCCGCGCCAACACGCTGCTCTAAGAGCGGGCAGCCATTCCAGCGGCAATCACAGCCGCCGTTTCGTGGCGGTTTGATGCTGATTGCCGATTTCTTCTAGTCGCTTAATGAAACCTAAATACAGTGACCTAACGACCGCTGTATGGGGCAGACAGAACGGAAAAACGCTCGAGCACTTCTGACGTCATTGACAAATGAAACTTAACACCATAGATTAAAGTACAAAATCGTATGCGCTAGGCGACGGTGACGCCTGTGTTGATATTCATACGATTTTGTACTTTAGGCAATAAAAGGCGTTCCCCAAGGATCGTCTCTATCTAATTTAGCTTTTTCACTGCTACTTAACGATCTACCCGCAGCTATAACCGAAGCCCAAATCTTTATGTACGCAGACGACGTGGCAGCTGTCATAACAGCCTCGACGCTCGATGCCCTAGAGATAAAATTGAACTCTGTCGCCAGCCAATTATCGAGCTGGTTTAAACAAAACGGATTAATACTAAATCTCTCCAAAACACAATTCCTCCAATTCGACCTGTCAGGTCGCAAACGTAGGCCACTTGTGGTGGAAGTCACGGGAGTGACGATCGAGCAAGTGCACTCGACGCCCTTCCTAGGTTTTCAATTAGACCAGGCCCTAACGTGGGAACCACACATCGACAAACTCTGTGGAAAACTTGGTAAGGCATGCTTCGCGTTGAGTCGCTTAGCTTCGACACTCCCGAAGGAGACCGTCCGTACATGTTACTTTGCCACCGTGCAGTCGCTCCTACAGTATGGCCTCGAGTTCTGGGGACGCGCTGCCGAATGGGAGCGCGTCTTCAGAATGCAGAAACGCGCCATCCGAGCTATTGCACGGATCCCGTCTGACGACTCTGCCAGACCACATTTTATGGCCCTTGGAATAATGACACTCCCGTGTCTGTTGGTATTCCATGTGGCCATATATGCGCGTCAGAACCTGGACATGTACGGGAGGCGCGGCGACCACCACAGGTACAACCTGCGTAGCGCCGCTAAACTCTGTTCGGTCCCGCACACCGTGGAGAAGGCGTGCCGCACCGTCCGCGCCATGGGCCCCGCGGTATACAACAAGCTCCCAGGGACCATAACAGAGGCGTCCAGTGACGCCATTTTTAAGACTAAATTAAAAAAGTGGCTTGTCGAGCAGGCATTCTACACGTATAGTGAATTCTTAGCTTTTAAGGCTAGTTAGCAAATATGATACCGATCAATGTGACATTTAGATACTACGACTATTTTATTTGACATTTTATTTTTATTGATTTGACATTACACTTACAATTAAGTAAGGCAATGTATTTTATAAAGTTGACCTGTAATGAATATTACTAATAAATTATGTCTATGTCTATGGTGATATTGTGGGGGCACAAAACTCATGACACGACAATAAGCAGCCGGCCGCGCGGGCGCAGCCCGCCGCCGAGCCAGTCGTTCCCCATCACTCGCCCCCCACACTCGTAACACTCGTATATTCATAAGAAAGTATTTGGACAGTAATTAAATACAGTTTATCCAAATAGACTATTTCATTCAACCGACCAGGGAGTAGGAACACCAAATCCTACATTGGTGACCCCGACGTGATTAGTGAAAACTTTTTAGTGTCGGTTGGATTTTTAATTAGGGAGCGACTCGCCCGCCGCGTGGGCTTACGAGTGTGAGGGCGCGATCAACACGCATAAACCGCGAGTCATAAGTGAGCGTTAAGTAAAGTGCGAAATAAAATGCAAAACCCAGCAATCGTACCAGAAGAGAACCCACCTCCAGCAGTCCAGCAGCCAGACATCATGGCTGCCGTATCCATTCAAGCCCGGCTGCCAGACTTCTGGAAAGAGCAGCCCAGGCTCTGGTTCGTCCAGGTCGAAGCGGTACTGCACCCGCAGCACATGAGTGACGAGGCGAAATACAACCTCGTCGTGGCAAAACTCGACCGGGAAATAATACTGCAGGTGAGCGACCTTCTGGCAGAGCCACCCGTAGCTAACAAATTCGGGGCGCTGAAAGCCAGGTTGCTAGAAATTTACGAGGAGTCGGAGGCGCGGAAGGTGAAAAAACTAATGACCGAGATGGAGTTAGGCGAACAAAAGCCGTCGCAACTCCTGCGCCGGATGAAGGATCTCGCCAAGGGCAGGGTCACGGAGGAGACCCTCACCATACTGTGGCAGAACCAGTTGCCCACAGCAGTGCAAGCCGTACTGGCCGTAGCGGAAAAGGAACTCACGGTCAAGGCCACCATCGCCGACAAGGTAATCGAGGCGACAACCAGCGGAGGCAGCATAGCATCGGTGAGCGGTCCGAAAACCTCGACCAGCAAGGATACAGACTTAGTAGCAGCGATCGCCAGGCTAACAACAAAGCTGGACGGAATGGAGAGGACCCGAGGGAGGTCCCGCAGAAGAGAGTCCAACGACCATGCCAGGACAGGATCGAGAGCTCGCAGCAACCGCAGAAGCCAGTCGCGGGACAGGAAAGCGCCCAGTGACGTAGGCAGGTTATGTTTCTTCCACTACCGATTCAAAACCAAGGCGAAGAAGTGCATACAGCCGTGCGCCTGGAAAAATGAAAGACAACAGGGAAACTAAAAGAGGTACAGTCGGCCGCGGGAGACTGTACCACCACCGAAAAAAACCGCTTGTGCATAACAGACAAAAAGTCAGGTTTACGTTTCTTAATAGATAGTGGAGCAAATGTCTCAGTGTTACCTAAAAGTGCAGTGTATAAAAAGTCAAAACTAAACGATAGTGCAACTTATTGTCTATACGCAGCGAACGGCACCGAAATTCGGACATTCGGGTTGCATACGCTAGAGTTAGATTTAGGTTTAAGACGAGCGTTTATGTGGACTTTTATCATAGCGGACGTTAAGCAGCCCATCATTGGGGCAGATTTTCTGGTAAAATATCGGTTACTAGTCGACTTAAGTAGACGGAAACTGATTGACCAAGTGACGACGCTAAATACGATAGGCACTGTGACAAAATGTAAAAACGAGACTGTGACAACCCTAGACTCTAAACATCCGTACTGTGATTTGTTATCTAGATTTCCAGAGATAACCAAGCCGATGTCGTTCAAAGAGGCACCCAAACACGGCGTCGTACACCACATCGAAACAACTGGACCCCCAGTGCATGCGCGCGTCAGGCCGCTACCACCGGAGAGGTACCAAAAAGCGAAGGAAGAATTCCAGGTAATGCAGGATCTGGGCATCTGTAGGCCTTCAAAGAGTGCGTGGGCTAGTCCACTACATATAGTTCCAAAAAAGAACGGCCAAATCCGGCCCTGTGGTGATTACCGTGCGCTAAACGCAATCACCCAGCCAGACAGATACCCAATCCCTAGATTACAAGATTTTACTTATATTTTAAAGGACAAGTCAGTGTACACGCGTTTAGACCTCAACAGGGCATACCATAACATTTGCGTGGCCCCAGAAGACATCCCAAAAACAGCAATAGCGACCCCATTTGGTTTATATGAATTCGAACGTATGACGTTCGGATTGCGAAACGCAGGCGCTACATTTCAACGTTTCATGAATGACACAGTATTACACGGTATTAAGTGCATAAGCGACAGCGGAAAAGATCAGGTCGGATCAGATTTTCTTTTTTGGTATATCGATGACGTCATAATAGCATCCGCGTCCGAGGAAGAACATAGGGAACATTTAAAACTTATTTTCGAAAGATTCGAAGAATATGGCATTACTATAAATTTATCTAAATGTAGTTTCGGTCAAAGCAAAATTGAGTTTTTAGGTTTCGAGGTTTCAGCAGACGGAGTGAAACCAATACCGGAGAAAGTGAAAGCGATTTCGGATTTCCCAAAACCTAAAACGGTAGAAGAACTCAGAAGATTTCTAGGTATGATGAATTTTTATAGGTCTCATTTACCCAAAGCAGCGAGGCATCAAGCAGAACTTAATAAATTCTTGCATAATTCCAAGAAAAGGGACAAAACGCCCATACCTTGGACCGAGCGAACAGACGATGCATTTATCGCTTGTAAAAACAGTTTGCTCGAAGCCGTAACATTATACTTCCCGTCTTGCGATACACCTTTATCAATTATGGCGGACGCATCGGATGACAGTGTAGGCGCCGTCCTACATACGCTTGTAGACGGAAATTTAAAACCGTTAGGTTATTATTCAAAAAACCTCAGCGATACGGAAAAGCGATAGAGCACCTACGATAAAGAATTATTAGCAATATATCTAGCTGTCCTACACTTCAGATATTTGGTAGAAGGACGAAAATTTACAATCTTTACAGACCATAAACCTCTGATCTACGCGTTCACAAAATTAGGTAGCGCTAAAGAAGTACCGAGAAGGACGCGTCAGATTATGTTTATAGGAGAATTCTCAACGGATATTCAGCATGTATCGGGACATGACAACAGCGTAGCAGACTGTCTATCCCGAAGTGGTGTTGAAACAATATTGTGTCCATCACCAATAGATTACGTAGAAGTGGCCAGGGAACAAAGTAGCGATAAGCAGTTGCAAAACATTCAGGCCGAGAACAGCTTACGGTTTAAAAAGATCATATTGCCAGGTAGCAACGTACCTATCGTGTGCGAAACATCCACAGATAAGGCACGTCCGTACCTACCTGAAATGTTTAGACGAACAGCATTTGACAGTGTGCATAACGTTAGCCACCCAGGGAGCCGTGAGACTAAAAGGTTGATGCAAGAAAGGTATTTCTGGAAGAAGATGAATGTAGATGTAGGCACATGGGCCAAAACCTGCGTTCAGTGCCAGAAATCCAAGGTCAATCGTCACACAGAGTCGGCGCTAGGGCAGTTCGAACCAGCAGCGCGCTTCGAACATTTACATATAGACTTAGTAGGTCCCCTACCGACAACGGAGCAGGGTTATAGGTATTGCGTAACCATGGTAGACCGTTTTACCAGATGGCCAGAAGCAGTACCGGTAAATGATATGACCGCTGAAACAGTAGCCAGGGCAGTATATGAGACGTGGATATGTCGTTATGGATGCCCAGCCAGACTGACGTCCGACCAAGGTACGCAATTTCAAGGTCAATTATTTAAAGAGCTAATGACACTGCTAGGAATAAATAAAATAAGGACAACTCCTTACCACCCACAAGCTAACGGGTTAGTAGAACGATGGCACAGATCCTTTAAAGCAGCTTTGACAGCTCGTTTATTAGGTAAGTCGTCATGGGCAGATGAACTGTCAACAGTAATGTTTGGTCTGAGAGCATCCGGCAGAAGCGACACAGGAGTGAGTGCAGCAGAAATGACGTTAGCACACACGCTAAGACTCCCAGGAGAGTTCTTCAGCGAGGTAAGTAAGTCAAGTACCAGCGACGTGTACACGTACGTAGACAGGTTAAGAGGCGTAATTAGGAGCCTGCGGCCTGTGTCAAGAGTATCGAGCAACACACGTCAGATGTTCGTACATAAAGACTTGGAGTCATGCACCCACGTGTTCGTACGAAGAGATGCAGTGAGGAAACCATTAACACCTGCGTACGATGGCCCATACCGCATCATAGGCAGACATGGTAAGGTAGTAGAAGTACAGTTACCTAACAGGACCTCACGGATATCAATTGACAGACTTAAACCGGCCTACTTATTAAATGACGACCTAAAAGACAGTGTGACGCAACCGACGCGTAGCCACAGCGTAGCACCCGATGGAGGGCAAAACGTAGACAAGCCCGTAGCGGGCAGTGACGCACCAACTAAGGCTACGAATATATCATTGCGCAAAACGCGCAGTGGCCGCACAATCAGGCCACCCGTGCGATTTAGCTGACACAACTTGGACTGTGGACTGACATCGACAATGACTAGAAGTTAACTAGCATAAATAGTAATAAGCAATATTCTGTATTTTTAAATAAAAATGTAGTTGCATATATATGAGAGCACAAGCGAGCGACAACGCATTATGACAATAACCATGGGTCAGACTCAGAGCAAAGACGAAGTCATCATCGCCCAATCCGGCGCGAATTACGCGACCGCGACATTTGAAGAAAAACTGAATAGAATCTCCATACTGTTGTTAGTAGTACTAGCCATTGTGGCCGTGATTATATTTTTCTGCATTTATAAAAGGTGCAAAAGGGGCACCGAAGGCTGGATGAGAAACCAAATAGTCCGCCTGCAACCCATGGCATCACCACCTACAATGACTGCGGTGTTGGCGCAACCAGGAAAGGGGCCCAATCCGTCGCAGGTCATCATTTCATAGGTGCAGTACAGTTGTGCAGTGTTTTCTAAAATGAACAAAGTGCCGTCTCTCATATATACGCAAAACTTTGTGCAACAATATGTATAATGTGAAAATTTTGACTATAGGTATTTTCTCTCAATAATGTAAAATTATTAGTCCAAAATAATAAACAATGTGACCAGTTAATATCCAAATATGCAATGTAATTTTTTGAAATTGTATTTTTATAAAATATTTGTGTCCGTAAAAAAACTATACACGCATATTAATGCACCAAAAGATTATTATAAATTTGTAGTGCAGTATATATTTAAAAAAAAAAAGGTATAGATTATTAGTAGCGAGCGACCGATGACATCACGCAAGCGATAACTCGTGTCGACGGCCGTTAGACGGCGCGTCAGCAAAATAATCGAGCGCACTGCGCGCATGGTGTCAGCGGCGCGCAATAGCAAGCTAACTAACATATTGTTGTACTAGTATTTAAGATTTTGTATTTTGAAAAATTTTATGAAAAATTTTTGTTTTTAGGGGAGAGTGATGTGGGGGCACAAAACTCATGACACGACAATAAGCAGCCGGCCGCGCGGGCGCAGCCCGCCGCCGAGCCAGTCGTTCCCCATCACTCGCCCCCCACACTCGTAACACTCGTATATTCATAAGAAAGTATTTGGACAGTAATTAAATACAGTTTATCCAAATAGACTATTTCATTCAACCGACCAGGGAGTAGGAACACCAAATCCTACAATATTATGGTTCATTTGTCAATTACTTTAAAAAGTTCTCGAGCATTTTTCCGTTCTGTCTGTCTCGACTCCTAAAAGCTAAAGATTAATTCCTGCGGGTGCACGACTCAACGCATTTGCGAGTTTTTTTTGCTACAAATGCATTATAATGCAGGATTCACTCGCCATGGTCATCAGTCTTTTGACGACCGAGAATGCGCAGATCAAGTGCCTCATTCACTCCAAATAAAACCGAAGTGCGGTCTAGATTACTGCATTGCTTGCACCATCTAAATCATCGATTTCCATTTCATATAATGGATATAATACGTAAACGAGTATTATGTGAGAGTCTTCGATCGTTCCGCGAGCAGTACCAGTACTCAATAACAATAGATCGGTGCATTACGGAACGAAACGGAGAGTGTAGCGCCGGCCGGTACAAGAAAGCGCACTCAGCGGGGGGACGGGGGGAGACAGGACTAGAGGGGGGACGGGGAGGAGGGAGGGCAGGCTGGGAGTGTTTGAATGTCCACAATGAGGAATGTAAGCTGCTGCTCACTGGAGACGATGGTCGTCGGCCCGTTGACCTCCATGCAGATTTGGACGAGCCTATTTGACCGAGCGAGCGAAGCGTCTAAGTTTCGAGATTGGCCAAAAATGCTATTGTCCGTCTGTCCTTCTTTCTGTCTGTCTGTAATTCTTTACAGGTCGCATTTTTCCACCGATTTTGACGAAAATTTGGCGTGGGTATAAATTAATTAAGCCGACAAAATGAGTAGAATAAAATTTTGAAAAAAATTTTTTTTAGACTACCTACCAAAGTGGGAGTGAACTTTTTTTTCTTGTGAATCCCATAGTATGGGGTATCGTTGGATAGGTCTTTCAAAAATATCGCGGGTGTGTGAAAAACATTTTTCGATTCAGGGATCCGTTTGCGAAATATTAAGTTGGTAATTTTTGTCACTTTAGTACTTAATCTGTCACCAACTGCAAAATTGACTTTTGTTCGTTTTTTTAGGTTTTGGTTTATAAGGACTGGCGAGGTCTACTGTTCTCACGGACTACTAGTAATATATCCCAGCCCTATCATTAATATAATATAGTTTTAATATGCCCAGGACTTCCCTCTAGACGAGGGCGTACGGTCCACCACCACGCTAGCGTTGGCGCCTATAGCGAATCCTTCTTCGATTCTTCTGCAGGATTCCTCACGATGTTTTATTTCACCGTTTGAGAGCAGTCAGTAAATGTACATAAGTTTCGAGAAAGCCCCATCGGTACATGTCACGGCCGGGGAATGGAACTCGGACCTCCCGGCGTGAGAGGCAGTCTTCCACACTCGCCACTGACGCTATAATGTTAATTAAGTATTTTCATTACTCATACCCTGAAAGTAGATCTGAAGTTGCCTGAGGAGCGGGTTGAAAGTAGTACATCTCAGCCCTAGGGAGAATCGCTTTCAACTGACAGCTGTCAAATTATATATAAAAAAACTAGTACTATTTTGACATTTCTATTGGACCATGGTCCAACTGTCTATACAGCCACTCAATTACAGCGCGATGTAAAATTGAAATAACATAAACTTATGTAATAATTAAAGAATATATATTTTTAAATGACTTTATTATAATTATTACTGTCAACTATTTCTTTAAAATAATATAGATTTGGGCAAAATATTTACCATTTTTTCAATGATGGAAATGAAAAATAATGGCAGAATAGCTGGCCGGCCACAGAAAAAAAACAAAATAGGCGGGAAAGCGGCACTCCGATCTTCATTTGTTTTTTCGAGTTGTAGAGTTTTGTTTATAGTTCCGTATAGCGGAGATTTGTATTAACACTCATTTTATGTTTTTGTTTTTACTTTCAGTGTATTCTTAATGAAAAGCACAGTGTTTCCCTCGGGTTCAAGACTTATTTAGAGTCCCTCGAACTATTGGCGCCCTCGCTACGCGTCGGGCGCCAAACCCCGTCTCGGGACTTAAATAAGTTACTTTCACACCTAGGTTAACAATGTACTATTAATTTAAAATGTAAAATCGTAAATACAATTGGGCATGTAAACGCCTTAAGCTTACAATTAAAATACACCAGGTTCGTGTGTCCCCGGGCGCTGGTGTCCCCGCCACTATTCATGTCAAGCTCCGCTCATTGCGATAATGTCCATATTAAACAAAATTGTTAAGACGGGGTCTCCGTCTTGTGTTGATTGTTGTGGAACCTTTTGTGTTAGGAGGCGCCCATCGTGCGCAGACGTCTTGTTATGACTACCATTAACTAATCTGTGTTACGTCGGAGTGCTCAGCCGGGGTCTAAGTGATCCTATTCTTTCGATTGCAGCAACCAATTAAAATGAAAACAAATGAGTTAGGTGCAAAATATGGAATGACCTTCCCTCTGACGTTTTTCCACAGCGCTACGATATGGGGTCCTTCAAGAAGAGAATCAAAAGAGCCTTTCAACCTTGGCCGGCGCCGCACCAGCACCCCCCGGGTGTTGCAGGCGTCTGTGGGCGGCGGTGACCTCTTAACATCAGGAGGTCCGCCGGCTTGTTGCCCCCGTACCAATAAACTGTGACTAAGGGCTTCTTTCACCACTTCCTGATATTGTTATAGATAGTAATCTTAGTGATAAACTAATCTATCAGATAAATCTGTGTGATAGACTATATAAAATATATAAGATATAGGCAATCAGATACCTGTGAAACCAAAAAAACAGGCTATCTGTCAGATAACCTGCAGATAGGGTATCTATGACTTTATCAGCAAGCGGTGTAAGAGGCCCTAAATCTAGTTGTTGGTGTGGAAAAATCCCTAAACAGCGGAATAAATACTAGTATCTCACAATACAGCTTTACTTCATCAAAATCGGAAACGTAATCACATGTAATCTAGAGAGGAAATCGTGGCTACGGCCGTGTTTGTTACCGAGTCTTGTAACCAGCTACTTATTTCCTTGTAACCAAGTTACGAAACAAGAATCATTCTGACGGACGTCGGTTTTGTTACAGATGTGACCATAGTAATTATAATGGTATACTGATGGTGCTTATGCCCCGCGACCGGGCCGATTAAATTATGCTTATTTCGTAGCTTGGTTACAAACAAAGAAAAAAAATTCTTCGTTTGTAGCTGGTTACAAAACTCGGTTACAAACACGGCCGGAGCCGAAATCGTATTAAAAAAAGGCATTGATTAGACATAATTCCCTCATTTTCTTTTATTTTCACACGAACTCCGTATTCCATCACTCGGTGTCTCCGAAAGCAATCAGTTCAGTGTATGTATGTGTATGTATGTATGTATGTATGAGCGAGCACTACACTCGGTACACAAATCAGCCGGATTGAGGCGGGCACGGGGGCTGCCTGGAGCCCTACTCCTGAATCGCTCGCCTCGCTTCGAGCGGTCGATTCTACTGATTTTTGTATCCAATGTAGAAGGAAAATCTATAGAGTCGACCGCTCCAGGCGAGGCGAGTGATTCAAAAATAACGGACCTGGTTACTTTCCGCACTACCCGCGGATTGGATGAGACTTGACTCGGTTTACAATTGAGACAGTGCTTGAAGCACCTTCAACTTGCAATGTTAAGCTTCATACCTTAACTAGCTGTTTCCAGCGACTTCTCCCGCGGGAGAAACCCTTTCTTAGTGCACGTCAGAGCTATGGGAACCTTTGTGCAAATTTTCAAGTCTCTAGGCTCAGCGGTTTGGGCGGCGCGTTGATCGGCCAGTCAGTGGGTCAGTGTCTTTTTTATATACTACTAGCTGTCGCCCGCGGCTTCGCTCGCATGGGATAAATACCTATAAACCATCCGGAAGGCATTATCTGAATGATAGTGAAAACCGCATCAAAATCCGTTGCGTAGTTTGAAAGATCTAAGCGTACAGCGACTTTGTTTTTTACTGTGTAAATAAAAAAATATTGAATAGTTAGTACACAACTGTTTTATAATGAAGAGTATTAAAACATGTGTAATTATGTGCCTTTAACTGCACATAACACAGATTTCTGAAATCTGCGACACATCTTTTAAACTACTCAACGGATTTTGATGCAGTTCTCACTATCACCAGATAATTTATTCTTTAGTGGTTTATAGGTACTCAACCGAAGATCTTTTAAAGAATTAAGGCAGGGGATCTGGTCTGCACCTAGACTCTTCAAATGGATGAAGCACGGCTGATAGAATTTTGAAAGCCCTACAGAATGGCATTACAAAAAAAGTACAGTGGAGTTCACGTCAACTTATACAGAGCACCGTCGTTACGATTTACGCAATAGGAGCGTTGCAAGTGTAAGGAGGACCTGCTGTGTGATTCTGTAAAGTACGAATTAAAACTCGACCATCACATCGCAAGTCACTCACTTCACTTCGCATCCGATCATGAAAGACCTTGATGTCGCATTGTGTAAACAAATACAAGCTACAAAATAAACACTTCACCTGCGAAGTAAAGTGAGTATTGAACTGTGAATCATTGAGTTAGAGACCGATCTCATTGCGGATTCAGGATCGAGTTGCACAAATACGCTTACAGAATAGCAGGGCTGAGCTCCACTGTACAACCATATTTTTCCTTTAGTCTTCATTTGACATTGTTTCAAGAGGCGAGGTTGACATGACAGCACTAATATGTCCCACGCCGTATTACGTCGTGTCCTGACGCGTGAGAGTTCCACTGTGCTAACTAAATTGCTCGTGCTATTGTTTTTTTCATGGTTCCGTAGTGCGACAAGGAACCTTTTCAGTTTGTCCGTCAGCCCCCAGTCTGTCACACCATCATTACGAATGTAATTTAATCGTAAGTACAAAATACACTACATTGGTGTTTGTGTTTTTATTTATTTTATTTTTATTGCTACGGGGGCAACAAGCAGGCGGGCCTCCTGATGTTAAGAGGTCACCGCCGCCCGCAGACACCTGCAACACCCGGGGGGTGCTGGTGCGGCGCCGGCCAAGGTTGAAGAGGTCTCTGTGTGTCGGTGGTAGGAGCTTTTGTTAGGGCTGGTCTTCTCAAATGAGGCAGTATTTAGATCAGCTGAATCTTTTGCGGGGTATATCCCGTCATTTCAAAGTCAACAATGTGTGTAATGTAATTTTCTGTAATTTCTAAAATCTAAACTGAGCTACAAATTTAATGTATTGACTGACTCGCTAATATTATTTCCACAATTCTGTGACGACTGAAGAACACTGTTCGAGTAATGGAGTGAATATTGTAAAAATTAATTACTACGGAACCCTACACTATGCGCGGTCCGACGCACCTTGACCGGTTTTTTTATTCATCAGTGTTGAATAAAAAACTGTTTACTTTCTGAACCTCGTATCTCCGAAATGAACTTAACTTAACTTACTTTATTTGGTGGTTAAGTTTATATAAACTTGTGACTGTGATGAGGTAGAGAAAGCACCTAGCACTTCCGAAAACTTTTGTAGTCGAAACCCGAAAAATTTCGACTTGCGCGGTGTTGTTGGCTGGCCGATTATATCTTTATAACTTATTGATCCACAATTACATTCGTAAATATGAACAATGCGGCCTTGGCTTCTGAAATAGGGAGTCCTGTGGACCTGGGATCTTCTGTTTGCTAGGCAGGTAGGTATTCGATGAATGTTATTTGCAGTTTATGTCAATTATTTAATGTGGTATCAACTTTATAACACACTAGCCGATGCGCCGCGACTTCAATTATACTATTTATATGTTATTCAAAATTTTTAACCCGTTCTAATCATGCCAATTTCTTAGTTTTAGAGTTTGTCAATAGATGGCGTTAGGTGTATTTTACACCCCGCTATCATTTGGTTCTTCGCAACTTAAATGAGATAAGCGTGCAAATTATCCACCAGTTTTACCTCTTTATTATTATTATTAGTATAGACATTGTTCGTTGATTTGTAGAGGCGTGGAAACAAGAGACTTGATAAGGACGAAGTGGGAAGCGGGGGGGGGGGGGGGGGGGGGAAACAGTAGGAATGAATTGAAATAAAACGATATTCGGCTTCCGAATGAACTTTTATTGGACAAACATCAACCTCAGAGAAGCCGACCTTACATCAAGTTTACTAATAAAATACAATTAATTATCTAACTAGAATTACATATAATATGTATACATACACCGTCCCAAACGCCAACACCGCACGTGTGTGCAACACAGCACAGCACAGCACAGCACAGACTAACACAGGTAACTCTAGAAGGTGACGCAGTAAGAGCTATATTTGTACGTTAAGAATTTCCGAATACAATTCAAATTTCAAGTGTTTTTGGTTCAGTGCTGCCAACTGCCAAAAAGCGAAACAGACAATTTTAAATTATACAAACAAGAACCTATAGTGTGAAACTTAAATGATCTACAGATCTAATTGAAACTTCAAAAACGCGGTTTTAGTAATAAAAGATAATGTAGCGGTAAGTTGACAACACTGATTCATCGAGGCGAACGCAATAGGAACTGATACCGCCAAAGTATCGATAATTCACTTCACTGGTTGGGAGTGAAGCGAATTATACGCGACAATAAATAAACACATGAATAAACTCAAACAAATCAATAACAGATAGAATTGAAGCCGAGTCAGCGAATAATTTGAAATAATTAGTTTTCACCAGCGATCAATCAGAGGACAGAGAGTATTCTTACAGATATGATGGCCGCAGTAGAAGTACACGTAGTTTATAATTATATTATTATATTACAGGGTTGGTTGCCGGTTGTGTGGGTCTAGGCCTCGTCCCGCGTCGTGCTGCCGTCTGCAGGGGAAAAGAACATGTTAGCAAAAAACTGATAATATATATAAACACCTCACCTATAGTCATATGGTCTTTCAAAATTGACTGCATTAACTTTTTACAGGACGTAATATTCAAATTTGATTTTAAATTATTGAGCTACATATATAGTTTTAAATGCAAAATAAATTTATTTATTTATTTATTTATTTATTTATTTACTTATAAGAAGATTACAACTTTTATAGCCTAAATTAAGAAAAGAAACTTTTACATGTATGTTAGTCAATTACAATCTTCGCATATAGATTCTGAGCTCAAACCATAATACAGACATAAAGGAGAAAAATATATATATATAATAAATTAAAGAGATGATGTAAGTATTGTAAAATGCACAAAATAACGATGACGTAAGATTTTAAAAAAAGTTTTAAAATACAAAATGTAGAAAAAAAAGTTATTTTGTGCAATGTACATAAATCCCTCTAGACTTTTGCAGTTAATTTTGCAAGACCTTGTATTTAAAAACACATCACTTATATATTTACAATTCGAGTGCGATCCCTGCTGAGGCAACTTTGTGTATTGATCTGAGTCTGTGTTGTGAGTTCCTTTGAGATTCGTAGTATGGAATGAAACGAGTGTACATGTACCTAGGTACATTGTTGCATTGTACTTGTAAGTAATGAATATACGCTTTTAGGACCTGCTTATACTAAGCAAGACAATCTTGACAAGTAAACTTCGTGTCTTTTATTTTTTACAAGTTTAGCAGAGATTATTTAGAGAGATTATTTTTTAGAAATAATCTGAAATAAAAAGAGTAATATTAGACATTGTTACTTTTAAGTTTTAACCCACTTTCCTACTCTTAAACCTTATTTTGTAAAATTTCTTGAGGCTTTCGACGTTCTTTAAATGCAGGCTCGATATGTCCTGTTGGCTTTCCAAGGAGATTTAAACCCACTGGTAACCGGCCTCTAAGCTCAACTTCTGTTCGGTTCAATATTATTGTACTTAGTATCGAAGTGTCGCTTCGCAGTGAGCGGGCGGCGGCGGCGGCGCCGCGTGATTAACCCCTAAGCTCGACTTGTTTGTAACTTTTCAATTGTGTTTGTATTTATTCCGAGGCCTAAGTCCTCGGCGATTCGCTCGCCGCGGGGTAAGGCCGGTTCCAGGACACAGCGGATGCCCCGAGGCGCGGCCGCGGTCTCGAATTAACTAACGTCCTCGCACGCTACAACGAAAATGATCAACGAAATGTAATTAAACATAAAACCGTTACATTACCCTTGATTTCAATAAAATTATCCTGTTACAATCTTGACCAGTTTACGCAGCAAGCTATCATCGTTTTTAAAACTTCAATGCGTTTAATAAACTGTCAAATGGATTTTAATAAACGCTATCCACATTTACTATAGACCAATTAATATTTCATGCTGGAAATGTATTTTCAGTCTCTGTTATAGACTTTTCTGTAGGTATCTGGTACCTCGCTTCGCTCAGAGGATCAGCCTCACCATTCAGCGGGATGATGCCGCCAGCCTACTGGGCACGCTCCCTTTCTGATTCATGTTTAGTTTATTATATTTAAAAGTTTATAGTAAGCGTGGTCATTTTTTATTTTGCTGGCGTTGCTCGTAGCAACTATGATGTGGAGGTGGTGTTTGCGCCCTGGGGCATCCTCCGCGCACTGAAACCATCCTAAACCAAAGCTCCGTGGAGACGTTTGCCGGAACAATTAGTCACATCGCTGCGCAAATTGTTCACTCAATTGTTTCTTTAATTAACTCCAGCCGCGAGTTCTTGCTTTATTTTATTTGGTAATATCATAGGGATTCCAACGATTAACTCTCTGAAAGTTGAGGAAATTTAACTGTGAACGAATTAAATTGAGCTTTTTCTTGAAATACGTTAAGTCACGAGTCGCGTGTTCATAGGGGCTCTTTTCTAAGGGAGTCACGAGTCGCGTGTTCATAGGGGCTCTCTTCTAATAGAGTCACGAGTCGCGTGTTCATAGGGGCTCTCTTCTAAGGGAGTCACGAGTCGCGTGTTCATAGGGACTCTCTTCTAAGGGAGTCACGAGTCGCGTGTTCATAGGGGCTCTCTTCTAAGGGAGTCACGAGTCGCGTGTTCATAGGGGCTTTCTTCTAACGGAGGGGGATAGGAGTCCATGATTCATTCTAATAAAGTAGCTCTACAAAAATTGCTTGCGGATCTGTTCAACTGCATTATTGTGAGTAACAAACATACACATTTTATTCGCTAGTGTCTCGAACCCCAGAGGTATTTCCTCCTGAGAACAGGCAACTTATGTACGGTCGACCGCACGTCAGTGGAAACAAAACCAGTATAAACAGGTCTCTGATAGTATTGAAAATCCCCACTAAGCCAGGCCAGCCCAATGTTAAGTGTTTCCAGTGACATGCGGTCGACTGTACAAGTTCGTCCTAATCTATTTATTATACTCATTTGTCAACAGGAAAATATATTCATGGCGTAGGGAACCTTAGTAGGAATTAGACAAGTGTACGTTAATAGTCCCACACCCACGAGGTGGACCGACGATCTGGCGAAGGTCGCTGGACCCAGCTGGATGAGGTCCTTGGGGGAAGCAGTGGTCGTCTGCAGGCTGAGATGATGATGTTAATAATTATGATTATATCATGGAACGTATTGCAAAAATTATTATTGAAATTTTGTTGAATTCCTAAAACATTTCCTAGAAATACTTACCTAATTGTTGATGAAGTGAAGTCCGCACGTTTATCCTACCATAGGCTACTATGACTCCCTTCACATTATAATATTTCTTCTAGAGAGCTTGCACTAAAATGTTTACACACACCGCGACTGCCTAAAGTTTCCCCGGGCCCCGCAAGCCTCCTCCGAGGGAAGCCTACAAATTGGAACAAACGATGGGATTACCATGTCCCACCCTGTATATGTAATATTTGCGTGTAACGCGCTCCGCCGCAGCAACCGCACCACCCTGTATGGAAGCTATGATAAAACCGAGTTGGTAATACATCTAACACCCGACGAGTTAGCCTCAGTATCAAACTTACTGTGTCCCGGGAGCTGGCGTCCGATTACGTAAGTTATAAAGTTATCTACATATCCTTTAGTATGTGGACGTCATTTTTTGATTTTCTAGAAATCACTCATACCTATACATATATATACGTGATAATAGCCTACAGCGTCGACACCCGATCGGGTCGCGTCACATTCTGTAGACAATATTAACAAAACCCGATCGGGTGTTTTAACACTCTGAGGGATATAAATTATATACTAAATAAGGCCCATGGGCTTTTTTCCTCCATTCGAGGTCACCACTCCACTTTCAGGGAACTTTTTGTGTGAGATCTGATGGTGACTGTCCGGAGTATACGGATGGAGAAGTCCCGACTGCCGTACATACCTAACTGATCGATCAGGCAGGTCGTTTTTACCACCAGTCAGAAAAAAAAAATCAATACAAGTATTTATGCTCCGAAAAGCCTCAACCCACAACTGGTCTGACCTTAAATTCTGTCAAAATTCGCTGCCAGACCATTCTCAAGTATAGACTTACCAAGTTATCTGTGAACTGGAGGGTGGCTCTGCCATCGCTCCATGCCATTTTGTTCTGACGGCCGAATGACATTCTGCGTAGTTACTGATTCTGCCACTTCACAGATAACTTGGTACAATAACGTTCAAGTTTACGTCAAAGTTCTCACTTTGACCTGCATTACCTAATTGTCACCGGGTTGCCAGGTAGAAGGCGATAATGTCGGATTTGTATTTGTTGTTGTATCTTTGGGTTGTTCGTGTTGTGTCATCTCGTTATCCTCCGAAGTGACAGATTTGTCTGCGGAGTTACTTTGGGATCTGTTCACTCTTATGTTTAAACATGCCTTTATACACCACACTTCACAAATACGATTCTCTTACAACATCGTTTCTACAATTTTACAAGAGTTTCAACATAGACTAGTGCATGTGAGTTAAATTGTGAAGAGAGACAGAAGAGTGTCGTTTCAAATGTGAAGCGGAAAGAGGGTGAGAGGAAGAGAGAAGAAGAAGTTCTACCAAACTAAATACAGCATCTAAATACAGCACAATCTACTCGGAGGTCAATACAGAAGATAAATATGGCGAGACAGAAGATGGGCTACAGCACGGGCGCGGCAGAGATGGTGCCATAAGATATTCAATGATATGATCAGTGATCACAGACAGTCTTTTTTCAATCCCGGGTTGTTTGTTGATTTTTCTGCGGGAATTGTTGAAGCTTTTGAGCGAGACTTGATGAGTCAATAGTCAAGATAAGTAAGTACCCTGGTCCAAGCGTCCAGTCAAAAATATATTTTTGGTATACATAACGCGCGTATTTTAAA
The DNA here is from genome assembly GCA_949699065.1 of Metalampra italica. NCBI lineage: Eukaryota > Metazoa > Arthropoda > Insecta > Lepidoptera > Oecophoridae > Metalampra > Metalampra italica. The sequence goes on from OX452989.1 coordinate 224,038, forward strand.
TATCTTTCAAAATTAATTGCAAAAACTTTGAGGGATTTATGTATTACTTAGGTCCTTTACGATAAACACAATTTTATTTTAATAATTCAAAAAATATGTTTTTTTTCTACATTTTGTAGCACTATTTCAAAATACTTTTTAATTATGTTCAGCTAACGTTGGTTAGGTCATGTGCTTACAGACGTTATTTCTATAATTTATTTCGGATTTACGTCGATTTACACGAAAATTTATACAGAATCTTTCATTTTAACACCTTCATGTATGTTTTTTAAAAAGTTTGTGTAGTTAATTTTGAAAGACTTTATAAAGTATTTATAACTATCAAGTCTTGTTCATAAGCGTCAATCAGATGCAGTGCTGGGTGCGGTGCTAGATACGACAAAAGGAACATCTGATGGTGCCAGTCTCATGGTATGGATGTACGTCCGCACGCGGAGCTGGGCGTGCAGGAAGCGGCACCGTTACCGTGCTCGTCGCGGGCGGACGCGGGCGCGGCGTCGGGCGCGCCCCACGGCCCGCGGGCGCGCTTGCCCCACATGCCTCTTAAATTCGTCCAGCCGGGTTCCCGCTTCCAGTAATACGCTCCTGTAGGGTCACATGCGACGTTGTCATTGGAACATCTACGGGTCTACGGCGAGGTGGTGAGGCTCGCACCTTTTTATAGGAAAGGTTATAGTGACAGGGTATCAAGAGACAGTATGGGCCAAACGCCTCATTCGAAATAACTAAAATAGCGGAAAGTATTTAAACTAACGTCGCTACTGCCGATTACCTACTTGAAATTTCTAGCAATATTTTGTCAATGAACTAAATTTTTTTCTAAACACCAAATTACACTGAAAACGTTCGCTGATTGAATTAATGTAAAATCATAGCTTTTAACGGTTGAAAAATGTCTGTAAACGCCGCGCAAAAGTGTGTGCCGGCGGCCATATTGGGCCCGGCTTAATTTAAAGCGCGGCCGAGCGCGAATTATGTCTAATTCGCTTCAATTTGCTGCGATTCCAACTCCTGCCTTGAAGGGTCCTACTCATTAACGTTTCTGGATATACCTTGCGAAATCATTTTACATTTTAATTAAGAAGCGAATGATATTTCGAGGACTAACTACTAACTAGCTCTAACATAAATTGGAGCAAGAAGAAGCCTATCATACCTCCTGGCTGGCTGCAGTCGGCCAGTGTTAGCTGGCACTTGGGAGTCGTCGCGATCTTAAATGTACTTTTCCCGATTTTTTGTCCTATAGTTTGTTGTTGTATTCTACACTATCTTACTCTCGTAAGTGTAAAACATGTCTGCTTTCCTTTTTAAAGTCTAGTTTTTATCCTATGATTTTGCGTACTGGTGTTTTTATTTCATAATCAATTTATCGCGTAGCAATTCTAGGTACTTTTTGAACCTCATTGAAAATGTATGTTTGTAACACAACTTCACCTACTAATTATATGTCAAACAGTATTCACACGTGCCATTGTGTCGGCACCAAGCTGGGTGTAAACTTCTACAACACACTTTATTTCAGCTCTTTTATTAAACCACTTCTCGTGAAATAATGTGCTATTTTGAACTCTACCCCAAAGAGTTACGACGCAAATCATAATATATCGCACGGAGCGTTCAATTTGAATGCAGAAACTTTTCGCATAACGCTAATTATGTAATTGGTTTCGCCACGTCTTGTTTTAGGAAGAAAAAACAGTATAATACTTAAAAACAACATTATTTCTGTAACATAAATCGACAGCTGAAAAAACTTTTGTCTCAGCAGAGAAACTTCTAACTAAAACATCGGTTACCAGAGGACAGACATCATTCTGCATCGTACGATGCTAAAATACTTTGTTTTGGTTCGTTGAATCGTCAATTACAGCAGCCTGAAACTGCTCATCGTCGTGCGACCCTGGTCTGGTGGGAGCAGAGAGCGCACTGAGCACCGAAACGACTATAGGAAGCCTGGAGCTAGTGCTAGCTACTGGAGGAGATAGTCACCGCCGTTGTACTGCGCCTGCTTGACGGGCCGCTTGCCCCACGCGCCGTGCAGCGACGACCACGCCTTCTTCTCCGGCATCTGGACCACCTGCTCCACGCCCTCCTGCAACAAACTCCCATTACTTCCTAACCTAAAGACTTGAAGAATGATTCATCATCATAAGGCATGTTTCACCGCTGGCAGGGGAGGAGTTCTTAAGAGATGCATCTCCATTGTAGTCAAGAGTCCATTCAAGGCATAATGACAAATTAAACAGAAATTTTGAGTGATATACCTGTTGATACGGGATAAGTTGTTCAATGGCCGCTTCGTAGTCTTCATAGTCTGGTTCGGCGCCGGATCGCTTGCCCCACGAGCCGTGGAAGTTGGACCACTTCTCCTGCGCCAACAGACCGGTGTTCAATAAACGAAGCTCGGAGTAAACAGACGGGCAAGAATCACAAACGAAAATACTGTATATCGTGCCAACTTACCGGTGCCCGTTTTCCCCATGCCGAGCTCATGTCCTGCCAGCCTCGCTTGCCCCACGCTGAGCTCATGTCCTGCCAGCCGCGCTTGCCCCAAGCCCCGCTCATGTCCTGCCACGCCCTCTTGCCCCACGGGGTTTGGTACATGTCCCTCCAGGCGCGCTTGCCCCACGCGGAATTAAGGTCCTGCCATCCACGTTTGCCCCAGGCTGAGTTTAAGTCTTGCCATCCCCTTTTACCCCACGCGGAGTTGAGGTCCTGCCAGCCCCGCTTGCCCCAGGCGGTGTTGAGGTCCTGCCAGGCGCGCTTGCCCCACGCGGAGTTGAGGTCCTGCCAGCCCCTCTTGCCCCAGCCGCCGCCGCCGTGCAAGTTCGACCAGGCGCGCTTCTCTTCTTCTGTTAACTCTACTTCGTTGTCGTTCTGAAACAAACCCCACAGTTAGACCGCCGATAATACAAGTGGCTGTCTATGTAGAATGTGTCGCGTCGCTGGTCAACAGGGTACAGCCTATTTGCGTCCTGATTATCGATTTTCATAAAATCGATTGTCCCCATGACCCTTGAGGTATCGATGTAACGACATATTTACGGTAATGCGTTTTTGTGACAGTATCCTGAATTAATTTTAACACAATTAACTTGGAGAGTAAAAATGTTAGTGATAGGTATGCGCGTGGGCGGGCTCGGCGAGCCGTTACATTATCTACTAAGATTGAATCACCGGCCGAGTCGCGCCGCGGAATGTTAATTGTATTGGTGCTGCGGGGAACAGGGCACGTGGGGTGCCACCGCGAGCGACGCCCGCCGGCGCCCCGCCCGAGCCAAATAACAGAACTTAACTCACCTTTTAGACACGGAGTTTACACGAAAATATTTTATGTACCTTTGCGCGACTATTCGCGTGTGAGACCCGTATCTAATATAATAAATGCTTAACCCGGCGTCACTCGGAGTTCCCTTTTAATAGTGGACGTTTGATCTTAGGGCGATTTTGTGGTCAATTTGGTAAATATCGGCGTTGTACTGTAATTGGTTCATTCATCAGCAATGGCCATAACCACCCAGAACTTTATAACACGATTTCGATTGCACCCATTTCGTTAGTATTTTTATACTTATATGTATTTGTTTACACAACGACGCCTCTCTCTATCCATGACTATTTGACAGTGTACAGATTAGCGAAGCAGAGAAAGCTGTTTTATTCTAGTCAAAAGACTTCAACATTAAATGATAAGAAATTGATTAAATTTACTCAAAATAAAACATTGCCTAAAGTAATTGCAAAGTTTTATCAAGTATACGAGTCCCGCCGCTCGCACTAGCGCCCCGCCCCAACAGGCCAAAGTTACCCGCAAGCTGTCACAAGTTACCCTGTCTCTACTGACTGGCGCCTGGCGGCCGCTCGTTGTTTAGTTCACGTTTTTACGGCACTTGCCGCTTGTTGGACTTGTATCGGATGTTTGGTCCTCGAGTCTATGGATTCTCGTTCCAGGCAGCGTGTTATGATAGTTATTTGTAGGTACCTAGATTTCTTTTATTTTAGGTATTATTTAACTATGTATCTATTCTGTGGTTTCGGTACAATAATTATTTCGGTAGGTTCTCGGGAGATCAAAATGGCGAATTCAGAATTTCATGTTGCTAGGAAGAATTAGAGGCATATACCTACCTGACATGAACATCGAGGTACTATGACATGAACAACTTTTTATTAGTCTACATTTTAAAATCAAAATCATCACCCTCTCGACGGGCGTCTATAGTCCACCACGCTAGCCCAGTGCGGGTTGGTGGACTTCACATGCGCCTAAGAATTCCTTCTTCGGCGTATGCAGGTTTCCTCGCGATGTTTTCCTTCACCGTTCGACAGCAGTCAGTGAATGTAAATACCTACCTACTTAAGTGTCGAGTAAAAACCCCTCGGTACATGGCCCGACCGGGGATCGAACTTACATGTTTTCAGAGAGTGGGTAGATTCCCCATTTTCCCCACTTTCCTCTGAATTTTCAGGTCGCCGGTCCACGTGGCAGGAAGGGGAAGCTACAAGCTTGAAAGGTCACCTAGCACCATTTCTAATATTAAGCTGGTTTCATTAGCTATATCTATATGTTTGTGGCATATATGCATCGAAAGAAAGTTATTTATTACATAGAATAAATAATCGTGTCTATTTCTAAGGGCCACGCTATATGGACGGTTGTCCCGCCGCGGTAAACAGCCCGTAAACCCCCGCCGAAACAATTTCATATTATGAAATCATAGGTGCAAACTATACCGCATTACGCATTTCTGTCACTCTGCTGCCGTTTTTTATGTGAGGTGCTCGATCGAAAGAGCATTTGACCACTGCCGCAGAATTTTCAAATTAAGACTAAATTAAAAAAGTGGCTTGTCGAGCAGGCATTCTACACGTATAGTGAATTCTTAGCTTTTAAGGCTAGTTAGCAAATATGATACCGATCAATGTGACATTTAGATACTAAGACTATTTTATTTGACATTTTATTTTTATTGATTTGACATTACTTACACTTACAATTAAGTAAGGCAATGTATTTTATAAAGTTGACCTGTAATGAATATTACTAATAAATTATGTCTATGTCTATGTCTATGTCTAAAAAATAGTACAGCCACTGCTAGATCTGTTTTGAGAATAAAAATGTTAAAAGGAAAACCGCATGTTATATAGTTTGAATGGTATTCGAACACCTAGGCAGCGGTGGTAGAAAAATATTGACATGTACAAAATGTACCCAGTTTTTTTAACTTTGCGAGAGCTATACCTACGGGCGGATCACCGCGGCGGGAGAACCGTCCGCACGGCATGGCCCTAGCGGGTTTTGGGATGATGAAGCTAGTCGAGTGGAGGCAGCGGACTGACCTGCGCGGCGGCCAGGCCTTGGGGGGCGTCCCCCGCGGCGCCGGCCGCGCCCGCCGCCAGCGCCAGCGTCGTCAGCGCCGACACCCACAGCGCAGCCACGCACCACTTCATCTGAAAATAAAAACACCGGCATGTCATCGCGATACAACTTTTACACCCATCCTCGGTGTCATTGCGTCCGGCTCCATTGATAACACGTAGTTGGAGTACTGACACGTTATTTGAAGTTACAAAAATTCCTGGCATCGAAGGAAAAATTCTTATTTATTTATTATTTATTTTATTTTAATGGAAAGGTAGCTTATAGCTGATGCTTCCATCAGCAGTCGACTTGCTCTCATAATTTATTGCGTCTTTTTAGATTTGAGGAAGTTGTCTAGTCTGTTCTTGAACATGTTTACAGAAGTGGCAGATACAACAGATTCTGGCAGATTATTCCAATTGGATGCAACCCAAATTATGGAAAAATCTGATCTTTTTTTCGGAGAAATTGATAAGCCGCACCAAAATGTATAATTAAACTAAGGAAACACAACCAGCACATCCGCCAAACCGGACTTACTTGAGCTCTAACCTAAACGCCTTTCCATTGAGCAGCAGACCGTCATATAGTGGAAATCCATAAGTACTCAACTACCCCGCGATTATGGGTATAACTGCCGAAGCATTAGTGGGAGTGTACATTACGCGAGGGAAGTGTAAATAGCACTTTACAGCGTCGCGTTGTTGTGTACATACGCCCGAATATGTTTACTTACGACCAGCCTCCCATACCGTTATCCCGCGGCGTTGCCCCACTATTTAACTGTAGCGAAGAAATCCCTGCTTGGTGCGAAAGGAATTCCATGTACCTACTATCTATAATGATTGGCTGAGACCAGTATACAAGTGAGCTAATTAAGTCATTACACTCCAGATTGGAATGAACAGCACGAGCCGAAGTCGAGTGCGTAATGAAGCCGAGTTGTGTAATGACCGATGTTAAGCGTGTCAACGACGTTTTTCAACACACTTTGTGAAGAAAAGAGGAAAAAAAAGAGCCACTTTACGAGCAAGTGTTTTGAAAATATATTTGTGGCACAGACAGTCATACGTTCTTACTTAGCTACTGTACTTACCGCTTCCTGACATTTGTGTTTCAGACTACTATTACATATTCTGTGGTTTCAGTTGCATCTACAGGTGTAAGAATCAAAATGTGATTAGATAAAAATTTTCGTCCAAGCATCTAGTTTTAAAACGATGAAATAGTCGCCTAAATTTATTCAAGGAACTTGGGGGGGGGGGGGGGGGGGGGAGGAGGTTGGTTGGGGGGATTGAATATAATGGCGTTTATAGGGACAGCTTACGTCGTCTTCAAACAATGTCTCTAATGTAATACCATTGATCGTCAGAGTGCTACAAAACAACCAAAGATTCACGTATGAGTGGTATTAATATACCGGCCGACATGGCAACAATGGTGGCCGGTGACCGAGCTCGAAGAAGCATGTAGGGTAGCAGCCCACGCGTGGGCCGCCGCCGCCGCCGCCGCCGCCGCCCATGCACCCGGACGAGAATACCCGCGGCATGCGCCTAAAGGTCAGGTGAGGTCGCGCAACAGGTCGCGCCACCGGCCGCGGGCGGCGGGCCGCGCGGCAACCGCCAGCGCCGGCTGCAGGCTCACGAGACAGGGGCGCTAAAACTTACTCATTTGTGGACCCGGACACTCCATCTTTCTGTCTAAACAACGACGGGACCGTTTGAACTAAGACTTCAAATTCAAATTATTTATTTTACATAAAATGTAACTTACAGACTTGTAACATAATTTAATGTTGACTATGTTATATTAACTATTTATTTGCAAAAATGTTCCTCATGGCGCTTTGGATTTTTTCTGTAATGCTATGTAAGAATAAATTAAATTAAATTAAAAATTAAATTAAATAATTAAAATTGCCTGGCATGTACGTCGCTTTTCAGCTTTTTAAAGTTAGTCACTAGACTGACGAAAATTCTGTTTAAAAATAGCCGAGGGAGCGCTCATTGACGTTGTGATTATTAATAACCTAACCTACCCAGTTTAATATGTTAGGTGCCATTTTCAGGATTATTAGGTGCCCGGATTATTCGTGTGCTGCGTAGCTTTATTAGTTTAGTTTAAAATGTTTGTGTCATGAACGTCAAAAAACGAATTCTTTGTTTCGTTCTTAATATAATAGCGAAACCCTTTAATTACATGACTTATTAAATTACCACATTGTAAATCAACCACAAATGTGAAATTTAAACTTAACTATGAAAGTTTGTGTCTGCACCGCCACCCCAAGAATCTTAAGGTCATGTCATGGAAGTCTTAGACCGTACTGTGAAAAGGGCAATTTCTATGAGTGTGGTTGGTGAGCGCTCCCCGCGGTCCAATACAACGGATTATTTATTAGCCACCGATATTTTAATGATCGAGTTCATACCACTTTGTAAACATCGCCCCCTGCCGCCGGCCCTGCCGTCGAGTCACGCCACATCAGACCATTTAACGGTCGACCTGCCCCGTACTCTTGCACAAAGAGGCTCCACTTTATATTTCCAGGAGCGAGGGTCTGAGAGCCTCCCGTATCGAGTGTCTTCACTCTTCTCCACAGTTCCGCGTCGCGCAGTCGATAAGGTACTTGCGTTTCTCCAATGGCTCACAAAGTAGTAAGAATTCAAATTATTTATTTGTAGGTAAAGGGGATGTTTCATATAAATGTCACTTGTCTTTGTAAGGTCGGGCGTGCAAAATTGATAAACATATAAGAGAACCACGCAGAGAATGAGAAACGAATGGTCATGAAAAATCCTTCAGATAAAATAGACATGAAAATGTATTTAAGTACGAATTATTAAAAATCAAAACAATGACAGTTGTGGCAATAAATTTTAAATTTATATTGCTCGATATAGATAAATGCCAGTATTCAGATGTGTCGTATAATCTTCACATTCCTGATTTAGATCCTAATTAACCTCTCTCACATCCTAATTGACCGAGCGAGCGAAGCGAGGGAAGCGTTTCAGTTACGAGATTGGCCAAAATTGCTTTTGTCCGTCTGTCTTTCTGTCTGTCTGTAATTCTCTACAGGTCGCATTTTTCAACCAATTATGACGAAAATTTGGCATAGGGTATATATTAATTGTGCCGACAAAATGAGTAGAATAAAAATCTTGAAAAACATTTTTTTAGAGTACGTACCATACTCGCAAAGTGGAAGTGAATTTTTATTTCTTGTGAAACCCATAGTGTGAGGTATCGTTGGACAAGTATTTCAAAAATATTGCGGATGTGTGAAAACCATTTTCCGATTTAGGGATCCGATTGCGAAATATTAAGCTTTATAGTTCTAATTTGGTCATATAGGTACATAATCTCCAACTGCAAAGTTGACGTCTGTTCGTTTCTTTTAGGTTTGGTTTATGCAGGCTGGCGAGGTCTACTGTTCTCACAGAACCACTAGTTAAAGCTTTGTCTAGTGTTTCGGCACAGCTTCCAGCTTATAGCCCTAAGACTGACGCGGCACGTCTAAACTATTTAAATAAATAACAAAACGAACAATGCACCTGATGATAGAATCATAAACTTTGCATATAAAGTCGACACTTAAACACTTTACTACAATGCTATAAGCGCCGGCGGCTTCCATTCAACAATCCAACAAAACATTCCGTCTCGAGGAAAAAATCTGCTTTTGTTTCACAAACAACGCTTTTCTTTCAATTCACAAAGTGCGCGGAATATACAAAGAGTGTATAATACCTATTAGTTTTTCTGTTATTCCTTTGTCTTAACTAAACTACTCTGTTGTTCAACGCAGTTAAGTTTCTGCGCAGTGAGAGTCTATTTATGAAGACAAAATAATGTCAATTCTGATAATTCAAGTCAAGTCAAGTCAAAACTATTTGATTCCCATTCAATCTTTTCAGCACTGATTAATCGGCTTGGAGTGAATTGTCCATGCCCTTTGAAATAGACTTTTGTGCCAAAAGATTCCCTTTTAAAGCGAGTTAATATAGTTGTTACGTTAAAAAATTGCATACCTATTCTGTTATTTATATAATTATTATCCTGTATTAACTGCCAAAGTTTGTGTAAGTATTTAGTTAATTTTGGTATTAACTGCCAAAGTTTAACTAAGTATTTAAATAATTTTGAAAAACCCAGTATATCCTTGTACGTAGAAATTTAAGTGAAACCCGGTAGGAGTTAATCGCACTTGAAACTGCAGCTGTTGAAGTAGAAATTAATTTCCGTCGGCGGCGGCAAGTTGTAGTTAGTCGGGTAACTGTCGGTGGCGCCGCGCTGCACGGGCATCACAACCGATTACGGGCGCAACACGTCCCTACCTCGCCGTCTAACTACCGCAACCACCACACCACTACAACTTAGGTAAAGCTTTAACACTTCAAGACTGACAAGATACCTAGTGCCGAAAATATACAATACGCAAGATTGCCTGGCCAAAAATATACAACAAGCAAGATTGACTGGCCGAAAATATACAATACGCAAGATTGCCTGGCCAAAAATATACAACAAGCAAGATTGACTGGCCGACAATATACAATACGCAAGATTGCCTGGCCAAAAATATACAACAAGCAAGATTGACTGGCCGAAAATATACAATACGCAAGATTGTCTGGCCAAAAATATACAACAAGCAAGATTGACTGGCCGAAAATATACAATACGCAAGATTGCATGGCCAAAAATATACAACAAGCAAGATTGACTGGCCGACAATATACAATACGCAAGATTGCCTGGCCAAAAATATACAACAAGCAAGATTGCCTGGCCGAAAATATACAACAAGCAAGATTGCCTGGCCGAAAATATACAACAAGCAAGATTGCCTAGCCGAAAATATAAAATATACAAAAAAATTCACTAATAGGAAACGCAGTAGTTGTTGCCCGCGGTACGTATTTGAAGTTTGGAACCGTTTTTAATAGTAAAAATTCGCTTTAAAGAGCGCGACAAACAAACTCATATTATGGTAGAAAAGAAAAATTAGAGACATGAGTACTGTTCCTATTATCAAGTATCAAGTGAACCTAACAAGTTAGTATGACGCGGTTTGTGTGAGTTTGTATGTAGATAGTAGACGCCACAGGAAGTGCGCAAGTTATGTTACTCGAGACACAAGTGACAGAGCACATTGTCAGTAGTGACAGTGAGATTGTCTGTAGCCTGCATGTGTTTAACACCTCTACGTTCTCGGGTTGTATGTGCTACTATCATTTTATATTTTTCGTTTTATATTTTAAAAGTTATTGATTAATTTTGGCTTTTTGATTAAATTTACGGAACCATCACCTGGCCACTTTTTCACGATTACATACTGTATTGGCTCAAAAGGACTTTACTTCCAGAGTCGTAAAGCCCAGCAAAAAAAACTAGGGCTTTTTGGCGAGATTTTGTCGGAGACGGTTGTCGTTTTATTTAGTTTTCCTAAAAAATGTATATTGTAGGTTTTGGTGTATATCTGTGATAGTTTTATATGCAACAAGTGCCTATTAAAGTGTATATTGTGCGGGATAGTTAAATAAAAGCGTGTAAACGACTCTACCAGATCGTTCCAAAATGTCCCTTGTCAAATCTTCATTAAACCTACTATCAGTTTAATGCGGACGTGAACTGCAGTGTGGATCATCGAATGGCATTGGTTGCGCTTTCGTGCAGGCCGTGCTGCGGTTTTTTATTGAAAATCGCCGACTATTAAAGTGGTGCCCTGTTTTTGTGGAAGCCGTGCGGTAATCGCCGGTTTTTGAAGAAAAACAAACAAAATATGACTTGGCTGTATGGTCTATGACTTTTGCCTGTCCATCATTGGACGAATTCAACAAGAAAACTAGTCTTTTCTCTTCGATAAAATTATACCTGTAGATATACTTGGAAAAATAATCCTAGATACGTAATTCAAATACTACCCATGTCTACAAATAAACGTGTCCCACTGTCAATCTGCGAGCCGAACTAGTGGGGCCAGAACAAAGGGACCACAGACTGCACAGGTGCCTTTAGTACTACAAGCAGCAACACAACTCCTAACATTAAACACATAATAGGTACATTAAATCATCATCAGCAACATCTAAATATATTGTCTTACATCTTTACATAAATACGAGTATTTAAATGCTTTTTGGCGGGAGCTGAAATGACTGAAGTGTCTTGTACGTCCTGTCTATTTTAATTTATTACACTGACCCGGAGGACCGGGTGTGGTGGCGTTCGTTGGGGAGGCCTATGTCCAGCAGTGGACGCTAAAAGGATGAAATGATGATGATGACATTGACAGTATCAAATCATGGCTATCACTAATCGCCGACTAACTCTAGTTGTGCCATGACAGCCTGTTAAAAATAAGAAGTATGCATTTCTATTTTAAATAAGATAAGCCTTAAAGGTGTAGTAACCAAACCAAAACCTCTTTAAAAAACAAATGTAAGCCCACGCTCTGGAGTACTGTGTGTGTATTACCTGCGTACCTACACTACAACTTGTTGTGTTTGCCGGCGCGGTGTGTGTGATGCCGCCGGGAACCGAACCCAACTCTTCTATTGGATATTGTAAGATAACGCGCCGTATTGTGGGGCCATGTGACGTGGGTCGGCGCTGGCGTATTTACCTATCGGTGTTCAAGTATGAGCAGATTCTGAATAATTTATATCCCTGTTTTTTCAGAGGGAAAAATGACTGGTTATGAAACTAGATAAGGTCCTTGCGGTTGTCAAATAGAAACATAATTATGGTAGTACTAGCTTCGCCCGCGTTTTATAGTTATTTCTTTTTCGGCTCCTAAAGGTCGTAGCGTGATTTTAAGAATTCCTTCCTCAAGAATTGGGCTATAAATGCAAAAACAATTTTTGAAATCCGACTGGTAGCTCCAAACAAACAAAAAAACAAACTATTCTGCTATATTTCTATTACTATTTAGTATAGAGTTATATATATGTTCACACAGAGCCGGCGCCCGACCACAGAGGATTGTAATAGGCCCGACTTTGTGGTCGAATTTATACTCCTGTTTTTTCAAAGAGGGAAAAACTGAACACTTGTGTTTTAGTTCATAATTTTCATATCGAAGCACAGACAGATAATATTCAAGTGTGATCAAGTGATCCCGTTGACATCTATCGGCTGTACCCGATTGTCGCTTGCGGCATGTTTCCGTGATTGAAGGGAAGCCGTGGGCGCGCGACGCGACGGGCAATCTATTTTTGAATCGCTCTCCTCGCTTCGAGTGATCGTTTCTACTAATTTCCCTTCGACATCCGATACAAAAATCAGTAGAATCGACCGCTCGAAGCGAGGAGAGCGATTCAAAAATAGGTCATCAACAGCCTATTAATGTCCCCACTGCTGGGGCTCAGGCCTGCCCTCTCAACGAGGGCGTTCGGGCTATAGTCCACCACGCTAGCCCAGTGCGGGTTGGTGGACTTCACATGCGCCTAAGAATTTCTTCTTCGGCGTATGCAGGTTTCCTCGCGATGTTTTCCTTCACCGTTTGAGAGCAGTCAGTAAATAAGTTTCGAGAAAAAACCCATTGGTACATGGCCCAGCCGGGGATCGAACTCCGGACCTTTCGATTATAGGCCGCGTCTTATCCCCTACGCCACTGACGCTCTTCAAAAATAGGGCTACAGGAAACACGTCACTCGTGACGAGGGTGACACAAGTTTGGATACAAGGTTTCAGTTGCTATCTCTACGTTTGTCATGTAAATAGTTGTAGCTTCAAAAATACGCCCGGTTCTGAAGGCACCCATGTAAAATTTGACAGAATTAAAAATAGTTCCGTCTTTTACCTTCGTATTAAGAGAGACCGCTGTCAAATGTTCATTTGATGGCTTCAAAATCGGACCCAATTTATTCTCTTTTAGGGCTGTTACAAGGAAAAATTTGCAAATTAAATTAGATAAACTAAGGAGAAAATTATTTTTCATTACTCATACTCTGAAAGAAGGTCTGAAGTTGCCTGAGTAGCGGGTTGAAAGTAATACATCTCAGCCCTAGGGAGAATCGCTTTCAACTGACAGCTGTCAAATTATTTAAAAAAACTAGTACTATTTTGACATTTCTATTGGACCATGTTCCAACTGTCTATACAACCACTCAATTACAGCGCGATGTAAAATTGAAATAACATAAAGTTATGTAATAATTAAAGAATATATATTTTTTAAATGACTTTATTATAATTATTACTGTCAACTATTTCTTTGAAATAACATAGATTTGGGCAAAATATTATATTGGATTTAATAATATGATGGAAATGAAAAATAATGGCAGAATAGCTGGCCGGCCACAGAAAAAAAAAACAAAATAGACGGGAAAGCGGCAATCCGATCTTCATTTGTTTTTTCGAGTTGTAGAGTTTTGTTTATACTTCTGTATAGCAGAGATTTGTATGAACACTCATTTTATGTTTTTGTTTTTACTTTCAGTGTATTCTTAATGAAAAGCACAGTGTATCCCTCGGGTTCAAGACTTATTTAGAGGTCCCTCGAACTATTGGCGCCCTCGCTACGCGTCGGGCGCCAAACCCCGTCTCGGGACTTAAATAAGTTACTTTCACACCTGGGGTAACAATGTACTATTGAGGCAGAAGAAGTGAGTGATTAGAAAATTATGTCATATTGTGTTGTGCTTTTAAACTTTAAAATCTATTACTAATTAAGTCTCACTGACTTCTGACTGACCCAGATCGGAACCGCTTTGGCCAGAGTCTCCCTGCAAGGCTTTTCTTCGCCCTTCAAACACCCTGTAGATAAATACGTACTATCGACGGCATTGTGAATTTATTCAGTAAAGGCCACAGTGTATAAAATTGTTAATATTAGAACGTAGATGGTCTGAATCATAATGTAGCAACCCACAAGTTGCGGCGGCGCCTGATGCTGAAAGATCTGATTAATAATTCAGAATGCTTTCCACGTCCCCCTGCGGTTGGGGAGGAAATTATTTTGGTTATTTCGTTTTACGTTTTCAGTTCCGATCCGTTCGAAACGAAAGACAAAAGAAACTCACTAAGCACGTTACTGACACAACGGAGATAATGAGAGGATTCTATTTAATCTGTGGTTTAGCCATGAGGACTTTTTGGCGGGATCTTCTCAGAGATGGTGATTTGTTATATTTATTTGTCCTAATAATGTATGTATTTTAGGTATTATATATGTCCACAGTCGTAGCGCGCGTATAGCAGAGTCAATGTGCTACGGACACTCAGCAACAAGTGAGCTATTACTGGCTTGGAGGAGTGGACTTGGCTTTTGTTGAGCTAAGTGTAACTGGACTAAGACTAAATGGATATATTAATGGCTTTTGATGAGCTAAGTGTAACTGGACTAAGACTAAATGGATATATTAATGGCTTTTGATGAGCTAAGTGTAACTGGACTAAGACTAAATGGATATATTAATGGCTTTTGATGAGATAAGTGTAACTGGACTAAGACTAAATGGACATATTAATGGCTTTTGATGAGCTAAGTGTAACTGGACTAAGACTAAATGGATATATTAATGGCTTTTGATGAGATAAGTGTAACTGGACTAAGACTAAATGGACATATTAATGGCTTTTGATGAGCTAAGCGTAACTGAATGAGAACTAAATGGACTAATTATTGGCTTTCGATGAGCTAAGTGTAACTGAACCAAGACTAAAGGGGATTATTATTGACTTTTGATGAGCCAAGTATAACTGGATCAAAATTAAAGATGATTATTATTGACTTTTGATGAGTTTAAATGGATGAGGACTAAGTTAGATTTATTTCTCTCCGCGCTGAGTTAAGCGGAGAGGAATCCCGGGCCGATGGTAGCGTTCAATCTCCGGATAAGTTTCAATTCGAGATCAGTGCAGCCTCTCGTAGCGCGTAGCGGCGCCGGCGGGGGAGGGTGGCGGGTATGTGTAGGGGGGAGGGGGGGTAGGGGGGGGGGAGGACAAATCGTTCAATCGTTCAGCTACAAGCCGCCTCTATAAGAATTGTTGGTACGTGCTCGATTGGAAACTGATTTTTTTCAGCATTTTTCTGGATTTCGACGAATAATAGTTGAAAATTCTTGTATTCCCGTTGTCCCACTTTTTCACTACTACTGGTGGAAAACGGAAAGCAGCAGTGTGACACTGCGTCACGCTAACGGCACAAAATTATTTCCGTTGCCTCCCAGTGGACTGGTAGACAATGTCTCCCACTCCCTCGCAACTAATTTTGAGGAAAAAATTTATTTCCACGCGGGCGAAACCACGCGCAACAACTAGTGCAATATGTATAGCAATAAATATTTTAAACTTGCTAACAAACACGGGGTCACAAACAAACAAATACAGATTCACTTTCGATAAGTTCATGTTAAAATTACTTGTGAAATGGTGAGGATGACATCACAAATCTCGATCTACTGGTGGACGATGCAGCAGTGCATTCTCATTGTCCACCAGTGGTGGCCGACGGGAACAATGTAGTGCTTAGTGGTACATCAATGAGCCGTGACGACCTTAAATCAACAGCCTATTAACATGTCCCCACAGTTGGTGCTCAGGCCTACCCTCTCAATGAGGGCGCTCGGGCTATAGTCCACCACGCTAGCTCAGTGCGGGTAGGTGTAATTCACATGCGCATAAGAATTTCTTCTTCGGCGTATGCAGAATTCCTCACGATGTTTTTCTTCACCGTTTGAGAGCAGTCAGTAAATGTACTTAAGTTTCAAGAAAAATCCATCGGTACATGGCCCAGCCGGGGATCGAACTTCGAACCTTTCGATATGACAGGCCGCGTCTTATCCGCGACGCTGTTGACGACCTCGCGGGTCGATAATGCAGTATAAATAGCATATCGAAGCGATGACCCGTGCATACACACCGGACCACTCTACTGTGAGCCTAGCTACACAACAACAGTTGAGGGAATATGTTTTAATGCGAGAGTTCTTTACAAATTGGTTGGATTGGCCACGTAAGATTTCATTGGAATAGGCTTTATACGTCATTTTAATCGATAACTATTAAATTATCTAGTATAGTAAGGTATTTTTTATATATTTTCTAATCATTCATGTTTAGTCGCACAGAGCTGTGTGTTTGTCTCCGCGGTACTAGGGCCGGTAGTGGAGGCGGTGCCGTCTGTGACATTGCGGCCCAGATAGTTTGAATGGCTAAAGGCTTATAACTATACTAGTGGACGCCCCGCGGCTTCGCCCGCGTTAAAAATTATACCTATGTTTTTCTTGGACATAAGCCTATTAATGCAACAAATTTAATCAAAATCCGTTCAGCCGTCATAGCGTGATTGACCAACAAACTTTAACCCATCCGTTACTTACCTTAAAATTTCAAATTCCAAAAACCCTGAACACGTCATTATTGAATTATGCTTCAGGTGTAATTCAAATTTTCATGTTCTAACTTCAAAGAACAAACACTTTCATACAAAGTTCCGAAATAAACCTAATACCTGTTCGAATGTTCTAGACTTACTTGGCTGTCAGGACAAACATTTTATAAGTGTAATAGAAGATGTATCACACTTGATGTTTCATGTTATCCCAGAGCTGGGTCGGTGGTGTGAACCTTCCCTGCTCTGCTCACCACTGGACGTGATTATGCAGATGTACTTTAACTAAATAACAAAAGGGCCGCATAATGAGAGTCAGATGAAAGTATAATTGAATATATTTGGGATCCGTCCGGGATGTAATAACTGAATGAATATTTATACGACTGGAAGTTTGTTTATTAGCCGCGGATTATTTTCATTTGACACCTGGACACCTGGGCGCGTGGGCCCCTGGGCGCCTGGGCGCCTGGGCACCTGGGCACCTGCGCGCCTGGGCCTTACACTTGCAAATGAAGGGCCTGAGTTTGAAGGTTACTTTATTAATTATATTGTATCGAGTGCGCGTGATGGGTTTGTTTGCGAATGTAATTTAATTTATACGATTTTAAATCTATTTGAATTATTTAGTTGGAGGAAATATTTGCATAAAGTTGGTTATAAGGTAATGAAGTAATGCATGACCCCACAAATTATTCCAATATTTTTGTAATTACAAACTAAACCGTGTTCGCTAAACGGAAATAAAGTTGCGATTGAGTTGAAATTTTATTGTAAACGATTTACTAGTATAGGTATTATGATACACGTGAGCTAAGTCTGTAATTCGAGGCTGGAATGCACAGCACGAGACGAAGCCGAGTGCTTAATGAAGCCGAGACGACAGAATAAAACAGTGGTCTAAATTAATTTAAAAATCCTAGATTATTCAACGCAAATGTAAAATAAATATATCAAATAATTAATTTATATTTACTTTATTAATTTATATTATAGTATATTGAAATATTAGAATAATTAAGACTAAGTAGAAGTCAGATAAAATAAACTAAACATAGTGTTTTATCTGACAATATAGCAAATAAAATCTATCTGATACCTAAGTTTGTTCGACCTTATATACAAACTTTAAGGTTGACGTGTATATAACTGCGCGCATTGAAGTTCCAATGTCACATCAGTCCCTTAAAGTAAGAGAGACACCTTCGCTGACACCCTTCTCTAACACTGGCTTCAGATTCCTCGCCACATCCGAGTTTGGAGCACCTCTCGGCACCGAGTCCTTGTTAAAGTTGTACTTCAACATATAATAGGGTGCGACCAGCCAGCCTCCACTGAGAGGAGGTGACGTGTTCCAGTAATGAACGTAGGAGGGTATTTAATTAATGTTATTGATTTGAAATCAGACGGCATTGTCATTTAAATCCCCAAATTATAGAATTTTAGCGTATTTCTTCAACAGTTTTTTTGTTTATTTCGTTCTCAGAGAGATTAAAGATAGCCTCTGGACCGGGATGGGTGGCAGAAGCGAGCTAGGAGGCCTTTCTCCAGCAGTGGGACAGTATATATCCACCTATGGGTGACAAAGACAAAAATAAGCGTGCAAGATTGTGATATAGATATTGTTTGAGGCCACTATGGCCACCATTGATATAAATACTGAAGTGAATGTTGATAACATTTTATATTCAGGCACGGCGGTTTTATGTTTATTATTGTGTGTTTATTATACCTTTATTGTACGCCATGGACATTAAAAGAATACACGGAAGGATGACGTGAGCACGTCTCTAAAAAGAGATGGGCAAGTATCGGATAACATGAAACCATAATCTTGGTAACAGCCCTTAGCGTTTTATCGATTTAGATTTACGTCAAAATCGATATGGCCATCATAACCGGTTGGAGGTGGCAGAATTTTTAATGGCGCTGGAGTCAAAGGACGTGGAACGATTTCTAATTCCCGTCACCTAAGACTAACAATTCCCATAATATGCACACTGATATATATATATATATATATATTATATATACACACAACACAAACACACATACACAAACACACACTTCTGAAAAGCTTTATTAGACTCATATTCCTGTTTTATTATTGTAATCTGTAAAATTTGTAAATTATCTGTAATAGCTATGAATAAATGGGGAAGACACTGACTCCTGAAATACAGCTTGACTAGTTTGGGAGTCAGGGCTTCGATATAAAATGTATGCATCTATTAAGTGAATAAAGTTTATGTTTAAGTTTATGTTTTTGGACATCTCTATGTATGATACTATCTCGCGTACGCACACATAGACTGTAAACACTGCCAGTGATTGTGCAGACAATTTGTGACTATACTCATTCAGCCGCCAAGAAATTCTACGGGACTTTTACTAATCGATAGTTTTTAATGTAACTAAGTATTTAAGTAGTTAAATTGGTAATTGCATTGTAATAGTTTTGTTTCAAATATCATCTTATCTTATCTCATCTCATCTCATCTCATCTCATCTCATCTCATCTCATCTCATCTCATCTCATCTCATCTCATCTCATCTCATCTCATCTCATCTCATCTCATCTCATCTCATCTCATCTCATCTCATCTCATCTCATCTCATCTCATCTCATCTCATCTCATCTCATCTCATCTCATCTCATCTTATCTTATCTTATCTTATCTTATCTTATCTTCTTAGGGTCCAGGAATACCTGGCGACACTTCGGTCCAATGGGACCTGTTGCGCTAAACCCCTGTCCGACAAACGGTGCCCCAATCCGTTTTTGTGTGGACTTCACATACGCCTTAGAATAGTAAATACCAGTCTTTGGCGTGTGCAGGTTTCCTCACGATGTTTTCCTTCACCGAAAAACCTGTGGTATTCTAATAAGCCGTACTTAAGTTTCGAAAAACTCATTGGTACGGGCCAGGATCGAGCCAACGACCTCATGAACGTGAGGCGAGTGCACAACCAACTAGGCTACCACGGTTCTTAAATATCATGTTAGAGGTGGTTAGAGACAACTTGTCAGGAGGCAGAATACCTGACGACACGTCTATTCTACTAGTTGCAGTTTAATTAATTTAAAACTTAACTCCAGGTAGCGAATTATTTTTGCGCAAGACTTATTAGGTATAGACTCTATTGAATTTTCTCGTCGGATGAGCGGCAGTGGATTATCATAATCCGTTAAAATTATGTAAATGGGGGACCGCCCCCCCGCGCCGGTGCTAAGTGAATGAAAGGTTGGCAACTCCTGGTCGTGCCGCAACCGGCTATTACGGGATCCTCTATTTATATGGAAACGAGGGCAATTAGCGATGCTCGCGACTTGACACTGACTGTACCTTTTCGGAGCTGGTGCGGCTTTAGAAGGTCTGGTTCCAAGATAGCATGTTTAGAAATAAAGAGCGTCAGTGGCCTCGGGGATAAGACACGGCCTATCATATCTGAAGTCCGATCCCCGGCTGGGCCATGTACCAATGGGTTTTTTCTCGAAACTTAAGTACATGTACTGACAGCTCTCAAACGGTGAAGGAAAACATCGTGAGGAAACCTGCATACGCCGATTCTTATAGGCGCATGTGAAGTCCACCAATCCGCACTGGGCTAGCGTGGTGGACGTACCTACATTCAATCCCCACAAATACACTCACAACACACTTCGTGATAGCGCAAGTAAATTTTCTTTTTTAATTTATGTCTATTGGATTTCTTTAACAATTTTAATATTATAGTTTTCCTTTTATTCTATTTTCCTTTCTTTTCAATCATGTAATCTACATCTACTTCATTATTGACTTTACTGTGATGTCTGTTTACATCTTTGTTTCATTGTCCTGTAAAGTTAAATAAGTAAAACTAAAGAACCGCATCGAAATCGGTCTATCCATTGATCATGATGCCACAAACAGACAAGGTTCAGCTTATAACATCCCTTATTGCGTCGGGGGCTAAAAATAAGTCAGTTATCATTCATTAAAAGGATTTAAGTGTTCAGAGAAAAACAAAGTGAAACCCAATATTTTATTCAAAAACCACGGTAATATACATCAACGCGTGTGTGTTTTGGAAACACTTGTCTAGTAGGTACCCAGCCTCGAAATGAAAGCCGACTCTTTTACCATTTAACCGGTGACTTATACAAAGCTCCTTTCAGGGGGGACAAACAGCCTTTTTAAAGGTAAGGGACACTCGGCCAACCCTTCGGAGCCCTTCGCATGAACAGAACGACTTTATTGTGATTGTGAAACAAAAATTAATTGACATTTCGCGAGCGGGCCCGAACAATAGCCCTTTGTACCCCCGACTCACTAACTGGGACAGTTTACTTTACAAACTGGAATAAAATACAATTTACGCGGGTACCTACTGTACTTTTTGTTACCAATATATTGTAACAATTAAATTTATGAAATAATTGCAGCGCTCCAAATCAAATGAAACCTAAGTAGTACTAGCAATATAAATGTCTTTAATGAATGAAAAACAAAAATTATGACGGCATTTAGTTTTTGAGATAACTACGCGAGATCCACTAAAATCCATTGAAAGTTTTGTAAAATGACTCAAACCACAAGACACGATTGGGTCGCTACAAACAATTATAAAAAAATAACCATAAAAGCCTTATGTACCTACGTATTTTAACGTACATTTAACATAATTACATTTACTGGCTGTTCTCAAACGGTGAAGGAAAACATCGCGAGGAAACCTGCATACGCCGAAGAAGAAATTCTTAGGCGCATGTGAAGTCCACCAACGCGCACTGGGCTAGCGTGGTGGACTATAGCCCGAACGCCCTCGTTGGGAGGGTAGGCCTGAGCCCCAGCAGTGGGGACATGTTGATAGGCTGTTGATGACGATGATGAACCATGTAACATTGGTAGTGTACACAAAAAATCGGACCAAATACTTAAGGAAAACTCCCAATTCAGAAAGACATTCAATAAATTATGATTTTATAAAAAGAAATGTAAAATGTGACAATTATCGGGAGCGGCGGCCGGAGGCGCGCGCCGCGGTGCAAACTGTCGTGTTTTGACCGAAATTAATATTAAAACATTCCGGCATGAATAAAAAATTGACAAGACGGCACGAAAATATACAGCACCGAGACGAGAGCGTAATTTGGGATGACAGGCGGGTGTTCTTGGAAAATTGTTTATACTCCGGCGTGGCTGCCGTGGGGCGTCTGGTCGTCAGAAATATACCAACTACATTTGGAGTCGCTGCTTGCAAGTGAGAAATGATACGACTGATGATCTGTAGATGCATAATTTAATATACATTTTGTCCTATTTATATTTATTTACAAACTTGTGTTCCCAACAGGTGACTGTTGAGAGGAGTGCTTATCTCTAGAAAAGGATAGCAATATCCTGTGTCTCACAAACAAATAAAAAATCAGCCAAAATCTCAATAACTTTTCCATCATTAAACATACAACGCTTCAATTACAGCAAGTTGTATTCAATGGCTCCGTTGATTGCCTCCAATAAACACAACTTTATTCAATTAATTAAGACATAAATAGTCGATTCAAAGAGAAAAGTCGGTGGGACGGTCGATACGGTCGCAAAAGCTTGACTCAAGAGACCAACAGAGGGTGAAATGTGTCGAACTTAGCTAACCTCTAGTACGCATCACTTAAACCTACTCAAAACATCTTCTTGTCTGTCTGACTTGCTGTCTAAACTTCTGGACCATCTGGGCTGGAATTGCAATAGGTGAATCCCCCGACAATGTTTCCGTCACAGAACAAATAATTGTTTCCGTGCCCAGACTTATAAACGGATCACCGAACAAATGTGATTTGTCGCGACTAGGTTTGACTAATTCATGTGGATAATCGACTAAATGCTCTCGCTCTGTAACTTTTAAACGGCGGACCGACTAAATCTAGATTTTTGCGGACTTTCAGACGGTGGCCAGCGAGGATAACGACTACAATAACTGGAAATATCAGTTATTTTCCGAAAAACCCATTGTTTGATAAACTCGAGAGAGCCATAAACTGTCGCTTCGCGTCGTGTCGTACACACGACCGTCGCGGGGTTTCCCCGCCAGCTTTCGGCAACGTATTGTGAGGTCATTAAATTTGAATAGATGTGAAAGCGTACCCGTGCCATTCCAATTAATATTGTTTGTCGCGCGCCGGGATCGATCGCTAATCGTCTAAGCCGCCGATAATCGCGCGCCTCGTAATCGGGTCCTCGCAATGATTGCCATTAGCGCGCCCTTCGGGAGGAATCCAGCGTAATGGCGCCCTCCGAGCCCTAGCACCCGTCACTCTGCCAGAGGATTATGCTAATTGTTCTACATTGTTTAAGTGGCTGTCACACCAGCTATCGAGCCGAGTCAATGTCACCTGCTTGTGGTCCAAACGAGGCTCTGACAGCAGCCTTTACGAGATCGCGCAGCGGTGAAGCTAGCAAGTTCTACCCTCTTTAAATTCTACTATCATTCGCTTAAAAAAGTATCCTATGTGTTATTTCAGGATATAAGCTATGTTTGTACCGAGTTTCATCAAAATCCGTTCAGCCGTTGTGGCGTCATTGAGCAACGAACATCCATCCAAACTTTCGCATTAGTATATTAGTGCGATTTTAGTTCTGTTCAAGAATATGCCTGGTTGATGACTATCCTTAGATTTAGATGTGGAAAAGGTGGTGCTGATTCTAACGACATTTCGCCTTCTGCAGATAAGCACTTAGGTTTTAGCTAGAAGACTGATGTGCAAACATGTATTTACCTATGCTTTATGTAGTGGTCAATAAATAAACAACAAATGTTCAATAACACGTGGTAAGGCATTCTGTCGGATTGTGAGATCCCAAGCAGTTTAACATCGAGTTAACCGTCTATCTTCTGTTCAATTTTTCTTTAATATTTGTTGGTGGGGTACCTCTAATCAATCTCACCGCTTACATTTGAGACGGTTGCATCGGCGCAGCTTATTGACTTACCTGAAAACAATAAAACACAGTTTTGTTATCGATTTGAACATTTAGTTAAATACCTACCGTAGGAGATGAGGAATAACTTCAAAGGTCTTTAACATACATATTTAGGTAAACAGGTCATCATCAATCATCAACAGCCTATTAACATGTCGCCCTGCTGGGGCTCAGGCCTACCCTCTCGACGAGGGTGTTCGGGCTATAGTCCACCACGCTAGCCCAGTGCGGGTCGGTGGACTTCACACGCGCCTAAGAATGTCTTCTTCGGCGTATGCAGGTTTCCTCACGATGTTTCCCTGCACCGGTTGAGAGCAGTCAGTAAATGTACTTAAGTTTCGAGAAAAAACCCATTAGTACATGGTCCAGTCGGGGATCGAACTCCGGACCTTTCGATATTATAGGCCGTGTCTTATCCCCGACGCCACTGACGTTGTAAACAGGTAAACACAACAATTTCTTTACAAGCCCAATGTCTTAAACTAAGCCTATATAAATGTTACATTGGCGAATAAATTGTGACTGGTCCCCGGTGAAAACGGCATGCCTGATCACTTCGGACCTCCTCCATCAGATCCCACGCAAACCGTTCCCTGGCGGAGTTCCGAGGGCTCAAAGTGACCTCGAATGTACGAAAAGACCCCCTGGAACTTTTTTTAAGCAATAGCACGGAATATAATAATCTGGGTGTAGAAATCTTTACGTTTCGCGTTCTCTTCGACCGAGATATATGACGTTTGGAGACAAAACATCACAACAACCGGCGCATCGGCAATAGGTGTGCACGTATCAATAATTCACCGTCCGTGAATCGTCCCGGCGACGTCACGTCCCGGCCACGTCGGACGTCCCGCGGACGGCACGACGTGTGTGCTATAATTAGACGCTCATTCCCCACCACGCCGAGTTGAGCAAGTGTCGTCATCATAAGTACGGCCAACGCTTATTGTGACGTCACAACTATAGTGAAAATTACCTTAGTACGGCCATGGTTCGAACCCACGAGCTGTGAACGTGAGGCGAGCGCACAAATAACTAGGCCACATTTGTCCTTACCAAGTAGGTAGGTAATTTAATTTATGTAAAGATTTTATACTTATAAATAAGTTATATAAGTTATATATGTGTTAATTTAGGGACATGTGCCTATTGTGGGCTTCCCACGTTAATATAGGCACAGGTGTTTCTGAAGGTGTCTTTATTTAACGCGTTATAATAAACGTGGAGGCACGTTGTATCTGTGCGTTAATAATAAATAACAATTATTCGTACCTACTAATAATAAAAACGGAAAAGCCACTAGGTCGGTCTGTCTGTTACATTTTCACGCCTAAAGCACTGGAAGGATTTTGATGTGGTGTATTTTTTAGGCCACTTTTACCGCGATAAACTATTCAAACGGGAAAGAAACTTATCACACGCAGACGTAACCGCGGGCGACAGCTAGTATATTTGTACTAAACGAATCACGAACGAACATACTTTTCACCTCATCGGCTCGGAAGGGTATACTTTCTCATTCGAAATCTGCGTGGAAAACTACGGTGCTGCACCTAGGAAAAAAACTTTTCTTCTAATTTGTAGAAGGTGGACATTTAAGGAAGTGGTCAATTCTAATTGTGGTTATTATTATTTGTGGTTCTAAACCGCCGAAAGGATTCAATTCACCTAGTATTTTCCTCGCTGTAGTGAGGTGAAAAATTGTGTGTTGCGCTCGGCAGCAAAGTTATTTTGCGTCTCGTACCTTGAAACCGTACCTTGGACAGGATGCGGGCGGCACGCATGACAGGAAAATGGCCCTAAATGTACAAATGTTATACGAATACTCGATCGATACATACTACCGCATCCAGCTGCGACAAAAGGGAGCCAAACGGTGACAATTTTAGTAAAATAAATCAAAAACAAACCATTGTTGGTTTGTTTCCTAATTTACGCAGACAGAGCCGTGGCAAATCAGTAGTAAAACAATTGGATATTCCCATTCAAATACTCATACACACATTTCGTGTGTAAAATTGTTCAGTTGTGAACTTGAATTGTTGGAACAAACTCGTGTTTTGACAACTTTTTCATACCAACTTTAAACAGTTCATAATTTAAGCTGAACATTTATTTAATCGAGATAATATTAGGTGGGTTTGTAATGTAATATTGAGATTGTAGTTGTTCTGATTGTGTTGAGATTTGAGTTGTTGAACTGCTTACCCTCGGGTTTGTGAAAGGAGTGCTATTCTGGAAAACGCGATTGTTAATTTCGCTTCTAAATCATGCCCAATTCCATGCTAAAAGGAAAAGTATTTGTCAAATTGTTAATTCCAATTGTTAGGGGGGGAACATGGGGGTAACATGATATGGTTTTCCCAGATCATCATCAATCATCAACAGCCTATTAATCTCCCCACTGCTGGGGCTCAGGCCTACCCTCTCAACGAGGGTGTTCGGGCTATAGTCCACCACGCTAGCCCAGTGCGGGTTGGTGGACTTCACATGCGCCTAAGAATTTCTTCTTCGGCGTATGCAGGTTTCCTCACGATGTTTTCCTTCACCGTTTGAGAGCAGTCAGTAAATGTACTTAAGTTTCGAGAAAAACCCATTGGTACATGACCCAACCGGGGATCGAACTCCGGACCTTTCGATATGATAGGCCGCGTCTTATCCCCAGGGCCACTGACGCTCTCTATCCCAGATCTATCATACTTAATTCTTTCTAGTTTGCTCTTCTATTTACCTTTTGAACTGTAGCAATGTATGGTAATTTAATAATTACATACGTACCTACTTTAATAATTTGGTATTTTAGACATTGAGATTTTTTTATATGACGATACTTTTTACAAAAATAATGTAGCGAATGACATATTACACTGAATTTAATTAAGTAAAAGTGAAATAAATTAATCTAATCGAAACCTATCGCAAAGCAAGTAGAATCAGTATCAAATAAGCATTGCCATTGTCTGTCGGTTTCGTTTCAGTTTTACAGAATAGCCCTCCTGAAGTGCGGGGCGAAGGGTGAGAGGGGATTTGGGGTAACTTGGGATGTTGGTATTAAAACCGAAAGAGCATTATAGGCCGATATTAGCATCGCAGATAACTTCTCAAATTAGCAGCCGAGCAGTGAGTTCTGTTTGAGTTACATTTTGAATACCTCACTCTTAGAATACCCACAAATGTTACTTGGAACACGAGGATTGACGCACAGGGAGCTTAAAATACAAATCGATTATATGAGACTCAGAATAGGCCTCAAAATGCATCGCTAGAGTAGACTGTCCACGTAGTATCGAGTATCCGCAGTATAGAATAGAACAAGTCCAGATCCTAGTTATAGATCATAGCAGTTCACACTTTGTTTCAATAAAATTACTATCCATTGCACTATAAGAAGCACAGATGTAATAAAACAGTAACTTGCATTAGTAATTAAACAGTCTTATCGCTAAAAGCGATTTCCTCAACAACCTTTGGGTAGAATTGGGTATAGCATATAGTAAAATGCCATGTATTAAGCTGTGACCATAAATATTAGACGAAAACACCACAGTTTTTAAATAAACCTTAATAGCCGTATGTTTTACAGATTACGCACCGCCATGTTCTTCTGTGCTCTTCTGTTCATCTTAGTTTCGAGCAGTAAGTACCTTCACTATCTATTTTAGTGCTTAGTACTTCATGGATCTATTCGAGAGCCCTACGGTGGACTATAGACTATACATTTTATAGTATCGTTCAAACTGATCAAAACTGTCTAGGGAAAGAGCCGTATTCGTTAAATTATGTAAGAGACGTGGGTTTGTCCATCCACCTTTCAAATGTTATGCATTCAGTCATAGGGAATAAATAAATAAACCCCTCGGGGAATAATTGCCCATTTTGGCAAAATGACTTTTTGATGCAGTCTAACTCATCAGTGTTGCGAGCTCTATCGATGTGTATCAATCAATCAATCAAATATATATTTGGTAAAACATTTTACAAGTCATGAAACACTTAAAATACAAATACAATCAATTAGGTAGGTATAAAAAATTAAAATAAAAGATGTCACATAATCAATTTTCTTGCAGATATTCATCAAGATTGTAATATACCTTTTTTAACAGATAGTCCTTCAATGCAGTTACAAAGGTGTTATATGAATTGCTGTCCCTTATGTTTTTTGGAATTTTATTAAATATTTTGACTCCTATAAATTTTGTACATTTAGAAGCTCTAGACAGTCTAGTGAATGGAGCACGATTTTTTACCGCA
This sequence comes from Metalampra italica, assembly GCA_949699065.1. Taxonomy (NCBI): domain Eukaryota; kingdom Metazoa; phylum Arthropoda; class Insecta; order Lepidoptera; family Oecophoridae; genus Metalampra; species Metalampra italica. The sequence continues at coordinate 251,969 of OX452989.1, forward strand.
CAGAAAATTTTGTAGCCTAAACATGTATTTTATCAAAATAATGCTGTGAAATCATTCAAATTAAAATTTATTTCTTATTTATCATAAAGGATCACGTACCTACCTAATTCTATAAAAATTGTGCCACAGACATTTCAAAATAGTTAAAAAAGAAAATACAGAGTAAAAATACGTGGCACTTTTTGATTTTTGCCGCTCATGTAAGGTAGCGTTTTAGTTTTTATAAGGTTCTGTATTTTGTAATCCTCCCATTTTGAGAGACAGTCCAGCAGTGGACTCTACAAAAGTAATTAGGTCCCTTCCCTACACACACATTGTATATATAATATGTCGCTTCATCATCAACAGCCTATTAACATGTCCCCACTGCTGGGTTCCCCACTGTTGGGCTAGCCCAGTGCCGGTTGGTGGATTTTACACGCGCGCCTAAGAATTTCTTCTTCGACGTATGCAGGTTTCCTCACGATGTTTTCCTTCACCGTTCGAGAGCAGTCAGTAAATGTATTTAAGTTTCGAGAAAAACCCATTGGTACATGGCCCGGCCGGGGATCGAACTCCAGACCTTTCGATATGATAGACCGCGTCTTATCTCCGACGCCACTGACGTCGTTTAATACAATTTAATGTGTATTTGTGTACAACATTTAATTCTACCGAGCTCCGGGAAAAATCTGTGCGCGTGTTAGGGGTGTGCTTTTAATTCCCGAAATAGAATGTATTGTGGCGCTGAAGAGTGGAGAATTTTGTGATTAACGTCTCGCGCCTTTTGAATTCTATTCAATCTTTACGTTTTGTGCAACCCTAGTACCTACCATTAAGGTTGGCACTAATTCTTTACCTTGATTTATTTAATCCGTCGTACGCAAGACTGAATTTTTTCGGACGGTCGTACACAAAAGGAACACTCGGTAACACTTACGTATAGCAATAGTGCGCTGTTGAAAAATTAAAAATAAACAAATGTTTATAATATATATTTTTAATTTTCTCACGACACGAAAGGAAAATTTGACTAAACAAGTCTTCTAAAAATAAGTTGTATGATTTTCGGAATTTCACCTGCCTGATGCGGGGATCGAACCGGACGAATGTGGAAAACAAAATGTCCTGTATTTTTATGTAGCAATCGAACGGATAATAAAATATTTACGGGTGAAAGAGCGCCACCCCACTCACTGTCAATAATATATTGTATATTTATATCATACTAACGCTCGCACCGCGTCTTTGTCCGCGTTACAAAGTTTCATTACCCATATGTTATTCCAGGATATAAGCTATCTCTGTACCGAGTTTCATCAAAATCCGTTCAACCGTTTAGCCTGATTCAGAAACGAAAACAAACTTTCGCATTTACATGACAGTAGCGCCGACTGCCTCTCTTTTATCATTTATCACCACCAGTTAGCTGGAAGATATTTTTTTTCAAAAATTCAAAAAATATTTATTAATTTAACATTCTGAACGTATGCAAAGTTTCATTCTGAGATACTTGCACAAAAAATCGGTTAAACTACAAAAGAAATTGTAACAGAATGGAAGTGATCGATTATTCGATTAGGCGCAGCCCTGGCAACGGTTCCCGTTACAAGTGCACATACTTACCACAGATAATACATCTATTACATTAAAGTATGTACACACCGCGCCGTGGGCTGTCACATTACAGAGCCGTAAAGCCTAGTTAAAAAAAAAAAAAAAAAGGCTGTCACATTACGTGAGGCCGACGGTCTGTGAGCGGCTTTATAGTGCCAGGCAAGTTATGACGCGGAACATTTAAGCGCGACACACACTGAGCGGCGGCGTTGCGAAAGCGTTGCGGTTTTTTTCTGTAATATTCGAAATAGTATGAAGCCCTTTACATCAAAGCGGCGGCGGCGCGGCGCGTTCTTCATACAAACCTTCGCCGCCGCAACGCTTTCGCAACGCCGCCGCTCAGTCTGTGTCACGCATTAGGGTTTTCTTTCTTCAATAGGACCGTTTAAACATTCTAAGGTAGGTAATACTCGGTTTTGTGAGGGCGGAGACCCGTGTGGTGGAGTTTATTGGGGAAGGCCTATGTCCAGCAGTGGACGGCGAAAGGCTGATGAGGGCAGGAATTCTAAGTGTACTCGTTTGTCTCTCAGATTATAATGTATCTCAAAGTAACTGCGAGGTTGATATGAAAGTGAACCTTCTTTTGAAAACTAAGTGAACCTTTTTTAGAATTACAAAAAAACATCCCGTTCCTTCTAGAAAAAGATAAAAGAGTTTGAAGACATTTTGATGACACAATTGTTTTTCGTGCAACATCTTTTGGAGACCCGATCAACGGAGACTGATAATTATACAGTATACCAGTAATTGCAATTGGTGTGCGGTTTTAATTTGTTATTCCCAAAAATTTGGGGCGTTTTGGGGGATTTGCTGTGTTTACGATTGTATATCATTTAATTTTAGCATCGCGGCCCATTACAGACATCTGTTTTTGCGAACAATTAATTGTTATTTCTTTGAGAGCGTCAGTGGCCTAGGGGATAAGACGCAACCTATGATATCGAATGGTCCGAGGTTCGATCCCCGGCTGGGCCATGTACCAATGGGTTTTTCTCGAAACTTAAGTACATGTACTGACTGCTCTCAAACGGTGAAGGAAAACATCGTGAGGAAACCTGCATACGCCGAAGAAGAAATTCTTAGGCGCATGTGAAGTCCACCAACCCGCACTGGGCTAGCGTGGTGGACTATAGCCCGCACGCCCTCGTTGAGAGGGTAGGCCTGAGCCCCAGCAGTGGGGAGATTAATAGGCTGTTGATGATGATTGATGAATTGTTATTTCTTTCTTTATCACAATTATTACACAAAAGCTGTTCACGTTCGCTTTCACGGTGAGTCGACTCTCCTATATAAAAAACCAATTTTTTTACTCAAAAGTAAATGGGTCCCTCTTTAAATCTGTGGTCTAAAATTATCGGAAAATAAACATTTTTATTGTTATTAAAAAGGCAATAAATTAAATACTGTCTGGAAGAAATCTCCAATAATAAACTAATGTTGTCTGGAAGAAATCGCCTTTAGAGATAAGACCGCCTTAGTTTTAAAAATACTGTACGTCATATTTGAATTCGAGCGATAGAATAGAATCTCTTTATTGGAGCTTAGCTGGGATAATATAAGTCCTCCACGCGTGGGCGACGCCGAGCGGCGAAGTACCTACTACTAACAATAATCTGGCAAAGCCTACTTTACTGAAATTAAAACGGAACGAAGTCAAACGGGCGTGTGAGCCCGCCTTATGCTTGTGAAACGATTTGAATACAAATGGGAAATTGGGAACAGACATGTACATCATATGTTCAAATACAACTTGTACCACTCACTACCCACCCCTCTTCCTTTCGAGCTTTCGCAGAACCCCGCGGGGAAAGTTTTGTCTATCCATATGTCATCAAATACTGGCTCAAAAGGTGTGTAATAAATATCCATCAAGTCTCGTTGCTCTAATAAATCATTTTTGGACAATAAATTGAAAACAATTAAAAATATTTCGTACAATCTAGCTATAGCGAAGCGGTCTTATACCTAGCTAAAATCAATTCCTTCCAGCCAACCTCATGTAAAACGTTCAAAGTTCCGCACACTCGCGGCCATTGATGTTAAAAAAAATCATAACTAGTTTCCAAAACGGACGATTGTCTCCGTTTTTGAAATTGGATTGTTTTCCTGAGAGGTTTGGAGAATTTTTTTGTTTCTTTATTGAACGCGCTAATCTCTGCAACTATTAGTAGGATTCGAAAAATTCTATTGCATTTGACAGCCCAATTCTTGGGGAAGCTTACAGGTTTCTTAACATCACGCTACGACCCTTAGAAGCTGAGCAAAATGTTAAGTAAAAATTAACTTATCAAACGCGAGCGAGGTCGCGGGAATTAGCTAGTAAATAATAAAGTTGGATGTATTATAAAATAATCAAATAGAATAGAGCCTCCGCCCAGCAAAATGCATAGGCGTAACTGAATTTTTTATCAAATTTGCTCGTATTAAATGGTCATATAGAAACACAATGGCCTATATTATACACCCGCGGGAGTAATGAAAATCAGTACAATATTATACCCCTAGGGGCTGTAATGTGTAGCTGGCTGTACTGAACTGGTTTATTAAATTAATTGAGTAGTTAACTTGACTAAACTTTACTTATTTCCTCGCAAATGTGATGAAAAACATTGTGTACATCACGGGTAGTAAGGGTATTACAAACTCGAGTCATTACAATCCCTCCGCCTTCGGCGTCGGGCTTCTAACAGACTCTCGTTAGTAATATCCTACTTACTACCATTAATGCACAATGTACTATTACACAACTTGGGTAGATAAAAAAAAGAATGAATCTACCCAAGTAACGGCCCCAAGGTTAACTGGTAGAGAATGCCTCCGGCATTAAGTTCGCCTCTTGTACAATACACGTGCAATAAAGTTAAAATAAATAAATAAACTTTTAAGATTTTTGGGAAAAATTAAGTTTCCAATTTCCATGCGTTTCGCTGGGACAGTGCACCCCGGGCCGGCCGTGCCGGGCGCGCCGCGACACAGATTATCGCTAAAGTACAAGTTTAAATATTATATTTAATTCGCAAATACGCAAAGCTCCGCGCTGCAGCGTGACGGCCGCATGCGAGGTAAATCCTTTATTTATTCAAAACAACATAACGTGTTGAAATAATCCGTATTAACGTACAGCACGTAATTACGTTATATTCTATATTTTTTATCCTAAAACGTACCACACACAGCGCGGCGGCGTTGCGAAGGCGTTGCGGCGGCGAATCTGCGGAAAGCGAATAAAAAGCGGAGCCCTTCAGACAACATATACCGCTAGCGGCGGCGGTTTGTATGAAGACCGCTCCGCACCGCGCCGCGCCGCCGCCGCTCTGTGTAGGGGTTCTCATACACTACAAAGGAATACAACGCGCCGCCGCCGCTCCGCGACGCCTGTCTGCGCTAATCTGTCAAATCAAAATGTCAAATCTGTGCGCGCGGTTTTGTCGCTTTCGCCGTCGCACCGCCGCCGCGCCGCTTTCATGTAAAAGGCTTCATACTATTTCGAACATTACAGAAAAAAACCACGACGCTTTCGCAACGCCGCCGCCCTGTCTGTGTTCCGCCACAGAGGAAGTAATAGTCTTGTTCCGCTTAAGAGAATGCGCAGGCCAAGCGGAAAAATGCTCGTGCACTTTTTGACGTCATTGTCAAATGAACCATATCGCTATAGCATAAAGAACAAAGTCGTATGATGACTTCTGCACGTCGTCGTCGCCTCGCGCTCGAGGTCATTCATACGATTTTGTTCTTTAGACTATAGTGATATGGTTTATTTGACAATGACGTCAAAAAGTGCACGAGCATTTTCTTATAAGAGACGTGAGATTCATAAAAATTGAAAGTAGTCAGTGAAGGACCGGATATCGAATTTGGACCCCCCATTGTTATTGTATAGAGCGTCAGTGGCCTCGGGGATAAGACACGGCCTATCATATCTGAAGTCCGATCCCCGGCTGGGCCATGTACCAATGGGGTTTTTTCTCGAAACTTAAGTACATGTACTGACTGCTCTCAAACGGTGAAGGAAAACATCGTGAGGAAACCTGCATACGCCGAAGAAGAGATTCTTAGGCGCATGTGAAGTCCACCAACCCGCACTGGGCTAGCGTGGTGGACTATAGCCCGCACGCCCTCGTTGAGAGGGTAGGCCTGAGCCCCAGCAGTGGGGAGATTAATAGGCTGTTGATGATGATGATTGTTGCTGTAGCTCATTTTACAGTTTCATTCTAACCGTATTAGAGTGCTAATCTAATGTGAACTACATTAAACTATGACGAGGTATGCAAATGTCCGCGATTGTATTCAAATTTTCCGGGCTATTGGCGCTCCCGCTCCCGGTCCCGGGGGACGTCCGGCCACCGCGGGATTACCGCGGGATTGTTAGATTGCATTCTATTTTACACTAACGCTTGAGTGTTTAACTAAATTACGAGGGAGATTTTAGAATTTCATTTAAATAGGGTATTTAATCCCCAAAACATTAGTATTTCAGAAAAAAAACTAATATAATCGCGGGTTTTACAACCAACGTGTTCTAGACAAGACAACAGTTAGAAGTCCTATTGTGTGTGGATTTGAACCTTGACCTGGCACCCGGCCATTCCGGGCCCTGCTACCCCCGAGCTATCGCGACGAGTGCTTCTACCAGCGACTTCGCCAGAAAGGACGTTGGCGTGATCCATTATCATCCATCCGTCTCTCCCTAACGGAGGTAAAGCTTTCAAAAGTGAACTAAATCTTTCCGTTGTATAATAACGGAATGGTCAGATATCGGAGCGGCGGCCCCGGGCCCCGGCGCGGGCGCGGGCGCGGGCGCTGACATCTTGTCATTTCCTGGCACGCGTCACGGCGAGCGGCGAGTGACAGCTCAATCAGGGGCGCCTCACATTTGACCCTGTCTTTAGCCGCCCATCATCGTGGCGCTACTTCTGCACTTGACTTTATACCACACGGACTCGTGGAGAGCACTCGCGAGCGTGTGTGAATAGAATGATGAGAGTGAGCGAAGCAAAAGAGTGTGACGCGACAAGGGTTTGTAAAAAAAACTATCAGTAGGTACTGTAATCAAGCGGAGAATCGTAGACTGTTTCTACGTGTCAAAACATTTAGTTTGTGGAACGCAATTGTTGTAGTGAAGGTTATTTTCTTAAGGGCTCGATCATGCGGCGTGACTGATCGTCTAGCTGTAGTGATTGACGTGCATGACATGCAAACTACGTGCTGGCCGTTGCTTTACTGTATTGATTGATAGCAAGCATGATGGTCCATCATGCGGCATGACATTCACGTAAACGTTGCATGTCATGCAAGCATGATCGTTTAGGAACACTTTTAGGGGCCAGGGACACCTGGGGACACTTCAACCCTTTAGAAATCTTATGTGTCAAACACTCTGCCCGCCGACGGTGCTCCATATCGTTTCATGGTGGACTTCTCATCCACCTTAGAATAGAAATTGTAATCTTCGGCGTATGCCAGGCAGGCTTTTTTGAGAGATGTGATGATTAATAGTAATAAAAAATTTGGTCGATTTTACAACGATGCCAACTAAACAGATGGGCGAAAGAAAGACTGGTTAAAAAGGGGTGGTTCCGAAGCCATAAAAATAAAAAGTATAAACGCTAAGAACAAAGACTGTCGCACGAGTCGGCAGGAAGCTATCTGAGGTGGTTAGCGCTCATTTATCATGCGTCGCGACTTACAAAATGTCATATTGGAAAACTAGTGGGCGCGGGCGTCCCCCGCCGCCGCACGATTGTGATCGCCTTCATCGTCAATCACGTTTGATCATCAATTATTTTTTGCGCTCCAATTTCACGCACACTTTCAACCTACTACCAAAAGGAGGAGTTTGTCAATTCGACAGTATAGAGTTACTTTTAATAACCATTCTCTCTGAGTATTGTAGCCTACGACTTCCGAAACACGATCGTTTTTCCCCCGGGAACAGTATATACTTAGTAAAATAGAAACGAAGACAAAATTGTTCAGGACAAAACAGAGTAGTTTTAGACAGAATTGATGTCAAAAAGGGAATCATATTGTATTGCAATTTTGAATAAACGAATTTTGAATTTTTATGTTGTAACTTGTATGCATGTATTTAGAGCAGCACGGGTCGGGGCGGAGGCCCCGGGGCGAGCGCCCCGACTAATGACGCGGTAATGAGCCCCGCACCTCACTTACCGCGGGCGGTCGCTTACCGAGTCCACTTGACTTCCGCGATTTTTTTTTCTTTTTATGTGCACTGAAGAAGTACTTTTTGCGGAATTTCAGCTGCTATTTTTAATAATTCCATCGAGTAGTAACAGCATCTGGCTCTGGAGGCCTGAACTTTTGGTCCGATTGGGATCAGATTTGGAATTTAAGTGTTTAAAATTATTTTATTGAAGGATTATCGACAGTTTATTCGTAAGTTTAAACCGAAGAGTTAGCTGTCATTACAACAAAAAGTGAATAAAAAATCCTCAACGCCACTACGCTCTCGAATTAGTATTGTGTCGGTATAATGAAAAAAAAAATGACGCAGCTAGCTGTATGAGTTTACTCTTTCTTTCTAAGTGGCGAGAAAGTTTAGTGCGGGCCGCCGTGGAATTTATTTTTAATGAATAGGCTTTATTTCAAGGGTGGTCCTAAATAAAGACAGTATTTCACCTGAAGGGGAAAATTATAGGAGTTAATAGGTTTTATTTGTTTGTAAAATGAGTTTATCTTCTAACTATCGCACATTGCGTTACTGTAATGCGGTCCCTAAACCATCATGCGGCATGACATGCATTACGTTTACGTTAATTATCATGCTGCATGATGGACCCCAATGCTTGCTATCAATCACATAGTACAGTGAAACAACGGAAAACACGTAGTTTGCATATCAATCACTACAACTAGACGGTCAAGCATGAGTGACAGCACGTAATGCATGTCATGCAGCATGATCGTGTAGGGACCACTTATGCGACACCCGACAGTTACAAGTGTTGCGGCGTGAGGGCAAAGTATTTAAATTAGTTTAACTGGCAACATTCCTGAGGGGAGGGCGCGCGGGTCATTAGCTACCCGGTGCCGACACTTCCCACAGAGATCTTATCCAACTCCCTTAGCAAAGATTAAACGTTTTCAAATACTTTAGAACAGCAATGGATATACATAGTTACTTAGTTGGCTCAACCACGCTACACGGCAGAACGGATTGTGATGAAGTTTGGTACAATGACAGCTTATATCCTGGAATTTTATTATCATTGATTAATTATTTTTAATGACTTTATAATAATTTTTTTTATGACCTGTATCCAGCGAACTTTCATACTACATATATTAATTTGTAGAGCTTTGTCCTGCGGTATTATTCAAGTTTCCTGCGGAATTTTATTGTTATTAATTAATTATTTATATTGACTTCAATTGTTTAAAATAATTTATTTAAAGACCTGTATCAATTGACTATTATTAAATAAGTATGTCTATGTCTGACCTATAGGCTGGGGGTTCTACAGTATATTAATATGTATAGAACTTTGTCCTGCGGTATTATTCAAGAAATTCATTTTCCCTCGGTAAAATCAGTCTACATTACTCCCCATTTAAATTATCCGTTTTGAAAATGCCGCAATACACACCGTGGCGTGTAAAAGTGTGTTTTATCTCGTCGACTGGGCGAGGGCAGCCAATTTGAATGCAAAGACAAACATCATGTAACATTAAACATTTAAAACAAATTAAAAAACAATTTCGCTCGGGTTCGGCAGGTTTATATAATGTACGGCCGCCGACGGGGCGTTTATATAATTGCAATTTATTAGGCTGGCGGGGGCTACTATGGCTGGATTTATTGCGTCAAGCGGCCGCACGCGCGGTCTACTATACTAACAACGCTTCGCGACTTCGTCCGCGTTACAAAGTATCCTATATGGAATTATCACTATATCAAGTTTAAATAAGTTCTTATTACGCCCGCTCCCCCCCTAAATGCGTCCCAAGTTTTTGCAGAACAATATATTTTAGCCTATTATCCTCATTGGTCTACATTTTGGTTTTGGTAACTTCACAAATTAATAATCAAATAGGTATATGCTACATAAAATCAGATAAAGATGAAACAAAAAAAATGAAATTAAAATGTAAAAAAAAAAAAAAAAATCGTTTAATGTAATTCCTATAGAGTAGATAGAGTAGGGTGGACATCTATAGAGCTCTATAGACATGCAGTCTGCTCTGCGGTCTAGTCGTTCCTCTTACCCCGGTGTCGCACTTACCCCACCTGACCTTACAGTACTCTAGAGTAGACCAGAGACAGTAGGCTGGACATAGAAAAAGAATGAACCATAGAACCGTACTCAGCACATAGCATGAAATAGCAATAGTATTTTACCCCAATAATTTGAGAAGACGCTTCTTATATGGCGGGGTCAAACTGAACAAACACTATCTATTTTAGTCGGGCTGTGGTATGTACCAACTGCCCCCCAACAAAAAATTCACATACGTAGATAGAGATAGTAGATATTATACCTGTCTTGCTTACTCTTACCACTTTTGTAATAAGTGTGTCCCTCTCGGATTATTATTGTTATTTAAGCAGCTGTTCTATGGGATCCTTGTTCAATGAGGCTGGATATCTATAGGGCTCTACCAGATCTCTGTAGTTTTTGAGTTTAACAATAATATTCTAATTCTACATTATTTTAATCAATCTTAAGATACTCAAGATAATGCCTAACAAGTATAGGTACTAAAGGTGCAGCCGCCGAAGCGTGCGATAGATTACGACTAAGCTGTTTAAGCGTGTGTGCGCGCATGTAGCGAAGCCCCGCCAATGTCGGTACCTACTCGGTGCAATCCATTACCTATTTTATTTGTCGAATATTATATTTATAGAAATGGTGGGAGCGATCCGCCGGGCGGCGCGCGCGGCACGTTCCCAAACCGCAGTCAGACTATATCCCGGGTAAATCGCAACCAGGTGCGATTTACCCGGGATATAGACTGACGGCAACACAACTGCACAGTTCTGGCAGTTGTAACCATGCGGCATGACATGCATTACGTGCTGTCACTCAGGCATGACCGTCTAGTTGTAGTCATTGACGTGCATGCCATGCAAACTACGTGCTGGCCGTTGCTTCACTGTACTGATTGATAGCAAGCATGATGGTCCATCATTCAGCATGATAATTCACGTAAACGTAATGCATGTCATGCCGCATGATCGTCTGCTTTTTGTTAGTGCATAGAGTTTGACAGAAATGACTGAGAAGGCTTGTGAAGATGAGGGAGAGGGTGTTTGAAGATTTTAACGAAGACATTTTGTCAGTCCGTCTGTCCCCGCATAACTCGAAACCTATTTAATTGATTGACGTGAAATTTTCAATTCATTTCAATTTCAAATTTGCTCAATATTCCCGCCGTCGTGAGTAGGTGCAGGGACCGCCACCGTCATCTAAGAATAACAATTATAGCCAAGAATTTCAGGGAAAAAATATTCGAGGTATTTCAGTAAATCTGAAAAAAAACATCAATGGATGGATTACGATATACGCGTCGCTCAGTTTTATTCTATGATACGAGCCTAGACATTATTCAGCGCTGTTTGTTTGGTTCTGTGAGCTAATCAAAGGTAATTGGATGCACCAAACGTAACCCAATGATTTCCATACCTCGACGACGTATCGGTTACTGAAATAATTAAATCGCAACTCAATGTCATGCCCTCGGGGTCCCGTGATCCAGTTACCTTCCGAATGTCGCAAAATATGTCAGTCGACCTCTCTACGTGTCATTTGGCAGCCGGGGACCATAGTATCCGTGCCGCGGGCCCGCTGGGACCCGCCCCGCCGCCGTCAAAATTAACAATTTCAATTTTAAAATCATTTACGTAAGTGAAAATACGCGCGATGTATTTTTATTTCGTATGTCCGCCCTATCGTAATAAAACATAATTAAGGATTTCTGTGTGTACAGTCGACCGCACGTCAGTGGAGTCAGCTTTGATCTTGAGCTGGTCTAGCCTAGACCAGTTTATACTGGTTCTGTTTCCACAGACATGCGGTCGACTGTACTACCAAATAATTGTTGTATACTTGTATTCGCCCGTTACAATAGGTGTATGAAGAATACCAAATGACATACAAGGATCATTAAAAATCACATAGATATATTACAGTGTTCGAATACACTTTATTGCCTGTAAAAACACGAAAAGAAATATACAAATTATGTAGGTAAGTCTTCACATTGGAAAGTTTCAACTTTAAGTGGGGAAATGGGGGGGGGGGGGGGACTTTTTAACGCGTAGAAGTCGCAAGGCGTCCGCTATTTACGGAATATTTTACAAAATTATTATATTATTTTACAAAATTGCTTAATACGGAGTGTATAAAAGTCATAGCGACTTGAGGACTTGTCTCAAGCGTGAAGACATAGTGGTGCCACTTACAACTTGACACCACCGGTACGTTTTGGTATTCGCGTCGTGCGCCGCTGTGCGACCCGCGGCGTGCCGTTCAGCCCGCTGCCTTCGAGAGCATTACGGTAAGTAGGCCCTTTATTTAATTACCCCAGCCACCAGGATGCATTACCTCATTTACCTCCGTCATCACACTCAGTTCATAGCCGGGAGCGGCGGACAGAGCTGATCCAAGCATACTCAAAGTCAAAGTCAAGTCAAAATTCGTTTATTCAAAATTGAAGAAGGGAACTATCAAAATTTAATTGCACGGTCCGCCCCCGTCTAATAATTAGAATAAAAAGCCGGAAGTGGCGGCGCAGAGGCCGGCAGGGGACGTCGAAAGGCTGACAACCTTTATACAATATGATGACAACCTTTATCACCTTATGGAGTCGATAAAAAAGCCGACATAAACAACAATTGGCTGGTACAAATTCAAAAACCCCTTGAAATTCGAGAAGTGAAGCATCCACCAGGTGTTCTGTTCGAATGCCGTATTAACAATGGTCGAGGACCGCCCCATAAAAGGATCCTGGTGAGGGGTCCACAATCACTCGCCGTGTCACGGTTTACGAGCGGCGCGTAACGCGACGCAACAGTCGGTTAGCGCCGATACCGGTGGGTGTTACAACCGGTTTTATTGCGCCGGTTATCTGTATCCGCCGGATCGGGTGTTTACGGCCGTGGCGGCGCCCTTTCGTCCCGCGGGAGTCGCAAACGGTCAAAAAAGCGTTGCTATAAAACGGTCACTAAAAATCGGTTAACATTTACTGTGAAGTGTAGAAAGTATCTATTTATTTATTTATTAATAAGAAGCCACTTTGTTACTGAAGAAAAGTTACTAATTATACAATACTAGCTAAATCCCGCGACCTCGCCCGCGTTTTAAAAGATATTTCTGACTATTTTATTTTTGCTTGGCGCCTAAGGATCGTAGCGTGATCATAAGTAGCTTTCACAAGATTTGGATTATCAAATGCAAAAAGATTTTTTCAAATCCGCCTGGTAGCTCCAGAGATTAGCGCGTCCAAACAAGCAAACTCTTCAGTTTTATTATATTAGTATTGACTAGCCGATGCCCTGCGACTTCATCCGCGTTATGAAGTATACTATTTAAATGTTATTCAATTTTTTTAAACAAATCATGCCAGTTTGTTAGTGTTAAAGTTTGTCAATAGATGGCGCTAGGTGTATTTTACACCCCGCTATCATTTGGTTCTTCGCAACATATATCAGATAGGCGTGCAGATTATCCACCAGTTTTTACCTCTTTTTTTTAAATTGGTTATTAATATAGATAACAGTCCGCCCCTCGGACGAAGGTCACGTCCAGCGGGCTCCACTTGGTCCAACTTAGTCCACGCGCTCCGCACTTGACATGGGCAGAGCTTTCTCAGCTTCACAGTCACGAGAGAAAGGGATAGAGTATCGCATTACAATTAGTGTGTGCAAACAGAGAGGTAATTACAGTCGTGCCCCCGCCGGGTACCGCGGGCCCCGGGCCCCGGGCGCCGGGCGCCGGTGACGGCGTTTATTTATAGCGCACGGCATCTGGAGGCGCCAATCTCAAAGCCAGGAGCGAAGAGCGCGTTAGATATTTACATTTATCTGATAAGGACCGACGAACACAATAATCTGATTTTTTACGTAAAATAAAACCGATTTCTTCGTAAAAATTAAAAATATATGATTTTTGTACATCGATGACTTATTGATCCTCTCATCATCAAAAACCTATTAATCTCCCCACTGCTGGGACTCAGGCCTACCCTCATAATGTGGGCGTTCGGGCTATAGTCCACCACGCTAGTCTAGTGCGGGTCGGTGGACTTCACACGCGCCTAAGAATTTCTTCTTCGGCGTATGCAGGTTTCCTCGCGATGTTTTCCTTCACCGTTCGAGAGCAGTCAGTAAATGTACTTAAGTTTCGAGAAAAACCCATTGGTACATGGCATAGCTGGGGCTCGAACTCCGGACCTTTCGATATGATAGGCCGCGTCTTATCCCCTACGCCACTGACGCTTAATTGATTCTCTACTTTTGTTTAATTATCCACCCTTAGACGTGAAATAATGTTTTCAAACTGTAATGGGACCACTCTTGAAATATAGCCTGTTCAATAATAAAAGAATCATTCGAATCGGTTCACATTCGGCGAAGATATACACAATAAAACATACAGTGTAGTTGAGAACCTCCTATTTTTAAAGTAGCTTGAAAAGATAACCATACTGAAGATGATTGATTCTGATGATTGTGATTGGGAATCCAGCATTGCTGGCATTGCTGATTGGCTGCAGACTTAACCCCATGGCCTCGCAAAAGTAGGACATAAACAAAAGGTAACACAAAATCTATCACTTCTCCCAGGTCTCAGAAGGATACGCAAGAGTGCGGTGATGTGCCCACTTGTTCTTTACGTTGTTTTCCTCACCATGGTCTGCCATTTTAAGCTGGGATTTGAACTGGGCACTTCTAAATCACAATGCAGAAGTCCAACACACGAGCGTGTATGTAAATAGCCGAGCGGCTCGTGTCACATTTAAAATTCCGTTAATATTTTGCGAACACGCCGGCCGCGCCATCTGCGGCGTCATTTGTATGGAAATCGGCGCCGCCATGACATAGTTGGCTATTCAGATTAAAGGGTCATCCAGCCACGCGCCTCTTCAGGTCGTTAGCACAACATCAAAACAGTTTTCTCATCTAAGCTATCGGATGAAGTGATTTCGGGTCAGGAGGCCTTTTTTATTACAAACGAGGTCACTTTGAGCCCTTAGATCTCCGTCAGGGAACAGTTTGTGTGAGATCTGATGGTGTCTGGCCGCAGTACGGATGGAGGAGGTCCAGTGAGCCGTACACACCTCACTGATCAGACAAGCCGTTTTCACCATAGACTAGTCAAAATAAAAAGATCTGATATGGTATCAAAATGCCAATATGATTTAGCCAAACTTTGTAAAAGCTTTCGGAAATTGTCTTCGCTTTTCGTGACAGTGCTTAAAATTGGAGAAAACAATCATCTTCTATACTCAACTTCTTGATACCTACTTAAACTACATGAAATGAGAGGGCACAACTTGAGAATACAAAGAGCCAATGCACAGCTGAACCCCTACAGAAATTTTCTAAGCAACAGGGTTGCATTCAAATGGAATATCTGCCAGAATCTGTTGTATCTGCCACTTCCGTAAACATGTTCAAGAACAGACTAGACAACTTTCTCAAATCTAAAAAGACGCAATAAATTAATATAAATTATGAAAGCAAGTCGACTGCTGATATGGAAGCATCAGCTTTAGCTGCCTTTCCATTTAAATAAAATAAAATAAATAAATAAAAATAAATATTTTTCGTTCTCAAATCAAATCAACAGCCTATTAATATGTCCCCACTGCTGGGGCGCAGGCCTACACTCTCGACGAAGGCGTTCGGGCCCAGTGCGGGTTGGTGGCCCACGCGCCTACGAATTTCTTCTTCGGCGTATGCAGGTTTCCTCGCGATGTTTTCCTTCACCGTTTGAGAGCAGTCGGTAAAAGTACGTTTCGAGAAAATCCCATGGGTACATGGCACAGCCTGGGATTCAATTCAAATTTCAAATTCAAAGTCAAAAGTATTTTATTGCATGTAAGTACACTAGGTACATTTATACAACGTCAATTTTTTATCTAGCACCGCCTCCAAGGTGTTATATAGAGCTGGGAAGAAGAAGCGGCGCAACAAACTTCCGCAACACATCTTTTAAAATCAAGTTTGTACATAACATTATTTTGTAAAGATTGTGCGAGGCTGAAGCAACATTAACACCAGGCATCTTTGTCATTTAGATAATCGACTGTTTTATAATAAGCTTTCTTACAAAGTTGTTGTTTAATGTGAGACTTAAATTTTCTGTCATTCATATTTAAGATTTCTTCTGGTAGTTTGTTGTAGAAGCGTTTTCGGACCTATGGATATGACAGGCCGCGTCTTGCCCACCACGCCACGACGCTCACATTGTTGTACGCCAGTTTTATTTGCGGTGAAATTAGTAAAACATTTCGAAAGCAGATATTTCTGAAACTCACTGGGTGGGGAGGGCGCGGGCGGGCCCTGCGCTCCCCGCCGGCGCGCATCGGTTCTGTTTCATTGCAAATTGATCATCACAACGCAATACGGCTTTTTATGGCTGTTGTTCCGACCGCCGGAGTTTTAATTGTATTTTTAAAGTATCTTTTGTTCCCGAATTTTTATGTACAGGGCGTTTGGAGTCAATGCTAAGCTGCCCTGCTATTCTGTAAGCGTATTTGTGCAACTCGATCCTGAATCCGCAGTGAGATCGGTCTCTAACTCAATGATTTACAGTTCAATACTCACTTTACTTCGCAAGTGAAGTGTATATTGTGTAGCTTGTATTTGTTTACACAATGCGACATCAAGGTCTTTCATGATCGGATGCGAAGTGAAGTGAGTGACTTGCGATGTGATGGTCGAGTTTTAATTCGTACTTTACAGAATCACACAGCTGGTGAGACTGCTTGAAGCCATACATGACCTTACGGTTTTTAGATATTCAAGATTTTCGTGTTTTTACTTTCTCGCATTCGATACTTAATACTTCAATGCTTCTACAAGAGACCGTCAGTGGCCCTGGGGATAAGACGCGGCCTATCATATCGAAAGGTCCGGAGTTAGATCCCCGGTTGGGCCATGTACCAATGGGTTTTTCTCGAAACTTAAGTACATTTACTGACTGCTCTCAAACGGTGAAGGAAAACATCGTGAGGAAACCCGCATACGCCGAAGAAGAAATTCTTAGGCGGATGTGAAGTCCACCAACCCGCACTGGGCTAGCGTGGTGGACTATAGCCCGCACGACCTCGTTGAGAGGGTAGGCCTGAGCCCCAGCAGTGGGGAGATTAATAGGCTGTTGATGAAACAAGAAGTATTGCACCCGCAATCTTAATTTCTTTGTCACATCCGCAACACAAGGCTTCGCACCGACCTTTCAAACCCTTCAGTGGGTTATAGGTTACCACTAAAATTATTATTAAAACCTACATACGTTTAAAAATATGATTTAAAATTTGTATCGATAGCTACCAGCTACTCGCGATATTTCTATCGTTTTCACTAGAGGGCCCGGCCGCCCACCAAAGAGATCCTAACTCTATGGTTTTCATCAGGAATACCTACGTATCGGCTTGTAGCAATTTCCCAGTTTATTACCCAATTCTTTTCAGGCAAGTTACAATGTAGATGGCTTTGGCACAAAACATGCCGGATTACGAGTGTATAAGATGGCCGTATGTAATCTCTCGCAGATCACCGCACTCGAGAACATCCATCACGCGGCCTGTCGGTCAGAAAGGGGCGTTGTCCGCGCCCCGTCGACCGTAACAGGAGGCTATTTCAACAGACGAAACAAAGAAACAGTCGACGTACCTAAATACGGACATCTGCAAATGTTGTTCAGTTACACGGCCAAAGTCGCGGGCCATAGCTATAGTGACCCTTACATTATAAGCAACCATTACTCACTGAAAGGGCTATGAGTATAGTAATTGATTTCTCAGAACATTGCAGGTAACCATTTAGTTATAAATGAATAGACTATTAGGCTGGTTTCACAGCTGTACGGGAGACCCGGACGGGTCGCCCGTAGGTATAAAATGAGTGTCGCATAGCGTACGAATGTGATGGCCTTGTACAGTCGACCACACGTCAGTGGAAACACTTTAATCTTGAGCAGGCCTTGCCTATTACGGAGTTTCAATACTATGAGAGACCAGGTTATCATCATCATCATATCAGCCTGTAGACGTCCACTGCAGGACAAAGGCCTCCCCCAGGGATCTCCACGACGACCGGTCCTGCGCTAACCTCATCCAGCCGGGTCCCGCGACCTTCACCAGATCGTCGGTCCACCCTGTGGGAGGCCTACGCTGCGTCTTCCGATACGTGGTCGCCACTCGAGAACCTTTCTGCCCCAACGGCCGTCAGTTGTACGAGCGATGTGCCCCGCCCACTGCCACTTCAGTTTCGCAATTCTTTGAGCTATGTCGGTGACCTTGGTTCTCCTGCGGATCTCCTTATTTATGATTCGATCTCGCAGGGAAACTCTGAGCATAGCTACCAGTTTATACTGGTTTTGTTTCCACTGACGTGCGGCCTGTGGTACGGGCTCTACCCAGATCGTGTCACAACTCGCGTCGCTGTGAAACGATGTTCTAGCGCCTCACGTGTGTCTCCGCTCCGAGAGACCCGTCCGGGTCTTACAGCTGTGAGACCAGCCTTAGGTAAAGCAATTTGTAGGCACGTAACGATCAATCATTGTGGGATTGTTACGAGTGTATTGATGACGCAATTACCTTCAGCAAAATTAGTGACTGTTCATTCCGATATATTATAGGGCAACACCAACAATAATTTAAGGGTAGAGAGCTGGCAACATTGACAATTTGTTGCGGTTTATAAGCGCTTTCACTTTATTATAAGACGGTCATTTGAATGACAAAGGTTATTAATGTTTCACTTCGCTCCCAATGTTCTTGTTTGAGCTGGATGTAATGTAGTCGTCATATGGAATGAGTTTTTATGTAAAAGTGTCTAAGTAAAATCTTCGTCTATGCGTCCTAAGATTAAGGCAATGAGGCGCCAACAGCCACGAATACTAGAACTTTATAAATAGAATAAAGTTTTTATTTTATTTTGTTCCTTAAGTTTTTTTAAATGTAATCCTTGTTATATATTACTAAATTAGTAAAACTAGGCAATACTATTAAGTTAATAGAAATATAAATGTATAAAAAATAAAAGATTGTAAAATATAATTTATTTGCAATGTGGCTGTTTAATTTCCTCGCAGTCGAAGTGAAAAGCAGAGTGTATAACTCGTACATAAACCCATATTACCCTCAACTTAAAACAAGAATTTATCGAGGAAGGTTTCTGTGTAGCTATGAACCAGCTCTAGCTGAAGGAAGCCAGTAATTAGGCAAAGTCAAAGTCAAAACTATGTTATTACATGTACACTGGGTACATTTATACAACGTCAATTTTTTATCTCCACCGCTTCCAAGGTGTTAGAACTACAGTTTCTGTTTTTAGGCAGAGAAAAGCCGGCGGTAAAACCGCAAAGGATAGGATTATTTACCCGTGTAAAATATTGAAATAACACTATTTATTATTCTCAACATAACGGATATAATACATACTTAAATGTATATACTGTACTATATCTAGCAGATCGTAAGGTACGTACCTACTTAATGCAAAATACAAATAAGTTATTTAGCATTTACAAGGTTATATACAAATATAAACAAAACAAACAAACAAATGTATAAAACCGCAAAGTATTAACAAAGTACTCTGCTATATTCTACTTTTTAAAAACCGATTTCCTATAGCAGTAATTACAGACAGGATAGTGCGGAGAGAGCTTAAACACGTAAGCGGTCGTTTTATGCGATTAAAATAAAAGTTTCGAGCGGATTGCGGCTTGTCTACCAGAGCGCGGCATTTAAAACCTTACCGTCGTGTTACGATGGGATTATCGATAAGTGAATCTTCATCAACAGCCTATTAACATGTCCCCACTGCTGGGGCTCAGGCCTACCCTCCACCACGCTAGCCCAGTGCGGGTTGGTGGACTTCACACACGCCTAAGAATTTCTTCTTCGGCGTATGCAGGTTTCCTCACGATGTTTTCCTTCACCGTTTGAGAGCAGTCAGTAAATGTACTTAAGTTTCGAGAAAAACCCATTGGTACATGGCCCAGCTGGGGATCGAACTCCGGACCTTTCGATATGATAGGCCGCGTCTTATCCCCGACGCCACTGACGCTGAAGTGAATCTATAGGTCAGATTCTGAATGCTCACTAAAATCGTTTTGTCTCTTACCTTCGTATAGTGTGTGACAGGGATAGAAACAATTTAAACGCTGTCAAATTTTAACTTTGTGACTTCGAATCGGAATGTACGTATTGTGCTAAAAAACTAAGTAAATTTAATCCTAATTTTTTTTCAAAAACAACATCCAAATTGTATTAGTTGTATGATGTCAAGAATTAGATGACTAATACAAAATTTTACCTTTAATCCCCTGGAAACAGGGACGGCCCCTTGTGTGGGACGCAACCTGTGTCGACACGCTGGCGCCGTCCCACGTAGCGCACACGGAAAGAGCGGCAGGTGCGGCGGCTGTCGGCGCTGAGAACCTGAAGCGGCGCAAGTATGCAACTATCGGCGATGGCTGCATATTTGTGCCCTTCGCAGTAGAAACGATGGGACCGTGGGGGCCGGAGGCGCGTCGACTCGTGAAAGACTTGTCGAAGCGCCTCGTCGAGCTGTCGGGCGACCGGAGGGCTGGCGCGTACCTCGGCCAGCGCATCAGCCTGGCCATACAAAGGGGGAACGCTGCCAGCGTTCTGGGCGCCCTACCGCGAGCCAGCGAGCTGGACGGTGTTTTTTATTTGTAAGTTTTTTATTAGGAGATTTTTGTTTTAATTTTTATTTATTTAAATAAGTATGTAAGTATTTGTATTATATTTAAGTAAGTTTATTTTTAAGTTAGATTATTTAATTATTGTTTTACTATAATATTTATTATAAACAGTTTTCAATTTAATTGGTAAATTTTACCCTAAATATATTTTTTTCTTTTTTTAACGAGGCTTTGGACTATTTGATGTCCAAAGCCAGCCTCATAGGGAAACACTAGTCCTTCCGAGGTTTAAACCAGACAGGCAGCGCTTAGCGAAACCATACACCACTCGCGCGTGCCTCATCCGAACATGGGTTATTTATTATCAAATTATTCCACCATTAGTTACGGCCAGGGTTACCGCAAAAAAATCTCTCACCGCTCGTCCCCGCGGCTTTTCCTCGCAGCTTTTCCCGTCTTTGACTTATAACGTACAAAATCTATACCTATCGATATCTCAAAGAACTATAAGCAGTGTTAGACGCAGTACTTCCCAGAACCGGCGCCTGATTATCGAAGGAGGTGTATTGAGAGCCCGTGTCGCCCGGAGACAAGCCCGCCAGCGCCAGAGACCCACTTGACGGAGAGGAACCTCTCGCTCCAGGGGCTCTATTCACCGCCCCTGTTGCCACCTCTCTCCCAATTAATTTCCCTAAGTAATGATCACAATAGCTATTGTCGCAGGAACAGCTTCGAGGCACGTGGCCCTGACGAGTGCGAAGCTGCCTACTCCGAAGTGCCTTGTTAATTACTGAGAACCATTGATTATTTACTAGTCACACAATCGAACGTCTACAGATCTGTTTTTATACCTGTATAAATCTGCATGCTTGCCATATTTTCAGAGACAATGAAACGATATAAATTAATCTATATAATCCGTCCGGGACTCAGTGGCACACATGTCAAAATGTCTAACTCATAAATTGGTCTAATTGTCAAAACGTGTGCGTGGTGTAATGTACAATTGTCATGAACTTTATCTATTGCGCAATGGGAATAGACATAGAAATTGGGAGCGTAGCGAGCTTTTTCCGTGTTCTGTGGGAATATAGCATAAGGCCAAAACGAAGCGAAACGAAGATATCTCTGTGAGTTAAAATTTCACTGTAAACCCAAAATTATATTCAGACCAAAAAATTTTTCGCCCAAAAAAAACTAAATTGAAATTAGTCAGTTTTTGACATTTGTTTTTTTTTTATTAATTTGTGTTCAGTATAGTATTACCTCCGTGAATGTGGCAAGCATTCAGATTTCCACCCTAATTACTTCCATTCATTTAATTGCATTGTTACATAATTATTCTTACATTATGCTAAACATGTAACACCCCATCTTCGCTAGTGTTTTTGACAATGATAAGTGTACCTATACTTGTATAGGTATGGGATTGTAGAATCTGTCTACTTTTATTATAATTTAAAGGAGATAAAGACAAAAAAATTTCGAAATTCTTGGAAACGAGGAAACTAATTAAATATCAGTACAAATATCTCCATTTTATGACTGAAGGCGGACGGTGTAGGTGTAAAATAAAAGGTTGCATTACGTTCGGGTCTCTCTTGTTGTATTCTGTGAAGGTCCTACATTTAAAAAAAAATTTGGACTTTAAAGGTCCGTGTGAGATGTTTCTTAGTACAATTTATATACAGTATGTCCCACTTGTAATATTGTAGTAAGTACTTGAAATGTTCAAGATTAGATTGTAATTAGAAAGCGTATCCACCGCAGGCCGCAGCCTCAATATAAAAATTATGGCCGCTCGTGTCTGAAGTCTCACATACATTGCATAGGGAAGACAACAGGCCGCCACCGCCACCGCAGGCCGCGTGTGTCTGGGATACGCAGAATACCTCTTGGTTGATGGAACATTTTTCAGTTCGCAAATGAGTGTGGATCGAGATCTGCCTTATTGTTAATTACTGGCCGGCAAATTGTTAAAACCCTTTTTCCGACTAATTACAAAACACAGAGAAATATAGGTAGGTATAGTAATTACGTAGTCGAGATAGGGGTGCAGAACATGTATGGAATGTCGCCGTAACCTTGCTATACCGAATTTCGCAGCTATATAGTTGCGAGTGCATTCCGTAGTAGCGGCATCGGAACTGTTGTTGGTTCGCCCCAACTTCCTAACTCACTCACCGACTGTAACAGGAAAAGCACTGAAAGCGTAAAATATCTTATCTTCTTAGGGCCATGAGTACCCGGCGACGCTTCGACTGTTGTGCCAACCCATGTCCACCAACGGTGCACCAATCCATTTTTGGTGGACTTCACATACGCCTCAGAATAGTAATTCTAATCTTTCGCGTTTACCGAAAAACCTGTGGTATTACAACAAACCGTACTCGAACCGTTTCGAAAAACTAATTGAGGCCAGGTTCGAAACTTCGACCTCAGGCGAGGGCACTACCAACTAGGTTGCCACGGCGCTAGCGGAAAATAACTAACAGTAGTTTATCTCACTGTTTGTATCTGGATTGCTGGTGTTGGATTCAAGAGACAGAGTTTTCTATTCGTACTGCAAGACAAAATGGAGGGCGGCAGGCCGAACGAATGAATGAGTGAATTGTATTGATGGATGAATGTATGAATGGATTGTGTTTGCTGGGTTGCCAGCGCTCACTATAAGTTTAAAATAGGATTTAGATACCCTGAAGCTGAATCCAATCATTTCAGCTCATTTCAACCGGTCTTTTAATTTCTTTTTTTAGTTTTGAATGAATGTGTAAAAGGGCGGAAGGATGTACGGACGGACGCGCCCAAAAAGAAGCCTCGATAATGGGCTTCCGGCCTGACCTGATCGATGACCCACTGTTGGGTGTATAGAGTAACATTTACGATATAATGTCCAGTCTGAAAAATGTCCAACGACTGCTCGAAATGTCCAAACTAAATAATTATCAAACCGCGGCCGGCGCCGCGCCAGCACCCCCCGGGTGTTGCAGGTGTCTGTGGGCGGCGGTGACCTCTTAACATCAGGAGGCCCGCCTGCTTGTTGCCCCCGTAGCAATTATAATAATAATAAATAATAATATCCAAAGTAAAAATCTTTATTCAGGCTATAAAAAAACCATAGTTATAAAAAATTAAATGTTTTTTTACAGCGTGAAATAAAGACATATTTAATGCATAATTAATCAAATTTAAAAATTATTATTTAAACTTAATGATAAAATTAAATTGATTCTGCTGTGTGATTCTGTAAAGTACGAATTAAAACTCGACCATCACATCGCAAGTCACTCACTTCACTTCGCATCCGATCATGAAAGACCTTGATGTCGCGTTGTGTAAACAAATACAAGCTACACAATAAACACTTCACTTGCGAAGTAAAGTGAGTATTGAACTGTGAATCATTGAGTTAGAGACCGATCTCACTGCGGATTCAGGATCGAGTTGCACAAATACGCTTACAGAATAGCAGGGCTGTTTCAACCCTTATCATTTTCCATTCGTAAAGTCTCAAGTAAACAAACAATGTTTCAGATTGGACTTACCTGTTATTGTTAGTACTATTCTGACATAGACCATAATTACACCACATTTGGTGCAAGCAAGTTTTGTTAAAATAGCCACCAAACAAAACATTCAAACGAGAACGACGACCGCATTTTTAAAAATCTTTAAATTTGTTTCCGGATTGCACTCGTCTATTTCAACACAAAACGCTTAGCATTCGAAAGCTCCGCCGCTGCGGATGCCTCCTGTAATGAGAGAAAATCACAGCACCACCCTCGGCTACAGAGATAATACTTGGTCCCTTACATTGTCGGTCCACTGGCGAGTTTGTTTTACGAACAACCCGTGAGTCGTGCAGCGAGGCAGCAGTGTATAACGCGGAGGCGATGGAGACGAGGGTTGAGCTGGAATTCATTAGCGCGCCCACTATTCAGAAAGTATTCTTTCATTCGGCGAGTATTTCTTGGCTATTAACATTCTAGCGAAAAGCAGACGGTTTTGTTGTGCTGTTTATTTAATTAAATGGAAGTTTTACCTCAATAGTTTCATTGCGAAGTAGTATTTTTTTTATTTAAACAAGCTTTTTTAGATAAATACTAATCGAGCGTACGATTATTATATTGTACTGTCTTCAGAGCCAAAGGTGGGTGTAAAATGATCGGATCGGTAAGTCCGGCCCGGACAGACAAACAACCCGCCTTCGACAAAGCTCAAAAAATTAATACGCCGAAGTAGCAGCGGGCTGGTCACATCTGTCGGAGAACCGATAACCGCTGGGGCAGACGAGTGGAGACCACGAGTGGGCAAGCGTGGAGAGACGATCTGCGCGAGGCGGCTGTGAACCGAAGATCGGGTGCAGTGGCGCGCCTTGGGGGAGGCCTGTGTCCAGCAGTGGACTTGTGCAACTGATAAGATGATAATGTAAACAAGTACGTGTTGATGTGATGTAAAAACGAATTAGACGTCTGTTAACGCCGTCGGACCGGATTAGAGCGGCGGCCGGTTGTGGCACGTGCTGGATTCGCGACACAGTCATTGGTAAACATTGCGGGCAACTACATGTATTAGAAACAATCCGCCCGCGGCCCCGGGGGCGGCCCCGGGGGCGGCCCCGGGGGCGGCCCGCAACGCAACGCCAGTGAAAACAAGGGACTGCACACCTGATCAATTTCAACTTGATTCCTCCACGTGTTCTTGAGAAAAAGGTTCTCGACAGACTGACGGACAACGAAGTGATCCTATAAGGGTTCCTTTTTTCTTTTGAGGCACGGAACCCTAAAAAGTCGAGGTGGATAGAATTTTATTATTTATTTACTTACCTATAAGAAGATTACAACTTTTATAGCCTAAATTAAGAAAATAAACTTTTACATGTATGTTACTCAATTACAATCTTCGGGTTACTATGACGGTTTTTTTTGCGAATTTGATGCTAATCTAAGAATAAACGGATTTTGCCATAAATAGAGCCGACACGTCGCCGACTAATTCGGAGATCACATCTGTGACTAGACTCGTTAAAACTTTCCTCAGTATTACGGCTTGTGAAAAGCACAAAGAGCTAAACAAAGGCTTTGTCACAAAAATCGTAGACAAATGTATACAGACAAGATTTAATTAAGGATTTAAATGAGACTGTTTCAATATTGTCTGATTCAGGTTTAATTTTGAGTTCCCGAATGAACTAAGGTCACCGACAAATCCGACACGATTAGTAAGCTAAAGTGGCAGTGAGTCATCAACATTCGTTTGGGCAGACGGATTCTAGCAATATTTATATTAATAGTTCTGGAGTGCGGAAAAGTACAGTGTACAACCAGATGTGGCTATGATTGGCATAAGGTGGCCGGAACGTTAGTGGGGGATGTTGACTATGTCCAGCGTTGGACGTTAACGCACTGGGGAAGGCATTGCACAAGGATATCAATTGAGAGATTTTTTGTTCGAAATGAAGCCTGTGCCGATTTCAATTAACGGGTTGTTCATTTATATTTTATTGTTCCTGACACACGGGTCGTACGTTAATGCATCGTAAGTATGACGTAGGGTCAACCTGCCTAATTATTATTGAATTACATTCTCAATTGATCACTTATGGAGTTGAGCTCACCTTTTTGCTCGATTAAGCCTTTTCATGTGCTGTCTTCATAATATAATTCATCATCATCATCAACAGCCTATTAACATGCCCCCACTGCTGGGGCTCAGGCCTACCCTCACAACGAGGGCGTGCGGGCTATAGTCCACCACGCTAGCCCGGTGCGGGTCGGTGGACTTCACACGCGCCTAAGAATCTCTTCTTCGGCGTATGCAGGTTTCCTCACGATGTTTTCCTTCACCGTTTGAGAGCAGTCAGTACATGTACTTAAGTTTCGAGAAATTTTAATTGGTTCCGCAAATTTAGAGTGGAATGTTATTGATAAAGAAATTCCAAAAATTCCAATTATTTTCGAGACGGATTGTCACTGCCATCGGCTGTCGGATTCCCTTCCAGCGAGTTAATGAAGGGAGCCGAGGAAGTTGGCCGTAAATTAATGGCGAACGGCCTTATTAATGGCGGCCAGTTATCATAATCGGGGCTCGGAGACGCGACGGCCATCTTGCCGGGACTACATCACTACACTACATCATTTTAAATGAAACATCATTTTTAGCGAAATACAAAAACTACACTAACTACAACCAAAACTAACCTATATTATAAATAAAAAAAATTGCCCCAAATCGTCGCCCCGGGGTAGAGTGCCCAGGATCCTGGTTACATTCCCTCTCTGGACGGCCAGGCTTAAGCGCTTTTTAGAGACGATTTGGACACTGACGGTGGGCCTGATCCTCAAGTGTAAGGTCGCCCAGCGAGCTGCGGAGAGGGCTGTGCTCGGGGTTTCTTTGCAAGATCAGATCCGTAATGAGGAGACCAAGGTTAGGAGACTAACGGAAGAATTACGGTATTTCGATAATCAGGGTGTCGCGATCGGAACTTCACGTTCATAGCTATTATAGTGAAAGATGGCGGACAAATCCCGAGGCATGCACACCTGTATCCTGGCCAGGCTGTATCTGGACAACTAATAACATTGATACGTTTTCCCAAATTTAACTATATCGTTAAGTGTTCGCCACCGACCTCCGTGACAGATTTATCAACAGCCTATTAACATGTCCCCACTGCTGGGGCTCAGGCCTACCCTCTCAACGAGGGCGCTCGGGCTATAGTCCACCACGCTAGCACAGTGCGCGTTGGTGGACTTCACACGCGCCTAAGAATTTCTTCTTCGGCGTATGCAGGTTTCCTCGCGATGTTTTCCTTCACCGTTTGAGAGCAGTCAGTACATGTACTTAAGTTTCGAGAAAAAACCCATTGGTACAGGCCCAGCCGGGGATCGAACTCCGGACCTTTCGATATGATATAGGCCGCGTCTTAGAACAAGAAAACTATGAATAGGAAATATTAAATTACGTTTGCAGGTTTATTACGCAGACTGAAATTGTTCCACCATTTTGTATTTACATTGGATTTGTTTCACATTTCCTGTGTTGTATCTACCTTCTATGTAGAATTACTTGGCGCCGCGAGAAGCTTTTTCCACCCGGGGTATTCCCTCAAGTGTAAATCAACCGGATATTGGATACCACTATTTGATTTGACTACATTATTTCATGAAGAAAAGGGGTAATGAAAATTTTGCATTTCGTGTACATGCATTTATAATATTGTGATGTGAAAACAGAATAAGATAACTACAATTTTACGGTTTTCGGATTTTTTCCTTTACTTGTGCTGTAAGACATTGCTTCTTGCCTAATTTCAAGATTCTAGGTCAACCGGAACTACCCCATAGGTTTTCATTACCAAAATACTCAAAAAAGCGGCAAAAACGTTCATATCTTTTTACTACGTTGACTTAGAAGTTAGATTTTTTCACAGCTGTAAGGGACATTAGACTTGAGTATTTGATATAAATTTCAACTTGATACCTCCACGCGTTCCTGAGAAAAAGGGTCTTGACAGACGGACGGACAACGAAGTGATCCTTTAAGGGTTCCTTTTTTCCTTTGAGGTACGGAACCTTAAAAACCAATAAAATTAACCCAATAGTTTGCAAATATAAGTGAAATACTAGATTAATATTCACCTAACAAAGTCAATCTAAGTACCACTGAACCTACAGTAAAAATTAACAGCAAGCCGAATAACACTTTGATTTAAGATTTTATCAAGAAATGATTCGATTTAATGATTGTTATTTACATTACAAAAATTGTACCATCAATAGTACTAGTGGGACAAAACAGTGCCAGTTGTACCATCAATGGTACAGACTGGTGGTACAAAATGGTCCGTCGCGACAATAAAACTATCATGTACAGAAAGACAGCTCGTAGCGAGCTCTACGAACTCGTAGCGCTCGCTACGCGCTAGACTCGTAGACCGCGCGTAGACGCCGCGTAGACCACCATTTCTAAACGAAAACTAACAAAGAAATCACAGCAACAGATCTAAATTTTTTTTTATTTTTTATTTTTTTTATATTTTATTTATTCATTCTCAAATCTACAGCTAGTTACAGAATATTTTAATCATTATAATATAACTTGTACATTAGCCAAAACAGATTTCTTTTTTGTAATAAGTGTTTTTAATAATAAGTTTTAGTGTTGATAATAGGTGAATGGTTTCATTATCATTCAGTCAAGCGGTAAATCAAGACAGATGTTCAATCTTCACTGTTTATAAAACGATAAATACAATTTAAATGTCAAATAGACCAATCTGAGCGTTTCATCTTGATCTACCTTTTCAATTCGACACGAGTACGCTTTTATCAAATTAAACGTGGACGCATACTGTACATAATTTATTATACTTTTTGTTATTGAATAAAATGTCAGAAATAATTGGATTCACTTAAATTGATAATTTAAAATAAAACCCTTCCTAAATATCACCAAAAATTAATATTAAAAATAAAAAAGCACAACCTTCGCCGTAGACGATGTGCGGGGTGATTTTTAAAAAAACTGAAGATGGAAAAAAAACTGAAATCCCTTCGTTGTGGGGAAAATTTGGTAAGTTCCAAGTTTCAGAACAGACAGACGAAGCAACAAGCTTGTAGCACACAAACTTATCAAACTATTCACATTAAATGGCGTCCGGCGATTTATTAGAAGGAAGTCAATTAATATACGAAATTAGTTATTGTAAGTATATCCACCGCTTTATTATGTAATTTTATTAACACTAGCGTCAGTGGCCTCGGGGATAAGACGCGACCTATCATATCGAAAGGTCCGAGGTTCGATCCCCGGCTGGGCCATGTACCAATGGGTTTTTTCTCGAAACTTAAGTACATGTACTGACTGCTCTCAAACGGTGAAGGAAAACATCGTGAGGAAACCTGCATACGCCGAAGAAGAGATTCTTAGGCGCATGTGAAGTCCACCAACCCGCACTGGGGTAGCGTGGTGGACTATAGCCCGAACGCCCTCGTTGAGAGGGTAGGCCTGAGCCCCAGCAGTGGGGAGATTAATAGGCTGTTGATGATGATGATAATTAACACTAAAACATATTTTGACGATCTTACGCTTGATTATTATATTGATTAAACTCTGTTAATAAAGCACCAACTTACAGAGTTGGCACAAAATTACTGTTTTAGTCAAGGAAAAATAAAATTAACCTATGAATAAATCTAATGGTTTATTTCTCTGTTTCAGTTATTATTCAAATGTGAAATGGAAGGAAATAGTGTTAACACACGTGTTGGACTTTTCCCAATTTTTATCGAGAGCTGAAATTACAAAAATTAAAGGTTTTAATACAAACGAAAAATTCTGAATCACCTTGGCGCGGGGGGAGAGACACGCCAGAGGTTAATTATTTTGTGGGATGTATTTAATGATGAATTTAAAACTTATTGTTCGTATTTTCATCTTACACTATTATCTTCTTTCCTACAGTAATAAGCCCAAAAAATTGATAAAACTAACCTTTTTACAAAACTAACACAAAGAAAAAACCGCTCGATTTAATTCAATTAATCTAGTGCTTTGTTTATGAAGTCACTTATTCCAGTTTCTCGCAGAGAAAATAATTATATAATGTTTGTACTTTAACATTAGCTAAGGATAGGCACGGTCTGAAATTATTTGATTTGATTCTCACAAAGAAGTCAGCGATTAATTTTCCTGGCTTATTATATTCTCGAGGAGTTAGGCTTAACTTATTTCTCAATTTCAGCGCATTTCAATATCGTTGGCAATGATTCTAAAATATGCATTTTTAATATATTTCCTACCCACTTACATTAATAGTGAAATTCAATGGAGTCTTACCTCTTATATAATGTGTCTAATTATGTATTAATGCTAATCTATTCTTGATTAAGCCGCCTACTAACGAGTAAGCGTTTAAGCATTTTTGATTGACGAATGGATGTACAAAGGAATACGTTCCGTAGGTGCGAATGAAAATGTTAATTTGTTCGCAAGTGAACATTAACGACCTACCTATTCATTATTTTACGAAACCTTTTAAGAAGTTTTTGTCGCATTTCATATGTCTACAGTTCAAGTTAGTCTTTTTAAAACAGCCTTTTTAAAACATTAACTGGCCTGTTGGCGTAGTTGGTAGTGAACCTGCCTATTGCGCCAGGGGTCGTGGGTTCGATTCCCTCCCAAGACCAACATTTGTGTGATGAGCATATCTGTTGGTTTTCGGATTCTGGGTGTTTGTATTTATTTAAGTATTTATTTAAAAGTATTTAAGTATGTTTATCAGTTGTCGAGTACCCATGTACAAGCTTCGGCTTAGTTTGAGACTAAACAGCCGCGTGTAAATTTGTCCAAACATTTTTTTTTTCTGATAA
Organism: Metalampra italica; assembly: GCA_949699065.1. NCBI lineage: Eukaryota > Metazoa > Arthropoda > Insecta > Lepidoptera > Oecophoridae > Metalampra > Metalampra italica. Next base: position 282,801 of record OX452989.1, read on the forward strand.
CATCCGTTCAAAAGTCGCCTGAAAAGTTTCAGTCAAAAATTTCTAGCAAAAATCGACTACTCACCTCGTGATGTTACTCGAAGTAAAGTTTATGGGAACCAGTTGTACGCGGCGAGCTGCGCGTCGGGTCGGCCACTGTCAGGCTCCGCGGGACCCCGGGCTTATATACCAGGCGGGGCCAGCGCGCGCACGCGCACGCAAGCCCCGCCCATTGTTGACTGAAAACGTCATCAATGACGTCACAAAATTTGGTGTAATGACCAATGGTGAAGTTCGGGAGACGAGGAGACGAGGAGACGAGGGGACGAAGGTCAAAGTTGGCGAGGGCTCGGGGACTTTGCAAGTCGGCGAAGCTCACATTGTTCATTGTACAAGGAAAGATCTTTGGTTTGATTCACTCTAATATAGGTACCTAAATTCGATCCCCGGCCGGGCCATGTACCGATGGGCATTTTCTCGAAACTTAAGTACATTGACTGAAAACATCGCGAGGAAACCTGCATACGCCGAAGAAGAAATTCTTAGGCGCATGTGAAGTCCGCCAACCCGCACTGGGCTAGCGTGGTGGACTATAGCCCGCACGCCCTCGTTGAGAGGGTAGGCCTGAGCCCCAGCAGTGGGGACATGTTAATAGGCTGGTGATGTACAAACGCCGCGAGCAGCGCCGCGGCGCGCGCCTAGCCGCGGCGTCTATAAAATTGATTGTCTCGAACTATTGCCATCAATTAGGGTTCCGTATTAAGTTCCGTTTTACTGCGGGTTTTATTCCGCAGTTTACATCATTGCGGCGCGTCACCGGGTTCATTACAAGCTAGGGTTGGATTTGTGTTTTTTTTAAACATGACGTGTGAAGTTAAATCATGACTGTCGAGCACCAGGTACAGTTGCGAAGCTGAAAAGATATTTGATATAAGTAATTTCATTTTCACCTCACAAGCTCGGAAGGGTATACTTTCTGATTCGAAATCTGCGTGGAAAAAACTTTTTAAACTTTTCTTCTAATTTGTAGAAGGTGGACATTTAAAGAAGTGGTCAATTCTAATTGTGGTTATTATTATTTGTGGTTCTAAACCGACGAAAGGATTTAATTGACCTAGTATTTTCCTCGCTGTAGTGAGGTGAAAAATTATGAATGTGTTGCGCTCGGCAGCATAGTTATTTTACGTCTCGTACATTGAAACCCTCGCTACGCTCAGGATTATATCTTTGAATCACTCGCTTCGCTCGTGGAGCACCCTTCGCTTTGCTCAGTTTTCAATATTAGTACTCGCACAAAATAACCAACTTTGCAGCCTTGCATAACAAATAACTATTTTTTTGGTCCAGGATCATTCGTACCTGTGTGAACGTACCCACAGGGGTACAAGTGACAATAGTGACCCCTAAACAAAAACTATAGACGGTACTGTTCCCTCATTCCCTTTTTTTTAATTTCCACCCTTGGATGTGAAATATTTTTCTCCAATAGATATGGAGCATTACCCTCGAAATATTAAAGAATATTCAATAAAAAAATATTCAAATCGGTTCACAGTTCGGTGAAAATCGTCTTTCTTTTTGGAGTCGGTTAACAAATAATTACTCATGAGCTGTCCTCTTGGAGGGGCCATCATGACAGCCCTTCAACGTCCACTGCTGGACATAGGCCTTCTCCAATGAACGCCACCACACCCGGTCCTCCGCACTCAGCCGCTTTCTTCAGGTCGTCGGTCCACCTGGCGGGGCGCGCGCCGGTCCGCGGTCTCCACTCCGGAACCCGTCTGCCCCAACGGCCGTCGGTTCTGCAACAGATGTGACCTGCCCACTGCCACTTCAGCTAATCCTTCGGCATTGAGTTGGGCATCCTGTATGGTGGCCTGCCACAGGTCTGGTGGCACCCCTTACATCACTCGGGGCGAACAGTTAACTTTACTATTAACATTTTAATGTCCACTTTACGATCTCTCATATAATTGATGTTTTATTGCACGTATCGTTAATACATACATACGTACGTAAATAATTGTAAAATTCCATACATACATTATGTATCATCAACAGCCTATTAATCTCCCCACTGCTGGGGCTCAGGCCTACCCTCTCAACGAGGGCGTGCGGGTTATAGTCCACCACGCTAGCCCAGTGCGGGTTGGTGGACTTCACATGCGCCTATAAGAATCGGCGTATGAAGGTTTCCTCACGATGTTTTCCTTCACCGTTTGAGAGCAGTCAGTAAATGTACTTAAGTTTCGAGAAAAAACCCATTGGTACGTGGCCCAGCCGGGGATCGAACATCGGACCTTTCGATATCATAGGTCGCGTCTTATCCCCGAGGCCACTGACGCTCTAAACATTATGTATGGAATTTTACAATTCGCTACTTGTCATTCCTCTAAATCTCCAAGGAGAATTCTTCTATAAAAGAAGTTTTAATTTAGTTGAATTCCTCTTGGAGGTTTTGAGGAGTTAATATTCATGCAGCGAAACTATTAATTCAATAAACACTGTCAACGTTTAGTACAGAGGCTTATTTATTTATGTACAATATGTTAATCTATCATATAGGCTATCACTGTATTCAAAAAAAAAATCTTTGCAAAGTGTGTTGAAAAACGTCGTATGAAACGTGTGAGCATTGGGTCATTATATACCTCAGCTTTACTACGCACTCGCCTTCGTCTCGTGCGGTGCTGTCCAGCCTCAACTTAACTCACTTTGTATCATAATTACAGTCAAGCTGCCTATACACTTATATCGGATCTAAACAGCCGTGTGTGAATTTGTCCAAACATTATTCATCATCAACAGCCTATTAACATGTCCCCACTGCTGGGGCTCAGGCCTACCCTCTCAACGGGGGTGCTCGGGCTATAGTCCACCACGCTAGCCCAGTGCGGGTTGGTGGACTTCACACGCTCCTAAGAATTTCTTCTTCGGCGTACGCAGGTTTCCTCACGATGTTTTCCTTCACCGTTCGAGAGCAGTCGGTAAATGTACTTAAGTTTCGAGAAAAACCCATTGGTACATGGCCCATGAGGATCGAACTCTGGACCTTTCGATATGATAGGCCGCGTCTTATCCCCGACGCCACTGACGCTCTCAGACATAGAAAATAAATTGCACATCATTCCAGACCTTTGTTGCCTTTATGTCTAAAAGTAACTGGCCTAGTTGGTCTAAATCGCAAACATTAGAAAGACATATATGCATATTGTTTGGTTTGGTTTTCTCCATGATTGGTTTCATGCGACAACATATCTGTTACGCAACATTTTATTTGGTTGTCGGGACATGGTGTCGGTGTCGGCGGGTAAACACGGAGCGACGTGTGTTGACCGATCAGATTGGACCCCCCCCCCCCCTCCCAACGCCTTATTTATTTACCTAAAAGCATAGACAAGATTGTACACCTTCGTCCGCGTACGTAACTGCGGTTCGTAACTGGCTACGATCGTATGCACGACGTACGTACTTACCTAACTATAAAATACAGGTTGAAGCTAAAACTCATCTAGTTTTCGAGAGAGTAAAAAGAGTTATGAAATAATACTACAAAATACAATTAACTAGCTTTTTCCCGCGGCTTCGCTCGCGTAGAAAGGTTTTCCCCGTGTACATTGTGAAACAGCGCCCTCTATGTAGGCGTTTTGTTACTTAGGGGGTATTGGCGGACGCCCCGCGTCTTTGTCCGCGTTTAAAAGTATCAAATATCTGTAATAGATCAAAATAAAATACCTACAGGCTATAAAATACCTCGGGATAAACTTGGGAAACGGCCAGTGGAATCTGAAGACGTCTTAAATGTTGTCTCCACGCTTCAGCGTCCGCGGAGCCCGGCTTCCTGGAGGACCTGGCGGAGGGGTCCGTGGCGACGGTGGACTTCGCGACGCACCCCGCCGACCGCGTGTTCTACGCCGTCAGGGATGCCGAGGACTTCCTGCAGTTTCCGGACAAATCTCAAGGGGTACACTCATAGAGTTAAGATCTCTTTGGTGCGTGCTCGCGGCCCCTTAAACAGGCGTAAAGTGTCAAAATCGTGTCAAATGTATGACAATACTGTGACTCACTCACACATTCTCATTGTCAAACTCCATATACATTTGTATTATCATATCAACCTCCTCCCGCTACTCCGCTTCCTTTGGCCGCACCCCCCCTATAAGTGGCACCATTGGTTCTCATACTAAATATGCAAGATGCAGTCTCCATAGGGAGCGTGCGCGTCACCAAAGAGATTCGAACCTTAATGGGTACACTGATCTGTATTTATCAACCCTTGTATACCACATTCGATGGTATATTATTATACCATGTTTCTTGAAAATATAATTTCATATACAATAAATTCATTCGTGCGTTCTCGTTCATTCATGCACGGAGGGTACAGTCAGGCCGGCGTCGTTGCCAAAGGTACTGTACTGTTAAGGACAACATCAATTCTTTTCAAAAGAGTCTCCACCTGTCTTTTGTAATGTTGATGAACCGATTTAAAATTATTTGAAGAAAGTATTTTTTTTTTTTTGCATTTTAATTGTTTGTACGTTATTTCTACGAACGGATGCAAGTTTTTTGCTTTCTCTAACAACTATTGTTTCTTTATTTAAGTAACGTCACTTAGCTCCAAATATTGTGATAAGAGTTATAAGTATAATTATATCGCAGGAGCAGAAGAACTTCTCAACGAGCGAGGTGGGGCGGTTCGACGGCGAGGCGGGCCGCCCGCTCTACATCGTCATCGACGACAAGGTGTATGACGTCACAGACTTCGCTGACATGGTGCGTACACCGGAGACACACAAGGGAACTATTTTAACATTGTTAGATTTCTCACGAGCTTTTGACACTGTAAATAACTCTCTAAATTAGCATTTAAGGTTTTGAATTGTAAAATGGTTCGCAAGTTATGTTACAGTTGCAGCCAGATGGTGGAACTCGCAGAATAGATGGTACCTACAATGTGTGCAATCTGAACCTCAAGCTGTGGTGAGGAGAGTGCCACAGGGATCAATTTTAGGCACAAATTGACAAATATTGTCATTCATAAACATGCCACAATTACTGCATGAACAAATTAATGATAACGTTAGTCTGTGAAAAGTGTTGTAGTGTAAAGATAACTGTTTCTTTGTGTATAATTCTATTTGTGTATAATAAATGTCTATTTCATAGAATAGAATACTTTACACAATATAACTAATCAAGAAGAGGCACAAGGGAAAGAGGCAAATACATTGAAGCAATGACATTAATTGAGATTCAAGAAACATTTCATCATCATCATCAACAGCCTATTAACATGTCCCCACTGCTGGGGCTCAGGCCTACCCTCGCAACGAGGGTGTTTGGGCTATAGTCCACTACGCTAGCCCAGTGCGGGTTGGTGGACTTCACACACGCCTAAGAATTTCTTCTTCGGCGTATGCAGGTTTCCTCACGATGTTTTCCTTCACTGTTTGAGAGCAGTCAGTAAATGTACTTAAGTTTCGAGAAAAACCCATTGGTACAGCCCAGCTGGGGATCGAACTCCGGACCTTTCGATATGATAGGCCGCACTGATGTTTAAGGAACATTTATATCTTTAAAATGACTCGTCACCCGCGTACAGCGCAGATATTTAATTTGAAGTCTGTCTGTCACCTAATGGTAGATTTGCTTAAGTACTTCGGTATTCACATTTCTATTGCAGCTATCTGGTCACGTACACGTTATCAAGCACGTTTCTAGCGAATTATCAGCCACAGATTTCTCTGAGTGCCCAGACAGGGCCGCTCCTTCGCTCCTAATCATTTATTAACATATACCTATCTAAGTTAAAAAATCGGAATTTTATAGAATCTTTTAGAATAAATAAATAATGTTTGGACAAATTTCCACGCGGCTGTTTAGTCCCAACTAAGCCGAAGCTTGTAAAGGGTACTCAACAACTGATAAACATACTTATGTACTTTTAAATAAATACTTAAATACATACAAACACCCAGAATCCGAAAGCCAACAGTTATGCTCATCACACAAATGTTGGTCCCGGGTGGGAATCGAACCCACGACCTTAGGCGCAGTAGGCAGGGTCACTACCACTACGCCAACAGGCCAGTCAAGAATAACTTTGGACTCTGGTGGATTGTGATAAGCGAAGACATATTTTTAACGTGGTAGGTACTTACCATTTTTATATACTTATGTAAGTACTCAATAGAGGTTGGCATGGCACTGGCTTGATGTTGCTCTGCCCCTTTACTCTTAAAACACTCTTACACCACGGACCAGGCCATAGCGCGTGCGCGATTAATAAGATAACGTGATATATAATTTGTACAATAATTATTTTCTGCTGTTTTTAAATTTTCATATCTCTAACATCATATCTCATAGGGAAGTTAGTTAACAATCATGTATCGAACAGACAAACAAACAGACAGACAATTTTCATTGCGTGCTTTATATATTGGCAAGTTGTAACTTGGACGAGAGTTTTTTTTTTTTTTTTTTTTTATACCATAATTTGTATATCTATAACCAGCAACAAAACAAGTCATCAAAAACGCTGTTAGACTGTTTACTTTTCCAAAATAGTGATTACTATTAGTTTAAATAAGCTTAGCTTTTCAAAGCAGAATATATTGTAGTGTATGAGTGAGTGTGTGTAATGTAGTCCAACAGTGGACGTGACGCTGGTGCTGTCTGTCCGCAGCACCCCGGCGGGCCCGAGCCGCTGAAGGCGCGCGGCGGGCGGGACGCTTCGGCCGCCATGCGCGCCTCCGGCATGCCACCCCAGGTCTTCACACAATTCATACACATCTTCCGCGTTGGACAGATCACGGTCAGTACGCCGCGCACCCCGGAAGACCCCCACCCCGGAAGACACCCATCTCGGAAGACTCCCACCCCGGAATACCCACCATAAATCCAACTCACGAGTCGACGGGGCATTTCCTTTTTTTATTTAATTTTTTTCTTACTAAGTGATATAATATCTTTTTTTCAGGATCCCTAGACGTCACATAATATCAGCACACTCACTACCAATCGGATTGTAATCAATGACTAGAGAAAACCCTCGTATGGAAAATACAAGACACGCTGCAGCAAAGTTCAATTTAATTTGTATTGTTACTTAATTCCATTTTTATTTAAATTTATATCCAATTTCTTTTTCAAAATCTTGCCTGTGTCTAGACTAGAATACTTACATTAAGTAGGAAAAGTTGGTAGGTACTTAGGTAGTAAGTAAAAAACTAATGTAATAATTTAATTTAGATTTTACACTTCTCCAATGATGTAACATTATTTTTCATTACTCATACTCTGAAAGAAGGTCTGAAGTTGCCTGAGTAGCGGGTTGAAAGTAATACATCTCAGCCCTAGGGAGAATCGCTTTCAACTGACAGCTGTCGAATTATTAAAAAAAATACTAGTACTATTTGGATCATGGTCCAACTGTCTATACAGCCACTCAATTACAGCGCGATGTAAAATTGAAATAACATAAAGTTATGTAATAATTAAAGAATATATTTTTTAAATGAGTTTATTATAATTATTACTGTCAACTATTTCTATAAAATAACATAGATTTGGGCAAAATATTTATCATTTTTTCAATGATGGAATGGAAAATAATGGCAGAATAGCTGGCCGGCCACAGAAAAAAAAACAAAATAGACGGGAAAGCGGCAATCCGATCTTCTTTTGTTTTTTCGAGTTGTAGAGTTTTGTTTATACTTCCGTATAGCAGAGATTTGTATTAACACTCATTTTATGTTTTTGTTTTTACTTTCAGTGTATTCTTAATGAAAAGCACAGTGTTTCCCTCGGGTTCAAGACTTATTTAGAGGTCCCTCGAACTATTGGCGCCCTCGCTACGCGTCGGGCGCCAATCCCCGTCTCGGGACTTAAATAAGTTACTTTCACACCTAGGTTAACAATGTACTATTTGATACCAATAAGTACTCAAATGATTTGTTAATCACGTAGTCATGACATGATTGTAAACATCATTGGATTTTCATTGCCCTTGTTCGGTCGCGTGTTTATCAATAGATCAAAATAGAGTATTTATAGTATTCATTTATTAGTAGTATTTAACTATTAATAGGTAGTATTTATTTTATTTATTGACTGTGTTATACAAAACCTGTGTGTATACTAAACCTAGGCAAGTATGTGTTTTTATACAGAGCGGCGATGATACGTACCTAGATACTTGCAACAAGTATAGATGGAAACGATGAAATGTATAATCTAATCAGAAACGGTATAATTGTATAAACATTTTACATCTACACAAGCATGTATAAAACCCTCAAATGGTAAAATTGTTTTCGATAGTTTAATATAATTTGGCTGAAAGAGATTTCTTGTCCTTTGTATTGTTCATTTATATTTTTGTGTGAACTACTTACAATAAATTATTAAATAAATAAATAAGTAAGTACAAGTTATTTATTTTCGACAACGAATATTATTGTCGCAAAAGACTTTTCCCACAGTCACCGCCGCTAGCGGAATTCCTTTACCGAATAAATGATTAAAGCTAGACGTTCGTCATCATTATCAGCTAATTTGTGTCAAATAACGATCAAGTGCGTGTGCGACCCTGGCACCGTGGGTTCCTTATAACAATTTATGCATCACTTCGCTTTGGATCTTGAAATGTTTCAGAAACAGTATAATTCGCATAACCAGCATGAACCTGAATGAGATGTCTAATAATTTAAATTCTCAAAAAAATACATAAACAAATAATACATAAGCTAGCAAGAAAACATGAAAACATAATTCTTTCAGATTTATTATTTGTATAGTTTTTTGGCATAGTGACTAGAGTGTTGTACATAGTTAATAGATATTTATTTAAATCATATTTATTGTTAACTTCATGATATGAGAATAATACACGGTCAATATCATTCGTTCATTCCAGAAAAGTGAACCTCATTTTCCATTTTAGTTTTTATTATTTTTCGGTTAAAATCGAGTGCGTCGAACTGATATTCCTGAGGAAACCTAGACAGTGACATACAATCCGTATCAGTCATTATCGGCGTCAACAGTCATCGATGATATCGGCTTATCGGCGGGAATCTGTGGAGTGATAGTGGGCCGACGCGGGCCCACTCGCGCGCACTCCGTCCAGCCAGCGGCGGTGAGTTACAATATACACTTATTCATATTATTTTAATAAGTTTTGGCTTGGTTACTAGACCTATAAGCCATAACTTATTTATAATATATAGTATTTGTGATTTTAATATTTATTTTAGGGATGTGTATCACTGAATAAAATGTTTTATTAACTAAAAAATATATATAGTCGTATTTCTTAATTATTTTTAATTACCGATTACAGCACGGCAATCCACAAACATACGGCACAAGAGCTAGTTGGCTGTTTGCAAGGTTCACATGCTCACAAAAGCGATAGTAACTTTAATTGAGAATAACAACTGACATAGACATATATTTATTCGTATTTTTTGATACACGTCATTAATTTAAATTCAATTACATTCAATAACAAGTACTAGCTGAAAGAGTTTATTTTAATTTCCCGCGCAATATGCACAACCACAAGCACTTGTTGTTTATAATACTATCACAAATTATATATTTAAACCCGAAAAGTACATTATTTTTAGGAAAACAAAATATAGAAAGGAACATGATACTTCGGCTCCCGCCAAAATTCCTAAACACAATTATGGGAAGAATATTTTTTATATATTTTATTATTCTTTAAATTAATTTTATTTATAGACCTTTTAATAATGTATAACCAAACTGTAGAAAACTTGTGTCTGTACAGTTCATAGATAATAAACCAAGGAGGAAATGCAATGTTTTTACATTTTGCCTGTCTGTTTCGACAACAAGAAAAACACTGGACGCATTTTGACGAATTTTTGTATAGTGATAGTACCTAACTATTATACTAAACTTATCGTCTCTTTTTTTAGATTTTTCTTATTTTTTCTTATTCATAAAGGTATATTGGTCGTTATGCCTATTAGTCATTTTACGACTTGGCGTATTGCATATGCAAAGTTTTTGAATTTCAAGGACTTTGCTGACGAAGGAATAAGAAAAAAAGAAAATATAAGTCCCTAATTACTCAAATTAGAAATGAATATAGCAAGAGAAAATGGGATTTTGTAGAAATGGGATTGTGCAGTAGAATGACGTACGTAGCCCATAGATTATGTAGATTAAATAATACTAACTTGATATAGATCTCCACGGATCAAGTCTTAACAGCAGATAGCGCGCGCCAGACGGCTTTATCGAGAGTTAATTGAGCGTGCGTTATTTTATCTTCACACAATCTTATAAGGAGAATTGGCGAGTGCCGATCGAAAACTACCGAAAAAAATGAATTTTTAACAAAATAGAATTTTTAACAAAAAAATAAGAACTTTTTAAAAAAAAATTAAGAATTAAAAAAAAATTTTTTTTTTTAAAATAAAACCGATGGGTGAAATATTATTTTCAAATTGAAATAGAGTCATTTCGGAACTGCAAGAGATCTTAACAAAATAGTAGGTACAAAAGTATCTAACCCTAGTCTTTGTGTTCTCAGATGTTGGAGTCTTGAAGGTGTAGATACCTAGTTGAAGGTAAAGGTATCGATGGGCGAGGCGGGCGGCGGCGGGCGCGTGTACTCCCGCGCGGAGGTCGCGGCGCGCGACGGCCGCGGGGTCGCGCCGCTCTGGGTCATCATTAAAGACCACGTCTATGACGTCACCAACTACGTGCACGAGGTGAGCTATGGCAGCCTCCCACCGGCTATAGTCCACCACGCAAGCGCACATTCGGACGCTTTCAGGTCACACGTTTTCGCCATCTTGAATTTTCCTATGAGAACAAATTTTCATTTTATGATATTCGGCAAGTTGGGGCAGAAAGGTTCTCGAGTGGCGACCACGCATCGGAAGACGCAGCGCAGGCCTCCCACAAGGTGGACCGACGATCTGGTGAAGGTCGCGGGACCCGGCTGGATGAGGCTAGCGCGGGATCGAGCGTCGTGGAGATCCCTGGGGAAGACCTGCAGTCCAGCAGTGGACCTCTACAGGCTGATATGATGTTGATGAAATAGTACCTAAATATACCCCAGTGGTTTAAGAAATATAAGTTATGTGAGTGTTAACATTCCGCCAGCACCCTGGCGGCGGGGACCTGATCGTGGAGCACGCGGGGCAGGACGGCAGCAGGGACTTCGAGCGCGCGGGCCACTCCAGCGACGCCACCACCATCCTCGCCAAGCTCAGGGTCGGGGAGATCGCAGAGGTACGTCCATCATCAGCCGCAATAGTCCACGGCCTACCCCAACACGCGACACGTTAAGTTATAACTTATCACTGAGACAAGAATTGATATTCACGATTTTGCGAGCGAATACGAGAGGATCCATGACAGGAGATGCCATCATCATCAGCCTGCACTGTCCACTGCTGGACACAGACCTCCCCCAAGGCGCTACTGAACGCGATCCTCGGTTCTCCGCATCCATCACTGCTGGTCGCTCCATCTAGCCTGGGCGCGTCCCTTGGAACTTGAGAGCTCGTATACCTCATTGGTATTCTCCATAACCAACCCACTGCCACTTCGAATAACTCTTTGAGCTATGCGGAAGACTGTTTAGATTTCTGGATCGTTTCGGATCTTAACTCTCCGAGAAACTCCGAGCATAGAGGTGTTTCCGTAATCCGTTGATGCCGGGTACAAGTCCAAATCAAGCTCGCTAATGAATTGATCAAGAATCAAAAAAGTTTGCCACTTCTCTATGGAATTTATATTTTTTTAAGACCAGAGAGAAAAGTAAACAAATGTAGTAGGTAGCACATAGTTAGTTGATTACTTTGTTCCTTGTAATAAAGTGTCGGTGGGGCCTCAGATGTGACATATCTTAACAAACGGTGCTCAATTTACTACACTGGTAGTAGTAGGTAGACAGACAGACAAACAATTCATTACATTAACTTCACAGGATGTTGGACGCTTTTATTTAGTAACCAAAAACAGTCAAGTTCACGTCAAGCATAGAGTTAAGATCTCTTTGATGCGTGCTCGCGGCCCCATAAAGAGGCGTAAAAGAAGCATCCTATGGGTGTCAAAATCGTGTCAAATGTATGACAATACTGTGACTCACTCACACATTCTCATTTTCAAACTCCATATAAATTTGTATTAGCAACCTCCTGCCGCTACACCGCTACCTTTGTCCGCACCCCCCCGGCAAGTGGCACCATTGGTTCCCATACTAAATATGCAGTCTCCATATTGAGCGCGCGCGCCACAAAAGAGAATGGAACCTTCCTGACGTCAAGCCATACTGTGTCAATTTTCTGGCAATGTCAACTGTATTTTGATTGCGCTCGTGACTGAACCGTGTCTATTAGACAAGTAAAAAAAAAACCACATACCATACAGCCGAACATAGTACCTCCTCCTTTTTTGTAAGTCGGTAAATAGGCTTTTTGGCGGGATTTCGCCATTTAGATTTTTTGGTTGACTTTTTTGTTTAGTTTTCCTAAAAAATGTATATTGTAGGTTTTGGTGTATATCTGTGATAGTTTTATACGCAACAAGTGCCTAGTAAACATGGCACTCAGGTACCTACCTACTAGGTACGTAATCTACGCTAGAATTTGCGATGTGTTTATCAAGCACGCTGTATCTGTCCACTTAGAACGGACAGAAAACAAACAGAGTAATGATGTAATTGAGATAAAATGTGAGTGGGGGGAGCGCAGGGTATAGTTAACCCCCCCAGTACCAGCTGCCTGTTAAGTTCATTTCCTACTATATTTACTTGTACTATTGTTTCTTATCTGTGCTTACACGTACTGACCTATCATATGGTATCGAAGAAGATTCGAATCTCTTTGGCCGCGCGTGCGCTCACTATGGAGAAAGTATCTTGCATATTTAGTATGGGAAACGAGCAAAAAGCGTGTGTCAATTACCGGGGGGGGTGCGGACAAAGGAAGCGGAGTAGCGGGAGGAGGTTGGTAATACAAATTTATATGGAGTTTGAAAATGAGAATATGTGAGTGAGCTACAATGTTGTAAACAATTTGACACGATTTTGACACCCCTAAAATGCTTTTGTTACTGATACATAGGGAGTGGCTAATTTTTTTGATTCAAGATGGTACCTAACGTAATTTGTAAACCGCCACATCGAGCCTGTTCAGCCAAACATCGTAAGCGACACACAAAATATTCAATTTCACACCTAATCACTAGCATCTTAAACGCGTATTTCCTTTGCTTTTGTCGCTTACGCTGTTTTGCCTGAACAGAGTCAATAATTTTTATTAATACTAGAAATCAGTAGCCTCGGGGATAAGACGCGGCCTAAGGTCCGGAGTTCGATCCCCGACCGGGCCATATAGGGTTTTTCCTCGAAACATAAGTACATTTACTGGCTGCTGTTAAACGGTGAAGGAAAACATCGCGAGGAAACCTGCATACGTCGAAGAAGAAATTCTTAGGCGCATGTGAAGGCCACCAACCCTCACTGGGCTAGCGTGGTGGACTATAGCCCGAACGCCCTCGTTGAGAGGGGAGACCTGAGCCCCAGCAGTGGGGACATGTTATTAGACTGTTCATGATACTAGAGGTCAAATGCAAGCTTCTTAATAGAAGCTAAATAATTTTTAAACTAACAATTAGCCATTTTTCCGTTTCTTTTAAATTAATTAGAAAACACGCTTGATACAACTGAACATGTGGTATCGTCTGCTCTTGCAGGAGGAAAAACACTACGACGCGAATGGAAAGAAGAAAAAGGCGGCTGACGGAGACAGGAGTTGTTTGAGCATCATCACGTGCGGCCTGCTGGGGTGACCTGGACCCGCACCGCAGAACCAACTGTCCCACTGCTGGGTATATCCCCACACAATATGGGGAATACGAGCAGTCCACGACGCGGGTGCAGCAAAAGCAGCCGTGAAAATCTTAAACAGCCGTGTGTGAATTTGTCCAAAATAGTTATTAATATGACCGTAAGTGAAACCAAATGTATACAGAGTTAATTAGATGCTTTTCAAATAACTGGATCAATTTATGGATATTTATTGAGAAATGAATGGAAGAGGAGAATCATCTTTAGGATAAGTTTTGTGTAGTTATAAAGTTATATACCATATATTTTAAGTAAATTGGAGTAAGTATTTGATAAGTTTATTTTTGTTACCTACGTGTTTATTTATCACATAAATTTATTTTGACATGTAACTAAATAATTAATAATAAAGTATTAGGTACCTATTACGAAATAAAATATCGTAAAATTTATTTTCACTAATTCTTATTAATTTTCGTTCGTGAAATAGGTATCCATTTTTTGTGTAATGCTTTGGAAATACAGCGCAGGAGACATACGCCTTTAGGATGCAGTTGTCCAGTGCAGCTGGCGGGAGACCGCGACCCCGGCGGCCACAGCTGCTCGGTCGCAGGCCACTCCGCTGCCTCGGCGGCGCTTGTCCACTGCACCGTTCACGTTCATACACAGAACACACGTTTATCGAAATCTTCTAGAGATACCCGACCTCCTGGAGGGGGAGGCCGGGTTATGTGGGAGTTCTACCCACTACAACCCCCTCGGTGATGGCCATATTTAGTGCATATTGGATGTCTCCGGCGGGCTCTCATAAGAAAGTCACCGCAGCAAAACCTGCAATATACTTAAATAAACAATACTTATACACAAAGAGACCACTAAAATTTGCAACTAACAATATCTTCTTATTTTTTTACTTGGCGTTTTTATTTATTCTTACGATTAACGAGCAGCGGTTCAAACCACCAAGTCGCCGCACGCACGCCTCGCCCCCGTCCGTCCGTCCTCCCCCGCACAATACTAACAAGGGTTGGTGTTTATAAAATAAACAAATAAACTTCAATTTTTATTTATTTTTATATTGATTTATTTATTGAAATGAACAAGAATTACACATAGATAAGATTCGATACTAGTCCCCACCACATAAACCTCTGAGGTTTATCTGTGACGGGGGAGAAAGGGAGGGAAAGTATACCTAACATTACTTTAGGAAAAAATTTTTTTTGACCAAGTAATGAATTTTTAATTATAATTCTTTTACTGAGGTCATATTTAGATATTCTAATTCTAATTAGTCATGAGCAGTCACAAAGTCCTCATACCTCATAAAGGGTTGACCACAGAAGATCTGTGTATTTATTTGATACAAAACTAGCCTCGTGTCGGCACTCCGCTGTGACCGCGGGCAGTGGACAACTACAAATGGATTCCCTATCTCCAGACGCCGACCAAAGCAAACTCGGTCGCTGTCTATAAAACTTTAGCGATCTTTTGTGTTCCAATTTAGAACATTATCGCCCGCCGTTACCCTCGGATATGTCGGTAATGCCGCGTGGCCGATGTGGCGCGAGACACCAATAAACAGATTATTAGTTCTTTGTTTGGTGTATCGGGCAACATTACCAAAGTGGCAGTGGTCAGGCCGAAGCGATGAATCCAGGATCTATTCGGGTTATGATCGTATCGTCTAAAAAGCAATTTGTCTATAAAGCAAATGCCTGAAACTAATGTACAAATTGTAGAATGCCTAAGAAATAAAATGCCTCAAACTTAAATTGCCTAAGTTGTAAAACGTCAAAAATCTAATTGCTTAATGTAGTAAAATGCCTAAAAACTATAATGCCTAAGTTGTGAAACGTCTAAAAAGCAATTTGACATGCAACATATTATTATGACATCCATAAAATTTGATTCGTAGTCAATTTGCACTTTAGACGTTTTGCAAATTAGATTAGACATTCATTTTACATTGTAGGCATTTTGCAAAGACAATAAGCGTGTAAGTCATATTGATTAAGTACCTTACCTAGTCAATTTGCTTTTTAGACCTTTTGATACCTATAATAGTAATATTTAGATATTGTGTGTTTGAGGCATTTTGTCTTAAAGGCAAATTGATTTTTAGACGATACGATCATCATAACCCTACCGACAGTTGAAAACATGGCATTGTTGTGCCCCCTTGCTATGATAATAAAGTACATAGCCGTAGATAACACGTATGTAGCGAATATAAGAAGATCTAAAGAAATGAAAGTCCTTTCCTTCCTTTTTTCCTGATAAAAAAAAAGTTTTTTTCTTTGCATTTTCTATTCTGTGGCATCCGTGCGTCTGCATAATGATGCCCGATTAGACACGGTTACGTTGGTATCCAGTGATAAAAATATGGGTAAGTAAGTACTTATTCAAGAACAAACGATTTGTAATATAATTACTTATGTGTAATGTAAGATAATAATTACCTATTCCCTTTTAAAACCCTAGGTATAAGTAAAGCAGGTATCTATAATACCTAGCATAAGATTTATAAGCAGTTATGGACATGAAAGGTCAATTTAGTTAAACGTTAATAAACGTGGTAAGTACTCATACAGGTCATAATATTGAAGATATAAAATGTTAAATAAGTACCTAATTTAATAGTAATCTAACTTAAAAACAAACTTACTTAAATATAATACAAATACATACTTAATTAAATAAATAAAAATTAAAACAAAAAATCTAATAATAAAAATCTTACAAATAAAAAAAATGTTAAATAAGAAAACTTCATTTTATTTTAAAAAATGTTGAATTGCGTCTAAGTTAATTATTTAATTATGAATACAAAGCGCGAATGTCTAAAATGTACTATTGCATTTAAGATTTTATAAAAATCACCTCCCTGACCCGGCAAAGACTAAAGAGACAATTTGGATTGTACCGGTACCTCCTGTAATTAATAAATTATGATCGTATATAAATCGTCTAAAAAGCAATTTGCCTTCAATGCAGCGCCATCTATAGCAACAAAGTGTAACAGGAAACTTACTGCTTACGACATCTGCTGGCAACTTTCTGAACAATCACAAACCCAATGTAGGTAACTTAACCGTCTTGAAATGACATAGTTCTACTACTAATGTCTAGATGGCGCTGTATCGAAATGTTTCATTGCATTATGAAACTGTTATCACACACCATTATCTACTTACATTCTCTAATGTGAAAGCTGAATTCGTTATTCACTCACTATCAGGGCTTAAAATGAATGCAATGTCGCCACATCACAGCCTGGACTACCATAACAACCGTCTTAAAATACACACGTGGCGTTTCCCGCGCGTTCCGTTTTCCCGCCATATTTGTCGCATGGAAAAAAACAAAACAAGAATAATAATTGCTCATTCAACAAGTGGTCTCATTCTCATTGGATAATTTCTTGAAATCGGTTTATTGGATTCCAGCGTAAATCCATGTAAATATACAAGCCTGTCAGGGTCCTTTGTTAGTCGTAAGAATTTCTGGTCTCTAGGCGGGAAAACGTTTTCCGTGGGAAAATCGCAGTATGTCCGTCAAAAAGCTAGATAACTCCTGAGCCAATTTCGATGCAGTTTTCACTGTTGTGATAAATATAGAATATCTCTAAATTGTTATTCTAGCATAAAAAGGGCGAGTAATAATTCTAGCACCTAGACTAGCTTGATAAATAACTAAAGTAACAGGTAACTAAGACTAAAAAATGTTAATTGTATTGGTAAATACCTAATTTCAGTTTCTCTTTTGATAAAGAAATTGTCAATACGATGTGTGGAGAAGTTACTTAAATGAAACAATCACCTTTATCCAAATCGTTTATTCAAGCAAATGAACATATTATGAACAAACTATAACATTAAATTTATCTACTTAATGATATTTACAATCCGTACCTCGCTTACCTTACGATTATTATCTACTCTACGTACACCTAGGACGCTTACGCTATACATTACAAATGCAGAACACCATCCCGAGCCAACCCGGCCCAGCCCGGGGCTCGGTGGAGCCCGGAGTGACACACCCGGGACGACCACTGTATCCGTACAACCAACCAAAAATACAAAAATAATCCCAAGTAATTTGACACACAACGCCCTACAGTGTGAGCGATTTGCCCGAGAAATAATATTCTGCATTTCCATGTCAATTATCATATATCTTAGAGAACAATTATTGATAAATTACTTATCAATATAATTGTCATAGTTTAATGGAGGTGCCCATTCACACATAATGTACTGGAATATATTTTAGTTATTATGAAATCCAAAACTTCAGGCAGAATTACCTAAAGAATTTTGCGTCGTGCTTTACTTGGATAAGGAATTGATTTATTTTTCACCAGCGCGTGCGTTTTTAATACTTAAAATAGCCTCCCAAACGGTTCAACATGATATTTAGAGCTTGATTTTAATGCTGTGAGCATGGGCGGTGCCACCAGGGTCAAAGACAAACAACAATGGCTGGTCATATTAATAATAAGTGCAAATATTATGTTGTGATTTAACTAAAAACTAGGAAACAATAGCATATAGTGTTTTCAATTGCAGCAACAGAAATAGCGCACTTGGTGGACTATCCCGCATTTATATTCAAAATGGTAAACCACTGCGGCATTGTATGTGAAACCAGGCGATATGTCGCTCGTATATAGTATTTATATATTATTTAATATGTTTAACTAGCACTCTACACAACATCATGTCTATAATTTTGACCTCATTAAAAAAATACTGAAAATGAGTTCGTAATAATGGAAATTTCATTTAAATAAAATTAGTTGATAGGATCACATCACGTAGCATTGTTTTCTGTAGACACATGTACGATGTTGACTATTTAAGACTGGATTTGGACAAAAATTATGAAAGTTATTGCATAAGCATATGAAATGTAGTAACATAACACAATAGTAATTATAAAAATATACTATTCTGACTTAAAAACATATTTATTTCAGTTTGAGATATCTGAAAATTAACTCTAGTTGCATTACATGAATTTACATGCCCTTGTTCAGTTCCGTTTCAACATGTTAGCATAATATATAGAACTGCACATCGGGCTGAAACTCTAGAGCACAGTATAGCCGGTTGTAACCAGGCCGCAGACGTTACCGAGCCTGCGACGACTGCGGGAAACAAACACCCTACACTGTGGAAACATTAGAAACAATAGGACAGATCACTCATCACCAGTGAGGGTCACAAGCGTGCAAGTCTGACAAATATCAGTTATATTACATTTGAGTAAAATAAAATACGTTTAGTAAAAACCTTATCAGGACACTTTCTACATAATATACTCAATATTATAACATACAAAAACTCCATAGACTATGTTCATATGATTTAAAATATACTACTAGTCTGTCCGACTCAGCATTAGCTTCACGTTCTAATGTACAACGAAGACACCACGCAGCTTCCGTGTATTATGTTTCACCAGACGAGCTCGCACTGGGCCGCGGTGCGGGCGGTCCCGTGGCGGCGGCGGCGGCGGCGGCGGCGCGGCGCCGGCGCGGGCCTCACTGCGGCGGGCCGGGCTGCGCGGCCTGGCCCGCCGCCTTGGTGATGACGATGGTCTGCTTGCCGCCCACGCCCGCCTTGCCCAGCTGCAGCATGTTGGAGGGCAGCGTGATGATCTTGTTGCCGCCCATCGTGTTGGCGGACACAAGTTTGACGATGGTGGCGCCCGGCGCCAGCCCCTGCGCCGCGCTCACCGGCACCGCGGGCCGGCTCTGCATCATTGCCATCTTGGGCATCGTCGCCACCGTCATGCCCGTGGACGTCTTCACCAGCGTCACGTACTGCGGCGCGCCGCCCGCCTGCCCGCCGCCGCCGGGCGTCTTCTTGATGATGACGGGGATGCCGCCGGCGGCGCCCGCCTGCCGCAGCACCGCGCCGCCCGCGACGCCGCCCGCCGAGGTCGCCACGGCCGTCGTCTCGCCCGACTTGGCGGTCACTATCTTGTACACGGGCGTCTTCACCTGCTGCCCGCCGAGCGCGCCGCCCGCCAGCTGTATCGCGCCGCCGCTGCTCGCGATCACCGGCATGTTGGCCGCGCCCAGCTTCACCGGCACGCCCGCCGCGACCTTCGTCTGCAGCTGGCCCGCCTGGATAGGAACGCCGCCCGCCGTCTTCACCAGCACGTTGCCCGAGCCGATTTTGACATTACCGGCGCCGATCTTGAGCGGAACGTTGGTCGTCATCTTTTGCATGCTGTTCGCCGAGATCTTACCCTGGATGTTGGCGGCGCCGATTTTGAGCGGCATCGGGCTTCCGGCGAGCTTGACGTTGCTCGTCCCCAGCTTGACGGGCACGCCGCCGCCGCCGCCCGTCTTGACCTGCACGAAGCGCGGCGCGCCGCCGCCGGCCGACGAGCTGATCACGATCTGCGCGTTGGACTGCGCCGTGGACACGCGCACGGCGCCCGGCGTGGACACGCCGCTCACGATCCTCGTCATGCCCTGCGGCGTCACTGACGCCACCTTGATCTGGTGCGACGAGCCCGCCGCCGGGGACTTCACCACCGTTTTCTGATAAGTCTGTTTGAGAGTTGTGTTTGGTGAAATTTTAACTGTCGCAGGTTGAGCGGACACTTTGATGCCGGGGACGATTTTCTGTGGGGTCGTGACGATAGGTGCGGCCGGGGAAGCCGCAGCGGCCATCGGGCGGACCGGTATCGATATGGGCTCCTTGGTGGGCGTGGGTGGCAGGCTGGACACCGGAGACGTGAGGCCGAAGGCCTTGGACGCGTCGGGCTGCGCGGCCGCCGGCGAAGCGGGCGGGGGCGCCGCCACCGGCTCGGCGGCCGCCGGGAAGCGCGCGGGCGTCACCTTGCCGCACTTCTGTACTTGAAGAACATATGTGGTCACGGTATTCATAGCGGGCCAGCACAACTCTAATGATGTGGTTCCGGCTCGCACTAGTGCCACTCTGCCGGCTTGCGGTGGCACTCCGACTTCCAGGTACCACAGATCCTTACAGCAGATTTGATTATTCCAAGTTTTCCTGTAGCCGTCACGTCCTGACCAGATGTAGAGTCTCGTTTGAATAGCGACAGCGCTGTGGCCGGCTCGAGCTCGGGGAATGCACTCCTCGAACTTGTCCAAGGCAATATTATCCCATGTCATACTCTCTAGATTGAGGGAAGCGAGTGTGTTTGTGCATTTCCATTCCTTCTCGTGGGTGGCCAGTTTGGACTCGTCGGGCACGAGGGGCACCCAGCCGCCGTACACGTACATGTGGTGGCCGATGACGGTGGCGGTGTGCAGCGAGCGCGGCAGCGGCGGCGGGCCGCCCACCTCCGGCCGCGACCACGACATGCTGTCCACGTCCAGCACCCACAGGTCGCCCAGGCGCGACCCGCTCATGCCACCGTAGATGATGAGGGAGGATTTACCCGTGTTCTTGTCCGTGTAAGATACGCCGCTGTGAGACTCGCGCGGCGGGGGCGACTGGCCGTACGTGAGCGGGATGTCCCATACCGTCATCGAAGAGTTGGGGTAGAGCTCGAGGGTGTACAGGTCGTTGAGGTACCTCGGGATGTTGTTCTTGGGGTCGTCGCTCTCGTTGGCCAGCCCCCCGAACAGGTACACCTTCCCGTTGAGCAGCGTGAAGCTGTGGCCGAGCCGCGCGCACGGCGGCAGGCCCTGCTTCGGCGGCAGCGGCTTGAGGCGCTTCCACTCCCAGCGCGAGGCCTGCAGCTCGTACAGATCGTTGGAATACTTGCCGTACTCGACCATGCCGCCGAACACCAGCAGACGCGTGCCGTCCACTACGAAGCCGTACGCGGCACATCCCGGGGGAACTTCTCCTTTCGTCACGGGCACGAACCATTGGTTGGTGGTGGTGTTGAAGACGTGAAGCTCGTGAACTATGCCTTCGTTTCCACCGCCGAAAACTATCATCAAATCTTTTATGGCAACCGCGCGATGGCCATGCCGGGGTCGGGGCTGGGGGCCAGTGGGGTTGTAGACTTTTTGCCACTTAAGTACGGCGTTTTCCTTCATTTTTACTAAACATTTGTCACTAAAAAGCTTTTCACCGTATGTATCGCTCTGGATGCGTATCTAGCATAGACAATGAGAAACGTCGTAAATAAGCTTTGAAGAAAATATTCGGGTCACTTGAAGCTACATATGACGCGCCTGTTCGGAATTCTCTCTCGCACTTGCACAGTCTGCTAATGAGTAAAAAGAAATCACCTTATGCAGCTTCGAGTGTACAACAAAAATGGCGTTAGCAACAGCGTTGCCAATCTGACAAAAAGAGAAAGAACGGCGTCGGACGTCAAGATATTGTCTATGAGCACATATAGTTTTAAATTCGGCCAGTGCTACTACGAAAATATATCGCAAATTATCTATTTCTTGAAATTAAAATGTTTATGAGCAGTTTTTTGTCTTTATTACAAGATAGGAAGCTAATTTGATGATTCTGTAGTTAACTCTTTTTATGAAAAGATAAAAGCTTACAAAATAACGCTTGGTTTTTGGGCGATTATTGCGTGAGTTTTGTCTATGAAAGGACATGTTCGATTCATTATTGTTTTTATCTTCGGTAGTAAATAAAAATAATTAAAGTACATTTATTCTCAGTAAAATACGTAATACTATTGTTTTTAAATTACCAATACTGATTTGGCTAGTGTTACTAAGATTAAAATATTCAACGAAATTAATTATGCAATCATTTACCAAATAAAATGCGAAAAATGAAATGATTTACTGAATTTACATCTTTACAGGTGGACATATAATCACCTTCAATAATTAGGTAGGTGATGCTGACCACGCGCCACCTCTAGTCAAAGGATGCCGCCGGGAAAAC
Source organism: Metalampra italica (assembly GCA_949699065.1). NCBI lineage: Eukaryota > Metazoa > Arthropoda > Insecta > Lepidoptera > Oecophoridae > Metalampra > Metalampra italica. The sequence goes on from OX452989.1 coordinate 305,484, forward strand.
AAAGGACAAAGGACGCCGACAGGGGCGTGCACCCACTGATAAACTTAGCATTTTATATTGAGCCGTTCGTCGCATTGAAAGGGTGTGTTGACTACTGGCGTACGTTTATAGAAAATGTTTTTCCGTACCCATATTCCGTTCGGGTGTAACGACACTAAATAAATGAACGGACTTGATGTTGAAGTTTATTTGGTTTATTTTTATTAAATATCAACCCTAGCTAGTATTGCATGAGAAATCAAGTAAAAATACATCAGACTGTACGTAATCGGCATTCTAAGTGGTATATTTTGTGATTGGTTGTAAACTTGTAATAAAACCAACGCCCGAAATTTTCTTAGCGAAAATTTAAATACATTCCTAAGATTGAATGTTGTAGTCTACCTATTGATTTTAGAGTTACAAAACTTACGTTTTTGAGTTACTTACATTTTAATAAAGATTAATATTAATTGTAATATTAAATTTTTAATTTAAATTTTGGTTGGTTCTACCTTTTTTGTTTACGCTGAAATTGGTTAATTATATTATTATTATTACCTACTTTATGTTAGAGAAAAGATTTATGTTGCAATATTAACAATTATTTTATTTGAAAAATTATAATAATATCATTATTATTTTGTTTATGTACTTACTAACAATCAGCAGTGGACAACATAGATACCGTCGACAGTCGATAGACTACGACGTTCAATACCTATGCATAAAAATTTTCGCTATGAAAATTCCTGACCTTTGTAACATTTCAATCAATATCAATTTTTATTTTTATTTTGTTTGAACGATGAAACGAACACATACTTCATGTAACGATGGGAATCCAAAGCCACAAAATAAAATAAAAAAATTACTCGCTGAAGTTGGTGCTCCCGTATTGTCAGAATGAGCGGGAGGTTTGAAGCGCGGCAAAAACAAATTTCTTGTTTTGATTGTGATTTTGTGTGCAGCACGTCCCGTGTTCCAAGGTCATACCAAATTATAGTACAGTAGAGTATTTTACATAATCGTCAATAGTTTGTACTGCTCCAGCCAAAAACACTGAAGTGCATAAAGTTGTATAATCTCGGATCCTCAACGGGGATCGACAGCATGCAAAAGAATCAATAAATAAATAATGCATAGGTTACAGCTTTAACATGGAAAATGTTGATTCTTGTAAAAAGACTTAAAAGTCGAAATGAAAAAGGAAAATCTAGCGCACCAACTTGTATTACCTAAGTAAGTTGGATTGTTACGCAAAGCAATACAAATGTTGCAAACAAATTGTTCCATTTGCCATGCCTATATACTTAGCAGTAAAAATAATTAGGTATATATTATTTTGAACACCTGCAATGCAATCGGCTGGTTTACTTACAAAATGGGCTAATAGTATTATGTACGTATTAAACGTAATAAAACTGAAGAAAAATGCTTCCATTTTACTTGTCTGACATTAGCAGTTAGGTACCAAATTTAATACTCACGATGTTTATGGCTTTACTCTAACCCTCAGAACGGCACACTTGGGTGCCATCATTACTTAGTTAGGCAACTAATTAAGTACACAGGTCATACATTACGCAACTACGCAATTAAGTATGGTCTTGCGTTAACTATCTTGATGACGTCAGACACTCGTCTTCAATAAATTCTCATTTTTCTGATATTCATATTCATATCTTTATTCATAACAATAGTTATATGTCATTTTACAAAATTATAAAGTCTTAGTTATATGTACACAAATTATTACAAATCAATAACATTATTTAAATTATTCCAAATTATTCTAATTATCAGTAACGAATTTAAAATTTTTCTTTCAGGAACTCGTCCACATATGCTCTATCACTTAGGAGTTTTTTTAAGTCTCTGATGAAAATGCTCAATGAGGCAGCCTTCCTAATACTCTCAGGAATTTTATTATATATTTTGGGCCCACCATACCAAAATGATTGAGACGATTTAACAAGTCTTTGTGTGGGTATTACCAAGTCATCTCTACCGCGCGTACTATAGTGATGCAATTCTTTATATGATTTAAATTGTTTTATGTTGGTTCTTACTGATTTCGCTATTTGGAGTATATACGAAGATGGTACTGTGAGGATTTTATCTTTTTTGAACAGTAGTAGATGTGATATATTTCATTAAAGGTATTTCGTATTTTATAAAGTACCTAGTAACATTACATCTTCGGTTTTACTCCTTAAGTTAGTAACAATAGTAATAAAGACAAAGTACGCAAATAAACTACGGCGGCCCGCACTAAACTTTCTCGCAATTAAAAAAAGATTAACTAGCGTATGTTACGCGATAGATGCTCCAATTGTGAACGAATTCAAATTACCTATTCTTATTTTTTTGAACAGGCTATATTCTAAGGGTGGCCCGATTTCAATTTGAAAACAATATATATTTCACCTAAAAGGGTGAAATTTTTAAAAAAATATTGGGATTTAACAAGTTGTCAATAACATTACACGGGTTATTCCCAACGGATCCGTATGATCGGTTTGGGGTTGCATCTGATCACACAAAAAACCTAAGAATCTTTTTACTTATGATGTGTTTTTTTTGTAATAAGCCAGATTGTACTTTAATATTTTTGAGGTCATCATGTAACCGTTTTTCCGATTGAGCTCACTGTTATTCATTAAGGGGATCCCAGACACGCGGCCTGCGGTGGCGGTGGCGGTGGCGGCCTGTTGTCTTCCCTATGCAATGTATGTGAGACTTCAGACACGCGCGGCCTGCGGTGGATACGCTTTATTTTATAAAAGGTTGTACAGTTAGCGTCAAAAATTATTAACGTTCTTTAATTTCACAATAACCTGATGTCCTAATTATTCATAATACACATTCGCGTCAAAGTTTTAAAATTTATTACTTGCTGGAATATATCGTAGATAAAAATAATCAGTAACAGCCACTTCAGATGACAATGTCGGAAACAAAATAGACATAGCACAATGTTTAAATGAATATATACCACGACATTCCAAAAAGCGTTATATTCGACGAAAGTTTCAGATACTTTTGAAACATTCTATTTATTTATTTATTTATTTATTAGGTAAACCAACAGTTGTTACATCATGTTTTGAAATTATATTCTACAATATGGTATTACAATGAGATGTACAACTACTTATAGGTAAACACAACATGCTGAAATTAACGTGAGTGAAACAGTAGATGTTATAAATTCACATAAGTTCACATTGTTTAAAGTGTCAAGTAAAGCAGGAGTCTATTACGAAGATATGTTTTTCCGGAACCTGGATATGGAATCAAAGTTGATGTCACAAACATTGCTGTATCTATTAAGGAGCCTACACAGCCGTGGGACAGGAGAGTTAGCACCTAACACTGTTCTTCTAAAAACGGGAGCGAGCAAGTTAACTTTGTGTCGTGGATATCTGTAAGGAACACCGATTCCAAATTTACCTAATAGCTGAGGGCAGTCCAGTTTACTTCTGAGGAGTTTATAAAGAAACATAAGATCCAAGACTTCCCTGCGTTTCTCCAACGACATGATTTTAAAGTGAGCGAGCCTATCGTTATATGAAACTGATTTTTTACCAAATTTTGAGGAGCGTGACAGGTGCCAGAGAAATCTCTTTTGCACTCTCTCGATTCGTAGGCAATGAGTTGCATAGTGGGGACGCCAGACTACACTACAGTATTCCAGAGTACTGCGTACGAGACTGTTGTAAATAAGTTTTTTGGTCTTACTTTCTCTAAAAACTTTACCATTCCTTATAATGAAACCTAGCATTTTCGAAGATTTTTTGATAACAGCGTCAATATGCGGAATAAATGTGAGTTTCCTATCCAAAATAACACCTAGGTCTTTAATGTTGTCTACTTCACGAAGAAAGTTATCAGAGATGTGATAGGATGAAGGTATGATGTTAATATTGCGAGTAAATTTTATGTGAAAACATTTTTTTGGGTTTAGTTTCATGTCATTATCTGAACACCATTTGGAGAGCCTATCCAGATCAGCCTGCAATAAAGAGACGTCTTCAGGTGACTTCATACATCTAGCAAATTTAAGATCGTCAGCGTATAAAAAAGGTATTGAATTCACGAAGCATGCCGGAATATCTATACTTATAATAAATCTGTAGAAACCGTGTGTCTGTACTTTGAATAAATTTATAAAAAAATGAGTGTGGACGATAAAAAAAGAGTAACAGAACACAAAAAAGCATTTTTAAATTTTTTTGTCTTTCTGTCTGTCTGTCTTTCTGTCTTTCTGTCTGTCTGTAATCGCTAATCTCCGAAACTACTGAACGGATTTTCTTGCGGTTTTCACAGGTAGATTAAGCACAGCCTGGCGCAACTTATAGGCTTTGTTTCATTGAAATCGGATGACAGCGAAAAAAGTTATCGTCATTTACAGATAAATCATTTAACGTAACAAGACGATGTCATAGACATAGGAGATATCAGTGTTTTTTTTAACTGGGACAGTATAGGCAAGTCCGAAACCATAGGAGATGCAGGGAAAGTGTCTTATGACATAGAAATTTTTTGGTCAAGCGTGTGTTGTCCATAAAAATGAGACAATTTGCACATATATTTTTTAATGCGGTTCGACTCAGTTTCATGTAGGGATCACTTCATTATATCGGAAGAAAAAAATCTGAGCAGCAGAAGTTAGTCAAATTCAATAAAATGTTTTCTCATAGAACGCCAGTGAAAAATAATTTTTATTATTTTTAAAAAATGCGTATCGACTTAGTTTCATGTTAGAATCATTTTATTGTATCGGAAGAAAAAAATCCAAGCAGCAGAAGTTAGTCAAATTTAATAAAATGTTTTCTTATAAAACAGACTGTGCAATGTACTTAGGAACTTACTACTTATTCATGCATGCCACCTGAACTCCAGCTGCTCCGATTACTATGTCAAAATTGTTATCACGAAAAAATACCTAAAGGTTCCTAAGACAGTTTCCCTGTATCTCCTATGGTTTTGGTTTTGCCCATACTGTATTAGTTAAAAAATACACACGTATAATAAAAATTGATATAAGAAGTCTTATGAGCAATAGAAGTGAAAACAACAATTTTTTAAATTTTTATCTGTTTTCACCAAATTGGATACGGTGTTCATAGTTTGTTCCTGAAGGTATGGTATACCTTAAATTATGGTGAAGGTACTTAGAATGATCCATTTTACCATTGGAAAATTATAACTAGACGATGTATGTCTGTACATAGCAGAGATAGGTACCTACTTCCAAAATCCACGCGGACGAAGTCGCGGGCAACAGCTAGTCATTAATAAACATATTAAAAAGTACTGGTTTCTATAGAGCCACAGTATTGTAATACTTTTCAAAATAGTACATTTTAGACTTTCGCGCTTTGTATTCATAATTAAATAATTATTTACGGGTCTTACACACGAAATAGTTTTATTTACCTTGCCCGACGTTTCGACCAGGTTACACTGGCTTATTATAACTATTTCGTGTGTAAGACCCGTAAATAATTATATAATACTTTTCAAAACTTTAAATAAATACAACTTTACTTTTGAAAGAATTTTTTGTATAACACTTTAATTTATCACACACTTTTGCGAAGTTATAATAATATCAAACTATTTTGATGTATTTGTATATTTTATTTACAATCATTATCAATGATATCCAAAGCGATAATGTTGACGTCAAATACAAATAAATTAAATAAAAACATAAACATTGAGCAATAAAATTACAATTGGAATATTTAGATACCAAGCTACTTTTGACGTTGACTGCACGACACCCGCGGCACGCTGGCATCCCTGGTCTGATCCTGCAGCGTGTCTGCTACTTGAAAAGGATTCCAAGGACATTCCTATTCCTTCCGTTCCGCTCTCTCGCTGCAAACAAGAATATGGAGTTTGCTATCTGCGATATTTTATTGAGCAAATTTTATTTACATTTCTACAGCGGAGCGCTCAATTCATTTCGGAGCGATTCAATATTCTTTAAAACAAACTGAAAATATAAGTAAGTTATAATGCTTTGTTTTGGAATTTCTAAGTTCTTTGATGTAGGGTTTTTTAGGCAGTCTTATCCACGTAAGCGAATAATTCTAGACGATTGATATGCTATGAATTGATTGCCAGAACCTGACTGCTCTCAAACGGTGAAGGAAAACATCGCGAGGAAACCTGCATACGCCGAAGAAGAAATTCTTAGGCGCATGTGAAGCCCACCAACGCGCACTGGGCTAGTGTGTTGGACTATAGCCCGAACACCCTCGTTGATAGGGTAGGCCTGAGCCCCAGCAGTGGGGAGATTAATAGGCTGTTGATGATGATGATGATTGCCAGAAACCGTATGAAATTGAGCTTTTTATAAATATCTTATAGTAATGTTTTTTATATTTTCCAAGGTTATAAACATTCGAGTGGTCCTTTTGGAAGAGTTATAAAATTTTAATGGGAAAACGGGGTTAATTTTTTGGACATTTTAATGTTTTCAACTTTTGAAATTTTATGGATGTCAAAAGTTACATTACCACAAGTGTACAAGCACATTGACGTATCACGGATGGACGTAAAAGTGGGAGCCATTAACACGCTCATTAACATCATCAGCCTGCACTAGTCCACTGCTGGACACAGGCCTCCCCCAAGGAGAGCCACTGAACCACGACGTCTCTGCATCTAGCCGTGACGCGTCTCACACTACGCTGGTCCAGACGAGGTTTACACTCGAGATCTCATCAGTTCTGACAGGACAAGCCCACTGTCACTACAATTCTCCTTCTAGTCTTCCTCGCCAACGGTTTCAAATCAACAGCCTATTAACATGTCCCCACTGCTGGGGCTCAGGTCTACCCTCTCAATGACGGCGTTAAGGCTATAGTCCACCACGCTAGCCCATTGCGGGTTGGTGGACTTCACATGCGCCTAAGAATTTCTTCTTCGCCGCATGCAGGTTTCCTCACGATGTTTTCCTTCACCGTTTGAGTGTACTTAAGTTTAGAGAAAAAACCCATCGGTACATGGTCCAGCCGGGGATCGAACTTCGGACCTTTTATCCCGGACTTCCAGCTGTTTATCTTTTCCAAAAACTAGGCGGATATTTTATACGACATAATATAAAGACGGCGTAGCAGATTCGATTTCCCAGCGGATATAGAACGGAAGTCAAACTTAGTTAAAAGTTTAGTTGAGTTCAGATAGAACATGTCCATAGCAGAGATAGAATGTTTACCGCCGAACATTGTATCTATAGATTGGTCAGCTATAAGTATGCTCCGCGGAACTCCTTTACAAATAACAAACGAATAGTGTTTATGAATACATCTTTTTGCCTTTTAGAATAGAATAGACTTTTTTTTATTTCAGACATTTTCCATAATATTGTTAGTATACACAAAACCTTAAAAACTATGTTAGTATGTATATTCAGCAATTAAAAAATATATATATGAGATAATATAATTTTGCCAAAAGACAACCGAATAAGTGACATAGGTTGGTTAACATATTTATTGACCGATTGTACGCACTGTAAGTTAATATTTGCGTTTAAGTTCGACAAGTAATTGAGTTGATAGATTGAGATCGATGGAGCATGCTTGTAACGCCTGATAAATTTCACACGTACGAAGTCGCGGGCAACAACTAGAGTATTTTAATTGCGAGGGATGTTTGCTTGTACCCTAAACAAATGTACCCATTGTAAATAGCATATTTTCAAAGCGGACAACACCGCGTAGCAGGTACTCGTGGAGTTTTAGATTTTGAAACACCAAACGGTTCCTCCAGGTCTAAAGACCCGAACAGACCACACGAGCGTGTGATGCTGGGTCAAAGGGTGTCAGGGCCCCGCCCAGTCCATGTTCGGCGGTATTGACTCAGCGCTATCCAAACTGTGCTGACTTAACACCCCCATTGTAATATAATACCTAGTCATTTTTACAATTGACTCTAAAGGGCATTAAAACACGAGTGGTAAGTTCGTGAAACAAGGCGTGCCCGAGTTTTTTTAATAGAACGCACGAGTGTTTTAATGCCATACTAAGTGCAGTTGCATACTTGCATAACCTTTACGTAACTATACAGTTTAAATAAAATACAAAAATATCACAATGGCGAAAAATGTATGTCAGAGAGACATATGGCGCTAGATTAGTGGACAGATCCCCGAATTAGAATTAATATGGTAACCTTTTTATTTTCTACGCACTGTTTCAGGTTTTGTAATCAACTATACAGTACGGTAGTAGAAAATATAGCAACACCCCCTATAACCCCCTAACGATATTAAACTTATTATTCATTTCAAAGTCAAAGTCAAAACTATTTTATTGCATGTAAGTACACTGGGTACATTTATACAACGTCCATTTTTTATCTCCACCGCTTCCAAGGTGTTATACAGAGCTTACTTTGATTATTTACTTTGATCAAGTCGTGCTAGACTATGGACTAACACAAATGCTAAGTGAGATGAAGGGCATACTACCTGACATTACCAGGGGGTCCAGCAGTGGAGTTCATAAATACGTACGGTTACATCTGTCGTCATCATGCAATAGGAAAACCTTGTAGAAGGTGGATAAGACATTAATATTATGCTGTATGTAAAGCTTATCAAACCAATATTATTATTATTACGGGTCTTACACGCGATTATCTTTTATTGAGCACTCTGTTGTTACAGTCTACCCATCTCACCCCCCTCCAAAGCAGGGGGGTGAGATGAGTAGATTATCAATCGTCAGTTTGAGAACCACCGAACGTTAACGCGTGGTAGAACCTACTCATTAGCGGTAACGTGATTAAGTTAGCTTAAAATTATTATCGTAAATTCATTTAAAATTACTACAATTTGACATTATGTTCGCAGCATAGCTGCTGAGATCCTTTCATGGGAAACCCTCTGCTATGTTTAATTTTCATATACCTACCTAAGTATTTTTTCTTTCAGTCAAAGGTCTATGCAAGAATTAGAGAGTTTAGTAAATAAGGTTTACCCCATAGAGTTAGTATACTAGCTATAGAGCGCGCGCATCGCTCATTGCCCATTGTGCCAAGTGTAAGCAGGTGTTCTATGGACGCTTCAATATAGATTTTTTCTAGATCGTTTGTTTCCGTGAATCGTGTTTACAGCTTGGCACTGCACATTTCACCATGATTACTCCAAATCTAAATAAATACCGGCGAGAGCAACAATCAGCGCTACTGACGTGTTGTGACTAGTAGCGTCGCCCCGAACATTCCGAGACTGTTCAGACCCGTGCTTACAGTTCATACTTGCTAACGCGCGCTCTATGTATACTGACAACTCTCTGGTTTACCCAATGACTTCCAACATTGGTCACTCTAACGTTGAGATACGGTTGTAATATTTATTATTTTTAGAACCAAATGAATGTATAACCCGTGAAAGGTTTTAACTATAACCCGAGTTTAACAGTCTACAGAAGAAGTTTGAAGTATTGTCAGTATAAGTATAAAATAAATTAAATGAACGTCCAATTTCATACGTACTTATGATTGAAGTACCTACATTAATGTTTAAAAAAAAAAATCCAATCATATTCAAACCGTTCATTGTTTTCACGTTACAATCTGTGTACGTTACTCATGAATCAAAAAATTTATCCACTCCCATATGGATGAGTAATAAAAGCATCCTATGGGTGTCAAAATCGTGTCAAACTAATCACAAAATTATGACTCACTCACACATTCTCATTCAATAGTGAAAAGTTACTTCCACCTCCTCCCGCTACTCCGCTTCCTTTGTCCGCACCCCCCCGGTAAATGGCCCCATAGGTTCCGATACTAAATATGCAAGATGCGAACTCCACAGGGAGCGCGCGCGCCACCAAAGAGATTTGAAACTTCTTGATGTTACTACGTTGCGTCGTCGTCGGCGTACGAACGTACAGTAGACCGCACGTCCGTGGTAACACTTTGACCTTGAGCTGGCAGCCTATGAAAGAGTTTCAATACTATGAGAGACCAGTTTATACTGGTTCTGTTTCCACTGACGTGCGGTCGACCGTACAATCTTCACTCATTTGCTGAGATGCGGCGGAGAGAGGCCGAGCGCCTACCCGCGGGACGATATGATTCTCGCAAGATAAGGCGCGTGGCAAGCGACGAGCGAAAGGACCGCCTCAAAATGGTGTATAACTATCGCTATACTTTGCCTAATAAGCTACATTTTAATCGAGATAGAGCTAGTGTTCCTTTCACAAACGCCATCAGTACTGACTTACCTTTTTTTTCTGTATCAGCACCATCTGTTGGCCGAATGTTTTAACTATTTAGTTCGATTAAGTTCACATGAAATCCGTAGCCGTTTATGGTTTCACCCGGCTCGAAGGACCATGTAGGACAGTGGCTGTGTTTGAATGTAGAGGGCTGGATTATTCGGGAGAGCACTTTTAGAAATAAAACTCTGGAGCAAGGAAAAATCGTGTACTTCCACTTTAACGGGTCGAGCACAAGAAGGCGTTTGGTGTTGCCACACTTATTACTAAAATTATTACTTTAAATGTTGCTATACGTAACAGCATTAAATTTGGATCGGCCAATATACATGACATCTCTATAGCTTAAGTGTTATTCTGATGTTTAATGTATATTACTTTAAAGTTTCATCAAAATCTGTTCCGTAGTTTTTGCGTGAAAGAGTAACAAACATCGAAACATCCTTACACACTTTCATCATCGCAATTTCAGCCTTTTAGCGTCCACTGCTGGACATAGGCCTTCCCCAACGAACGCCACCACAACCGGTCCTCCGCTCTCCGCATTAGGTCGTCGGTCCACTTGGCGGAGAAACAAATTTTCGCGTTTATAATATTACCACTTGTGGCCACTAGGAAAAAAATTTGCTACCAGTGGCGGCGGATTGGTGGTAACTGGGAATATTCGTAGGAATTCCATCTAAAAATGCCAGTTGACGAAACCCACCGCTCCAGCTAGTGGCTTCCACCAAACAGCGCGACATGACGCCGCGCACCCGAAGGCTCTTCAAAGAGACGTCGTCGCCTCGACACGAGCCCCGAATGTAATTGGTTTGGGCACCTCGAGGCTTCATGTCAACCGCTTTATTGGTGTAACCGAATACCTCACCCGGTTTTGGCCAGGGCCGTATTTAGCATTTGCGCCCTAGACGAAGATCTGCAGCATTTTCTCTGCGTTCTGCAAACGTGATTTTATGGGGATTAAATAGATGCAAATAGTCAGATGCAAACAGTCCCATGTTGAGGCACTGGGTGAGGCTTCACCTCTCTAGTGCCAAAACCATTGCTAAATAAATTAAATTGTTGTAATTTTATTTTGAATTTTTATTTTGAATTTTGAACTTCTTTTAAATTATTTTATTTTGAATTGATAATTAATTTGATATTTTGCTTTAATTTGATTTTTTATTTATTTAAACGAAAATGTTTTAAAGTACTGTTATAAATTACTGTAATATACTAACATAGCTTTTAAGGTTTTGTGTATTACTAACAATATTAAGGACAAACGGCTGAAATAAAATATTCTATTCTATTCTATTCTATTCTATTCTATTCTATTCTAAATAAAATAACTGGTGTAGCTACATTAGGCGACGTTATTTTGCAAATATAATAATGTACCAAATGAGCTCCGGTTTTATTTATTTATTGTGTTAAATACCATATGTTTTTTTAGAAACTACACAAAGAATTTTCTGTTTTTTTTAGAAACTAAACAAGTTTAGAAACTACATAGTTTAAAATATTCTGTAACTAGCTGTAGATTTGAGAATGAATAAATAAAATAAAAAATAAAATATGAATGGTGAATATTTTTGGGAATTGGAGAAGCGTTATTGAAACGCATGAATCAACACTACATGTTGTTTTGTGTGTGCTAACTAAATTTCTACATATTTTTATAAACTACCGTCGTATTTTGGAAACTAGACTGATAAGTGACAACTTTACTGCAGATAGGTAGGTACGTATTCTGAAAAATATTTATTTTAAAGCTTTCAACTCACTTTGGTTAAATTTTTGGGAAATCCACGCAGTTACCTACGGTTTTGCCGCCCCGTCAAAAATGACGCCCTGATTACGTCCCTGATTTTAGCGGGTTAACCATTTTCACGAGCACTCAAGCTTTTCTGTCGGCCTGGCGGAGCTGCGGTCGTGTTATGCAATAAACTTGTTTGTTTATTCGATTTATGCCCTCCGCTAGGTACTCGTACCGACGCTTCAACATTTTATACTGCTGTTCTGTTTACCGCACTAAAAGGTACACTATAATTCACTTTACAATACAAACACAGTTTAAATTTTAGAGTTTTAAGAGCATAGCTGTACGGGCTATGAAACTAGGTCGCAAAGATGACGAGCAGCAGCGTCTCGAGGTCAACACGCCGGCTCGGAGCGTGGCTGTATAAATATCATAATAATAATTAAGGAACCTAAAAATTATTGTAATTGGTTTTTTTTTCAATCTTTATTTAATAACCCTGTAAAAGCGAGGGCGACAAAATTGGCTTAGTTATAAGAAGCCGATTTTTTAGAAATGTTTTTTTAAATTAATTGGATTAATTAACCAAACTGGCGGTTTCCTCGACAACCTTCTAATCTGATAAAGGAAAACAATATACCTAGTACGGCGGCGGAGGGCGGTTGAGTGGTTTATAATACTGTTGAACCGACATACATAATAGTACATTTGTTATGTTGTTGTTATAATTATGTTCATTATTTCTAGATCTTATTTTGTAGTCTCCACTAACAATAGCCAATAAACATAATGTAGCGTTATACACCAAAAAACATTTTATCGCGGCATTTAGTTCCCAATATAATTCAAATATTGTAAAGAACCGCAGGAGAACCAAGGTCACCGACATAGCTCAAAGAATTGCGAAGCTGAAGTGGCAGTGGGCTGGGCACATCGCTCGTAGAACTGACGGCCGTTGGGGCAGAAAGGTTCTCGAGTGGCGACCACGTATCGGAAGACGCAGCGTAGGCAGGCCTCCCACAAGGTGGACCGACGACCTGGTGAAGGTCGCGGGACCCGGCTGGATGAGGTTAGCGCAGGACCGGTCGTCGTGGAGATCCTTGGGGGAGGCCTTTGTCCAGCAGTGGACGTCTATAGGCTGATATGATGATGATGATTGTAAAATGACTTTAAGGACGACACGGCGCGATTGGGTCACTGGTAACTACAAAATCTCATAAAAAAATAACCGTAAGTGCTAGGAGGCTCGTTCTTGAATCTATGGCTAGATATATTTATGTGCATTTATTTGCTAGGTATATTTATTTATGTATATTAATGACAGCTCGCCTCTCCAGTCAGCTCGTGACCACGGCCAGTGTAACCTGGTCGAAACGTCGGGCAAGGTAAATAAAACTATTTCGTGTGTAAGACCCGTAAATAATTATATTTATGTGGTTGTCAGTCCTGTATACAACTCAATTCCGTCACACCCATTTCCATTTCTAACGCCACAATTCTCACAATTGAAAATTCTATGGCCAAGAAGTTCCAACAATTTTGTAGGCGACTCCGTGGAGTTTTATCATATGAGTAATCATGGTACAGTGATACCTTATATCCTGGAAAAACATATGGACCTTTTTGCCGCAAAGAACGACTTGCGCCGCTCGCAGGTTACTATGGCGCAAATAATGCATTTCTATGTTTTCTATGGATTTTTCTCGAGTTTCTTAATATCTCTAAAACACAAACTAACGATAAAACAGTCACGGTCGCTCGCCGGAATTTTATTTCTCACCTGGGCCCATCAAATGGAAGCTTGAAATTCACTATACGCGACCACAATATCGGTCAAATTCTACGCAGTGTGACAAACTCAAGCAGACAGAGCTACAAGTAGAATACTTTTACGGAAAAACTTGCCACTAGCCTGTAGGAAACTGCTAGCATGCTTTAATTCATGCTATAATAAATTAAAAATTAAAAAAATAAATTATATCAAATTAAAATTGGGCCGCCAGAATTCCTTCTAACTCCAAGTGTAATGTTTTATTTCGTTAGTTTAGAGGTTTCACCTTTTTTACCGTGATAGGCCGCCATGTTACACTTGCGGCCGACACTCGGTCGGCTTTATAGCTGACGATAAAACGGTCGTAATAATTTAGCAAATGCTCGGCCTTGGGTCCTGGTCCTTAAATCCTTATAAAGGATTTATAGTCTGATACCTCCTCAGGTGGGTAGAGTCGCCGTAATGCGTGCTCACTGACATCATGGTCATCATGTCGATCGGAAGGCGTCCACTGTTCGCTTCCCCAATTTTTATGTTACTGTAATTCTTCTTACATTTACTGACTGCTGTCAAACGGTGAAGGAAAACATCGTGAGGAAACCTGCATACACCGAAGAAGAAATTCTTAGGCGCATGTGAAGTCCACCAACCCGCACTGGGCTAGCGTGGTGGACTATAGCCCGAGCGCCCTCGTTGAGAGGGCAGGCCTGAGCCCCAGCAGTGGGGACAGTTAAGGCTGCTGATGATGAATGAATTCTTCTTGTGTAAAATGAAATGTAAAGCAGACATAAGTATTGTATGTTCACTTTGTCGTCAAGTTGAGTTAATTTTTAGAGACTTACTAGATACTTTAGGCTCAGATACTATCGGTAGGGTACAGACCATAGATTTAATAAATCCATAGCGAAGATCATAAAGATTGCCGCCATTGATCATACAACTGATAATTCTTCTGTCCGTCCAAATTCGGACAGGACTTTCAGCTCCGTCACAGAAAAAATAATAGTACGGTCGGCCGCTCGTAATCAGTATAAAATTGTCTCTCTTGGTATTGGAACTCCCTAATAGGCTAGGCCAGCTCAAGGTGAGTGTTACCACTGACGTGCGGTCCACTGTACACCGTCAGATGTCCCGTCAGTGCGCGCGGCGTAGCGCCAGGCGATGCACGTAGCCCCGCCCCGTCGTAGCGCTACGATCCACGCTACGAAAGTTTTTAGAATTTGTTAAAAAGTGATTCTGGTTTAGTTGTTTCGTAGAAAATATTGAATAAAATATTCTAGAAGTCAGTTTCAGTGAAAATTTAAATTTGTGGAGTGTTTAGTAACAGAGTAGAAATAAATTCGCAGTTTCTATATGTTGTTTAAGCTTGCTGTAAATTGAAGTTAGTAAATACTAAATACATTTTAAATACTGACTTTCCTTTACTGGATGTAACTTTAAAACAAATGATAAAGTGGTACCATACATGCGCAAGTTATGATAATTATTATATAAACACCAAATACACACGTTAATCAAATAATAACAATATAAGGTATGTCAAAATTAACTACATCAGCTTTGACGGATTCATGTACATGTTGATTCCTATCACGTATATATTTGCAGTATTTTGTTTCTAAATTTTGTAGAATCATTTCAAACCTTTTTTACTGGTGGACTATCACAATATAAGTTCTTTGGTATTGTGTTATTTTATTAAAAACAAATTTACTTATTAAACAAACAAATCATCGTATTATTTCGCTTTTACGTTGAATAATGTAAGATTTCAAATTTAATTTAAAATTTTAACTTTGAACCTTCATAATCAGGCCTGTGTATTGTTTTAATTTAGAATCAGATTGTTACATCCTGTATGTGTAACTGAAAAAGTTTGTAAAGTTAATTTTGAAAGACCTTGTATTTAGGTACCTCTTACTCAAATAAATCTTGTAAAGATAGGAAATACCTAAATGCTTAAAAGACATTGAAACTGGACTATAACGAACCAAAATGTCGGAGGAAACCTTTCTCCGCGCCAACGAGACCAGCGAGCAGTTCTACCGGCGCTGCACCAACGCCAGCTGCTTCGACTGCAGCGAGGAGGAGATGCTCTGGTGGGTGGTTCAGCATTCAGCATTTATTTCAAATCAACAGCCTTCACACGTCCCCTGCTGGGGCTCAGGCCTACCCTCTCCACGAGGGCGTTCGGGCTATAGTCCACCACGCTAGCCCAGTGCGGATTGGTGGACTTCACATGCGCCTACGAATTTCTTCTTCGGCGTATGCAGGTTTCCTCGCGATGTTTTCCTTCACCGGTTGAGAGCAGCCAGTAAATGTACTATAACATTCATTTATTCATATGGATAACAGCCAAGGTCCAAATCATTTATTTAGTTAAATTCAATTACCTACTTAAATTACAAGTATACATCTAGATTATTGTATATGGGTTTTTATGTTTGAAATAAAACATTATTTATAAACTAAATTTAACATAATTAGCTGTTCCCGCGGCTTTGCCCGTGTAGAAGAGTTTTTCCTGCGAGCTGATCCCGCGGGAGTGGACGTCAGGAACCTTTCCGTAAAATTTCAAGTCTAGGCTCAGCAGTTTGAGCTGTACGTAGATCAGTCAGTCAGTTTTTCTTTTTTATATATATATTGATTTTATTATTGTAAGGTGCGTAGCTAAATTATATGTGTGTGTGTGTGTGATTTTTTTTGTTGTTACAAAATGTAAACATTACAGAGCGTCATAGTCACAAGGTGATTATGCTCTTTAAATAAAGATTTAAAAAAAATTAGGTATATTGATTTATATATTGTATAAGTCTTATAATCTAAAATAAGTCATAATTTATTTTGTCCCATACTCAATTTGAAAACAATTATTTCACCTCAAAGGGAGGTAATTCAAAAAAATGTGGGGATCAACCAACAAGTCATATCATGTACATGTACACGATTCAATTATTTATACAAAGAAGTTGGTTTTATTTTTTCTAAAAATTTATTTTTCCATGAACAGCTTCGTACCTATATTTGAAAGCCACGATTTTTAAATAAAAGTTTTGATAAGTTTTAAAAAGATCGTTCCATTCTCGACAGATACCAGTTTCCTAGTTTGCTGGTGTTTTCATAGTAATGTATTTTTCACCTCACCGGCTCGGAAGGGTATACTTTCTCATTCGAAATCTGCGTGGAAAACTGCACCTGGAAAAAACTTTCTAAAACTTTTCTTCTAATTTGTAGAAGGTGGACATTTAAAGAAGTCGTCAATTCTAATTGTGGTTATTATTATTTGTGGTTTTAAACCGACGAAAGGATTCAATTCACCTAGTATTTTCCTCGCTGTAGTGAGGTGAAAAATTGTGTGTTGCGCTCGGCAGCAAAGTTATTTTGCGTCTCGTATCTTGAAACCCTCGCTACGCTCAGGATTCTATCTTTAAACCACTAGCTTCGCTCGTGGTTCAATCCTAGAACCCTTCGCTTTGCTCAGTTTTCAATACTAGTACTCGCACAAAATAACCGACTGCGCAACCTTGCATAACAAATAACTATTGTTTGGGTTTAGGATCGTGATGGGCCCCCGGCGGCTGCCGCTGGGGGAGATCGTGCCGGTGTCCGCGGCGCTGGTGGTGGTGTTCCTCACGGGCGTGGCGGGGAACGCGGCCGTGTGCGTCGTCATCGCCCGGCACCCCTCCATGCGGACCACCACCACCAACTACTACCTGTTCAGCTTGGCGCTCAGTGACTTGCTGCTGCTCCTGTTTGGTAAGTGTCTGTCTATAGCTACTATATTTACATTTATAGGCCCTGGTTTTGAAGGGCAGATGGAGACAAAGTCCTTATGTCAGACCACAGACTTCCAATATTCAATTTATTCAATATATTAGAAGTCTGTATGTCAGACCAGCGATTGATGTTGCCCTTTGATAACAAGTGACATAAGGCCGAATTTTGAAGGCACAGATTTAGTTTGACAGCAAACAAGAACTTGACTAAAACAGAAAATGACTAAAACAGAATATGGCTAAAGGCGAATAAATATGACCAAACCAGAATATGACAAAACCAGCTGTGTGATTCTGTAAAGTACGAATTAAAACTCGACCATCACATCGCAAGTCACTCACTTCACTTCGCATCCGATCATGAAAGACCTTGATGTCGCATTGTGTAAACAAATACAAGCTACACAATAAACACTTCACTTGCGAAGTAAAGTGAGTATTGAACTGTGAATCATTGAGTTAGAGACCGATCTCACTGCGGATTCAGGATCGAGTTGCACAAATACGCTTACAGAATAGCAGGGCAGAACATGACTAAAAGCAGATTATGACTAAAGCCGAACATGACTCCCACCTAACAACCCACTAAAATTAGCCTCTCTAGAGTAGAACAACGATAAGAATGCAGTGAACTGACAGCAGTAGAATTCAAAACTTTGTAGGTGGAAACACTAGTTGTAGAGCGAAAAAGTCATCTTGATCATTTAGGAATAATTTTTAGCAATTTTATTTTGCCAAGTAAATTTTCCTGCGAGATCGAATCAGAAATGAAAGGTTTCCGCAGGAGCACCAAGGTCACCGACATAGGTCAAAGAATTGCGAAGCTGAAGTGGCAGTAGACTGGGCACATCGCTCGTAGAACTGACGGCCGTTGGGGTAGAAAGGTTTTCGAGTGGCGACCACGTATCGGAGGACGCAGTGTAGGCCTCCCACAAGGTGGCCCGACGATCTGGTGAAGGTCGCGGGACCCAGCTGGATGAGGTTAGCGCAGGACCGGTCATCGTGAAGATCTCTGTGTCTTTGTCCAGCAGTGGACGTCTACAGGCTGATATGATGATGAAGTAAATTTTAATTTTTAGTTTGGCTTTTTCTAAACAGCCGTGTGTTAATTTGTCTAATATACTTAAGCCTTGCTGTGCTGGCCGTCCGTGCACGATGTAAGAAACGCGCATGACAGCGCGTAGGCATCTCAACAGCAAATGCACGATAATTTGCTATCCAGGAAGCTCACGCACAGTTTCCCTTTACTCACTATCCATCCTTGCTGCCCGTCCGTGCATGATGCACGATACAAAACGATATAGTGCATAAGCTTGCTGGACAGCAAAAGTATCGTGCATTTGCTGTCCAGCTGCTAGATAATTTGGTATGCAGACGTATCGTGGGAGCACTAGCGCAAGAAAATGAAATTAATTTATATAGGAAAAGTCATTTTTTATTGCAAACTTACAAGATACATCGTTTATTTGCATTAATTATCATGTTTTAACCATTAAAAGATACTAAGGCTAAGAACTCAACTCCTTGGTATTCTTTTTCTTCCTGATCAGTGATCACTAAAAGATAGATTTGAGTCTAAGAATTCAACTCCATCGCATTCTACTTCTTCCTCGGCCTAACTCACCTGCAAAAAAAATACAGTTCAAGTAATTTCAATGTCAGCCTAAAAATACTAAAAATATTTCTGTTGCTACCTCTATACAATGACACCATCAATTTAATATAATATTTTTTATAAGTAGGTGTTAATTTCCTGATGGGTGAACTATATGCACTTTAGCACGCAGAAGAGAAAAATAGAGAAAGTCCACTTTATAACTTTTTATTTTCGCAGTACACAAGCACATGGTATGCAGACGAGAACGGAAAGGGAAGACCAAAAATCTGACAGCTATTTTTTAGTAGTTTTGACAGTGACATTTACTGACATTTGAAATTTAGTGTTGCCTGCAACATGCTGCGGCCCGAGAAAGAGTATAAAACAAATCTTTAAACCTTAGATAAACATAGGTAATTGTTATAGAACTGAAACAACTAATTGCTATTACAAACTTAGCCTATCAGTACAACTTGAGTTAGGTATGATGCTATACAACTTATTCAGATAACAAAGTTACATTTTTTAGATTCATATAATTTAGTAGTGAAGTTACATAAATTTAAAGTTTCATTTTTTTTACCACTTTAATAAATGAGTAACACTATATGAGACAAGTCTTTTCTTTACATTGCCTACAGACATAAAAATAAAGTGAGTATGAGTGAGTTACAACGTAACAAGGATATATATAATGCTTAAATTTAAACAACCCTGACCTTATCTAAAACCTATGCACCCATGCACATCACATCATGGTATTTAAACCTTTATGAGATCACATAAATTTGGTCTTTAACTTAACTAAACAATAGATAGTTTATGAGACTACTTATGTCTAAGTAACTTAACAATAGATAATTTAAGAGACTACATAAGTCTGAGTAAGTTAACAAAACAATAGATAATTTATGAGACTATTATGTAAGTTTGGTTTTATACATAGTAATATAATAGATTGTGTTTATAAAACTGCCTAATTTTGGTTACATAACAATACAATAGTTAATGAACTTATATAACTATAATGTATAGGTACCTTAATTTTCAATAGGTAATAAACTTATACATTGCAATGAGCGAGAATACGTTTTCCCATTAGCTGTCTTTAGCTGAAACGCTCTGACCTTACCATCTTTGCCAGGAAATACATTAACAATTCGGGCCATTGGCCACACCAAAGGTGGAGCGTTGTTCTCCCTCAAAAGAACTAAATCACCTACTTTGACATTGGGTACAGATTTGCACCACTTCCCCCTATTCTGTAATGTATTCAAATAATATTTATACCATGCCTTCCAGAATGTTTGTTGAAGCTTTATACATTGCTGCCAGAATCCTACTCTGTTAGTCACAGTATCTGAAATATCTGGTTCAGGATAAGTTTTTAGCGCCGTTCCTATCAAAAAGTGCCCCGGAGTGAGGTAGCAATAGTCATTAATATCCTCTGAGAGCGGGAGGATAGGACGCGAGTTTAGAACCGCCTCTACTTGGCATAAAACAGTATTAAATTGCTCATATGTTAGCGCCATATTTAAGACCACACGTTTTAAATGGTATTTCATGCTCTTCACAGACGCTTCTGCTAGCCCTGCGAATACGGGCGAATAGCTAGGGGTGAAGTGAAAATGAATAGCTTCTTTAGTAGCATATTCTTGCACAAGCGTCTGGTGAGTGTCTGAGTTACTGAGCGTGTACAGTTCAGCAAGCTCGTTCCCTGCCCCACGGAAACAACCACCATTATCGCAATAGACGTCGCTGGGCAGGCCTCGTCGTGCTATGAAACGCTTAAAGCACGCCAGAAACGCGTCTGTCGTAAGATCAGATGCTAATTCTAAATGTATTGCTTTAGTTACGAAGCAAACGAATACACATACGTAGCCCTTGGTAACCAAGGCTTTTCTAATTCTTGAATTTTTTATTTGGACTGGCCCAGCGAAGTCTATGCCTACCTTCTGGAACGCTCTGCATGCCGTAACACGCGATTGGGGCAGGGAGCCCATGAGCTGCTTCGCTGCAACCGCCTTGAATCTGAAACACACCAAACACTTGTGAGTCACCTTTTTGACCTGTCGTATACCGTTGATTAGCCAGTATTTTTGGTTCAGGTTGGCGAGAAGTGCTTTTGGTCCCGCATGTAGCAACCTGATGTGCTCACTTTGTATTATAAGCTCTGTAAACCGAGAATTTTTGGGTAAAATGATGGGGTGTTTTTGCGACAGGGGAATGTCCGAGTTGTCTAGTCTGCCACCTACCTTTATCAGTCCATTTTTATCCAAAATGGGGTGCAGCGATTTTAAGGGCCCTTGAACGCCTTTGCCTTTTTGCAATAAAGCCAATTCATTACTATAATGAATGGATTGCTCGCGTTTTATAATAACGTGCATGGCGTTCTGTAACTCGTCGGGCGTTAGGACTCCACCTGTGCTCCTTGCGCCACTGTTCTTGCTCCTATTACAGAACCTAAGTATGTAGGCAACTACTCGTGTTGCTTTTCCAATATCAGAATACTTATCTAGGAACTGGAAAAAATCTTGCTTTTTAACTGATGTAAGAACCACCTTGTCTGGAGTTGTCTTCACTGGTTTCATTTCAGGTAGATTAGCAGGTAAGTCCAATTTTTCATTGCTGAGCTTATACTCACCTTGCAGGAACTTCGGCCCCTCCCACCAGAGGGAACAATTCGGAAATCCCTGTGGACTGACCCCTCTGCTAACCAAATCAGCAGGATTCTCCTGAGATGACACGTACAACCAGCGCCATCTTCCTGTTTTTTGCTGAATTACTCCCACTCTGTTCGATACATAAGCTTGCAACTTAGTAATTTCAGTATTTATCCAAGCAAGTGTTATTTTTGAATCCGTGAATAGGTACACATCATCAATCTTTATAGTGTTTTTTAATGTATTATAAACCCGTTCCATCAGAATAGCCAAAAGCAAGGCGGCGTTAAGCTCTAGCCTGGGCACTGTCAGCGCGTTTGTCAGCGGATTAACCCGTGATTTCGAGCAGAGTAAGCGTAATTGAGCATTACCTGATTGGTCGACAACGCGTAGGTATATGCAGCATCCATAGCCGGTAGCGCCCGAAGCGTCAGCGAAGCCGACGAGTTGCACCGCCACTGTATTGCAGTTTGTTGGGATGTGCCTGTTTACATGAATAGGTTTCATAAAAGCCAAGCTGTCAGCAAACTCAAGCCACTCCTTTGTAAGCTCAGCCGATAGACTGACGTCCCAGTCAACCTTTTGCGACCAAAGCTTCTGCATGATGCTTTTTGCCCTAACTATTATTGGACTGGCAAACCCCATGGGGTCGTAAAATTTTGAAATATAGCTGAGAATTTTCCTCTTGGTTGTTGTTTCTCTATTAAAAGGTTCTGGACTATTAATTATAAAGCAGTCATCTCTAGCATTAAGTTTCAACCCTAACGCTTTCATGTTGAGATCACCTTTTTGAAAATCAATCTCACTAAACTGTTGTTCATTTATTGGGATATCTGAGAGGCACTCAGGGGAGCTGGAAGACCACTTATGTAGCTTAAAGCTTCCATAATCAAGCAATGCACAAAGTTGGGTTTTTGCCTCGATTAACTGCTGCAAATCAGAGCCCGAGTATAACACATCGTCCACGTATACATTATTCCTGACAACGGAGGACGCTAAAGGCAAGTCATGCTCATGCTGCTGTGCAAGCTCGAGTAAGCATCGTGTAGCTAAATAGCTTGAAGGTTTGACCCCGTATGTGACAGTGTCTAAGCGAATGCACCTAATCGGCTCAGCAGGGTTGTTGCGCCACAGTATGTTCTGCAGTGTAGTGTGTTCCGGGTTTACCAAAACATTCCTATACATGCGCCTAATGTCTGTAGTAAACGTGTGCTCTCCAATCCTGAACAACAATAATATATCGAATAGTTCTTTTTGAACCATGGGACCGTTTAGCAAAATATCATTAAGTGATATTTTGTTCGTGGTTTTCATAGAAGCATCAAAGACTACGCGAGTGCGCGTGGTCTTGCTTTCCTCATTTATGACTGCAAAGTGAGGCATGAAATAAACTGGGTCCTCATTTAAATTGTATGAGCTGATATCTGTATACTGTCCATGGCCAAGTTCTATATATTCATCGATAAAACTTTGATAATCGGTTAGTAAATTTTTGTTTTTATGCAGTCTTTTTTCTAGACTGAGGAACCTATGTAAGGCTAGGTCGAATGAGTTTCCTAGAGTATTATTTATTTTGCTAGGTTCTAACTTTAATGGCAAATCGACTTGAAACCTTCCCCCCTCTAGTTTTACTGACTGAGTGAAAATGTTTTCGGCAAGCTGTTGCTCTGATTCCCTTTCGACAAGCAATTCTGGAACACGCTCCGTCTCCCAGAACTTTTTAAAGCTTTCATTTACGTCAGAGTCACATTTAGTACATGCAAGAGATACAACCTGATTTTTTATAAGTTGAGAGGTCAACGCTCCAGCTACAATGTGGCCGAAGCTGGTGCTCAGGATGCAGGGCAGCGGTGACTGGTTTTGCTCTCGTCGTTCATTGCGTGCGGTCAGGTGTTGTGTCTTCTCAAGCGGCTTGAGAATCTGGAAAAACACATCCGCACCAATCAGCATGTTAATTTCTGATGGTTGATTGAATGTTGTATCTGCTAATGTGACACCTGCAGGTATTTGTACGTCACTCAAATTTATTTGTGTCTGTGGTAATTTACATGTGATTGTTTGCACCACATGACAGTTGATGTGAGTACTAAAAGAGGAAACCAGCGAATGTACCTGCAATGGAATACAATAACTTATTTTGTTTTTATTTTCTGTCACCCCAATGAGGTTTATATCCGTTCGCTCAGGGGTTAAACCTAAGACCTCAATGACTTTCGTGGTGACAAGCGAAACTTGCGAGGCGGAGTCCAGAATAGCCTTAACATGAACTTGTCTGCCGTCCTTCGCGTATAGTTTAACTCGCGCGGTGGGAATCAACACATTGTTGGTGGAGTCACTTGACATAAGCACGACTGCACCATTTCCGTCTTCCTCGTGATGCAGCAGTGTATTGTGCTCCTTTTTGCACACCGTACACCTAAAATGGTATTTGCATTTACCCCTGTGAGCGTTTAAGCATATATTGCACAGGTTGTTTTGTTTGGCAAATGATAGTCGCTCTTTCGATGTTACTAATTTAAATTTAGGGCAAGAAAAAAGTTTATGGTCAGAACACTTACAGTATGTACATGCGGCGTTTACCAGGGCTGCTGCTAGTGCTACCTTGGATTTGTTGCTCGCCGGAGGGGGCTGCCTCTGCTGGGCTTGCTCCGCACGTTGTTCGGAGTTCTCCACTGCCAGGGCTCGCTTCTCTAGGAAGGCTAAAAAATCTTCAACTGAAGCATCCTGCTCCTGGTCTCTCTCCAGTTGATACGCCCTCGCTGTGTACTGGTCCAGCTTCCGCGTGAGGATCCCAAGCAATATGGGATCCCATGCGTCAACTGACGTATCCATGTTTCTCAGTGCTGCAAGCGTTTGTCGTACCACTGAAACGAAATTTCTCAGATCGTTAGCATTTGTGAATTTTGGCAGCCTGTCTAAGTCTAGCAGACTGTTCACATGCTCCCCTACTATTTTGTATTTATTATAGTAACGCTTGTTTAAAAGCTCCCTAGCTTCCTCATAACTGGTGCTATTGAGTGGGAGATTTTTTATTAGGTCATATGGCTCGTCCTTAAGGAACGACCTAAGGTAGTATAATTTTTGGACATTATCCATGGCTTTGTCGTTGTGGATAACGGATTTGAACAATTGAATAAAGTTTACATATTCTGAATACTTGCCAGAGAAGGTCGGAATACTAATAGTAGGCAATTTAGTGTGAGTGACGCTCCTATTTCTACACCCCTCCGGAGGCACCGTTTCAGTTTTGACCTCCCTAACCTTAATATTTTCATTGAGAATCGTTAAGCAATGAAAGTATTTAGTTTCTACTTCAGCGATGTCTTCCGTGTCAGCCGCGTTTATTGCTAGGATTTGTTTGTTATAATCTTCATACTCCTTGAAGGCGGCTAACAATTTATCCCTTTTAATGACTAATGCTTCCGACGAGCTTGCGGTAACATCGTTTAGGTTAGCTACGAACGTCAACATCCTACTAATTGTTCCTTTTATATATCCTCGCTCAACATTAAGCTTTTTTAGCTCCTCGCCCATATTTAACAGTAATTACAATGCAACACTTACCAAAATAAGACACACGTAATGGCTATGATCACAATGTTAGTTAAAATATGGAACCCACAGGTAGGTACAAGTAATTAAAGCAGAAATTTAGAAAAATTACTAAAATGTCTTTGCGCCGCTTCGCTTTGAAAAAAGATGGCTGGCGTGGCGTGGCGTTGCAGTGTGCAGCGCTGGAGTTTCCGAGTCTGCTTGGCTGGCTCGGCGTATGGCCGATGGCGGCCGGCTTGTTCGCTTGGCTTCGTGACGTCACTCCAATGCGGCAACTGAGCGGACGGAGTTCGCACCAATGATAGCGCCGTGGCGGGCTTCGCGATTGGCTGCGATCTTGCTCCTACCGTGCCTCACTTCAATGCACTGATGTTCTGTGTTTGAATTTGCTTGCCTGCTTTCCTTTTGAACTTGCCTTTGATGACTTGCTTCACGAAAGGTGGTATCGCCCAACCACGTTGATAATGGCGGCAATTGGTAATGGACTCGCCCGTCCAAATGAATGATTGCTATGAGTCCCTTTGAAATTGCTGGAACTGCACAGGTTGCTTACGTATGATGCTCGCACTTGGACGTTAATTGTTTCTTCGTTTTTCTGGCAGCGCTGGGTGCAGCGCCCGCCTCGCTTCGTGCGTGGTGTTTGTCGCGTGGTATCACTTTTTGCTGGATCGAAGGACCAATGTTAATTTCCTGATGGGTGAACTATATGCACTTTAGCACGCAGAAGAGAAAAATAGAGAAAGTCCACTTTATAACTTTTTATTTTCGCAGTACACAAGCACATGGTATGCAGACGAGAACGGAAAGGGAAGACCAAAAATCTGACAGCTATTTTTTAGTAGTTTTGACAGTGACATTTACTGACATTTGAAATTTAGTGTTGCCTGCAACAGTAGGTACCTAATATTTTTATTTTATATTCAATTATATTTTTGAGAGCAATTATAATACCTACCAAGTAATTAGAAACAAAATGGGTAGGACTGTATCAATGGATCTCATAAATATAAAAATTCAAACAGTAAAAGTATCAAGAAACTAGTGCCTACACACTTGTCGAAGATAGGATTTTATCAAAACATTGCTCCATTTGCTCAAAAACTGGCTCTGACTGTTCTGTTACACTTTGAAAATGAAATAGCATTTTATAAATAAGTTTTTGCACTTCACTCTTGATCGATTTACCCAGGGTTTCCTTTATTTAACAAATTCAGCTTCTTGTTTATCACAACACACAATGACACCTTAGAATGACGTTTATAAGGAAGGGATACCAGAGCGAGATTTTTTAGGGTGGCTAGATAATTGGTGCTGCATTCTAAACGTTGTTCCACTCTACCTACTTTTTTTCTTCCATATTTAGTTTACGAAAACCTAGGCAAATTTCTAACACGATAATTTTCCCACCTCGTCGGCACACGGGTTTGACCACTCGTCCACATTTTGTAAATTTCATTTTATTTCTCGCTTACCGACAATGCTGTTGACACCGTACAACATTTCATTCTAGTTTGCATAGGTACCAAATTTTAAGAAGCTCCTAATTCTGATAAATCGCAATTAGAAGCGAAGTTTGTAATGCCTCCTTAAGTGCTGGCGTCCATTAGGGCGGGGTGTGACGGCAAGGGTTGAGTGCTTCACAAAACCCTAATTAACTTATTGACCTTCTGGTTTTTAAAATAAGTGCAGTCCTTTTAAGTAAATGGAAGGTTGGTAAGGATTTCTTCTGGTCGTCAGCTTGTCCAACCTCGTTTGAAATGATTATTTACAAGCTGTTTCCCGCGGTCTCGCCCGTGTTTTATAAGTTTTTCCTGCCTTTTTCTTTCTGTTCAGATCGTAGAATGATGCTTCCTCCAGAGTTAGGCTATCAAATGCAAAAATAATTTTTCAAATCCGACTTGGTCCGAGCTTCAGAGTAATCTCAGCGCGTTCAAACTTTTTTTTTCCTTGGCTGATTTCTATAAAATTTCACCAAAAAATATATTAATAGTTAAATTTTTTCCCTTTCTACTTAAAGTCTAAAAGTTACACAATTCCTGGCGTTGCCGCAGAAATCATATTTCATGCTCCTTGTAAAGTCCACCGACTTAGGTAAGATCTGAAGGACTCACTATTTCTACGCAACAAAAAAGACACGAACAAAAAATTTGACGACGAGATAAATGAGACGGCGTATCTACAGGAAGTGACGTGAGAGCCAGGTAGCGTGACTGGGCCACTTTCCGGCTTGCCACGGCCGTGTTTGATCTAACGGGGGACTGTCTATATACAACTTTACTTAAAGCCAGGTGGAAAGAACAATGAAGACTTGGAGGGAAAGTACCTACCTTAAATATTGAAGATACCAAATTTTACACGAACGAAACACTCCTTGATTTTTTAAAGTAAATAAAACTGCATTCTTATAATTTTCAAAAGTCGCTCGTTTCG
The DNA here is from genome assembly GCA_949699065.1 of Metalampra italica. Classification (NCBI taxonomy): domain Eukaryota; kingdom Metazoa; phylum Arthropoda; class Insecta; order Lepidoptera; family Oecophoridae; genus Metalampra; species Metalampra italica. The sequence continues at coordinate 333,249 of OX452989.1, forward strand.
AACCGACCCACGGGCGATGAAATAACGCCTCACTTTTATATAACCAATGGATAGGGTCAATCGTAAGGAATAAATGTCTCTAACAAACATGGAATCTTAAATTAAAGGAAGATCATCTAATTATTTGGAACTAGGAGTTGTATTCAATGGTCCTTAGATTTTAGAGAAACAGACAAGAAAGTGTACCTTAGAGATGTCGGGATTTGAATCACTAGATACCTTGTTTTCAATGTGCTATGAAAGCCATTGAAATCACGGCAACTCGAAATTATGTTTCCAATTTTGTATTTGCGAATTTTTATCAGGTAAATTTATCGGGAAAAATTAAATTACAATTTAGCCCCGATATTAAAAATGTGAAGTAGCTACTAACGAATCACGTTATACCTACATCTACATAGTAATAAAATAAAATACCTCCCGCGTCCTTCTGTACGCTTAGATTTTTTGTACTACGCTACAGATTTTGATGCGGTTTACACTATCATTCAGATATGTCATTTGTTTTTCTATTTTTATTTGTTGACATTTTTATTTTATTTTTAGTATTATTTGATTAACTTTTGACATTGACTCTGATTAAAAAAAGCTACTATTTATTTATTTATTTAACAATTTATTGTACACACAAAACATTAACAAGATACAAAACTCAACTTACTTATTAAATTTAGAAGTAGCACAGCGAGCAATTTTAAAAGTAGCCACCTTTCGACCATTCTTATACCCGACTGCAGATCTTTATAGACACTGTCAAGTCCTCACAGTCCGTCAACTTTTTGTAATGAATGTTATACTCAAGCAACACTCTTTAATTTATTACGATCCCTCATTAGAAACAAGGAAACGACGTCATGATATTGTTTCCAAGAATGACCACATCTTCAGAACAGCCTTCTCAAATAAATTCTTCTGTGTACTCGGTATTTATCTCTACAACAAATGCAACCTTATTCTAAATACATATTCACTATCAAAATTCGAATGTAAGAAAAAGATATCAAACTGGCTTAAAACGCTAAATTATGCGGATACAGAGGACCTCTTACGTATGAGATCATAACACACACACACACACACACACACACATACACACACTCACACACATAAATATATATATATATATATATAGAAAATATTATGTTTCTTATCTTTGTTCTTCCTTTATTGTTTTTTTTTAACCTTAACTCTATGTCTTTCTTTATTATTTTTGCAAACTTCTTTATAAACATAACCATTAGTCCCGGAGGTGGAGACCTGGTGACCTGAGAAACAGGCTCACCTAGATCAGGCATCAGTCTCCACAGTAACCTTGGTTATATAATGTGTACCGAACGTACACATTATTTAATCTTACCTGTTTGCTTTAAGTCTATTTTTATTATTATAAAACATTGTACTGTGGAGAAACAACAATAAACTTATTATTATTATATTATAAAACAAAACAGAAATAACATGTACAAATTATTTAATTATTAATTATTTTTTTAAATTTTTTTTTTGTCATGCAACTGATTAAGTATCAATAAAGAATGATTATGATTATTTGTCCGTATGGTTGATAGGTATAATACAGGCATGTTATATAATTTACAGATTATAAAAAAAATCAAAAGATAATTTTGTGATATCTTATAAACCCACATCGCACCCGATCACTAACAGTATTGTCAGCATTGATTAATCAAACTCAGACTGACAATTCTGTTTCTTGCAGTCTCGAGCAAGCAAAAAAAGACTTTAAGATGACAAATCTTTTCGTATAGCGACTGTACATACGATTTGAAAAACTCTGCCGAACCCTGGACCTTATGAACATAAGCGAAAAATGTGATTTTAATTTTACTAAAGAATTTTTCTCTCAAAATTTTTTTTTTTTTGCCCTTGAGTATTTTGATATTTTCATCAAACCTTTTTTTAAATTTACATTCATCCATCGTTATTTACCCTACTTTCCATGCCTGCAAAACTATCTCTCTCTTATTCTTTCCTGTGGTAACTTGGCCCGACACACTCTTGACCAATTTTTTTACGGACAGACAAGCTTCTTGTTAATAGGTTAAGATTTTTAATATAAAAATACCATCACAGGGCCGAGGCATTTCCATTTAATATCGTCGCGAGGCACGCGGCCATGTGTCGCCGGAAATTAATTAACAGCGGTCTGCTCCACGATCCGGTTGCCTTCTCTGTGATCCAACACCTGGATCGGCACTAAGTGACACTTGATCACTTAGCAGACGCGCTGGAATGTGATCGGAACAAGATTCTTACTTACACACACACACGTGCCTGGTATAATGTTATAAATATAATGGTAGAATGGTACGAGAATCTGTCTTAATTTGCTTTCGACGCATTGTTGGTAGGTGCCTAATGCCATATGTTTACGTCGCTATTGTTCAATCGCCAGATTAATTTCTGTTAGCTGGATTGCTAAGGTTTTGGTTGCATCTGATCCTATCCTATCCTACTAATATTATAAAGGCGAAAGTTTGTAAAGATGTGGGGATGTGAGGATGTTTGTTACTCTTTCACGCAAAAACTACCGAACAGATTTAGATGAAACTTGGTACAGTGATAGCTTATATCCTGGAATAACATATAGGCTACTCTTTACCGCGGACAAAGTCGCGGGGCGTCCGCTAATGCCCCCTAAGTAACAAAACACCTACATAGAGGGCGCTGTTTCACAATGTACACGAGAAAAACTTTTCTACGCGGGCGAAGCCGCGGGAAAAAGCTAGATCTTATAATAACTTCTGCTTCCTGCGGCCTCGCCCGCATTTCACAAGTTCTTTCTGACATTTTCTGTTTTTCTCGGCTCCTAAGCGTCGTAGCGTGACGTTTTAAATAGCCTATAACGTGCCTCAAGAATTCCGCAATGCAAAATGATTTTTTCAAAAAAAAAAAAATCTATAAAAACGCATACATAAAGGGATAAGTTTTTATCCTTGTGTAAATATCGACGGACTAATTGATGTAGAGGTATAATAAAGTTTAATGTAATTTTATGGCCTGCAGTTATTGCAAGCCGCATGATGGCATGCCATGACAATCCCGCGCCGCGGCGGGGGGCGGCACGCACTTGGCGTCGCATTGTATTGATCATTTCCAAGTGCCTGCTGGAATGGAATTCCTATTAAGTACCTTACACGTGTCGAACCCCATATACATAAATCAACAGCCTGTATGTAGGTATGTTATGTATGAAACCCAGGAATCGCATACCTGTAGTTACTAACGTTCTGTAGTTACTACTGCAGTAGTAACGCTGTGACAATGCCGTCTACTGTGACAATGCCATTTACTGTGACAATACCGTTTACTGTGACAATACCGTTTACTGTGACAATGCCGTCTACTGTGACAATGCCATTTACTGTGACAATACCGTTTACTGTGACAATACCGTTTACTGTGACAATGCCGTCTACTGTGACAATGCCATTTACTGTGACAATACCGTTTACTGTGACAATGCCGTCTACTGTGACAATGCCGAGGAATTTAGGAAATTTTACGCACCAAGTTTAGAGATGTGTATATAGTTAAATAATGACTACATCGCATTATGATGCCATTCCTTAATGACTACCTATATCCGATAATGACTATATCGTATAATGACTACATCGCAGAATGACGACATCCTATAATGACTACATTCCACAATATCCCGTAATGCCGTAGTACAATTGTCCACCAGGCCCAAAATAATGGAAGGTTTATACCCTGGTCACAATGGGAGAGAGAAAGATTTACCATCTAAGTCATCTCATTTTCTGTTCCTGCCTCGTCAGCTTCTAGCCTGTTCTGTTGGATATGATCTAATAATATTATTGTTGTCATAATTCCCTTTGGTCCCACTGCAATTGTTTCGTACAATGTAAGTAAAATAGTACATTGTTAACCTAGGTGTGAAAGTAACTTATTTAAGTCCCGAGACGGGGATTGGCGCCCGACGCGTAGCGAGGGCGCCAATAGTTCGAGGGACCTCTAAATAAGTCTTGAACCCGAGGTAAACACTGTGCTTTTCATTAAGAATACACTGAAAGTAAAAACAAATACATAAAATGAGTGTTAATACAAATCTCTGCTATACGGAAGTATAAACAAAACTCTACAACTCGATAAAACAAATGAAGATCGGATTGCCGCTTTCCCGTCTACTTTGATTTTTTTTTCTGTGGCCGGCCAGCTATTCTGCCATTATTTTTCATTTCCATCATTGAAAAAATGGTAAATATTTTGCCCAAATCTATGTTATTTTAAAGAAATAGTTGACAGTAATAATTATAATAAATTCATTTAAAAATATATATTCTTTAATTAATACATAACTTTATGTTATTTCAATTTTACATCGCGCTGTAATTGAGTGGCTGTATAGACAGTTTTAACATGATCCAATAGAAATGTCAAAATAGTACTAGTTTTTTATATATAATTTGACAGCTGTCAGTTGAAAGCGATTCTCCCTAGGGCTGAGATGTATTACTTTCAACCCGCTCCTCAGGCAACTTCAGACCTACTTTCAGAGTATGAGTAATGAAAATACATTGTTGCCGAGTACGGTAAGCACGAAATTATTTAAATATGCATAGGTACATATTTAGTTACATTTTGAATCGAAAACAAAATATGCCTTTTAAAATATTAGTCAGAAAGTCAGTGTAATCAGAAAGTCCGTCAGTATAGTAAAAAACATTAACCGATGTTTTGTTCCAATTTTTGGACCTCTGGCGAGGCCGACAATTGCACTTGCCGTCAGGGCATGCATAGTGCTTTTCACAACTAATGCGGGGAAATAAATTTTAATAAACTTTTGACTTGACTTTTGGCATTTAGGATAGTAAGAATAGTAGTTCGCATTAAAGGAAAAGATATGTAACCCAGTTAAAAAAAACAATGTAGGTAAAAATAAATATCAACCCGCACGGCGCCACTGAAGGAATGGAAATTGGATCCGCGGGAACGAGCGAATGTAATGAATGAATGGATTGAAACGAACGACGCGACGCGACGGAGCTGCCGGGTAGCGATGAAAAACGAATACCTCAATTAGATTATGTACTTAAGTACTTATTCTAAGAGTAAGTTACAGTGATTTCGCATAAGTTGCTTGTATATAATAATATAAACATTTTTAGAAGTCTCATACCTATATGTATATTAAACAAAAAGCCATTTCGAAAGCTTGGTCCTATAGAGCGATATTTTTCTATTTCTGAGCCGAAAAACATCGATTGTGAATATTTTGAAAACAAACTTTGACTTCTCTATTTAATCCGAGAGGCAGACTAAATATGAAACGTTGCCAACATAATTAAAAAATAAAAATGTTATCTCTTTTCAAGGAACACGAAATACGAAGTTAATAAAATATCAACCGCATTAAAAAGTTAATTTTAGTTACATCCATAGAGGTATATTATATGTTAGGCATTGACTTAAATGTACCTATATTACTAGGTTTAGGTACCTTCGTTTAGTTTTTGAGGTCCGCGATATAATTTTCTACTTACTTCAAAATGACAAATTCGCCAATCTTCTGTTATACTAACATGTATGGCTGAAATATGATTATTTTCGGGCGCGAGGCTCGTATATTCCAACGTTTGCCTGATGTTTATTTGTCAGGCTAAAACCCCAGTGGATTAGCTCGTCTGTTTTGTAACGAAACATTGAACTCCATCAGAATAAAAACTGTAGTATGACGTCAAAACGAACATGAGCTTCACATGATTCCAAATGTCAAAAAGACATCCGATCAACATCCACTGCTGGACATACCTAGGCCTTCCCCAATGAACGCCACAACACCCGACCGCGGTCCTGCGCCCTCCGCATCTAGCTGCCACCTTCTTCAGGTCATCGGTCCACCTGGGGCGTCCCACGCAGCGTACTGGTCCGCGGTCTCCACTCCAAGTCTCGTCTGCCCCAACGGCCGTCGGTTCTGCCACAGATGTAACCTGCCCACTGCCGCTTCAGCTTGCTAATCCTTTCGGCTATGTCGGTAACCTTGGTTCTCCGTCGGATCTCCTCCAGGTCAATAATTATGTACACTGTTTTGTTTGAGCTTTTTGTTACGTAGGAACATTGTGTAGTTACACCATCATCATATCAGCCTGTAGACGTCCACTGCTGGACAAAGGCCTCCCCCAAGGATCTCTACGACGACACGTCCTGCGCTAACCTCACCCAGCTGGGTCCCGCGACCTTCACCAGATCGTCGGTCCACCTTGTGGGAGGCCTACACTACTGCGTCTTCCGATACGTGGTCGCCACTCGAGAACCTTTCTGCCGCAACGGCCGTCAGTTCTACGAGCGATGTGTAGTTCCATAGGTACTTATATTAAACTTTTCAATAGAATTTGAATTGTGAATACTTTTTATGAATTCATATCATGTTTTCATAAATGCGAAAACCTGACCTGAATTTCAAAATGCTGCTTTTGAAATGAAGTTGGAGTATGCTTTTTAAAACGCTGCTTTGCATTTCACACACTTGTTGGAATGAATCAACTTGCATCGATACGTTACGTGAATCAGAGCATGTTTCCTTCGGCGCTGAATCTTTAAGTTAATGATTCCGTTTAATACACACATACAGAGCGTCAGTGGCGTAGGGGATAAGACGCGGCCTATCATATCGAAAGGTCCGGAGTTCGATCCCCAGCTGGGCCTGTACCAATGGGTTTTTTCTCGAAACTTAAGTACATTTACTGACTGCTCTCAAACGGTGAAGGAAAACATCGTGAGGAAACCTGCATAGGCTGAAGAAGAAATTCTTAGGCGCATGTGAAGTCCACCAACCCGCACTGGGCTAGCGTGGTGACTATAGCCCGCACGCCCTCGTGGAGAGGGTAGGCCTGAGCCCCAGCAGTGGGGACATTAATAGGCTGTTGATGATGATGATGAATACATACTATAATTATCACTTACGTATTTCTTCGGAGAACTTTCACTCTGTATTTAGATCTCTAAATGTTTTGATAAAGTTGAGAACAAAGTCGATCGGGTTTTCAGTCGCACATGAGGGCTTTGATTTACTCCGTTTCAAAGGCTTTGAATTTAAAAGTTACAAGGTAACATCTGCTTTATTAACAGTATACTTACCTATATACTTATTTTAGTTTTGGTATGTAATTTTTATGTAATCCGGGCTTTGAACCCACACGAACTTATGAATGAGGTCAGATCCCCAAAACTGTCTTGCTTACAATAAATCAAATAACAAAGTTTCCCAACGAGACATCGCGTCGCAAGGAAAATTGGGATAAATTTAATAAATTCGCCAAAAATTAAGTTACAGGAAGTAAACAAGTGTACGTGTCCGGGGTGCACGTGTGGACACCTGCGCAAATGATTGCCGCAATTGTTGGGGCCAGCGTGGCCGACCGTGTATAAATACTTAGGTATCTACATTAACAACGCAAAGGCCGTCTTTATTAAAACATGTCTCAGATTAAAACAGGTACACGTCATCAATTTTAAATTTTGGGGAACAGCTTACATAATCCCCTCAGTGTTGCCAGATTACCGTCAAAGAAACTGCGGTGCGAAGTGAAATCTGAAATTAATTACGTACGATATTAATATTACATCCCCGACGCGACGTTAGGTGTCGGCTTTAAAAGGGTATTGAGGTTATGTGCTTATAATTACTTACTTATCTAAGTAAGTAAAGTTTTAAAAGCTTACCAATAAGCGATTTGCCAGTTAGTACTAAAATTTTGAGTAACAAAACCAAACTTAAAACCTAAGAAAAAGTAATTTTTATTCGCCAGTTTCATTAGTATTCCAAAAATTTTGTTGTTAATATATGAGATCTTAATTTAAAATCGAGATTTGAAAACTGCAAGTCCGAAATTGGGACCTTTGCCATCACCGCTTAGTAAATCTTAGGGTTTACCGGTTGTGGGTTAAAGACAAATAATAAATGGTCGGTGTGACCCGCCCGCTCCCCGCATTGCATAGACTAAATATAATTAACAGGCAACATTGGAAATCTGTGGCATTTGGCAACATCACTACCGCACTACTATTAACGGCAGAAGAAACAAGTCACAAATGTGTTTTTACCGACTTCCAAAAAAGGAGGAGGTACTATGTTCGGCTGTATGTATTTTTTTATTTAATACATAGACACCGCACCGGTAAATTCTAAGATTTAACTTAGTTCGGGCTTCTCATCATCATCAACAGCCTATTGACATGTCCCCACTGCTGGGGCTCAGGCCTACCCTCTCGACGAGGGCGTTCGGGCTATAGTCCACCACGCTAGCCCAGTGCGGGTTGGTGGACTTCACACGCGCCTAAGAACTTCTTCTTCAGCGTATGCAGGTTTCCTCACGATGTTTTCCTTCACCGTTTGAGAGCAGTCAGTAAATGTACGAAAAAACCCATTGGTACATGGCCTAGCCGGGGATTGAACTCCGGACCTTTCGATATGATAGGCCGCGTCTTATCCCTGACGCCACTGACGCTCTTCGATCTTTTGCAATAACATTATGTTATCTAGGTATTAATGTTTTTTTTTATCAAACTTGCTCGTAAATGGTCATATTATATGCATGCATACAGAAACACAATGGCCTATATTATACACCCGCGGTAGTAATGAAAATCAGTACAATATTATACCCCTAGGGGCTGTAATGTGTAGCTGGTTGTACTGAACCGGTTTATTAAATTAATTAAGTTAAATTGAGTAATTAACTTGACTAAACTCGACTAAACTTGACTAAACTTCTGAAAAAATAATTAAATTAAACTTGACTTATTTCCTCGCAAATGTGATGAAAAACATTGTGTGCATGACGGGTAGTAAGGGTCCTACTTACTACCCTTATTGCACAATATTATACTATTATTTATGTAATTAATGATCGCTGTTTCCCCCCTTAGGCCTCCCGAACGACCTGTCCGTGTACTGGCACCAGTACCCCTACAGCCTGGGCATCGTGTTCTGCAAGCTGCGAGCGCTCATATCTGAAGCGTGAGTATTTAGTTGTACTGTCGTCCAAAACCAGTGTAAACTGGTCTCTCATACTGTTGAAACTCCCCGATAGCCAGCCAGCAGATTCTCTTGAAATAATAGTTAGGCACTTTATATACCTAAGTACTTGGAAATACTTGGAATTATTGTTTCGTCTATAAGCCTGTTATCTAAATGGAACAAAAGTGATTTTGCCGCGTCGATGGTCAAACGCGGCGGGTTCCTCGCCTTGTCACAAGCAGGCTGTAGCCAGGACCAGACCCGTCCTGGCCACTCCTAAACCTTACTAAACTCACTCACCACAATCAGTATTGAAGATAGGTATTATAACTACTGTTTTCATCACTTACTATCTCTCATTGAAATGAAATGAAAATTCGTTTATTCAAAATTGCAAATACAATGTTCTCTTTTTGACATCAATTCTGTCTAAAACTACTCTGTTTCCACCTGTACGGGATTGTCAATTTAACTAAGAAGCTAATTAATCTCTAAATTGATTACCGGAAAAAATGTAGCGTAAGAACGTCTGTGGCGTAGTGGGACAGAAACGGACTGCTAGGTCGAGAGGTCCGAGTTAGATTTCCGCTAGAGCCATGTACCAATGGGTTTTTCTCAAACGTGAAGGAAAACATCATATTCATATTCATTTATTCGTACTAAACATACTCGTCAATACTTAATATACAAACATTCGTAATAAAATTAAATTAAAATATATTCTTACAATGTCAAAATAATAGAAAATAGAGATGTCAGAAAATGATAATTTTACATTAATGTCAAATAAAATTATAATTTATATACTGATATTAATAATATTGCGAAATTAAAGTACTTAGTAAAAATGAAAAGTGTCAAAATTGAACAATAATTGAATGTCATTTTTCTTCTATGAATTCCTTAACGGAGTAGTAGGCCTTTTGGGTGAGCATAGTTTTTAATTTGCTTATAAAGGTGCGTTCAGTTTTTTCGCCTTTTAAAGTGACCGGTAGCTTGTTATAAATTCGGGAACCCATGACATGTATGGAATTGCTTGTCTTCTGCAGGTGGTGACCCATTATTTGTAAGTCGTGCCGCTTCCTGGAAGAGTGTCTGTCTGGGAACTCATTTAGGTTCCGCCTGACATATTTGGCTACCTCAAATATATAAAGGGACGGCACAGTCAGGATCCGTAGATCAATAAATAGTTGTTTTGCCGGCGAGTCTGGGGCGGCCCGGGCTATCCTGCGAATAACTTTTTTCTGAATAAGAAATGGTCTATCCCTATCGGCTGCTAGACCCCACAGGTATACTCCGTAGGTGAGATTCGAATGAAAGTATCCGTAATAGGCTTTTAGTATGTTAGCTTTCGAAAGTGATCAAACGTGCATACGCCGAAGAAGAAATTCTTAGGCGCATGTGAAGTCCACCAACTTCTTTAGCTGCGCCAATGGTGAAGCTCTCTATCAAAGAAAACATTTCCTACGTTTAATTGACGGTTTTTACTTCGGTTCAAACGGTCGCTTTCTTTGAGAAAGACGTCAGAATTTCCAAGACAGTCGTAATTATTGGAGCGACTGTCTTCTTGGACACAGCGGTTATCTGCGACGTGCAGCGATTCGTTCCCTTTTGTCTATTTCGGTGTAAATTGAATTTTGGAGGCTGAGGTAATTAAAATTTCAGTTCACTTCCCGCCGGGGTTCGACTTAGGCGGTTCCTTTCAGCCGAAACCGATACCGAAACTTTGGATTTTTGTCGGAACAGAAGAAGTTCAGTTGCACGCACTGCAGATTCAGTTTTCCCGTGGTAAAAATTTACAAAATTTCATGGAGTAGTCTAGCCGTGAAAGCCTGACAAACAAAAGGAACAAAATCGCTTTCGGATTTTCATTTTGACCTGAATTCGATGAACGTCTTCCTCGTCGTCCCGTCGGCGCCCGGCGGCCATTCCGGAAAAATGTGTAGTGAACTAAAAACATGTACTTTCAAAAACTTTCTAAAGTACCTATAAAAGTTACAAAAAAAATAGATCGTTGTAAATCTCCATCTGACGCGAACACAAAAATATAATATGTTTGATACCTACTCTCTCCACCCGACGAGGTATTTACGCATGTTGACTTCCAACCATTGTCGTTTGGTGCAAAATTTCGCAAAAAACCTACTTATTTAGCGAGAAGACACCTAAAATTGTCGAAGACCGAAACCGAAACCAAAGCTGAACCACAACCATCCCGCATGTCACTCAGCGTCAGTCGAAGTCCGTTTAGTTGTCAAATAACCTGAAGGTCGAATCATCTGTTAAACGTGAACGTTTACATCCATAGTTGATTTATTTACCTAGCGACGGGTGCTCATAGACGCACACGTGAAGAGCACTCGCGTATCGCGGCGAGCGTTGTACGAAAAGTATGATGAGACTGAGCGAAGCGACGGAAGCTCTATATAACACCTTGGAAGCGGTGGTAGATAAAAAATTGACGTTGTATAAATGTACCTAGTGTACTTACATGCAATAAAATACTTTTGACTTTGACTTTGAAGAGGTGTGCCAGTACCGCGATCAGATCGCAATACTTGGCACCCCGTCAAAGATAAAAAGGATGAAGATATGTATGTATGTATGTGACTAATTAATAATATACTCGTTCTGTTTGCTAAACTCGACGAGTGTATATATACAGGTTTCCTCACGATGTTTTTCTTTCACCGTTTGAGAACAGTCAGTAAAATGTACCTACTTAAGTTTAGAGAAAACCCATTGGTACATGGCCCAGCAGGGGATCGAACTTCGGACCTTTCGATATGATAGGCCGCGTCTTATCCCCGACGCCACTGACGCCCCTCTTATATATTATTAATATATTATATTCATATTAATGGGCATATTATTCGCATAATTGATGGGGCCAAAGGTCAGTTTTGGGTTTGCAACGTTCGAAGTATCCTTAATGCGCTGAGACCACTATTATGATCTAATACTGACTGACTGCGTTTCATATGTGTGACTGACAGTGTTTCCAAATAAACCCCGTAATACAGTTTGTAGGCTCAGGAGGGCCTTTTTCAGAATTTTTCATTTGTAGGTTATGTGGGCACTCAAATCTAGTCGGAAATCGGCGATTCGTCACGGACGTGGTGCGTCGACGACTCGATCCACTGACAGAATGTTATCTGTCATGGCCGTCCGTCGCGCTACCAGCGACACAACGCTCCGCCAAAGTGACACTGACAGCTGATGTCAGCTGTCACTTTATTTCCGTTTCTTGACAATAGATGGCGCCGCGCCCCACGGGGAGTAATCACGCTGGTCGATAGATGGCGCTGTACGGTGCGCCGTCACCAAAGTGACAGCTAACGTCAGTTGTCACTTTATTTCCATTTCTTCTCAATAGATGGCGCTGTACGGTGCGCCGTTAAGTTTAATAGTCGGGCCGGTAACAAACACGAAAAATAAACAAACATAATACAAGGAGTCCGTGTGATGAAGTGTAAGTAGATACAAAATCCATCTACTATCTTTAAAAATGAGAGTGTATGTTTGTTTGTTGCTCATTCACGCATGGCTGAACGGATTTTAATGAAACTCGGTACAGTGATAGCTTACATCCTGGAACAACATATAGAACGCTTTTTAACGCGGACGAAGTCGTGAGGCGTACGCTGGTAATCCATAGAAATAACACCCACACATTATTATCCACGTGTGTAAATTGTCAGTACCCAATGGGAATAAAATAAACCCACACCTATATTTATTATTAATGCGAACCTTTTTAATTTGCGGATCCCCAAGGACTGTCCGGAACCTCTAGCCTTCGAACAATACGCCAATCAATTGAAAGATAATTTTAGTAAAATGTTTTCTCATTTCTTGCCAAAAATACTCTTAATTCTTTCCACGTTTACATTCTCGGATATTCTGAGAAAACCTTTTCAACTAAATAAATCCGGTTACCGTGTCCAATAATATTATTTTCACCTCACAAGCTCGGAAGGGTATACTTTCTCATTCGAAATCTGCGTGGAAAACTGCACCTGGAAAAAAACTTTTTAAAACTTTCTAATTTGTAGAAGGTGGACATTTAAAGAAGTGGTCAATTCTAATTGTGGTTATTATTATTTGTGGTTCTAAACCGCCGAAAGGATTCAATTCACCTAGTATTTTCCTTGCTGTAGTGAGGTGAAAATTTGTGTGTTGCGCTCGGCAGCAAAGTTATTTTGCGTCTCGTACCTTGAAACCCTCGCTACGCTCAGGATTCTATCTTTGAACCCTTCGCTTTGCTCAGTTTTCAATACTAGTACTCGCACAAAATAACCAACTTTGCAGCCTTGCATAACAAATGACTATTGTGCAGTCAAGTTTGATTTTCGACTTATTTTTTTTTATTTTTTATATTTTTAATGACTTCTGTCACACGACATTGGGTAAAAGAATCCGCGTGGCAAGAGCGTCTTAAACAGGGCTATGATTGAGACCAAAGAAATTGAAATTGCTATTTCAATTTCTTTGATTGAGACAATATTCCTGCGAATAAATTTCAGTCTGTTTGTCTGTCAGTCCGCGAGCTAATCCGAAAACTACTGAATCGACTGAGGTGAAAATTTGAACATAATTTTATGTGAAATTGCGAAGATGGGTAAATTATAAAAATATCAGTAAAGTTTTTCGCCTTAGAGGCGTTCCATACCTATATTATATTTTTAATGAACCCTTGGTGAAGTTTTTTCTCTGGAAACTCTGAATTAGTGACAAAAACTCGATAAAATACACACGGTTATTACAGAAATTCAATTACTTACCACAAACTGTACCAAATGGTTTATTTATAAGAGATCAAACTTACTACGGTGCCCACAAAACATTATATATATAGACTTGTAACATAATATGAAATATCTCAAAATAAAGACTTGTAACGTAATATAAAATTCCTATCTATATTTAGTAAATCGTCCGATATTCGGAATAGTTTGGCCACAATTGTGTAAACAATAAATATAGTTTTATATCGTGCTCGAATATCACTAACTTTTATTTCGGTTTCCTCAATCTTACATTACATTTCCATTTACCGAGGCAGTTCTCTATAGCAATAGGTACACTTGTCTTTTAAAGAACTTACGACCTGATTAAAGGATAAATACAGATGTTAGGCAGCAGTATAAAAGCTTAAACTCATATGATGAACGAAAATCCCACCAAAAAAAAACCTTCAGATGATGCATGTTATAAAACAAACAACGAACCCGCCTAGTGTGGTGTAACGTCATGTGAATGAAGGAATGAATGAACGAAGGCACGAACTATCGAACGAATGAATACGGAAGGACGTATTAACTAGTAGTTCCGTGAGAACAGTAGACCTCGCCAGCCCTTATAAACCAAACCTAAAAGAAACCAACAAAAGTCAACTTTGGAAACAGAAAAAGTACCTACTAAAGTGACAAAAATTAGCACTTTAAAGCTTAATATTTCGCAAACGGATCCCTGAATCGAAAAATGTTTATCACACACCCGCGATATTTTTGAAAGACCCATCCAACGATACCCCACACCATGGATATCACGCGGAAAAAAATAATTTTCCATTTTACGTATGCAGTTCTATGAACTTAATTTATTTTTTCAACTTTCTTATGTCGATCCACTATTACTCAAAAACTAATAGAACCTACTTAGCCGTAATAGTTTTCCTTGTAACTACGTTATATATGCTACTGCCATGAATTTTTTCACATTTCCAGAAGCAACCGTTTAGCTGGCAGGGGGGGGGGACACGTGACTCTAACAAAAATTACCGCTTTAAAGCTTAATATTTCGCCAACGGATCCCTAAATCGAAAAAATGGTATTCACACACCAGCAATATTTTTGAAAGACCTATCCAACGATATCCCACACTATGGGATTCACAAGAAAAAAAAAGTTCACTCCCACTTTGCGAGTATGATAGGTACTCTAAAAAAAATGTTTTTCAAAATTTTATTCTACTCATTTTGTAGGTTTAATTAATTTATACATATGCCAAATTTTCGTCAAAATCGGTTGAAAAATGCGACCTGTAGAGAATTACAGACAGACAGACAGACAGACAGACAGACAGACAGACAGACAGACAGCCGGACAAGAGCATTTTTGGCCAGTCTCGAAACGTAGACGCTTCGCTCGCTTCGCTCGCTCGGTCAATAAAATATTGCTTGAATAAAATATTTAAATGTATAGAATTTGACAGAGTTATTTAATGTATATTTAGTTTATATTAAGTGAATTATTGTATTATATGCACTTATTTGCAGTTTTTGTCAATGCAGTTATCCGTCATCAGTCACTCATTATTTTGGAAGAGAAAGTAAATGCGCTCTTTTAAGCCAAATTCGTGGACCAAACATAATGTAATTGTTGTTAGCAGAGGAGTCCGAGGGTGAAATTATGTTCAGTATTCTCCTCCCGACGGGCCCTGGCGGAGTTAAAATATTCAGTAAAATTGGCTGATTGAATCACCTTCACCATGGCCTTAATAAAATTGAACCGAGCGTGAATGATCAAACAAAGCCAAGGGCCGTAAAAAATGGCAGCCCGGTACGGAATTCAAGCCAGTAATTCTGTTTCGCAAATTCAGTATTTTGTAGTGGGTACTCAACTCAAGAGTATTTTGAATTATCGCAACAGCTCAAGTTAATAAAAAAGTCAAAATATTTTATTTTCGCTTTTTTATATTTCATATTTTACATATTTCGCTACATTCGCTCTTTAGTGACAATGTACTAAAGTGACAAACTACTTTTGACGCTGACTGTACATACGTCAATTGTCGATGAAGCGGCGCAACAAACTTCCGCAACACGTCTTTTAACATCAAGTTTGTATAACATTTTTGTAAGATTGTGCGACGCTAGGCGAGCTATGAACGAGGTTGTTGCAGTGTGACCGGCCCACTGCCGCTCAGCTTATTAATCCTTTGGGCCGTGTAAGTAATGTAATATTCTATTCCGTTAAGTTAAGTTACCTCTCATGTAAAACACACTCCAGCCATGTTATTTACCAAGTAATCATGAAAGTTTAATATTTACTCAAACTGAAGCGCTTTTCTTTTGACGCGACGTGACACACGGCCGGCCGCCATCTTTTATTCAGGTAAATACATTTTTAAAGGCGCATTACATCCTCGGGCAGTCAGGGGACTGTCTACGTTTTGTTTTGCTACTCTATCCTACTAATGTTATAAACGCGAAAGTCTGCAAGGATGTTTGGATGTTTGTTACTCATTCACACAAAAATTACGGAACAATTTTTAGGGTTCCGAACCTCAAAAGAGGAAAAAAGGAACCCTTATAGGATCACTAGGTTGTCTGTCTGTCTGTCCGTCTGTCCGTCTGTCAAGACCTTTTTTCTCAGGAACGCGAGGAGGTATCAAGTTGAAATTAATATCAAATACTCAGGTCTGCAGTCCCTTGGTGTCGTGAAAAAATCAGACTTCTAAGTCATCACAGCTAAAAGATATTGCTAATTTTGCCGCATTTTTAAATATCTTGGCAACCAAAACCTATGGGGTACTTCTCGTTCACCTAGAATCTTGAAATTTGGCAAGAAGCAAGGTCTTATAGCACAAGTTAAGGAAAAAATCCTAAAACCGTAAATTTGTATTTACATCATAAAAATTTATTTGTACAATTAATTTGTACAAACAAACTTAACTTTGCGTATGCGCAAGCCACCCTTACAAATTAGTACAATGACGTAAATAATCGTTGAAAGAATTCCCTATCGTCTAGAAATTTCATCATTAGAAATCTATATTAAATAATTTCGTAAGATTTTACAAATTATACTAAAGGTCTATCTAAGTCTGGAAATAAAATCACATAAAATAAAATGAATAACATTTGACATAGACACGTGATTTATCATTTGACATGACAGTACTTTTTTTTCGTTCACTTTATTTATTACATACGGGAAAGACAAAGGAATCTTAGTTCATACAGCCAAGTCTGAGGTTATGAAAATTGATATGGGAGCTCGTCAATTGTTCTTATAATAATGATTTTCGAATTATATCTTTAATTAAGTTTGTACGGAACCCTCAGGGCGCGAGTCAATCCTACTCGCGCTTGTCCGGTTTTTTTTATAAGTAACCTTACAGTAAGATATAACATCAGAATTATTCCAATGATAACATGTTCGGTCAGCTAGTTATTCACAAAGGGGATCCCAGACACACGCGGCCTGAGGTGGCAGCCTGTTGTCTCCCCTATGCAATGTATGTGCGACTTCAGACACGCGGCCTGCGTTTGCATATTGAAGCTGCGGCCTGCGGTAGTCCCGCGTGAAACAGCTAGTAATTATTAAAGTGAACGCATTGCGGAGATAGCGTTTTGTATTATCTAAGGAGAACTCAAGACGGAGAAGCCTGAATTTGAACTGCCGAATTACAAGCCTATTTAGGCCACAAAAAGTTCAGTTTATTAAATATAACAATAATACTTTGATTGCAGTCGACTCGTGGTCTCCCCTCGAGATTGTTCTCCGACAGATGTGACCAGCCCACTGCCACTTCAACATAGAACTTAATGAAGGCTTAGGTTCTCTGGCGGATCACCTCGTTTCGGATCCTATCTCTCAGAGAAACTCCGAGCATAGCTCTTTCCATAGCCCGTTGAGCGACTTTGAGTTCGGACTAGTCCCACTGTTAGTGTCCACGTTTCGGCGCCGTACGTCATTACGGGTAAACCACTTACGTAAAGATATGACGAGGAATTTATTATCATTTAGGCAAATATAACTATCTATTGACTTACCAGGTACACTGCAAGTAGCTTGACATTGTCGCAATCACAGTAACAATTGTTAATCTCAAACAAATAGACAGATAATTAAACCTAACAGTCCCAGCGTCAGTCAACATCGTCTCTAACCGCTGTGTCAACAGTCATTGTTAAACTGAGTTTAACTTCTTGCTCGGCTGGGGCCGCGTCGCGTCGGAACTACGTATCTCAGTGTATCGTCTTCTATATCTGCACTGGCCTTGGCGTAGTGGTAGTGACCCTGCCTACTGCGCCAAAGGCCGTGGGCTCGGTTCCCACCCGGGACCAACATTTGTGTGATGAGCATAACTATGTTTGTATGGATTTAAGTATTTATTTATGTTTATCAGTTATTGAGTATCCACTTACAAGCTTCGGCTTAGTTTAGGACTAAACAGCCGTGTGTGAATTTGTCCAAAACATTATTATTATTATCTGTGGTACACACTTTCTCCACCAGACCTTTATATTCCACTGCTGGACACTAACAAACATTTGATTATAAAGTAAATGGTTTTCTGTCAAAGTTAATCCATACAATGTCCCATTCCCATTTTGAACCGCCGGAAAATTAACGTTGGCAAATAAATCATCTCGGAACTTATGAAATTGTTTGTCCTGACTGACCAGGAAGGTTCGAATCTCTTTGGTGGCGCGCGCGTATGGGAGTAGCAATTTTTTTTTCAATTAAGTGACTGACTAATTGACTGATCTATCAACACACAGCCAAAACTGAGTATAAGTCTAGAAAATGCTTTAGAATTTAGATTTACTTTATAACGTTAGCATTCATTAGGTAATGATTTTTGGAAATTTTAATTTTTGTATTAACGCGGACGAAGTCGCGGGGCGTCCGCTAGTTTCTTGTATTGGGTCAACTTCCTCATCACACCAAAGTTTTCTTATTAACCATAGAAATGAAGTTGTCGGGATCTTTCAATTGGCTGCCAACTCTTTTGTCACGAATTCTAAGGACTTGCTTCAACTTTCAGTTATCTTAAAAGATTTAACTGGTAACTGGAGTTCAGTTAGGCAACAAACTTGTGCTGGATAATTGGTTCCGTAGCCAAGTGCGCTTATAAATGGTAAGGTCGGCCAAACAAGAGGTCAACCAGCGTATGGTTGAAATTCGTTGCACGTCAAACACAATACCGTCTATTTTCACTGTCAAAAACATTTTGACAATTACTAAAGCTGTCTTTAACATTTAAGCGTAACACACACAGCGCGGCGGCGTTGCGAAAGCGTTGCGGCGGCGAATCTGCGGAAAGCGAATAAAAAGCGGAGCCCTTCAGACAACATATACCGCTAGCGGCGGCGGCGCGCCGGCGGTTTGTATGAAGACCGCTCCGCACCGCGCCGCGCCCGCGCCGCTCTGTGTAGAGGTTCTCATACACTACAAAGGAATACAACGCGCCGCCGCCGCTCCGCAACGCCTGTCTGCGCTAATCTGTCAAATCAAAACGTCAAATCTGTGCGCGCGGTTTTGTCGCTTTCGCCGTCGCACCGCCGCCGCGTCGCTTTCATGTAAAAGGCTTCATACTATTTCGAACATTACAGAAAAAAACCGCAACGCTTTCGCAACGCCGCCGCTCAGTGTGTGTTACGCTTTATTGTAGTGACATCAATGTCGCTGTAATTTTCTCATGAATTTCTCATTGATGTACATAGTTTGTTCCATTGAATTTCAAACCTTTTATTCGTAAACATAGGATGATTATACAATATTTTTATGATGATACACTTTAGTTGGCAACTGACAGCTGTCAAATTATTAAAAAAAAACTAGTACTATTTTGACATTTCTATTGGACCATGTTCCAATTGTCTATACAGCCTGAGTGGCTGTATTACAGCGCGATGTAAAATTGAATTAACATAAACTTATGTAATAATTAAAGAATATATTTTTTTAAATGACTTTATTATAATTATTACTGTCAACTATTACTTTAAAATAACATAGATTTGGGCAAAATATTTATCATTTTTTCAATGATGGAAATGCAAAATAATGGCAGAATAGCTGGCCGGCCACAGAAAAAAAACAAAATAGACGGGAATCCGATCTTCTTTTGTTGTTTCGAGTTGTAGAGTTTTGTTTATACTTCCGTATAGCAGAGATTTGTATTAACACTCATTTTATGTTTTTGTTTTTACTTTCAGTGTATTCTTAATGAAAAGCACAGTGTTTCCCTCGGGTTCAAGACTTATTTAGAGGTCCCTCGAACTATTGGCGCCCTCGCTACGCGTCGGGCGCCAATCCCCGTCTCGGGACTTAAATAAGTTACTTTCACACCTGGGGTAACAATGTACTATTAAATAAATACATAAAACACCCAGAATCTGAAAACCAACACATAAGCTCATCACATAATTGTTGGTCTCGGGTGGGAATCGAGCCCACGACCTCTGGCGCAATAGGCAGGGTCACTACTGACTAAACAGGCCAATCAAATTAAAACATCCTTGTGGACTGTAAATAATTTACAGGTTTTGTAAAATAAATACATTGTTCAATACTGCCTTGTATTTAATATTGCGAAAACGAAAGTACGGGAGTACTTTCGTTTCGGAGGATTTTAATATTGTTACAAAACGACCAGTTGGTCCCGTGTGCCGGATTCAAAGGCTGTTGTAATAAAAAGCTTCAATAGGTTTGTCCACTCTAAAAGTCAATTTATAATATTGTTTAGGTATGGACTAATCTTTTAAAATTATGATTCTATTGTTATTTGTTGACAATAAATAGTCAACCGTTTGGCTGCTCATATCTACGAAACAAACCGCTCAATACAAAATTGTCAAAGATACAGAAAGTGTCAAAGTACCATACATAATTTAGTGAAACACCCTTCAATTATATTCAAATTTATGTCAGTGTTACTGAAAAAGAACTGGCAGTAAATTCTAAACCCATGGGTGGAAAGCAAAATATGTTTTGCTAAGAGTCTTATTAATTTCCTGACGTTCGTAGCATACTAGCCAAGAGGTCTACGCCGTAGCACTCTGAAAGCTCTATTCGCCATCAAAGTGAAAATCTGCAGAGGTATGGGTAGCTCGCATAACTATCAGAATTTAATACGAAGGTAGCTTTACAAAGAAATTAATATGTCTTTGTGATACGACACTTTAAAGTCCAAGAATTGAAATTGAAATAGGTACATACCTAGTTAATTAAATATTTTACATCAACGATAAAATATATTATATAGTTTTCTATCTTTCTTTTCTAATGTTCATCATTAACAGCCTATTAACATGTCCCCACTGCTGGGGCTCAGGCCTACCCTCTCAACGAGGGCGTTCGGGCTATAGTCCACCACGCTAGCCCAGTGCGGGTTGGTGGACTTCACATGCGCCTAAGAATTTCTTCCTCGGCGTATGCGGGTTTCCTCACCTTTCTAATGTTGCCTTCTTGTAATAAATGGGTTATAAAAAACACCACATTGGTTTGACTCGATTAACAGTGGTCATATTATTCGTCACCACTCTTATTGTAACAGACAATTAAGTACCATTGTTCAAGTTATTCCTTACACTATGGTACAAGTCAGTTACATTAATCTGGGTTATGTTAATTTCCAAATTACAGGTGGTGCAGTTATTATTATTATGGGTTTATTCATAAACAATACGAAATATACACTAACTATACCTACATTATTTAAAAAAGCAGTCATTACCGTGTCTCGCGGCCAACGCAAACAATCACACGAAGTGACGGAATGACAAATGGGATTGGAGCTCCTAAAATAATACCTCAAGCCACAAATGACTGAAGTGTGACGTCACCCAAGCACAGGTCATCGACCTATCGACAGGTTGACAGGCAGAACCTTTTTGTTGCTTGTTACGTAATGTTTTCTGTTACACAATCAAATCAACAGCCTTTATGTGATGCTACATAATGGAGGTACTACTGTCAGTTTTGTAAAGGTCTATAATCTCTTTTAGGGTTCCTCACCGCTTATTCTCAGCGAGCGATGGTAAATAAAAAATCGGCCATATCTTCTGACTGCGATGACGCACGCGGTGTCAACTAGTGACAGCCATACTTGAAGACTATTAATTCCTCTGTGGCCATACGATTACAACTCGGCGCGCGCGCGACGTGGCCAGGCCGCGCGCGCTCGGGTTGTCTCTGCGCGACTTGCCGCACGGATACGCGCGTAGCTGCGCAGCGCTGTGCAGCATCGTGCGTTGGTGTGTCCTCTCCCTTGTATTACATACATTTACAACGTCATAAGCCTTGCTGCGCTGTGCTGTGCTGCGCCGTGCTGCATTCGGTTTGACCCAGCCTTTAGAAGTCTGATTTTTTCACGGCTCCAAGGGACTGCAGACCTCAGTATTTGATACTAATTTCAACTTGATACCTCCACGCGTTCCTGAGAAAAATGGTCTTGACAGACGGACAGACTGATAGACAACAGAATGATCCTTATGAGAGTTCCTTTTTTCCTCTTTTGTGTACTCGATCGTATGCAATAACATGACTTTGCCTCCCTAAGCGAGTCTAGAGCCTTAATATGCTTACCGCTAAGTAAAATTGTATTCTTAAGTTATACTAGCGGAGGCTAGATAACTTACTTCGCCCGCGTTGAACGGGAAATGTTTTAAGTAAGTTTTAAGTTGAAATTTCTAAAAATTTCAAATTTCAGCTTTCTAGACTTGATAGATATCAGTCGTCAGTCAGGACAAAAACAATTTTATGTCTAAGTTTAGATTGCTTTAAATGTGTCAACTGTAGATGCTTAAATAAAATAAAAATAAAATAATTTTGTACTTAATCCTAACTTAATGGTTGGTCAATCTTGTCTTGCCTTATTCTTCGCTCGTTGGCACATCAAAGTATAGATGTTTGTTATAGAAACAGCGTGACACACACTGAGCGGCGGCGTTGCGAAAGCGTTGCGGTTTTTTCTGTAATGTTCGAAATAGTATGAAGCCCTTTACATCAAAGCGGCGGCGGCGCGGCGCGTTCTTCATACAAACCTTCGCCGCCGCAACGCTTTCGCAACGCCGCCGCCCAGTGTGTGGCACGCTTTAAGGAATACTCCGATCATGACAAGTTCAAGTTATTACTAGAAATTCACCTTAAACATAATATCTAAAGCGCCATGCAAATGACCGTATAGGGAAACCGAGCAATCAGTGAATGCTTGATGAGAATTAACACTGCCAAATTATTCTTAATTTTATTTACGGCTGCAGTGGCGCGACGATTGAGTGCGGGCGTGGGCGGGGACGTTATTGGAAAACAGAATTATTCGCTCATTGATTCGATTGATTCACCATGTTTCCAAAGCCACCCACGCTTAAACGAAATAAACTGTACGGCGGCCCGCACTAAACTTTCTCGCCATTTAAAAAGAATGAGTAAACTGATGCAGCTTCGTCATTTTCCTAGCAAAAGATTTTTTTCATAATTTTTTTTTTTATGAAAAAAATATTTTTTAAGTTATACTGATAAAGTTATGTTGCAGGACCATAATTACCTACTTATTCGTAATAATTGACAATTCAATAGCTCCAATTTGTGAGTAAATCGCACGTTTCATTTCAGTTGTAGGGGAACCATACAAACTAGATTTTTCCCAGACCAATGGGTATTACTATGGCATAGACAAACATAAGCAACTACCACGTGCAAAGTTTCATCAAAATCGTTAGAGCCGTTTTTGAGAAAAAAATATTCACTTTTTGTTGTATGACAGCTACTCTTCGGTTTGAAGGTACGAAGAAACTGTTGATAATCCTTCGATTAAATAAATTTAACTCTCAAGTTCCAAATTTGGTCCCAATCGGACCAAAGGCTTAGCCTCCAGAGCCAAACGGACGCACGGACGGACGGACTCTGCCGCACTGGGTGAGTAGAGTATGAGTAGTAGACAAGAAAATGTATTATGTAGAATTCAATACAAGCAAATGTATACTTTGTCGCATAGCGATAAGGTCTATAATCATCTTACACGCTTTGTTACTTCAGACTAACATTATCATAATTGTATTTGTTTTTATTGGAATCTCACAATCTTCTTAAATATATAAAACAAAGTCGTGTCAGTTACACCATTTATAACTCAAGAACGGCTGAACGGATCTTGATGAAACTTGGTACAGGGATAGCTTAAAGCCTGGAATATCAAAGGCTACTTTTACCGGGGTAAACTGTTACCGCTAGAAAAACTTATTTCACACGGGCAAAGCCACGGGCAACAGCTAGTTTACGATATAAAACACATTTTCGCGAAAATCTGGCCACGCGTTCAAAATCTCCAAGCTCGAACGCTTTGTGCCGCGTATAGAGACATACCTACTCCGTATCAAACACAATGTAGTCAAACTGACACGTGTCGTATTACTAGTAGGAGGTATGCTAGGAATTTCTTTGAAGCATATGATTCGAGAGACTGAACATCGGCGGTAGTCAGTACCTGTATCGTTCGAACAAGTATGCTGCCCGGACCGGTGACGGGCAACTGCGACCATTATGCGCTTTCGTGTGTGATAAATTTCGTTTCTTGGTTACTGGACGGCGCGTGTGCAGATTTCTAGAAATACTGACTATGTAAGAAATAGTACAACCTTTTGCAATGACTTCGGGTCATAAGGCCTTTTTCATATAAACGAGGTCACTTTGAGCCCTTAGATCTCCGTCAGGGTATGGTCTGCATGAGATCTGATGGTGGCTGTCCGCAGTACGGATGGAGGAGGTCCAGAGAGCCGTACCGACCTAAATGATCAGGCAAGCCGTTTTCACCACAGACTAATCAGAATCCTGCGCATGCGGTTTTTTGATTTGTGATGTCATATTAGATCTTTTTTGTTCCGATTCGTTTATGGTGAAAACGGCTTGCCTGGTGAGGTGTGTATGGCTCTCTGGATCCCCTTCATCCGTACTGCCGACAGCCATCAGCACGTCTCACCCAAACCGTTTCCTGACGGAGATCTAACGGCACAAAGTGATCTTGTTTGTATGAAAAAGGCCACCTCGCCCGAATTTATTGCAGCCGAGTATATGTGCATTAATTAATATAGTGTATAAAAAATGTAATTTAAATTAAAAAATAATTTTAAAAATCATGTTTAAAAAGTTTGCAAATGTTACAGCAATATTTTATAGTTATAGATTTTTCTCAAGAGCGTCAGTGGCCCTGGGGATAAGACGCGGCCTATCATATCGAAAGGTCCGGAGTTCGATCCCCGGTTGGGTCATGTACCAATGGGTTTTTCTCGAAACTTAAGTACATTTACTGACTGCTCTCAAACGGTGAAGGAAAACATCGTGAGGAAACCTGCATACGCCGAAGAAGAAATTCTTAGGCGCATGTGAAGTCCACCAACCCGCACTGGGCTAGCGTGGTGGACTATAGCCCGAACACCCTCGTTGAGAGGGTAGGCCTGAGCCCCAGCAGTGGGGAGATTAATAGGCTGTTGATGATTGATGATATAGATTTTTCTCACGTTAATTTGTACCAAAACTATTTGTCATTTAAGTAGGTATTTCTGTCAAACATCAACCTAGCGATGGCAAATGCTACAACATCGTTTATGTACCATTTTTTACGCCAACTTATCACAAACAGATTCTGTACTTTCATAAAGGTAATGCCGCTCTCAAACTTTCGTGACGCGCCGCGAAGCTCAAACTTTTGTTACTAAACCAGACGTTATAGGATTAACTACTCGTTCACGTGTTTTTTACGGTTGAGTGGATTTCCGTGAATGATGATATTAATTTCTGTTACATCATGATCAGTTAGATAGAACTATGGCTGAACCACTTTCGATACAACGCTCGTTGTAACAACATTTTGAACTCAGCGATTGACAATATGCTTCAATTAAACCTATTAAAAAAACCTTGCAGTCCTTTATACAGACAAATCTTCGCTATGTGCCTGACGCAGTGTAGGCAGAATAAAAAAAATCGTTTCTCAGAATTGGAATACAATATTCTCTTTTTCAGAGAGAACGAAGCGATCCTGACACATCTCTTTCCCTTAGCTCAGTCTCACAATTCTCTTTATTGTTCTCTCTATCTATTTATTTAGCTATTTTATTTCGACACGTAGACAAGTCGTCCTCTTTAATTCAATAGAATCTATTTTGAAGTTATTTTATTTAAACCGTGTCCCTTGGATGAATTGTTTGAAATTTTCAAATCCCATCACGATTTTAACCCGTCAAATCAAATTCTCTCTGCAGCTTTAATTTCATCGGCTGAAATTGTTTCAAAGTTACTTCAACCGCATTGTTATGCCGCAATATATGTAGGTAGGTACATAGTAGTTTTCGTGATAAACTTTCAATCTTTTGTATTTATAACCAAAGCTATATTATCAATATAATATATTCATTTTTCACGCCTAGACAAACAGAGAAACTCAGACATAAGGAAACGGACAAAGGTAATGCTCTAAGGAAGCTCTAAGCCACTGTAAAAAACTAAAATGGAGATGGTCAGGCCATGTGGCACGTATGAGTGCAGATAGATGGACCAACATAATAACACACTGGGGTGGCCCGAAAGGGAAAAGAAAACAGGGTAGGCCCCCTGATAGGTGGCTTGATGAGATTAAAAAGACAGCAGGAGACAACTGGCCGTCAAAAGCCAAGAATAGAAATCTATGGAGTAAAATGGAGGAGGCCTTTACTCGAAAAGAGGTCCTTATGAAATAATTAATTTTAAGAAAAATGTATTTATTATTTAATAAGAATAAATAAATGGCTTAATAATATTCATTTTGGAGGGTAGCACCCCGTTTATTAAAAGATATTGGTGATATTAGTCCGCCATAGAACGTTAATAAAAATACAAACGTCAAGTTAAGTAGGTAGTCTGTAGGTACCTGAAACATATAAATAAATAGAAGTTTGTTCCAGGGCATCGTACGTGTCAGTTTTGACCATCGTGGCGTTCTCCCTGGAGCGCTACCTGGCCATCTGCCACCCGCTGCACTTGTACGCGATGGCCGGCCTGAGGCGCGCCCTGCGCATAGTGGCGGCCCTGTGGGTGGTGTCGCTGGTAGCCGCCTCGCCCTTCGCCTATTATACCACGGTCAGCTACCACGAGTACCCGCCAGGTGAGTCCTGGAGCGCTACCTGGCCATCTGCCACCCGCTGCACTTGTACGCGATGGCCGGCCTGAGGCGCGCCCTGCGCATAGTGGCGGCCCTGTGGGTGGTGTCGCTGGTAGCCGCCTCGCCCTTCGCCTATTATACCACGGTCAGCTACCACGAGTACCCGCCAGGTGAGTCCTGGAGCGCTACCTGGCCATCTGCCACCCGCTGCACTTGTACGCGATGGCCGGCCTGAGGCGCGCCCTGCGCATAGTGGCGGCCCTGTGGGTGGTGTCGCTGGTAGCCGCCTCGCCCTTCGCCTATTATACCACGGTCAGCTACCACGAGTACCCGCCAGGTGAGTCCTGGAGCGCTACCTGGCCATCTGCCACCCGCTGCACTTGTACGCGATGGCCGGCCTGAGACGCGCCCTGCGCATAGTGGCGGCCCTGTGGGTGGTGTCGCTGGTAGCCGCCTCGCCCTTCGCCTATTATACCACGGTCAGCTACCACGAGTACCCGCCAGGTGAGTCCTGGAGCGCTACCTGGCCATCTGCCACCCGCTGCACTTGTACGCGATGGCCGGCCTGAGGCGCGCCCTGCGCATAGTGGCGGCCCTGTGGGTGGTGTCGCTGGTAGCCGCCTCGCCCTTCGCCTATTATACCACGGTCAGCTACCACGAGTACCCGCCAGGTGAGTCCTGGAGCGCTTCCTGGCCATCTGCCACCCGCTGCACTTGTACGCGATGGCCGGCCTGAGGCGCGCCCTGCGCATAGTGGCGGCCCTGTGGGTGGTGTCGCTGGTAGCCGCCTCGCCCTTCGCCTATTATACCACGGTCAGCTACCACGAGTACCCGCCAGGTGAGTCCTGGAGCGCTACCTGGCCATCTGCCACCCGCTGCACTTGTACGCGATGGCCGGCCTGAGGCGCGCCCTGCGCATAGTGGCGGCCCTGTGGGTGGTGTCGCTGGTAGCCGCCTCGCCCTTCGCCTATTATACCACGGTCAGCTACCACGAGTACCCGCCAGGTGAGTCCTGGAGCGCTACCTGGCCATCTGCCACCCGCTGTACTTGTACGTGATGGCCGGCCTGAGACGCGCCCTGCGCATAGTGGCGGCCCTGTGGGTGGTGTCGCTGGTAGCCGCCTCGCCCTTCGCCTATTATACCACGGTCAGCTACCACGAGTACCCGCCAGGTGAGTCCTGGAGCGCTACCTGGCCATCTGCCACCCGCTGCACTTGTACGCGATGGCCGGCCTGAGACGCGCCCTGCGCATAGTGGCGGCCCTGTGGGTGGTGTCGCTGGTAGCCGCCTCGCCCTTCGCCTACTATACCACGGTCAGCTACCACGAGTACCCGCCAGGTGAGTCCTGGAGCGCTACCTGGCCATCTGCCACCCGCTGCACTTGTACGCGATGGCCGGCCTGAGGCGCGCCCTGCGCATAGTGGCGGCCCTGTGGGTGGTGTCGCATTATTATTATTAATTTATTTAATAATAATAATCCTTTAACTTCAGGTTTGGTTACATTCAGGTAAGTCTCGTTTTCCCAGATGACGCCTTTTCCTAACAAGAAAGTACTCTAACATCACTAATATTCTTGGGTACCATAAAAACCCCAACATAAAGAAATCTCGACCCCCGTGAGGTCCTAGTAATAAAGCTGCATAAATCACATAGAGTGGTGCAATCCGCATAAATATTTATGAGAGAGAGCATTAGTTGAGTGGGAATCTGTGTAAAGGAGGCGAGTGGAGCGGATGTGTCCGTTTTTGAAATTAAAGAAAAGAAAAAGTAAACGTTTCTGTTCTCGCAAAGTGTATACTCTGCGGGATAGTTAAATAAAAACGTGTAACGACTCTACCGGACAGTTCCGAATTGTCCCTTGTTCAATCTTTATTATACCTACTACCTGTTTAGTACGAATGAGAACTGCGGTGCGGTTTCCAATTGGCCGTAAAACCATTATAAAAAAAATTATACAGAAGACGCGAAAAAACGTTTATCCCAGCAAAAATGGCTCCATTATACTAATGGGAAGTAAATTCGCGATTTAATGTACCAGCAAGGATAATAAACTTGAATGTTGAATTAGACAATAAAAACGTTATCACCTACTCTGTCGTCGTAATTAATAAATGAGTCATTTGAATTTAAAGCCGTACCTTTAAAATATGTTTAAAACGACCCTACAGCTAGTGAATAAAAGATTGTCCATAAGAATAAGGTTCGCGATTGTTATAGACTTCAGTTAGTGTTTCAGTGTGCAATATATTGTTGGCAGGTTCCGGCAACTCCTCGGTGGAGTCAGCGTTCTGCGCGATGCTGGAGATGCCCTCCTGGCACCTGTGCGAGCTCAGCAGCCTGCTCTTCTTCATACTGCCAGGAGTCATCATCCTCGGCCTCTACGTGCGGATGGGATTGCGCATCAGGTACGTTATGGGGTATGTATTAAATGATTGTGCTGTACTTTCTTTTTATTTATTTTATTTTAATGGAAAGGCAGCTTATAGCTGATGCTTCCATATTAGCAGTCGATTTGCTTTCATAATTTTTTAAAATTTATTGCGTCTTTTTAGATTTGAGAAAGTTGTCTATGTTATCTGTTATCTATGTAAGTTGTCTATGTATTTTGTCTATATATGTATGATTCTGGCAGATTATTCAATTTGGATGCAACCCTGTTTCCTACAAAATTTCTGTAGGGGTTCAGCTGTGCATTGGCTCTTTGTATTCTCATGTTGTGCCCGCTGAGTCTTTCTATGGGGTTATGGTTAAATATGTTTCTTAAGTCAGATGAGTTGTAATGGTTACTCAGAATCTTGAATGTCTCAATTAGATCGCCTCTTTCTCTGCGTTCTTTAAGTGTAGTAAGGTTCAGGCGCGACAATCTGGCATCATATTCCAGTCTTTTAAGTGCATGCGGTAGTTTTGCAGCTCGCCTCGGCACACTTTAAACAAATAGATTTTTCGTTGAGTGCGAGTTAAACTTTCTCTCTATTATCATCCTTTTCTTGTTCCTTGTCATTTTCTTCAAGTATATGTTCCGTGTTAATGTATTTATTTCTTTCCTTCTCTTCACCAATCAATGTGTTACTATCCTATTACAATGTGGCTACCTGTTTGTAGGATTCGTATTGTATTCTTAGTTAAAACTGCAAAAATACGAAATCTGCAAATCCGATAAAATTATACGCTAGCCTACAATATTCCACTGCGATTTCTGGAAAGGCGTGCCATTCAAATTCCGATTTATCTTGCCCTAGATAGATCTAACTAACAATTTATCACTGTGTCAGAACAAAGACAGACAAAGGGTGTTCAGTCATGGTAAATGTTTCTTGGATTGTGATGCCTTTCTTTACATTGTATCTATGGTTTGCAATTCTGATGCCTGGTTTTTATCTCTTGGGCTCTTACTAGGGCTTTGAATTTAGGCCGGTCTTGATCTCTGGATGATCGCTTATATTTACGAGTAGTATGGCAGCCTCCTGCTTGACCGAGCGGCGCAGTGTTCGTTTTGTAGTACCTAATTATTCCCACTTCGATTCCTGTACTCATATTTGAGATTAGACACTTGTAATTAAATGTTATTGTAGACCGTTGTAGTGTTATTATGTCGGCATTGTTTTATCTACCTCATTCTCGCTCTAATATATAAGTCTATCCTTTTTCTTCGCCCGTATTCCATCTCACTATGTAGATTTGTTCGTGTACGTTTCCGATTCAATTTATTTCCACCCAGTCATGCATGCGGCCAACCAAATTGAATTGTAATTGTGCCACATTAGCTGGATTCTAGTGTATAATTTCATTTGGCTTTGTTGTGTGTCTAATAATGGAATTATACTCAGCCTTTGCGGCGTCACCCGCCGGGAATCGAGTCGTTTTTAGAACACCCCCTGTATAGTTAATCAATAGGTGTGTAGTTGGTGATGGCACGCCCCTGCCTACCAGATAATTAAAGTAACACAAATAGTAGAGAACTTGAAACAAAAATAATAATCCGTACGCGAAGTGTGGAAAAAGGTAGATGAATTAAAATATATAAAATGTATGTTTATGTTTTTTAAATAAATAAATAAAAATAAAATGCTCTTTATTTCGGACATTTATACATCTATTTATGTTAGTAGGTAACAATGATCTTAAATAAAAATAAAGTAAAGATTTATGTCTCGGTGTATATAAAATGTCCAAAGATCATAAATTCAATTCAATTTACAGTACATGTCTAGCATACAGGTAGATTAATTAAATTTTCAACTACATATATAGATTTAGTAAAAAAATCTTCTATTTTAATTTCGCTAGGTATATAAAACTATTAGAAATTGTATGAAAGAGTAAAAATTCGTTCTATTTAGTTATCTTTCAAACTAAGTTTGAAGGTGACTGGATCCATCTATTTTTCACCGATGACAAATACCAAGCTTTGCTTTTTCATACCTACCTAATAATACCTATTACGAAATCTGTAATGCCTTAAAATCTGACAAGTCGCTACGTCAACGGCAAATTTTGTATTTTAAAGCATCTAAAATGTCTCGGGATTAGTCGGAAATGGTTCGAAAATCTTTGGAGTTGAGTTATGTCGTTTATTTCTTAAAGTAGCCTATATTCCGTGGCGTTTCCAAGAGTCCATTAAAACGCTTGACGAGACAAAGCTACCCATCATAGCGGCAAGTAATTTTCTAGTTTATTTTGTATAGGCCAACACAGCTCGGCTGACCAGGCGTTTCCGATTTTACGGGACATTCAAGTCACAGAATTGACCGGTTTAATTATTATCAAAAATTTTAAAGTCAAAGTCAAGAATCTTTGGATACAACGAATCGCTTTCTATACAGTAAGTATATAAATCTAATGCAATCACTGGGATAGTTTCTCGTAGTTTACGGGTGAGTTTGGGTTAGTTTTGTTGCCACGTGATCTATAAGTGTAAACTTACCATTATCTTATCTAAATCAAATCAAAACTATTTTATTGCATGTAAGTACACTGGGTACATTTATACAACGTCAATTTGTCATATACAACCGCTTCCAAGGTTTTAGCGGACCAGGATCTTGCTACCAGGATTATCTTCATTCAACCCTTTGTCATAATTTGTGGCAAAAAGTTTTTCTTGCAATTGCATTAGAAATTGACTATTTTCCCGTAATATTATAAAAGCGACTATAAACACTGAAACAGTCAGCTAAAATAATAATTTGTGTTTTAGTCGCCAGGTTTAATATTTCTGTCTCTCGATTTATTACTAGCCTTTATTAATCATACATACATATCTTCACGCTATGTCCCTGGCGGGGAAGGCAGAAAGAACGGAGCGCCAAGTATTTTTATTAGTTTATAAATCACACGTCCCATAAACTAAAAAGCAACTGGTCACCCCGTTGCATGGGTACTGAAAATGATAAATGGTGTAAACAGGGGAGGCTGGCTGGTAGCTCCGGGACATACAATTACAGGCTGAGCCGCGCCGACAGCTGGCCGCGCACGATTTGCTGGCGGCTTACCGTCCGTTTAATACAATATAAAAACCATTAAGGTCATATTACACTATAACGGCACGGATCCAGCACGGCTCCAACCCAGCATTTACTTGTCATTCAAATTAGAGCATTAAAACCTGTGTCGTATTAGTACATTGTGCAATAAGGGTAGTAAGTAGGATATTACTAACGAGAGTCTGTTAGAAGCCCGACGCCGAAGGCGGAGGGATTTTAATGACTCGAGTTTGTAATACCCTTACTACCCGTGATGCACACAATGTTTTTCATCACATTTGCGAGGAAATAAGTCAAGTTTAGTCCAGTTAAGTTAAGTCAAGTCAAGATAACTACTCAATTTAACTTAATTAATTTAATAAACTAGTTCAGTACAGCCAGCTACACATTACAGCCCCTAGGGGTATAATATTGTACTGATTTTCATTACTCCCGCGGTTGTATAATATAGGCCATTGTGTTTCTGTATGCATGCATATAATATGACCATTTACGAGCAAGTTTGATGAAAAATACATTTCGTAATGTCAATATAAAAAGCCGCCGGCGGGCAGGCAGCGCGCCTACAGCTACCATATGACTCGTCGCGGAGCCCGCGCGCTGCAAGCGAGGAGACCGCGTGCGTACAGCGCCCACTGCGGGACATGCGTTAGCATACTATATAGTTTGTGGCGCGCTGCCAACGAGCTGGCACCTCGCGGGCGGCTAGCGGTAGCCGAAATTTGAGGCGGTGCAGTGCCGCAACCGTGCCGCTATAATGTAATACGACCTTTAGGCTATTTTTATTACTAGCATTTCATTTAATTTATCCACTTCGCTAGATCCGACAAACAGACTGATCTGGTTTTTTTTCGATATGGGTTTTGGGTGTGAAGTAGTGTGATGTGAACCACGGATTTTGGAGAACCTTTTGCTGAACAGCATTTGGGAAGTTACGTCATATCTTCTTTATCTGAAGACAAAAGTCTCAAATCAAAGTACCTATGGCGCCGAATCGTGGTCACTGACAGTGGAACTAAATATTGTATGAGGTTACAGTGAGAGTACAGGTACAAAATGTACCTAAATCACAACCAATCATCATCCCACTCTCATCCCGAAACACGTCGGCTGATTGCTAACTTTGGGGAACGTTATTAATAGACTATATAACCACTCTGCGTAACTAAGACCGTGGTAGCACGATTACAAACTTTTTCGTTAGTTTGGACAAAAATACACTATTAGCGAGCTCATTAGCGTTCTCCGGGAGATAAATCAAACGAACAAAAACATTAGTATGTTATTACTTTGTATTTTCACATAGGACTTTAACGATATACTCGTAATGGCGTATAGATATCAAAAAGTTATAAACAGATAGGAAAAGACAATCATCATCATCAGCAATATTATCATCAGTCTGCACTAGACCACTGATAGGCCTCTCCTAAGGCACCCATCTTCGGTTCTCCGCATCCAGTCACTGCCAGCTGCCTCGCACGCAGATCGTCTCTCCATCTACCGGGTGTCCACTCGAGAACTCGTCTACCCCAGCGGTTATCGGTTCTCGGACAGATGTAAACAGCCGACTGCCACTTCAACGTATTTAACCTTTTAAGCTGTGTCGAAGGCTTTGGTTCTCTGGCGGATCAGATCGGATCCTATCTCTCAGAGAAACTCCGAGTATGGCTCCTTCCATATCGCGTTGAGCGACTTTGAATTTGCTTTTCACGTTTTTTTTGCTGTGACTTGTAAAACGTTGTTTGTTGCAAGTCCCTACTAACGTTAAATTAGTAAGAGTAAAAAGTTAAGGTTAGTTAACGTTAGATTAGTTTTAATTGACGTTTGCGTAGCGTTTCGAATCGTGACCACGATCCAGGGTGTTTTGGCAACTTTGGCCTCACCGTTGGAGTTGGGTGTATTTGCAGACTGTACACACCGGCTCTTTACTCCCATTGTATTTATTATTACAAATAGCGAGGTGCGTTACAATATGCCAGTTGTTTTACGCGAAACTGTCTACTCTTGGGGATAAAAATGTTTCGCCATTTATATGCAAATACTAAAGACTCAAATTAACATTTTTACTCTGAGATGTGATTTAAAATTATGTTAACATGTTTTAGTTAGATTTTCCAGGAATATGATACCATGTTTTCGCAAATAAATAATTACTTACGCTAATCTTAGCATTTCTTATCTATTCAAAATCTCATTTCCTTCAAGTTATTAACATGTATGTGTGAATTTGTCGCCTCCGTAGCCCAGTAGGTAGTGACACTGCCTGCTGTGCTCAGAGTCCCGGATTCGTATCCCGGCCGGGGCAAGCGTTTATCGGACCGATAAATGCTTGTTCTCGGGTCTTGGCTGTTTGTGATGGTGTTTGTAGGTGTGCATGCCGCCCGCGACACAGGAAGGAGAATACCCTACCTGATGCGGGGGTGGGAGTGTGTCGCGTTTATTATTATTATTAATTGTCGTATAGGTCAACGCATACTAACGCGCCGGGGGGCCGCGGCGCGCTGAACGGCGTGAACGGGAGCGTGCACGGGGAGGCGCGCCAGGCGCAGTCCAGGAAGACCATCATCAGGATGCTGGGTAAGCTCATGAGGATTGTGGAGGAGCAGCAGAGAACTGATCATTGAGCTCGGCTGAAGCATTTCACTCACAGCACCCGATCTGATCCTAGAACGCGTCTTCAGAACGGATCGTTGAATCGGATCGCAAGGCTCTTTACGCTGGCTGCGATCCGTTCTGCGATACATTCATCCTACTTCAAGATTGCGATCTCTGCCACCGGAGACAGAGAACGCACGATCGGCGTGCGATCACTTGAACACGTTGCGATCTATTACGCAGTGGTGAGGCATACAGAGAACGCATGCGTTCAGATCGCATCGCCAGATCGGATCAGCGGGATAGGTCGGGGAACTATTTTAACATTGCTCGATTTCTCACACGCTTTTGACACTGTTAATAACTCTCTAAATTCGCATTTAATGTTTTGAATTGTAAAATGGTTCGCAAGTTATGTGACAGTTGCAGCCAGATGGTGGAACTCGCAGAATAGATGGTACCTACAATGTGTGCAATCTGAACCTCAACCTGTGGTCAGGAGAGTGCCACAGGGGTCAATTTTAGGTACAAATTGACACCTATTGGCGATATTGTGACATTCCAATAACTATAATCGTTTAAGCATTCACACTATAATCACATATTACTGATATAGTGTCTTCGACAACCATAACAGTCCTTCTCAGCATGTTCTCTCCATGTCAAACTGCTTGTAAGGAAAAACGTGATTACCGATTAATTTTCCAATTACTTTTTCACGTCCCCCCTAATTTCTATTTACAACGTTATGAAACTTATAAAACACTTTTCTTATTTCATAACCAAATAGCGAAAAATACTGGTTTCGTAGCTAGATAAGAAAAATAGTTACAGATAACTACGGCATAAGGCAGGTCTGAAATTCTCTTCCAAAACTGGCACTGGCAACAAACTCAGAAAGTAAGGCGACTGCAACATAATTTTTTGCCTTCTTAAGAAAAGTGGACAAATTAGGAAAGTGGACAAATTCGTCCAGAGAGAAGAAAACAACGGGATAAATGTGTGATACTTTTATTTTAAGGCTGTATACAGCGTATACCGGTTGTATACAGGCTGTACAAAGAGCGTCAGTGGCCTCGGGGATAAAACGCGGCATATCATATCGAAAGGTCCGGAGTTCGATCCCCGGCTGGGCCATGTCATCATCAACAGCCTATTAATCTCCCCACTGCTGGGTCTCAGGCCTACCCTCTCAACGAGGTCGTGCGGGCTATAGTCCACCACGCTAGCCCAGTGCGGGTTGGTGGACTTCACATGCGCCTAAGAATTTCTTCTTCGGCGTATGCAGGTTTCCTTACGATGTTTTCCTTCACCGTTTGAGAGCAGTCAGTACATGTACTTAAGTTTCGAGAAAATTGGTACATGGCCCAACCGGAGATCGAATCTCGGACCTTTCGATATCATAGGTCGCGTCTTATCCCCGAGGCCACTGACGCTCTTGTACCAATGGGTTTTTTCTCGAAACTTAAGTACATGTACTGACTGCTCTCAAACGGTGAAGGAAAACATCGTGAGGAAACCTGCATACGCCGAAGAAGAAATTCTTAGGCGCATGTGAAGTCCACCAACCCGCACTGGGGTAGCGTGGTGGACTATAGCCCGAGCGCCCTCGTTGAGAGGGCAGGCCTGAGCCCCAGCAGTGGGGACATGTTAATAGGCTGTAGATACAGCGGTCAGGAACACGCATTTGTAAAGCGGATATCTCGTACATTTGTTGGCATATACGCGTCATTGGGCAGTCCCTTACGTTATCAGTTTAATTAAAGCCATCCCTTTTCAGGAAACCTTTGATCTGATAAAGGATTATCGGAAAGAGTAAAGGAGGAAGTCTTGATGTTTATTTTTATTCCTTTTATTTCTCCGAGGGCCTGCTTTTGACGGAGGTTCTTGACGTAAAGTGCAGATAACAGCTCTGTGCCCGTTCCCTTTTAAAGGCCGCGTTTTGCTTATACTCGTATTAGTGTCTTGGTTTGCCAGATTTTTTTAATGGTCGAAAATTGAACATCATTTGAAAGAAGAAACTGACTGATCAACGCACAGTCCAAACCCCGCTGAACCTAGAGACTTGAAAGCAGAAAGTTCCTCGCTCTGACGTCCACTAAGAAAGAATTTTTGCCGCGGGAAACAGCTCGGTTCAGACTTTAACGACAAAATGTCACGTATAGCAAAGTCATTATTATTCGTAAGTTATTCGACTTTTTGGAACAAATGTGGTCAATGTACTTTTGTGCAGATTTACCTGCCCTGCTATTCTGTAAGCGTATTTGTGCAACTCGATCCTGAATCCGCCGTGAGATCGGTCTCTAACTCAATGATTTACAGTTCAATACTCACTTTACTTCGCAAGTGAAGTGTTTATTGTGTAGCTTGTATTTGTTTACACAATGCGACATCAAGGTCTTTCATGATCGGATGCGGAGTGAAGTAAGTGACTTGCGATGTGATGGTCGAGTTTTAATTCATACTTTACAGAATCACACAGCTGACATCTATATGTATACTTCAGAACTAATCGGCATTTCAACAGAGAAAGGACTCTGTAGTGAGCAAACTCACAAACTTTACCTGTTTATTGTATGAGTGGAAATTAACAATAGAATTTGTCTATACCCAGATTAATCATCATCTTTAGTTATGAACTTCTATTTATGTATTTATGTGACCCCCGGGCCGAGTCGTACCTGGTTCAAAGGATATCCATGGCGATTCAACGTGGCAATGCAGCCGGCGTCATGGGTACCTATGAGCCGGGTACGATTCGCGGGGGCATTTTCGACAAAATTTTTTTTTTTTTTTTTTATTCAAATTGTCATCAGATACATTTATGTACGTCTGTCGTATGAAACTTATGATCGAAGATTGTATTAACGCTTGTATTCGGTTTCGGCCTTAGACTTCCGTCGAAAACAGCCTGTGCTCGGTCTCTATCTCCAAATTCATCATTGAGATGGGCTCTCTGCATTTTTCAATGTCTCGGTTGTGCCTCAGATAGGAGCCATTGTTGATAATGACCTATCCGCTATAACGAGCAAGAACTTAATGCTAAAAGTCTCATCATTCTCGGATCAATATTTCCATTTGGATAAATCTTTAGAGGCGAACCAAACATCTAATCGGTATATATATTTTCTTTGCTGGATAATGCTTGTAATCCGTACTTACATATCTTTCTGATGTTTTGTTACCGACGACGATGCTATTTATTCGCCATACTTTGAAGTTTAATCTTTGTAGTAAGAAACATTTATTTGACACTCATTCAGGTCTGGAGTTGAGACCACTTTCAAATCAATCAACAGCCTATTAACATGCCCACTGCTGGGGCTCAGGCCTACCCTCTCAACGGGGGCGTTCGGGCTATAGTCCACCACGCTAGCCCAGTGCGGGTTGGCAGGTTTCCTCACGATGTTTTCCTTCACCGTTTGAGAGCAGTCAGTAAAGCCAGCAGCAGTCAGACCACTTTAGCAATAACTTATTTTTTGCGGCGTGAGCACAATTTAATAAATAACGACGTTGTCATACGTTTCAAAGGCATCCAAATTCTACGTTCGTCAAATCCTTGTTTCGTCGAATTCGCTTTTGTACAGCCCTGCTATTCTGTAAGCGTATTTGTGCAACTCGATCCTGAATCCGCAGTGAGATCGGTCTCTAACTCAATGATCCACAGTTCAATACTCACTTTACTTCGCAAGTGAAGTGTTTATTGTGTAGCTTGTATTTGTTTACACAATGCGACGTCGAGGTCTTTCATGATCGGATGCGAAGTGAAGTGAGTGACTTGCGATGTGATGGTCGAGTATTAATTCGTACTTTACAGAATCACACAGCAGTTCGAAAAATTTTATTTGTATTAGTGATAGCTAACCGGTCAAAACTAACAGAAACTCCCTTTCATTCTAAAATTAACTGTTTTATTTGGAAAAAAAACATAAACAAAGCTTGAAAGCTTTAAAAATCTAAGTCTTATTCGAAGCATTTGCATTGAAAGTAAATCCATTTTTCACGGTCAAATTGATGTAAAATACTTTGTCCTTACAAGAATTATTAGGGTGTGTTATCTTTCCTCACAGCCTCCGTTAGACCCTGCTATTTGTAAGAATTTGTATAGTTATAAGGTGATCCATTTGTTCCAGCTCCTACTCACCGGTCATGATAAATCATCTCCATTCTTCCTGCAGCGTTTCCGTAGCATTTTTCCCTACTTTATCTATAGTACAAAATATGACTTCAACGAGTGATTTTATGTGCGGGTTTCAATATTCGTTTTCCAAAATAATAATGTAGGCACTATCAACTTAACATTCATCAAGTTCTTCGGCGGCTTTTATTGGGATATCATCATCATCAGCCTGTACTAGTCCACTGCTGGACATAGGCCTCCCCCAAAGCGCAGCACTGAACCCAATCCTCGGTTCTCCGCATCCAGTCACTGCCAACCGCCTCACGCAGGTCGCCGCTCCATCTAGCCGGGAGGCGTCCCACACTACGATTGCCCAGTCGTGGTCTCCACTCGAGAACTCGTCTACCCCAGCGGTTATCGGTTCTCCGTCAGATGTGACCAGCCTATTGCCACTTCAACGTACTAAAGCGTGCTTTGGTTCTCTGGCGGATCACCTCGTTTCAGAGAAACTCTGAGAAGGGCTATTTCTATAGCCCGTTAAGCGACTTCGAGTTTCGGACTAATCCCACCGTCAGTGTTCATGTGATTGCGTTATACTTGATAGTTATTGGTTTTGTATGCAGTTATAGTTATAATGTTTGTCTTCGCAGCTGCGGTGGTGATTGCGTTCTTCGTGTGCTGGGCGCCGTTCCACTTCCAGCGGCTGTTCTTCATCTACGGCGTCAACTCGGAGCACTACCACGCCGTCAACCAGTACTTGTTCAACATCGCCGGCGTTCTCTACTACGTGTCCGCCACTGTCAACCCTATACTGTACAACGCCATGAGTCGCAGGTGAGACCTGCATGAGGGAAGGCCAAATTGTTTAGGGTTGGAACGCACTTGCACTTGTAAAATAAATAAATATTGTTTAAAAAACCTAACCTTTCTTTAGATAATGTAACGGTTTCAATCAATTTTACGCAATAGTTATTTATACTTAAATTAATTGTAAAACTAAGAAAAAAGATGTATAAAACAATAAATATTTAAGGCTAGACATAACTCAATGAAATGTTAGAACTGGTGTTTATCCCTATGTGATCCTGTGATGTAAACATCGACTAGGTCCAAGCAATTTGGATTAACTTTGTCCAGAACGAAAACCAAAAATAACAGAGACTAATAAATATTAGCATCTATACTACGAGTGTGTGTCAGAATATGTGTGAGTGTGTGTGTGATCGGCAAATTATTTGTAACCTTTGGTTTTAGGTCGAAATGACCAGGATCAGAGGTTGTGCTCACATTCTAAATATAGAAATCATCATCATATCAGCCTGTAGACGTCCACTGCTGGACAAAGGCCTCCCCCAGGGATCTCCGCGACGACCGGTCCTGCTCTAACCTCATCCAGCCGGGTCCCTTGACCTTCACCAGATCGTCGGTCCACCTCGTGGGAGGCCTACGCTGCGTCTTCCGATACGCGGTCGCCACTCGAGAACCTTTCTGCCCCAACGGCCGTCAGTTCTACGAGCGATGTGCCCAGCCCACTGCCAATGTAAAAATATATCTTTATATAATTTTTCTACAAAATTTAAAAGCCTATTAAAACATTCCGTAAAAGGTACGAAGAGCCAGTTTAATAACAACATTGTTGTAATAACCGGCGCTCGGAAAGTGGAAGGCATTTATCAATCTAACCCTTGGGGTTCTGCTTCGGGGACGGACGGATCGGCGTACGTAAAGGGCTTCGATCCAGAGTTTCTTTGAAAGGAGGTTGACGTCAAAATTTGAATAAACATTTTTTGGTCTTCACTCGAAAATCAAACAGAGGACTGTATCAAAAAGAAATAGGCAAGCGACTTAAATCAACATTAATGAATAATAGATTCAAAGTCAAAACTATTTTATTGCATGTAAGTACACTGGGTACATTTATACAACGTCAATTTTTTATCTACCACCGCTTCCAGGGTGTTTTTGAACTGGGTAGAAGAAGCGGCGCAACAAACTTCCGCTACACATCTTTTAAAATCGAGTTACACATAACATTGTTTGTAAAGGTTGTGCGAGGCTGAAGTAACATTAACACCAGGCATCTTTGTCATTTAGATAATCGACTGTTTTATAATAAGCTTTCTTACAAAGTTGTTGTTTAATGTGGGTGACTTTTCTGTCATTCATATTTAAGATTTCTTCTGGTATTTTGTTGTAGAAGCGTATACATTAAACGCGAAAAGCCAAATCAACACTTGAAAAAACACTACCCATATGATTATGATCTATGGTACTATGCATTATGATCGCTTACTAGTAAATTTAAGCTTACTAATAGCTTCAGGGCAGTGTTTTTTTTAAAGTGTTGATTTCTATTTTTCATTAATTTAGACCAAAGTCGCCCATTTCTTTTTGATACAGTCCTCTGATATTTTAATTTTCGTACTATGCTATGTCCCCGACGGGGTACATCCTAACACCTCAACAGTTGCAACGGATCATAATATGATCGGTTGGGATAAAATAATCACAATTTCTTAGTTGCATCGGATCACGTGATCCGATGGGAACTTTTTGTGTGATCGGATGCAACCCCGAGCTGATCATATGATCCGTTGAGAATAACCCGCTCAGTCAGTCCCATCTCTTCACAATTGACATACATAAATACATAAATTCATAATTTAATTAAAGCGTCTTGATCTCGTTAGTAACGTGGAGTTAATTGGCATGGCTAATGAGATTATATAAAGATTTAGGTACCTATTTTTAATTTGAATTTTATTATTAGACTAGCTGTTGCCCCGCGGCTTCGCCCGCGTGAAATAAGATTTTCCCGTGGGAACCGTTTACACCGGTAAAAAGTAGCCTATATGTTATTCCAGGGTATAAGCTATCCCTGTACCAAGTTTCATCAAAATCCGTTCAGCCGTTCTTGAGTTATAAGTGGTGTAACTAACACGACTTTGTTTTATATATTAAGATTTGTATTTTAAGCACAATACCAGAAGAGTCATGCTGAAATTGTGACTAACATTTTTTAAAACTTTGGATCAACCTACGAATTAGTACGGTCAACCGCACGTCAGCACAAAACCAGTACAAACTGGCCTCTCACAGTATTGAAATTCCCTAACAGGCTAGGCCGGCTCCAGGTCAAAGTGTTTCCATTGACGTGCGGTCGACTGTACCTATATTTATAATCATGCTGTAAATGTTTTCTAAATAACACTTCCGAAACAAATTGATTGATATAATGTAACCGTCAATCGTCTATCAATCAATAGCCTTTAACTAAGTCTACACTGTTGGAACACCAGGCACGAGTAAGAGCTATAGTCCACCACGCTATCCCAGTATAAATGGGTGGACTTCACATTTTAGAACTCTTATTTAGAATGTGCAGGTATCATCGCAATGACGATTATAGGAAACTGTAAACTTTCGTCTAGACTTACACAACTTTTTAAGTTTTGAAACGGACGGTTTGAATTTCATGTTAATAGACATTTTAAAAGCCTTGGACAAACCAATAATGTGGCCAAGAACCTTCCCTACAATATTAATGAAAGAAAACGTATCAAAATCCTACTCAATGAGGCTAACAAGTCGTACGTATTAAATTTATCATACCTATTCGCAGGTACAAAAACGCCTTCCGAGAGACACTCTGCTGCAGCAAAATCCGTCGGAAGAAAAGCAAGTACAGGGACCAGTCCAGCATCAGGGAGACCATGGTGAACCACACCTCCGAGGGCGCGCTGGTCCGCGTCCGATCCCACGGCCACGAGCGCAGGAACCGACTGGAGCATTCGGATCTGAGGAGAGGCAGCCACGGAGACACCAGGGCGCTCTGCGGACAGAAGTGGGACGGATACTGCGACAGCGCGAAAAGAAAGGGCATTTTGAGAACAGAGAGAAGTTCCAACAACAATGAGGCGAACCAGGTAATGTTTAGTGACAAAGAGTCCAAGGATGACTACAAGCTGGACTCCGACCTGGAGAGCGAAGACAATAATATAAATATTAATATTTCCATACGTTTGCACAAGTGAGGCGTGACTGTCGACAATTATGTTTCTCATTTGACCTAGTTACTGAAACAATTGATGTTCATCATCATCATATCAGGCTGTAGACGTCCACTGCTGGACAAAGGCCTCCCCCAAGGATCTCCACGACGACCGGTCCTGCGCTAACCTCATCCAGCTGGGTCCCGCGAATTGATGTTAATTTTAAGAAATAGGTTATAATAAATAATAGATAGTTTTATGAAAGTGTAAGAAATTGTGTGTCAGAAAAATTAGTAGTACCTACTTAGGTCTATATTGTACAAGTCTTTAGGGCTTCTTTCACCACTTCCTGATATTGTTACAGATAGTAATCTTAGAGATAAACTAATCTATCAGATAAATCTGTGTGATAGACTGTATAAACTATATAAGATATAGACAATCAGATACCTGTGAAACCAAAAAAAAGGCTATCTGTCAGATAACCTACAGATAGGGTATCTGGGACTTTATCAGCAAGCGGTGTAAGAGGCCCTAAATAACACAATTATTTTAAGAAATAAATAAAACAATTATTTTAAGAAAGCGTCCCTTTTTGTAATTAGCTGGTTTGTAAGTAAATGTGAACTCGACCGTATTTTTTGGGAAAAATGAAAAGAAAAAAGTTCTTAGAAGAATATTCTCGGTTTGTAAATAAATTCTAATCCGTGAAAACCTAATCGTCTTCAATTTGTATACTTTATTAGCTGAGGCGAGGAATATCGTTTGAGAAATAAATGTGTATTTTTAAAGAACTGCTTTTTATTATACTGCCTTACCTGTAAGCCACGCCAAAATTTTCAAGACTGGTTTTTTTTCATCGTTACTTATTATTTTTTTATGAAACCGTCAGTAAAAATAGATAATTGATGACGAAATTGCTGCAATGAGCGAAATAACAATAACTTTGTTTTGAAATGACAAAAAAATGCTTTTTTTCACATAATATGAACGTCAGCTGCTGTTTTGTAATAAGTATGCTATACCATCAAAGTAAAATTTCAATCAATAGACTATTAATAAGACGAAAAGAAAATTGTCCCGAAGTCGAGATGATTTTAGATTGAGTTTAAGGAGTTTCATTCATTTAATA
Source organism: Metalampra italica (assembly GCA_949699065.1). Classification (NCBI taxonomy): domain Eukaryota; kingdom Metazoa; phylum Arthropoda; class Insecta; order Lepidoptera; family Oecophoridae; genus Metalampra; species Metalampra italica. The sequence continues at coordinate 377,456 of OX452989.1, forward strand.
TTTAATATTCGTTTTTCATTTAATATTTGTAGGTACTTTGATACAGATCGTTCATTGACGTATTTGTATTCTATTTATTTCCAATCATATTACAGTATGATAAGAAGTTATTCATTATCTCGCTAGTATCTAGAAAATAATGAATAACTTCTTAACGTACAGTGTAAGATTGGAATCCTTAGATGTTTATTACACGAATAGAATAGAAATATAAATCAATGAATGAAGTGGAACTTTCACAGTTGAAGAAAGATCTGGAAGCGTCAGTAGAGTCAATAGTTGCTGACGCGCTGTGAAATAAAAAATCGAGCGGCGGCGTTGCGAAAGCGTTGCGGTTTTTTCTGTAATGTTCTAAATAGTATGAAGCCCTTTACATGAAAGCGGCGCGGCGGCGGTGCGACGGCGAAAGCGACAAAACCGCGCGCACAGATTTGACGTTTTGATTTGACAGATTAGCGCAGACAGGCGTTGCGTTGTATTCCTTTGTAGTGTATGAGAACCCCTACACAGATCGGCGGCGGCGCGGCGCGGTGCGGAGCGGTCTTCATACAAACCGCCGCCGCTAGCGGTATATGTTGTCTGAAGGGCTCCGCTTTTTATTCGCTTTCCGCAGATTCGCCGCCGCAACGCTTTCGCAACGCCGCCGCGCTGTGTGTGTTACGCTTTACTGTGTCTGAAGCACTTCACAAATACAAAAACATATTTCCCTTATGTTCACATCGCCGCAAATAGAACGGAGTTCTTTGAAGAGCACGCATCTTCATAATAATATTTTCATCTCAATTCAAAATATAATGAAATTGAAATGCGTCGCGCGGATAATCCCATTACATGGAATCGGAGTTCTTGTCGTCTGTGTCGGCTAAGGCTGTGACTACACGAAGCCATGTGTCGGTAGAACTTATGACACAAACTAAGAACATTTTTACACAATCTAAAAACATTTTGACACGAGCTGAAAGCATTTGTTACAAACTAAGAACATTTTGACACATACTAAGAACATTTTGACACGAACTGAGAACATACTAAGAATATTTTGACACGATCTAAAAACTCTTTGACAGGGGAAGTGGGTGAATTCGTAAGGAAAGGTTTTGACGGGTATCATCATCATCATATCAGCCGAAAGACGTCCAACGCTGGACACAGGCTTTCCCCAGGTATCTCCACGACGGCCGGGTCCCGCGACCTTCACCAGATCATCGGTCCATCTTGGGGAGGCCCGGCCACGTAGCCCTAGCACTACCTTAAGGAGTAAGAGGGGACTAGAGAGGGAGGGAGGGGAGGGGAAAGGGTAACGCAAATTGTATTCACCTATTCAATATTCGACATCAACCCCTAATTGAAGTCACAAGGACACCAGAGGGGTCAGGGTTACAATTTGTTAAAGAAATCAATTTGAATCCGTACAAAAATGGACCGACTGGGTTTGTACAGTCGACCGCACGACGGTGGAAACACCTTGAGCTGGTCTAGCCTGTTAGGGAGGGACGTCAATACTATGAGAGACCCGTTAATACTGGTTAGTTTCTACTTACGTGCGGTCGACCTTACAATCACCAGTATTAGTTTCAACCGGAGTCATGAAGGAAAAAAACATACTTGGACCGGGCGCCCACCAAGAGATCCTACCTTAGTGGTTCCTACTATTAAAACCGAGCTTCAAGCCTTCTTTTTTTTTTCAAGCCTTGAGTCGTTGTTAGGAAGACCCGCGCCCGAGACAGTTGGAAGCGACGACGTTCGTCAAAACCTTAAATTCCCATACTACATTCTCTTATACCTATAACACATGAATATTGTAATCTACAGGTTTCCTGCGAGACACGCGTGAGTATGAACAGTTTTAAAGCTGCCTTCGCGTATTTGCGTATTTGCTGAGCGACGTTTACCCAACGCTTCGCACAAACTGGGAATACGCTGGAAATGTTTATTCTATAACTGCTTGTTATGAATAACTTAGCTCGCGTTAGGAGATGTAAAGTAAACTAAGCTTTAAGAGGAGCTCTGCTGAAGCCGAATCCATAAATTCCTAAAAATTTTCGGATAAATTTGCGGAAAACAATCACATCGACGAAGCCTTTTTCCCGCGGCTACGCCCGCGTAGACAAAATTTCCCGTGTGCATTGTGAAACAGCGCCCTCTATAATTATATAATTATTTACGGGTCTTACACACGAATAAGTTTTATTTACCTTGCCCGACGTTTCGACCAGGTTACACTGGCCGTGGTCACGAGCTGACGAGCTGACCAGTGTAACCTGGTCGAAACGTCGGGCAAGGTAAATAAAACTTATTCGTGTGTAAGACCCGTAAATAATTATATAATTATGAATACAAAGCGCGAAAGTCTAAAATGTACTAGCGCCCTCTATGTACGCATTTTGTTACTTAGGGGGTAGTGGCGGACGCCCCGCGACTTTGTCCGTATTAAAAAGTATCCTCTATAGTTATTCCAGGATATAAGCTGTCACTGTGCCAAGTTTCATCAAAATCTGTTCGGTAGTTTTTGCGTGAAAGAGTAACAAACATCCACACATCCTTACAAACTTTCGCCTTTATAACATTAGTAGGACGCATTACGATGCATTTCGTATTTGTATCGTAATCAATTTCATACCTGATTTTAAACAGTTAATGTTTTAAGAAGCTATTTTCTACTCTTGTAATATTTCAAGACTTACCACAGCTTGCTACTTAAAACTGTGTTTGAACAAGAAAGGACTAATCTGCCAGTGGAACTCAGAATTTGAAGAACTTTGGCGGTCTACTTAATACTTCTTTATTAATCACAACGTAAAGGATGTTCTAGAAAATACCGCAAGAAATTCCTCATCAAGTTTTCTAAGTGCCAACCCTTACCTGGCTATTCTGACAAGCTTCAAACTTCATATAGGAACGTACCGTAAACGCCATCTAATATTAGAAAGGCGAAAGTTTGTGAGGATGTTTGTTACTCTTTCACGCAAAAACTACCGAACAGATTTTGATGAAACTTGGTACAGTGATAGCTTATGCCCTAGAATAGCATATTCGATGCCATCGCTTCTAGTGGCTGATGTTGGCAGCCGTGTATTTGTATTTGGTGTACTCACATAGCTTTCTAATAGTAATAGTATAGTTAATAGTGTACCTAATGTATAATAGTACTATAGCTTAAAATCTAACTTTATTACTTAACTTACTTACATGTAAGTGAATTGTGAAATTTTTAATGAATATAAAGATCTTTTCATTACTTATACTCTGAAAGTAGGTCTGAAGTTGCCTGAGGAGCGAGTTGAAAGTAAAACATCTCAGCCCTAGGGAAAATCGCTTTCAACTGACAGCTGTCAAATTATATAAAAAAAACTAGTACTATTTTGACATTTCTATTGGACCATGTTCCAACTGTCTATACAGCCACTCAATTACAGCGCGATGTAAAATAGAAATAACATAAGGTTATGTAATAATTAAAGAATATATATTTTTAAATGACTTAATTATAATTATTACTGTCAACTATTTCTTTAAAATAACATAGATTTGGGCTAAATATTTTTTCAATGATGGAAATGAAAAAAAAAGGCAGAATAGCTGGCCGGCCACAGAAAAAAAACAAAGTAGACGGGAAAGCGGCAATCCGATCTTCATTTGTTTTTTCGAGTTGTAGAGTTTTGTTTATACTTCCGTATAGCAGAGATTTGTATTAACACTCATTTTATGTATTTGTTTTTACTTTCAGTGTATTCTTAATGAAAAGCACAGTGTTTCCCTCGGGTTCAAGACTTATTTAGAGGTCCCTCGAACTATTGGCGCCCGACGCGTAACCCCGTCTCGGGACTTAAATAAGTTACTTTCACCCCTAGGTTAACAATGTACTATTACACACACAACATATCGAGAAAAATATAATCCACGCAGCAAAGCCGCGGGCAACAGATAAAATAACGAAATTAATTAACCAGATAGTAAGTAAGTACACTAGATTGATTTGTCCCACGCTGTACATACATTAGGCTATGTCCCAACTCGGCAGTAAGCCACTCCGCGGGCCGACACAACCTCCATTATAGATCAAAGCCTCCAATAAAACACTTCCATGTTTTAATATTCAACAGCAGAGCCGCATTAGGTACTTACAACTTTTTAATTTGGAACTCTCCGCGGCCTCGGCTTTCAACCACACTGTACGTATGTCGCAGGCAGACTGACAAAGTCGAAATATTATGACAGTCCCAACATGACTTCATATTTCGTTTATCCTTACACTAGCCCGCGGCCTCGCTCGCGTTTTATGAGTATTTCAGATTTTTTTCTTTGCGTTCGGCTTTTAAGGGTCGTAGCGTATATAGCCTATACCTTCCTCAAGAATTGGGCTATCAAATGCAAAAAGAATTTGTCAAATCCGACTGGTAGTTCCAGAGATTAGCGCGTTCAAACAAACAAGCAAGCAAACAAGCAAACAAACAAACAAACAAACAAACAAACAAACAAACAAACAAACAAACAAACAAACAAACAAACAAACAAACAAACAAACAAACAAACAAAACAAACTCGTCAGCTTTATTATACCTACTAGTTTTGTATAGATCGTAAGATCCTAAGGTCAGTCAATATTATTGTAAGTGTTGAAACCGATTGGCAATGGTCTAGAAATATTTCAATATTCCGGTTTTTATAATGTTTCCGCGACATGCAGAGGCCTGAGAAAGTTCAAATTTTTATTGACTAATTCTTTCATCTGACCTTCCATTTAGTGAGATCATTCTGTAATAACTTCTTTACCGATTGAACTAAATATACATTTAGTAATATTCAATTAAGTATTATACCCAAAGTTGCAAATTACACGTGTTAAATGTAAGTAGGTACAAATATTAGGAATTTGATAGTTGGTTTCATTATTAACCCAAAGCCAGCCTCGGAAACAATCCTCAGAGCGCGTGTCTCATGCTTGGAAAGCTTTATTAAACCAACATGCTCGAAGGCACAACAATTATTTCCATTTCCTCGAATATTCAAAGCTTTAAAAAACAATTCTTGTTTCTGAGAGCTTGTCATACACTAGTATATTCGTCTTGAGTCGTATACGTAGGCAGTGCGAGATCGAACCAGAAACGAGGAGATCCGCAGGAGAACTAAGGTCGCCGACATAGCTCAAAGAATTGCGAAGCTGATGTGACAGTGGGCTGGGCACATCGCTCGTAGAACTGACGGCCGTTGGGGCAGAAAGGTTCTCGAGTGGCGACCACAGAAGACGCAGCGTAGGCCTCCCACAAGGTGGACCGACGATCTGATGAAGGTCGCGGGACTCGGCTGGATGAGGGTAGCGTGGACGTCTACAGGCTGATATGATGATGATGAGGTACTTCAACAATCGATTTGTTTACTTAAACGGTCGAAAGTAAAAAGTAAATACATTCTGGTTAACATTAACAAGCAGTACTGTTCACATATAATACGAAGATTATTACAGCCTTGACCGTGCACTTGACTTGTTCCTCTATTGGATTCCGCTTCACACGTCAAAGGGTTTTACTCAACTGTTTTTAATACCGTCCGGGTACGTGGAATGAAGACTTGTATTTGTTCCGGGTTTCCTGTCTAATATGTCGGAGCTTCAAGTACACAGGCGCCATCTATCAGCAAAGTTTGAAACGTCGTCGTGGGGTCGTTACGGGAGTTGTTGCTAACAGCCGCTGGGGCGCTGCTGGGAGGAAAGCTTTATAAAGCGAGGGCCGAATGGCCGACGGGTCAGTTTGAGTTGAGTCGTCGGATTGAGCGCCACGCCGTAACGAACTCGCTGCGTTTACCAATTCGACTATTATTTCGGATTCACATCATGTCGGGCCACTCTGATTGCAAGCCCCCGGACCAGGCGTCGTCATATATATTGCTCTCATCATATTTTAAACTATTAAAAACTAAAACTTCTACAGAGCGTCAGTGGCCTCGGGGATAAGACGCGGCCTATCATATCGAAAGGTCCAAAGCTCGATCCCCGGCCGGGCCATGTACCAATGGGTTTTTTCTCGAAACTTAAGTACATTTACCGACTGCTCTCAAACGGTGAAGGAAAACATCGTGAGGAAACCTGCATACGCTGCAGAAGAAACGTAGACGCATGTGAAGTCCACCAACCCGCACTGGGCTAGCGTGGTGGACTATAGCCCGAGCGCCCTCGTTGAGAAGGTAGGCCTGAGCCCCAGCAGTGGGGACATGTTAATAGGCTGGTGATGATGCCGATGAAAACTTCTAGGAGGCTGTGGGCAGGTATATTAGAAATCTAGATATGGTAGAGTAGAGGTACGTGAGGATATGTATTTTGAATAAAAAGATCTAATTTGTTGATCAATTTACAACTTTAGTACAAAAACCGATACCCTGCCGCATGCTGGGAGTGGAGAAGCGATCTGGGGGATGTTTTTCCAATGTAGTTAGGTTTTTTATTTTGTTTTTGTTAATATTTGAGGTTATTTTAGTTTATATCCAGTTTAATAAAATGTACAAGTAGGTATACGTATTTAATTTAATTTCTAAATAACTCAAAGGCTCACTTATAATTGAAGCAAAACAAATCAAATTTAAAATGGGTCTCTTTGGATGTTAAAGTAATTTATTGACTAAAGGTAAAGTATCTATAAATACTCAAATCTAATTAGGAACATAAGGACAGGCTTCGAAAAATAATTAGAATACCTACTTACTTAGTTCAATTAATATTGTTCTTTGATGAAATATTTGAAATTCGTATAAACTTAATTCGTTCGTATAAGTAGGTATTCCTAATGATTGGGGGACACCCCTAGCGTTTCGACATTTTTTTATATTTTAATATTTATTAAATTAATATATTATTATTTTAATATTTTACGTTTATATTGTAATAATTTAAGCATTAGATAAGGATTATTCGCATACAATAACTATTGTTTTAAGAAAAAAAAAAAAAAAAAGACATGTTGATATCTTAATCAAAGGAAAACGTTACCAATAAGATTGAATACCTATGACTCGAAACTTTTTACATATATGAACTTTTTTTTTTTATAGTTTTCCGGCTTATTGGAAACAAGTCCTTATTATAGTCCTTATAGGCCAAATCGTAGTATAAAATCACGAATACATAAACCGCAGCACGGCCTCCAGGGCACACAATAACAAAGAAAAATAAATGTACTTATTGAAATAAGATCGAAGTAACAAAAACGTTTCACGTAAAACACCTGCGGCTATACTGAGTACAGCCTACCTTATTTTGTCTAACTACACCATTGGGATCCCAATATGCCCACAATGGCCACGCCGCTGGACGCAGTCATGGTTGACTCTCAACGACACAGCCTACCTCTCAACGAGGGCGTACGGGCTATAGTCCACCACGCTAGCCCAGAGCGGGTTGGTGGACTCCACATACGGCTAAGAATTTGTTCTTCGGCGTATGCAGGTTTCCTCGCGATGTTTTCCTTCACCGTTTGAGAGCAGTCAGTATTACTTGAGTTTTTTTGAAAAACCCATCGGCACATGGCCCGGCCGGGGATCGAACTCGGACCTGTCGACACAGGCCGCTCCTTCCCCACGACGCCACTGACGCTCATACTTTCATAGTAAGTACTTTCGTAGTTAATTAAAAATTGGACTTATCTGTTGTGTCAGCGCTTCGTGGAACAATGGATTTCATGGACTTAACCGAACCATTGTAGGGCTCCGATGAATCGTCAATGCGAGGGCAGTGCCCCAGTGGACGAGCAGGCATATTATTATTTTTTGTATAGAAACAAATATTTAATACTAGCTTTTTCACGCGGCTTCGCCCTCGTAGAAAAGATTTCCCCGTGTACATTGTGAAACATCGCCCTTTATATAGGCGTTTTGTTACTTAGGGGGTATTAACGGATGCCCCGCGACTTTGTCCGCGTTAAAAAGTAGCCTATATGTTATTCCAGGATATAAGCTATCACTGTACCAAGTTTCATAAAAATCTGTTCGGTAGTTTTTGCGTGAAAGAGTAGCAAACATCCTCACATCCTTACAAACTTTCGCCTTTATAATATTAGTAGGATTTTATTCATCATTGTATTTATGGTTTTCGGCCGAGCTTATGATGAAACAATGAAGAAAACTTTTACATATTTTTAACTCTATACAAAATACTATAGAAGATTTCACTGTGTATCGCATAGCGAGGTATAAAACATGACGAAAATATAACAAGATCTATTATCTGTATATTAGATTACCTATTTCCTTTATGTGTTCAATAAGCCATAAAATAGGGTATCTACTTTTATGACCGATTACCTTCGAGTGCTCAGCCGCGGTCTTTCTATCGGCTTGTGTATTCGATTAACGTTTTGTGTTTAAAAGAGCTCGCAGATCTGGACAATACTTTTTGAAACTTTGGTTTAATTGTAACTAGTATATACCACGTCCTCGTCCGTGTTAAAAACTAGCCGATATGTTAAGTTTCATCAAAATCCGTTCAGACAATTTTGAATCACTCAAGTTATCGGTTTTCCGACCGAAGCGACGTTGCCACTTCAACGTAAGCATAGATGCAATTAATCTGAGTCTAATCAATTAGGTGAACTCTACAATTTGTTTCCAGTGTTTCCAACATGCTGCGGTGCGACTCACGAGAATTTATCTTGGCTTTATCAGTAATTTTTGTGTATGTTTTTATAAAGGTATTAAAATTATAGTTTACGTTTTACGATGAAATTGATAAGTGACGCTAATTTCATAATTATTAACACAGTTCGTGTAATATTTTCAGTCGGTTGAAAGCGACTGTGATGCCAGAGTGAGTCAAGAAACAAAAGTAAAATAAAAAAATATATAAAGGCCGGACCACACCGATTGCGCCGCGTGCGCAGCTCCTCTTTGCAATGCGAGTATTCCGGTGTGCTCCGACCTTAAAGATTAATAAAGACATTATAGTCTGATGTTTTCAGTGTACAGGCACCAATTGTACTTCAGGAGTAAGTATTTAATGTTTTATATTTAGTGTAAATGAGATTTGTTTATAGATATTCTGGAATTGCGTAAAATAATTAAATACATATAGATACGTTGGTAACATTTATTCCTTACCACCTCCTTTTTCCAGGCATTCCCGAGTCGCGTCGTTTTTTCAAAACGAGTGAATGAACGAACGAACGAATGGATGGATTGATGAATCGATGAATGACAATTATTACAAGAAAGTCTTGCAGTTTTTCTTGTCTCTAAAATTGACGTCGTGATACCAACTAAAAAATATTTCTACTATATAAAGTTTCTGCTTCCCTCCTGAAGCTTTTTAGGTAATGTTGTTCTGAAACTTGCGTTTTGTAACATAGCTAGGGATCTTTGTAATAACCTCATTCACTACAACTAGTCAACTCTAGTTTATTATATTTCTGTGTAGTAGTCACAAGACTACTATCTCCTAAATAGTTATGTCAACCGGTTCTACAAAACCGGTTTTCCTTCAAACCGGTAAAAACCGGTTTTATTTTCAAAAAACCGATTTCTTTTTTTTTTGCTTAGTTACAAAAAAAATATAATAAAAAAAAATTTATTTGTAAGATTTTTATTATTAGATTTTTTGTTTTAATTTTTATTTATTTAATTAAGTATGTATTTGTATTATATTTAAGTAAGTTTGTTTTTAAGTTAGATTATTTAATTAGATAGATAGATTTGCTGTTCGATTAATAAAAAAATATGATATCTGTATCCAAAAAAAAAGGCAGAATTATAATTAATTGATGCGTATCTGAACACGATTGACTATACTTGGGAAATCCCCGCATTAAGCAATTTCATTTCACACATCTAACATCTAGTTAGGTACTTATTTTCATGCTTTCTTCGTAACGTTCGTTTCATTTCTTAGATTTATTTATTATAATGTACAAAATTAATTAATTAAAAGGTGAAGTTATGTGAGAGCAAACCTCACAACGCTGTTATTTTTAATAACATTTGAGTTGAGTGTTTCCATACTTATTGGAAAAACCTAAAAAACCAAAAAAATACGGTTTTTTTCAAAAACTAATCGGTAAATACCGGTGCTGAAAATTTTAATCGGTTGACATCTCTACTCTTAAATGCTTAAGAAAGATTATGGTTTCCGACATTGTCTCGGCGGGCAGTATTCTATAAGTATTTTATATTATTTAACAGTACAACGATCAGGATGTCTGCACTGCCTCTGTATGTACACACAATTATAATTTAATACCAATAGCTAAATTTTCGGATGTATCTTGGTAATTCCTTATTCGTAGAGTATAATAAATAAATAAATACAGTTGCGGTTATGTATAAGTTTCAAAAATTTGCAGTACTGTTTCTGGCACTGGTATGATCATTTTGCCATCCATTTCATTGCAACAAGCAAAAATAGACATTAAAATGACGAAATTTTTATATCGCGACTGTACCTATAACAGCAGAAGAATTTTGACTGGCCTGTTGGCGTAGTGGTAGTAACCCTGCCTACTGCGCTAAAGGTCGTGGGTTCGATTCCCACCCGGGACCAACATTTGTGTGATGAGCATAACTGTTGGTTTTCGGATTCTGGGTGTTTGTATGTATTTAAGTATTTATTTAAAAGTATTTAAGTATGTTTATCAGTTGTCGAGTACCCATGTACAAGCTTCGGCTTAGTTGGGACTAAACAGCCGTGTGTTAATTTGTCCAAAACATTATTATTATATTATTATAATTCTTTGGGATCGCGGGTTCGATTCTCGTCTGTGAAAATCCGTTTTTTCAACAGTGCAGAGACACAGAATGCCGTACTGCGGTAAGTTTTTATCGTCATTTCCTTTTTTTTATGACTAGGTATTTACCTTTTTATTGGTATTATTTAGAAACACAAATAGGATTAAGTATTTTGGTGGAAATCCGAATTCGGGATTAGACCATTATAAGTGGGATGGGAATGTTCACAGAACACCGGAAAAAGCTCGCTGTTACGGCGCGCGCCCGGCCCGGCGCGTCGAAAAACACTTAACGCGCACAAAACGAAAGTACAGGCGGGCGGGCCGCAACACCGGGCTGCGTTACGCAGCGCTTTGTACAAAAACCCCAAATGTATCAAAACCCCACTCGGTCAGCGTAACCCCACTTGGTCAGCGTGACCCCACGTTACCGGGCAGGTCGCGTAAAAGTGCCGTCGCGCGGATAAGGACCCTCCACCAATTTAAAATGAGTTCCTATACCTTTTCCCGTGAGTCCAGCGCAGTAGATCCGGGCACCGCGGCAAGCAGGCGCTCTGAGCGGAGCTGGCGCTCTGAGCGGAGCCGACGAACGCTGTGAAGACAGGGGCCCCTGAGTCGCTCGCCGCCAGACGCCCACCGGTGACCGGGATTACGTAATAAGGCGCTCACGAGATTCACACACGCACAACGCGGCACTAATTTCACAAGCACACAACGCAGCACTAACTTCTTCGCCCTATAGGCTGCCAAAACCGTAATATGCTCAAACCACCCGGCGCGACAAAGTCTCGCGCACCAATAACGACAAGTAGGTATGTGTTTATGCACCAACTAGGCCTCCGAGCACGCGTCCCACGCGTGGGCGAAACAACAAAACAGACGTGATTTCGCTCCGAAAGCCATTTCAGTCTGACTAGCGCGCGGCCGGCGCGAAACAATTATAGCGGCGTGCAAACTGCCCCTTCCCCGCGGCGCGCGGGGGGAGAGGAACACCGATAAGCGCGCGCGCAGATTTACGAGAAGCCGGTTTCATCAACTCGGCGCGAAACTTCAAATACACAAAGCGCGAATACAAAATCGCGATACCGAACATCCCCCCGTCCCGGACAGTAACAAACTGTACGCTAAACTACGGGTAAACGAGAGAGAGTCGCGACCGCTCGCTTCAAGACCGAATCCCCAACCAGGACCTCAGCAAAACGAGGAACTCCGTCCGGGCCAAAACTCAAGTTAACAATGCGCCCCCGGCGCCAGAACAATGAGGGCAGGTTAGCATCCTTAACCAGCACGAGGTCACCAATCTTGGGTGGGTCGGTTTTATCAGTCCACTTAACGCGCTGCTGCAAAATATGTAAATATTCAAGGGACCAGCGAGCCCAAAAACTCTGGGACAATTGCTGCAATAACTGGAACCGTGACAAACGCGATGGATTAGTATCCTGGAAGGGATACTCCGGCAGGGCGTTAAGTGGCTGTCCAATCAAAAAATGTCCTGGGGTCAGGGCCTCCAGGTCCGTAGGGTCTGAGGAGAGCGGGCACAAGGGTCGCGAATTGAGGACGGCCTCAATTTTACTAAACACCGTCGCAAGTTCCTCAAACGTGAGCCTAGTGTCCCCTATTACTCTACGTAGGTGGGTTTTGGCAACCTTTACACACGCTTCAAAAATACCTCCCCAGTGTGGACAAGCTGGGGGATCAAACCGCCAGCTTATCCCACGTCGGGAGAGCGAAGTTCCAATCTCTATCTGATTCTCATACAGAAACCTATAAACATCTGTCAGATAATGGTTGGTGCCCTTATAGTTAGTCCCACAATCAGACCTAATCAACGAAGGTAGTCCACGACGGGAAACAAATCTATCCAGTGCAGCGACGAAGGCTTCAGTGCTGAGGTCGCTGACAACTTCTAAATGAACGGCTTTGGTCGACAGACAGACGAAGACACACAAATAGGCCTTCACCGTCTTTGCATTACGCAGACGGGACGTCTTAATCATGAACGGCCCAGCAAAGTCGGTACCGACGCCAGCAAAAGGCCTGGACTCCGTCACACGGTCAGCAGGCAAATCTCCCATCTGGGGCTGCATCGTAGCGGCCTTCAATCGATAACAAGGAAGGCACCGAAACACAACGCTACGGATTATCCGTCGAGCCGACAATATCCAAAACTCACGCTGCAATATGCCTAGCAGGGCATTGCACCCGGCGTGAGCATTCCGAACGTGTCGATCAGACACCAACAAACGTACCAAGGCTCCATCCTTGGGTAGCAGTAGGGGGTGACGCGCTCCATAGGGCATATTCGCGTTTCTCAGTCGTCCCCCTACCCGCATCAGGCCTGAGTCATCAATAAAGGGATTCAGCCGAGCGACGGCTCCCTTCAACTTGCTACGTCCTGTGCGGATCGTACTCATCTCCGTCTCAAAGTTTTCGGATTGCACCACCCGAACGTAGTATACAAGGGCCTCTTGACGCTCTTGCGGAGAGAGGACCAACGACGTGTTTCTCTGCTGCGGGTGCCTACAGTTGTGGATAAAGCGTCTTATCCATGCAGTCACGCCAAGCAATTTCTCGAGAGAGCTATACCTGTCCAAAAGGAAGCCCTGCTCTGAGGGTGAGGTAGCCTCTGTCTCGAGGGCGTGGGCCCGGATGCCTGGCACTGGTTCCGTCAATGGAGCAGGAGTGGTTGGCCAGTTAGACTCCGGCTTTGTCAACCAATTTGGACCCCACCACAGGGGGTGGTCCACCAACTCAGGGGCTTCGCAGCCGCGCGACGCGCAGTCGGCGGGGTTCAGCTCCCCGGGCACATGTCTCCACACTAATACAGCATCCGAGTTCTGGATCTGGGAGACGCGGTTGGCCACAAAGACCTCCAAAGCGTGGACTGAGGTTCTCAACCAACAGAGAACCACCTGACTATCAGTCCAGGCGTAAACCGTTTCAAAATCGACGCTGCGGCCCAAAGTCGCGCACACATGGTTTAACAGTCTGACCAGAAGAGCTGCCCCACTCAACTCTAACTTCGGGATCGTCAATCTCGTCCGAAGAGGGGCAACCTTGCTCTTCGCAGTGACCAGATGCAGCGCCACAGCCCCATTGGAGTCCACAGTACGCAGGAATACGACGGCGGCGTATCCGCGCTCCGAAGCGTCACAAAACCCGTGCAGGGACGCCTTAAACTTTCCCACGGGGAAGAAGGGCCTGGGTAACTCAATCCTGTTTATTTCCGACAGAGTGTAGACAAAGGACTCCCAGTCCCTGGCCAATTCGCCAGAGAGGGGCTCATCCCAGGTCACTTCGGCTATCCACAACCTCTGCAGGAAGCACTTGGCCCAGAAGATGACTGGGCTTATCCATCCGCTCGGATCGAAGGTCCGGGCTACCGTAGAAAGGACCAGGCGCTTCGTCCAGACCTTCGGGGAATCTAGCTCTACCCGATAGGTAAACACATCCTGGACGGGCCGGTACTGTACCCCTAAGACCGACAACAGGTCTGGGTTATCCGGATTCTCAAAGAGATGGGGATCCTGCTGGTGCTCCACTGGCAGACCAGTCAACACTCGGGGAGAGTTCGAAAGCCACTTCCGTAACTCATACCCTGCAGTCCTCAGGATCTCAATAAGCTCATCTCGTAGGAGCAGGGCCTCCTCAACACTAGTGGCTCCCGTACAAATATCATCTACATACAAATCCTCTTCCAAGAGGGCGGAGGCCCGAGGATAGTTCAGACGTTCTCGCTCCGCTAGTTCCAGCAACGAGCGAATCGCAACAAACGGACTGGACCTTAGCCCGTACGTATTTGTTTTGAGTTCATACACAACCATAGGATCGCTGGGACTCTCGCGCCACAATATCAACTGATATCTTCTGTCTTCCGGGTGAATGACAGTCTGCCTAAACATCATTTTGATATCGGCTACAAACACAACCTGATGCCTACGGAAATTTGTCAAAATGTCTGTCACGTGACGGTGCAACTTAGGCCCGGCATGCAGACACTGGTTCAACGATACGCCAGTCGAAGTAGGGGCGGAACCATCAAAGACCACCCTGATCTTTCCGTTAGGCGTCTTCAGGACCGCATGATGTGGAAGGAAGTAATGTTCCTTAGAACGCCAATCCGATTCCGAAACGGACATATGCCCTAAATCCTCATACTCCCGCATGAAGTCGACATACTTCTGGCGGAAGATGGCATCCTTTCCCATGCGGCGCTCCATCGACACTAACCTCTTTTCCGCTAGCGTACGGGAGTGGCCCAGAGGGGGACGGACGGCTAAGAAAGGCAGGCGAGTGATCAAACGACCCGAGCGGAGGCGACCGGTGTTATTCTGAAAGAACAACTCACATTCCTCATGCTCAGGGTCCACTCGCTTCGCTGTGGGTGGTTCCTCCACTTCCCAAAACTTCTGAACAGCGTCAGAGAGTGTGGAACCCACAGCCAAGGCGTTCTCCAACAATGGCGGAGAGGAGACGGGGTAAACCGGTCCCATCACACACTTTCCCAGGGACGTCGAGAGGGCTACAAGCCCGGCTGGCTGCAAAGTCTTCCCATGTCCACACATCAAACGACCCAAGACATCCGCGCCCAGTAGGAGATCTACTGGTGCTGGTCGGTGGAAGGTAGGGTCGGCCAGCTTCAAACCCGACGTCAACTGCACTACAGCGGGTGGGATCTCCACCCCTGGGTGCTTGCCAATTACGGACTCCAACACAATTGCCGAGAGCTTCCATCTCGGGTTGAAGTCAGCTAGAGTGGAGAATGCGAAGGTGACATGGCCAATTACATTCGGCACCTTCACTCCACCAACCCCCTTAACAGAACTAATATGTGGTTCTACCACCAAGCCCAAATGATCTACCAGCCATAGTGACGCAACACAACCTTGCGCGCCAGTATCAAGCAGGGCACGAACCACACCGTGCCGACCTGCTTGGTTCCACACCCTCACAGTGGCCGTTGGTAAAAGAACGGTAACTGGCTGAGGTGTGGCGGCTGGCAGTTGGGCGTCCTTTTCCTAACGACGGTCCGGGGGGGGACTATCACCCCGTCGGACCGGTACATACTCGCCGTTTCCGCTCGCATATCCAGGGGGACCGTCAGTACGCGGTTGCGGGTCCCACCGCTCATGCTGACCACGGTCCGTTCCTCCTTGCAGAGCCTGATAGCCCGGGTGGCGTCCAACGTCTGGACTTCTGCGCCACACTCGTGGGTATTCCGCAAATCGGGGGGACAACGGTCTCATCGAGGCAGGCTGTCTCGCTACAGCGGCATAGGAATGCGCTTCTCGCGCTCCACGTGGCGAAGGGTCCTGACGACCCCCGCCCGTGCGGGGGGAGTTTTCCTTCTCCGACCCCGCGGAGTCCTGTCGCGGCCGGCCGCGACCAGGGCCCCCGCCCGTGCGAGGACTCCCCTGGCCGTCCAAACGACCGGATCCATTCTGATTTGCACACAGAATCGTGTGGTGGCGGCCACCACACTGGCCACAGGGCCGAGGCTGAGGGCAATCCCGTTGGAAATGGCCTCCCAAGCAGAAGTAGCACCACCTACGCTGATTGGCTATCGCCCGACGTCCGGCGACCCGCAGAGTTCTAAACTCAGTGCACGTGGCGGCGGTGTGCCTCGCCCCACGACAATATCCGCACCGCTCTTCTTGGATCGCTGTCCCGTAGTGCTTCCTCTGTTGGCGGCGCGCCTCGTATCCTCGAGGCGACCCTGTCGCCGCCCCACTCCGTGCAGGTCGCGGCAGTGGTCTGTTGTTTTGGAGGGTACCCAACGCCGCGTTGTCCTCCATCCTACACTCATCTTCGAGGAAAGTTACAAGTTCCTCGAAGGTGGGGAGGTGTGTGGCGCTATTCCCGCCAAACCGCTGCTCAAATCTGGACTTAATGTCCGTCGGTAACTTTCCTAAGACAATATGCAGCAAAATAAAAGACCACTCCTGCACGGGCAACGATAGTCGTTCCAAAGTCTTTACAGCTCCCAGTAGGGGGTTTAACAAATCCGTCCGTAAGGCGGAAGCCCGCGAAATTCGTGGGAGCCCCAAAATCACTGCCACATGAGAGTCTGCTAGGCGCCGAATGTTCTGGTACCTACCAAACAGCAACTCTCTAGTAGTCCGATAGCCCACATCTCCAACCGGTATGTGTTGCACTAGTTGGAGGGCCTCGCCCTGTAAGGCGGCTCGCAAATAGGCGAGTTTTTGTGACTCAGTGAGGTCTTCTCTGGCTTCAACCAGGCTGTCAAACATATTAATGAAGCTCAGCCACTGGTCCAGGGACCCGTCAAACGAGGGAACTTCTAAAGTGGGAAGTTTCCCGAGCAGAGCCGGTGGCGTTGGCTTCGGCACAACGTTCGCTGCTCCTTGTCCGCTCCTGCGGGCCAAAATCCCCTGCGCTGCCTCGGTGACGGAGTCTATTAACTCGTACGCCTGTTGCAGGTCACCGTCTATGCGTCGCGCAGCCGCAGTAGCAATATCGTCGTCACCGTCCTCCGGCGGGGCGTGCTCCTCGTATGCCTTGGCATCGACATCTAGCCTCGATGCATAGGTTTCCAATTTGCTATATCTTTCCAATAGCGCGTTCTCGCGGTCGGCGCGGCCGATCAAAGCTACCGCAGCCGACAGCCACCGCAGCACCGCCCTTACATCCGCGGCAACAAATGACATCGACATTCTGAGCGTAATTCAGCAACAACAAATAAGAATTTATGAAAACAATTATCTAGGCCCTAAGTCGATTATGTGACCACCTACAGGGAACCAACCATAGAAATAAAGGACAGAAATCCTAATAAATTCTTAAAATTAAATTATACAATATAATGTAAATAAGAGCTTGAACCATAAATAGTGAACCTACCTACCTAACACGGCCTACCGTGGCGGTGGCAACCCTATACACGCGTCGGCACTGTCGCGGTTCAGCCCACAAACTGTTTTACAAATAAAAGCAGTGGTTGTACAAGAAAATTAATTCAATTAATGCGATTAATGCGCAGTGGAAGCTACCAAAAAATGCAGAGCGGCGTTGATATCAACCTACTAACCACGCTCTGCTACCAGAGAATGTTACGGCGCGCGCCCGGCCCGGCGCGTCGAAAAACACTTAACGCGCACAAAACGAAAGTACAGGCGGGCGGGCCGCAACACCGGGCTGCGTTACGCAGCGCTTTGTACAAAAACCCCAAATGTATCAAAACCCCACTCGGTCAGCGTAACCCCACTTGGTCAGCGTGACCCCACGTTACCGGGCAGGTCGCGTAAAAGTGCCGTCGCGCGGATAAGGACCCTCCACCAATTTAAAATGAGTTCCTATACCTTTTCCCGTGAGTCCAGCGCAGTAGATCCGGGCACCGCGGCAAGCAGGCGCTCTGAGCGGAGCTGGCGCTCTGAGCGGAGCCGACGAACGCTGTGAAGACAGGGGCCCCTGAGTCGCTCGCCGCCAGACGCCCACCGGTGACCGGGATTACGTAATAAGGCGCTCACGAGATTCACACACGCACAACGCGGCACTAATTTCACAAGCACACAACGCAGCACTAACTTCTTCGCCCTATAGGCTGCCAAAACCGTAATATGCTCAAACCACCCGGCGCGACAAAGTCTCGCGCACCAATAACGACAAGTAGGTATGTGTTTATGCACCAACTAGGCCTCCGAGCACGCGTCCCACGCGTGGGCGAAACAACAAAACAGACGTGATTTCGCTCCGAAAGCCATTTCAGTCTGACTAGCGCGCGGCCGGCGCGAAACAATTATAGCGGCGTGCAAACTGCCCCTTCCCCGCGGCGCGCGGGGGGAGAGGAACACCGATAAGCGCGCGCGCAGATTTACGAGAAGCCGGTTTCATCAACTCGGCGCGAAACTTCAAATACACAAAGCGCGAATACAAAATCGCGATACCGAACACTCGCTAAGCTCCCGGAATGTTTATAACAATATGGGATAAAGAAAGAAAATAGAATGGAAATCGACAAATAATGTATGGCGCTCTCTATTCCATGTAGGTTTATGTTAGGCGCATAAACTTACATTTTAATGTCGTGCTGTAATTCGCTTATTACAATGGCCAAAACATTGCGTAATACTAGGTGCATAATGATTTTTACCACACGGGAGTCACCCGCAATTAATTTCAAATCCAGCGCCCGGGGATTGGTTGGCGCCAGTTGGTTGGTGAACCAATCCGGCAAGAAGTTACCTTTTCGTCTTAAAAATTTTTGAACCTTTGAATATAACGGAGGAAGAAACTGTGACGTAACATTTATGTAAACAAAAAAGAACGAATGAGTAGGTAAACGTTATTATTTGTTGACGGCTTGGTTTTGTCCTGATGTACCAAAAAAAATCCGATAATCCGAATCCAATCTGTCAGAGCAGGGCGGTGTTTATGGAATGTATTTGTTCTCATAAAGATCTGGAGCTCTATTTTTGATTCGCTCGTAGGAAATTGTATCGTCGCATGCGACTTAAGTCATACTCGACTTCCAAGTCGCACGACGCTGATTTTCTGCATTTTTGATTCGCTCGCGTTCGGTGTTGCCAATAATATTAGAAATGTAGAATTTTATCCGTTTCACGCAGAAAAGATAAAAACGGGTAATTACCGAAACGTAAAGCGGAACGTAAAATGCTCAGGAATGGTCGAAACCATAGAGACTGTATATGATATTATCTTTGCCTTTTGTTAGAAAAAGTGAAGTGTCAGTGACAGTTGTCTCTTTTCTGTTGTCATATGGCATTTGACGTTTATTGTACCGCTCGGCTCGTCCCAAGCGACGATTGGTCGATACCACTCGTTGCCGCTCGAGCGATTCAAAAATGCGGAGTCGAGGGAAAATCAGTAGAATCGAACGCTCGAAGCGAGGAGAGCGAATCAAAAATAGAGCGCCTGCACATGTCTCACATGTGTGATTTGTTTATGATGAGAACAAAGAACATGAAACAAACCTTTCAATTGTGGCTGTCAAAAGCAAGAAACTCCGTTGAATGCGGCTGTCAGTTTTTTGGTTTTCGAAAATCAACAGCCACGCTCAAAGGTTAAGTCACCTGGCGCCTGAGCGCCGGCCCACGCTTGAGGAGTTAGATCATTTGGTATGACAATGATTTTAATAGTTTCATTTCGGAGCGCAGTGTCGTAGAGGGGAACACGCGGCCTGTCATATAGAGAGGTCCGAGGTCGATCCCCGGTCGGGCCATATACTTACCAATGGGTTTTTCTCGAAACTGACTGACTGATATTTGCTGACTGCTCTCCAACGGTGAAGGAAAACATCGTGAGGAAACCTGCATACGCCGAAGAAGAAATTCTCAGGCGGATGTGAAGTCCACCAACTCGCACCGGGCTAGCGTGGTGGACTATAGCCCGAACGCCCTCTAGTAGGCCTGAGCCCCAACAGTAGGAATATATCTATAGGTTGTTGATTGTTTTGTATATTTTTAACACGGGAAAATAAATATTAATTATCTGTCTTCTGTTACAGTGTTTTGGTGTACGGTGTATTTCACGTGTAAGTATCCTTTACTTTTAATTAACAGACCTTTACTAATCCTTATTTGTTACCCTTTCCCAGCTCCACTGTTAACCGATCCATTTTAATATGGATCTTGGATCTGAAATAAAGATTTATTATTATTATTATTAACCGTAACCGGATACAAACCTTACGATATAAATTGTTGAATAAAGTGGCTACAACATAAGAACAAAGAAAAGTTGAGGTTCTGAAAATTCGGTTACAAGCGAAGACATTATAATCATCGATCGTAACCAATTACTGTAAAGTAAATGTTTTTGAAAAAAAAAGTTTTGTATAAACACTCCGGACTGACTAGTGGAGCTTGACCCTTTTTGGGTATAGGGAGCGACATACAACGTGTTACAAAATACCCCTTAAAAATATAATTAATTATCAAAGCCAACCAGGGTAACCAGGTAAGTCAGGGAACCAAATAGCTTTTCTAAATAGAGTTTGCACATCAGTGAAAATAAAATTTTTTTTTTTTTTGGGTATGTGAATGGACTCGTTATAAGGCCACCTCGCCTCCTTTCGGCTTTACTACTTGTTTTGTAACACCCTGTATTATTATAGGTCATTCTGATCGAAAATACTTATAAGTACATCTAATATATTCAAATTGTTATTACCTATTTATCTATTTTAGTGTAATGGAATCAAATGCATCGCAGGTGTGAGTAAATGAATATGATTACCATTCGAGTTATCACCGCCATATCCGTTAAACTATAACATAGTTTAACTTACGTAAAAGGACAAATTTAATGTGAATTCGATTATGGATAGGTATTATATGTGTTTATTTATTTATTTAAAACTTTATTGGACTAATTTGTACAAAAGGAGAACTTAATGCCAATGGCATTCTCTACCCGCCGACCTTTGGGCCATGCAGATATTATATTTACTTTTCGGTGGTCTTGTAGTTTTTGACAGAGGGACGCCTGCGTAAGTATAGTGGCTCGTTTCTAAAGGGTGCTTGCTAAATCGTGTAACATTTCCAGTGTGAAGGCGATTTCTGTAATGCTAGCGTAAGTACAAATTATATTTTACCTAATTTAACTATTGTCATTTGTATATTTAACTTTCTTTTTGGAGCATTGTTACCAAGTAGTATTATATATGTCGATGATTGTTACTGTTTTTGTCGGAATGTCTGAGCAATAAATATCCCTTTAAGTGTCTACATCGATCCATCAAACACCCTGTATACCTACGAGTACAGCAACATACATTTTAATTAAAGCATTAACATAATAATTAATTGCAGTGCTTCGGACTGAATTGCCAAGCGTGGGTAGGTGTAATTTTGTTAAACTAATTTGAAAGATGTATGCAATTTGCACTATTAGATAATACTAGATGTACATATGTACATAGATATACTTTATTTATTTATTTTACAGTGCAGAGGTACAAGCTGTTCAAAAGATAATGCCTTTTGGGGATATTACAACAATTAAGCACCATCTGTTTTGTGACACCCTGTGTATGCAAAACTCCTTTCACGCAATTTTTGGATAATTGTAATTCTTCTAATAAAGTTGAGGCCCCAAAGTCATACATTACTTGTGCTTTTTTTGGCATTAGGACATTCTTTACAACTTCACAAACAAAATAAATCATCATCTGATTATTATTTCCTTGCAGTAGTGGCGAAAAGCAGTATATATACCTCTGCGGAAAAGATTTCTAACTCGTATTTTAGAAGATCTCGCCTTCGGCTCGCCTTCGAAATGCCTCGTCCGAGAATCTCTTACTTTCCGCGTCTTAACAATTTAATTTTTATTTACTATACGGCTTGGGAAAGTTTGATTTTTAAAAGTTTTTTACACATAATATTTGTTACGGAATAAATAGAGGTACCTACAAAGCAAGCTATTTACCTGTTGTACGATACATAAATGTATCAAAGCTTAAAAAAATAATGTCGAATTCTACAAAATAAATTGCAAAAACAAAATATAATGATCATAATTACGAAAGTAAAGGAAGGTTTTCTTATGATTTGATTATGTTGTTTCCCAGAAAGCCTTTTCTTCCCTTAATTGCCTTGAGGTGGTTTGTAATTTCTTCGTCTAATCAAGACATCTTACTTCTTATAAAAAAGAGCAAATCAAAAATGTTAATGTACCTACCTATCTACATAAAATACGATACCATCCGCTGGTGGGCGTAGGCCTTCACCTCGTAGACAAGAGTATATTATTGTGATACAAAGCTAAGTTGCTCGAGGCTGGAAGGCACATCACGAGGCGAAGGCGAGTGCGTAATAAAGCCAAGTGTGTAAAATGTCGAATTTCATGGTTTTCCTATCCCCCATGTATGTAGCTCAACCCTATTTCTCTGGACACACTCCAGAGAAATGGGATTTGAGAAGTAATTTTGTTATTTCTGCGACTTATTCACACCCATTTTCAGTGTTAAAAAAATAATATTTCATAGAAAAGGAGCTACAAAAGAAAAATAATATAAAACGTTTGCCAACAAATTGCCCTCAAATAGAAAGTAAAGACTTCGTTAAACTTTCATCTTTCGTAACTGCTGTTAGCATTTTGTGTAGAAGCTTTTCTAAGTATAATGCAATTTACTTACACCTAACTGACGAATTTAAAAACAAAAACTCTCCCACATAGCATAAATGGCAGTGATCCAGCCGGGTCCCGCGACCTTGACCAGATCGTCGGTCCACCTTGTGGGAGGCCTACGCTGCGTCTTCCGATACGTGGTCGCCACTCGAGAGCCTTTCTGCCCCAACGGCCGTCAGTTCTACGAGCGATGTGCCCAGCCCACTGCCACTTAGCTTCGCAATTCTTTGAGCTATGTCGGCGACCTTGGTTCTCCTGCTTGGTTGTAGATTGTGCGGGCAATCAAAATAAAAGCGTGTAAGTAACAACTCTTTCAGTTCGCAGCAAACATGTCTGTTATAAATCTCCTTCAAATTACTATGGCTTTAGTAAGGATGTGAACCTAAGTTAAAATCTTGATGACTAACTTTTGAGGATGCTGTAACCGCTGGTTTAAGACATATAAGAAATATGACTGTGTTTAATAAATTAGATACGGCTTAAAGGTCTAATACCCAAGCCAAAATCTAACTTAAAAATATATACAAAACCTTTTAAGAAGGTTCACGCTTTATTTTACCAAACTTTTATTAAATTGTTTTCCTATTACAACAGGGCCTTTCAAAATTAACTACACAAACTTTCCCAATTACATCTATACAGGCTGTCTAATAAGAAAAAAATCTTTAAATTAACTAGGTGAAAAAATAGCGTTCAACAAACGCAAAATAATGAAAGAACTGACACCTCCGACAAGGGTCAATGTATTCCATGATACAACAACTTTTGTACTACAACTTGTCTGAATTCGAGCGGCTGCCAACTGATGCCCAGTGATTTATCTCTCGTTCTATCTAAAGGATCTATAAAAGTTACTGCTTGGGAATAAATAAATCCATTTATTTCACCACATCATTACGCTTTCAAAACACATCGCGCTGCTGCGGCAGACAGGTAAAAATACGGCCATCCTTCATGCAAAAGTTTTTGCAGGCTCCAGCCACTCTGACGTATTGAGAGGAAACACCATTGCACCTTCTGTGCGAGTGTGGCTCACTGATGCGTAAAAGAAACACCTAACCAACACTCACTTCAACCTGAGTAAGTATAGCAGGTTCTCGAGTTGCGGCCACGTATCGGAATACGAAGCGTAGGCCTCCCACAAGGTGGACCGACGATCTGGTGAAGGTCGCGGGACCCGGCTGGATGAGGTTAGCGCGGGACCGGTCGTCGGGGAGATCCCTGCGGGAGGCCTTTGTCCAGCAGTGGACGTCTACATGATGATGATGAAATATAACAGTAAAACAAATCAGTGCCAAAAGCGGCTTGAAGTTCCTAACGGATGCATAGCTTAGCACTGAACTATGGTAAGCGATCACAATAGATCAGCGATGGTCGCAGTGATAAGCCTTGTTGGATATTATGCCTTGAAAGAGCCACAAATAATAATATTATGGTACTTAGGATAGGAGGAACGCCCGAGTATGAGTAGGTAAGTCAAATAAATGAGCAAGTATGTACAAAAGATACGGGATTTCTTGTCTCGCCATGACGAATGTTCTGAGGAAAAGCCCCCAAAGACTCCTTTGATGTCGCACGATTTGTTATTCTGAAGTATAATTGGGTACTTCGCCAAAGTAATACTGCTAATGATCACAAGTTATTAATGGGCATGTCGAGTCCAAACCAACTGGGGCTTTTCTTTTCAGGGGGCGAGGAATACCTGGTCACACTTACAACTTTTGGGATCTTTTGCGCCTAACCCATGTCCCCCATCGGTGCCCCAAATGCGCCTTTTTGGTGGACTTCACATACTAAGGTGTATGCACTAGAGTTATTTTACGGTGAACATATTTTCCCTCAGGCCCGTTTGGTCTTATTCCCGGAATCTCCACTTCCTCAAATGACCACTTATTTCGGACGTACGCTTTGTTGACTTTTCTGTGTGTGTGACGAATCGAAACTGTGACCAATTTTAAACCAATCGTTATCGTGACCAATTACAACATTCAATCCATTTGATCCTAAGCTGCTGTACTGTTATCATCTACGATTATTCTGCAAAAATTCAATACTATATATAATTAATACCTACACATTTTTCTAATAGTTGTAATTCTATACACAAAGTTCGCAAATTCGTTGACTCAAACTCAAAGTTAGTGAATTAGATTTGGTTTTCTATTCGTCTTTAACAGCTGAGCTAAACAAAAGTAATTTTGTGCAAACGTTTCCAAATTGATGAAAATGTTTTATTGAAACGATTTTGTTTCTTGCGGCTTCATTATACTTCAGATTAATGCGATTGAAGTGCTTAAATTGAAATTGAATTGTATAGAACAGCATGTATTCTTTACTGTTTCTATACCGCGGTGTTACCCGCGATAATGTAAAATATATCTACCTAACCATAACGAGTATTATGTGAAACTAGTGTGACGAATAAATATGCAATTCTAGGTGTGACGAGTATCTCTATGACCAAAGCAGAATAAGCCAATTCACTTACTCTACTTGATATATAATTATATATCAATCAATTAACAGCCTATTTAACAAGTGCGTACGAGTTATTATAGTCCACCACGCCAGCCCAACGATTGGTAGTACTTAGAAGATTTTAATGATTGTTGTAATGACCTTTTCCGATAAATAATATTACGAGTATTATCATTATGACAAACTAACAATATATAATATGTGAGACTAGTGTGATATATGGAGACCATAGAGTTAGTATACTAGCTATAGAGCGCGCGCATCGCTCATTGCCCATCGTGCCAAGTGTAAGCAGGTGTTCTATGGACGCTTCTATATAGATTTTTTCTAGATCATTCTTTTCCGTGAATCGTGTTTACAGCTTGGCACTGCACATTTCACCATGATTACTCCAAATCTAAATAAATATCGGCGAGAGCAACAATCAGCGCTACTGACGTGTTGTGACTAGTAGCGTCGCCCCGAAAATTTCGAGACTGTTCAGACCCGTGCTTACAGTTCAGACTTGCTAACGCGCGCTCTATGTATACTAACAACTCTCTGATGGAGACCCATTACTGTGTGTGACGAATATTTAATATAGGACCCAAGTGGAATAAGTCACAGAATAACAACACTTTTTTTTTGTATCATTTTAAAGATTTTTTTCTGCAACTGTATACCATCGATCAAAATAAAGGTCGCGAAAAGTGTCTATGGTCAGATCAATCTAACAAAGCCGGTTTGACCACGCCTATCTGAAGACGGACACTATCTGAGCGGCGGCGATGCTGCCCGTCACCGGTCTGCTGTAACCTGCAACCCAGTATGAATAGCTAACATAGCCATTGTTCGCATCTGAATGAATCATATTTTTTGAAAAACATTTCACAATGGAATGAATAATGTTGAAGAAGTCCATGAAAGAGCGTTTTAAGTGAATGTTTTTGTCGAGTTAAGTGAACTTAAGTGAAGGTTAAGTGAGGCTAAAACGCGTAGGTGGAATACAAGGAAGATGGACAAGTTATTTATAGACCCAAATTTATAATTTCATACTTTTATTTAAACTAAACATTTGAAAACTGCAACGCCTACGAGCATGAAACTGGCGGTGGGCGCCGTAACTAAATTCGAACCTTCCTGCCCACGAGTAATAAATAAGGTTAAGTAATCAACTTATCAACAGTGACTACATATTTGAGCCGTTTGGGGTCGAGACGCTCGGACCGTGGGGACCGGGAGCTCACCGTCTCTTTCGAGAGATGGCGAAGCGTCTGGTCGAGGCTACCAACGACCAGAGTTCTGGGCATTACCTCGCTCAGAGGATCAGCCTCACCATCCAGCGGGGTAATGCCGCCAGCCTTCTGGGCACGCTTCCAGCGGTGGGGAGCCTGGAGGGTTTTTATTTATTTATAAATTATTTTTAAGTTTAGTTTTTTTTTTTTTAACTTACGTGTTTAACACTTCATTAACTTAAATATAGATTAAAATAGGTACCTCACTTAAATTTTTTATTATTAGGCTGTTTACCTACAATCAAATCAACAGCCTATTAATGATAATGTCTCCACAGTTAGGGCGCAGGCCTACCCTCTCATCCAGGGCGTGCGGCCCATAGTCCACCACGCTAGCCCTGCGGGTTGGTGGACGTACCTAAGAGCTTCGGCTTTCCTCGCGATGTTGTTCTCAACCGTTCGATAGCAGTCAGTAACTTTCGATAAAAACCCATCGGTGCACGGCCGGGGATCGAGCTTGGACCTGTCGACGTGACACGACGCACTGCGCCACCGAGCGACGGTATACTTTTAGTAAGTAAGGGGCAAAACTAATGCTACCTGGAGATATAATAAATCATTTTGAGATTCAACATTTTGAGAATCCAACATTTTGAGATTCAACATTTTGAGAATTCAACATTTTGTTCCTGAGCGATTTATTATGATGGAACTCGGTACAGTGACAGCTGATATCCTCAAGAATACATTTTGACGCGGACGAAGTCGCGGGCGTGCGCTAGTGTGGTGTAATTATCAGACAAACAAAGCACGTGCAGGAAAGTTGCTCTACTTTGGGCGCGCTCGGTATGTATTCATTAAAAGTTTTATGCGAGTCGCACCGAGCTATAAACATTGAAAATAAGCCAGGTGAAGAAAAAATGACTTCATTTTTCCTTCACCTGGCTTATTTTCTTGAGTAATCTCAGTAATATAATGTTTGTCTGTTGCTTATAACTCAAAAACCGTTGAACCTGACTAGGACAGGAAGTCATCATCATCATCAACAGCCTATTAATCTCCCCACTGCTGGGGCTCAGGCCTACCCTCTCAACGAGGGCGTGCGGGCTATAGTCCACCACGCTAGCCCAGTGCGGGTTGGTGGACTTCACATGCGCCTAAGAATTTCTTCTTCGGCGTATGCAGGTTTCCTCACGATGTTTTCCTTCACCGTTTGAGAGCAGTCAGTAAATGCACTTAAGTTTCGAGAAAAAACCCATTGGTGCATGGCCCAGCCGGGGATCGAACCTCGGACCTTTCGATATGATAGGTCGCGTCTTATCCCCGAGGCCACTGACGCTCACAAGTGACAGGACAGGAAGTGGTGGTAGATAAACTATTAAAGTCATATGGTCTTTAGACAGTTTTATAATAATTACACATTGTACGTTTTGGGCATTTTGTCTTATAGTCAAATGGCTTTTTAGACGATATGTCATAACCGTATAAACGTACCTACCTCGTGTGCATTATTCATACACACACACACTCACACACACACATACACACACACAAATGTATTAAATAAGGTATATTAGAATTGTCTGTTCTTTGTAAGTATATATATATTCTATACTTATACATATATATATCTATTCTATATAAATTTTAGACTAATGTCAAAACAAATTTTAAAATTAATTTTAAACTTTATGTTTGTTATGGAAGAGCGGGATTTCCTGGTACAAGTACTAACTTAAAAGGAGGTCCCAACCACGAATGTATTTATTTATTAAGAATTGAAGAAATAAACATTATTATTATTAAAAAAAAAAAAAAATTATTACCATGTTTTGACATTGACAATCCAACTAGGAGAGCAAGTTTTTATATCGATTTTAGTCCCGATTCCGACGGACAAAGTTAAAATTTGACAGCACTAAGAAGTTAAGGAGCGTCAGTGGCTTCGGGGATAAGACGCGGCCTATCATATCGAAAGGTCCGGAGTTCGATCCCCGGTTGGGTCATGTACCAATGGGTTTTTCTCGAAACTTAAGTACATTTACTGACTGCTCTCAAACGGTGAAGGAAACCTGCATACGCCGAAGAAGAAATTCTTAGGCGCATGTGAAGTCCACCAACCCGCACTGGGCTAGCGTGGTGGACTATAGCCCGAACACCCTCGTTGGTAGGGTAGGCCTGAGCCCCAGCAGTGGGGAGATTAATAGGCTGTTGATGAAGAAGTTAAGGACGACACTAAACTAAACGAAAATACTAATTAGTGTACCTATGTATTTTTAATTTGAGGAAAAATTGAAATACCTCATCCAAAGTCATGTATTTCAGGGGTACTTCAGACCTATTTCCGTTCTGAAACGCAGTGCGGCGCCATTAGCTTTCGGAGTTCAGAGCCGCACGACAACTGCAGTTAGTTGAGGCTTGTTAGCTGACAGCATTGTTTGAGCACACCCTATATTTGCTCCACAACTGGCTTAAAGTTCCTGAAACTAGGTTACTTAGAACAACCTGTAGATACAGGACACCAGGCCGCACCGTCGGACCAGGATTGGATATTATCTAAAAATATTACTTTAAAATAATATAATCTAATTGTTCCGTATTTCAATGTTTTGTGTTAATGCTAGCACAAGGTTTTTCTTTGCTTAATTAAATATTTTATTTTCTCTTAATACATTATGGAAGGTATGGTCACGGCTTCCTATATTTCGAACGCACACCTAACGACGGTGCTGCCATCTACAAAAAATGTGATCTTCTGTGCAACGCTCGCCGCGCGCGCACGATTTTGAGCAACTCACCGAAAATAATTATTAACCACATCAAAATTACTCCAATTCCATACGATTTGTGCTACCAAGTGCTTAAGAGACAGTACCAGTGTTCGTGAATACGTAGCAGCTGGGGTACCCCAAGTCCGACGAGGATCAGGAGAAAAGACAGGTTAGTCGCTGGCTGTTACCTTCCTATTTAAATCTATTTCCCCTACACTAATGATCTGACGTCTGGTGAAGGTCGAGGGACCAGCTGGATGAGGTCAGCGCAGGACCGGACGTCGTGGAGATCCTTGGGGGAGGCCTTTGTCCAGCAGTGGACGTCTACAGGCTGATATGATGATGATGATGATGAATCTAATGATATAAGTGCATGGTTGGCGAGCAGTCAGTAAATGTAGGGTCGAGAAAAAATAGAAAAATCCATCGGTACTTAACATGTCACGGCCGGGGACCGAACTTGGACCTCTCGAGGGACGTGACGCTTTTGTAATTTGAAACAGACTGACACCTGAGTCTAGAAAAGTATTATATTCATGTCATTTATATTCATTTACTAATAGGTACGTACAAGTAAATTATTACAGAATTTTTAAAACACGAAATTATAATTTTTCCAAACTAGTGGCGAATTCTATTAAACATTGCCAGTTACAGAGGAATTTTTCTAACTTTTTTAATTGGATTGCTACGGAGTTTGTAATTTAAATTGAAAATTTGGTTCACGCCATTTTTTTAAAACACGTGGGTACAACCAATTATAAACTTCTTAGTTACTGCGGTCGCAGAATACATCTGCGGTACCCAAACCTTGGTAGTTTTTCACTTCAATAAAAGCCGATATTGTTCACAGCTATTTATTGATAAGCAAAGCCAGTACGCAAGCATAGCTTAATTAAATATAGAGAGATATTTCGACCACTGCGTGGTACAATTCCATAGCGCGATGTATTCGACTAGTGGCGACATCTAGTGAGCAGATCTGACAACTCTTAACAGTTACATTATTAAACCAACAAGTTACATTAATAAAAACATATTAAACCAACAATCAATGGTTTATAGTAACAACATGTAATTATTCTAGGGTAGTGACCATTAAAACAAGAAAAATATTACAATAGCTGCTGATTTTCAACCCCTAGTAAAAATATAGCAGTAGGTAATACCTAGCTGTTTTCCGCGCCAGCGTTTAATAAGATATTTCTTACTTTTCCTTTTTGCTCAACTGCTAAAGGACGTAGCGTGATGTTACACACCTATTGGGCTCCCTAAACGATCATGCGGCATATTATGACATGCATTACGTGCTGTCACTCATGCATGACCGTCTAACTGTAGTGATTGACGTGCGTGACATGCAAACTACGTGCTGGCCGTTGCTTCACTGTACTGATTGATAGCAAGCATGATGGTCCATCATGCAGCATGACATTCACGTAAACAAGATCGTTTAGGGACACTTTAACGTACGCAAGCATGATCGTTTAGGGACACTTTATAACCTTCCTCAAGAATTGGGTGATCAAATGCAAAAAGAATTTGTCTAACGTAACTGGTAGTGCCTGAGATTAGCACGTCCAAAAAAACCAAACAAACCTGCTTTATTATATTAGTATAGATAAGCGTGTATTTAATGTATTACGTCAATACAATAGCACATTTACCCGCGCCTCGTTAGAAATCCCTAGGGACCGGAAAAATATTCTTCTCTAAAGGCGGGTCCTCACCGCGAGCATTCGCTATTGAGCATTTGCTATCGAGCAGCTGCTGTTGAGTATTTGAAAGCAAATGAGCCGGCAAAGCTTGCCCGCCTGAAGTTCATGTGGCGAGGACGTTGCAACGAGCACTGCCTGTTCGATCGGCTTGCGATTTTTATGTGTTTTTTTATCTGTGCAGTAGCGTATTACGACATGGTAAGATATTCAGAAACGAACGCTTGAATTGTTGCTCGAAATTAACATTTGGCTTCACTAACTAAAGCTAAACTAACAAGCGTTCACTACCACGTGTAGGTGTAGTAGGTTTGCGTACAAACTAAACGCACCAAAGCGCATTTTATGTTAAAATAAAACGCACCACCCACGACCTCTTTGCCCTCCAAAGTGACAGCGACGTACACGCAGCTCCCGTTAACTAATTTGTAAAAGTAATTATTAAAAGTAGATTTGTGATCTCCCGAATCCAAGTTTCATTAAAAACCCAGTAACATTACAGTAGGTATGCTCGCTTTCGAATTGTGCGATGTGAAGAGCGTCAGTCGAGAGACCCGAGTTCGTTCCCCGGTCGTGCCATTTACTGACTTGACTGGTCTCAAACGGTGAAGATTGAAGAAAAACATCGTAAGGAACCATGCATACGCCGAAGAAGGAATTCTTAGGCGCATGTGAAGTCCACCAACCTGAACTGGCTAGTGTAGTGGACTATT
This sequence comes from Metalampra italica, assembly GCA_949699065.1. NCBI lineage: Eukaryota > Metazoa > Arthropoda > Insecta > Lepidoptera > Oecophoridae > Metalampra > Metalampra italica. The sequence continues at coordinate 409,155 of OX452989.1, forward strand.
AGTTCGTGGGCCCGTGAGGTGGGGACATAAATAATAGGCTGTTGATTAGATTTGATGCTCGGTAGCGAATGCTCGATGCTCCCGGTGTGTGCGCGCCTTAACGCAATGGGAGTCAGACAGCCGTCATGTAATGTGGCCGCTATTTCCCGTCAAATAAATGTTTCGCTCGACGATTATTACATCACTTTGTCACCAAGAGCCAATGTCAAGAGCAAAATATTGTTATGATTCTATCCAGGAAGGTTCGAAATTCCGTCATTTCATTTCTCTATGATTCTATCAATACAAGGCAAAGGTAAAGAATTTTATGGAATGGAATTTTATGGAAACTGCGTCCCTAGCTGGAAAAAACGAACAAAACCATTCCAATTATGTGAAATACACAGGAAAACCAATTTATTTCAGTGGTGAAAGAGAAATTTTACGTTTTTATACACAAAATAAAAATATATGTCCATGTTATGTTCATTTGCAAGTTTCTCGTTCCCGATTTGTTTTTAGGGTTCCATAGAGGCAGGCCTCCCACGAGGTGGACCGACGATCTGGTGGAGGTCGCGGGACCCGGCTGGATGAGGTTAGCGCAGGACCGGCCGTCGTGGAGATCAGATCCCTGGGGGAGGCTTTTGTTTACAGTCTGATATGATGATGACGATAGAATCAGAAGCAAAGCTTTTTAGTGTCTATCTATCCGGAAAACTCGTAAAGGAACTATAAGTAGGTAGCACTATTTATTTGTTTGTTAGTGATTTTTGTCGAGTTTGCCACAGTTTGTTTACTTAGGTGGGAGTTCGATAGGTGAGTGTTTGTGTGTGTAATTGTGTATTTTCATTTCGTAATTTAAATTTGATTGGAAGCTTGGGTTTTGGTGAGCGACCCAAAAATGCGCAGCAAAAATTGGCAAATTATGTCAGTATCCTGGAATTCCCCTATTCGAGTAATAATAACACAAGTCTTCTACGGAACCCGCTATTATATTGTGTTAAGCCACGGGTTTTCATTGCGACTTTCTCGTGTTATCGAATCAGACACGACCTCTGAGGGAGGCGACGAGACGAACGCGGTTTTGAAATATGTAAATAATCTTTAGGGAAATCAAGACTTCCAACTTTGCCTCATTCGTTCAACAGGCAGTTCTTACAGTTAAAAAAATAAATATTTATTTTATTTTATTTCTTTATCAAAAAGTTATCTATGATGTGTGGGTAAATTGGTACATGAAACTTATAGGTAGTAGGTTATCTTACTTTTTAATATTTATAACGTAGTCGTATTAGTTAGACCACTTAAAACTCAAGAACGGCTGCACGGATTTTGATGAAACTTGTTACGGTGATAGCTTATAGCCTGGAATAACATATAGGCTACTTTTTACCGGGGTAAACGGTTCCCGCGGGAAAAAATTATTCCACGCGGGTGAAGCCGCGGGCATCAGCTAGTATAACAATAATAGGGAAAAATATGAGTGTTATTATAATTGTGCATGTGTGTGTTGTAAGGATAATAAATTGTGGGTGTATGTTATTTTATGTTATGTATGTATTTATTTATTTATTTATTTATTTATTTATTTAACAATTTATTGTACACACAAAACATTAACAAGATACAAAACAAAACATAAAGAACATGTACAAATGGTGAGGCTTATGTATGAAAACACTTTATTGTAACAAAAATTTACAAAAACCACAAAAACAGACAGTTAAGAATAAAACTAAGTACAAAGGCGGACTTATCCTACTAAGGGATCTTCTCCAGTCAACCTTATAATAATATATAATTGTTACTCACATCTTTACAGAACAAGTAATGAAAGAACTCTTTACTTCTAATGTAAATAGGTAGGTTTTCTCCCGAAGTTTCTCGGCCAATAGTCGAAGCAAACATCTTAGCAATTCGATAGGAGCCCTTTCGCCGGTATTTAAGCAACGTGACTCGCGTTCCGACTTCATTAGCCCAGCCTGTACACGTGCACGTGTAGCTCTCTGATATATGTTTATTTTAACCACCTTGTATAGCCCTGTGTCTATCGCACATATCCTAACAAATGTCAGACACAAGGGGTATTTGGTCATCAAATCAACAGCCTTTAACATGTCCCCACTGCTGGGGCTCAGGCCTACCCTCTCAACGAGGGCGTGCGGGCTACAGTCCACCACGCTAGCCCAGTGCGGGTTGGTGGACTTCACATGCGCCTAAGAATTTCTTCTTCGGCGTATGCAGGTTTCCTGGCGATGTTTTGCTTCACCGTTTGAGAGCAGTCGGTAAAAGTACGGGGTCGAACTTCGAACCTTTCGATTGCTAGGCCGCGTCTTATCCCCGACGCCACTGACGCTCTAATGAAAGTTTAAGAAGCTTCTTCTTAAGTTCTCTGTCCTTCATAACTATGATATCCTCTGGTAATTTGTTGTAGAACCGTGAACGGCATCTGGTGTGGTCGATCTACTCATTCTCCCACTCGCATTGCATACTTCATTATGATGCAAATCACCATCGAATTGGATTTTCTCTCGACATATGGGACACAATAAAACTTTTATTAAAAAGCAAGACCACTCGTCGACTGACGTCGTGAGTTCGATTTTCTCTGGTGTACAGTCGACCGCACGTCAGTGGAAACAAAACCAGTATAAACTGGCCTCTCATGTATTGAAACTTCCTAATGGCTAGACCTGCTCAAAGTCAAAGTGTTTCCACTCACGTGCGGTCTACTGTACAAACAACTTTGTACAATCGCCAGAGCGGCCGAGCCTTTAAATTTCCGTAGGTACCTACAAACAAGTGAAGGTCTCAAATGGTGAAGGAAAACATCGTGAGGAAACCTGCATACGCCGATGAAGAAATTCTTAAGCGCATGTGAAGTCCACCGACCCGCACTGGGCTATCGTGGTGGACTATAGCCCGAACGCCCTCGTTGAGAGGGTAGGCCTGAGCCCCAGCAGTGGGGACATATCAATAGGCTGTTGATGATGATGACCTACAAAAAACCTAGGTACTTACCTCGAATGGGTCACGTTTCCTTTCGGTCGTCAATCCGGAAGGAAATATGAATAGGAGACAAGTATTGAACACCGAAGATAAACGTTGGGCTTCATCAAAAGATTCAGGTCAACTGTAAAACACCGATAATGCTCCCACGTAAAAATACGGCCGAGGTATTCTGGGTTTCTTACCGTTTTTTATACGAAAACCTTACGGCAGAACAACAGACGAAAAGAGACATCTATATTTTTAATGAGTGTGTTCTGTGTTTGTGTATTTGTAATAACAAAAGGAAGGGAGGGAGGGAGGAAGGGAGGGAGGGAGGAAGGGGGGGAGGAAGGGAGGGAGGAAGGGAGTCCAGTGAGTAGATGAGCGGCGAGGGTGGGAGTGGGCAAAGACGTTTCACGTAAAACGCTGCGCGGCTACCATTGTTGCTTAATTTATATTTGAAATTATAATTTCCAATCAATATTGTACCATTCGTGTCGTATTTTTTCTAGTCTGTAGTGTTAACAATAGAAGAGGGCGGTGGCTTAGTATAGTCCGCGTAGAATTTCTTGACGGCTGAATGAATATAGTCACAAATTGTTTGCACATCGCTGACAGTGTTTATTACGTAAGCGAGATATTGTGCTACATGGAGATGTCAAAAACTTGAAAGTTTGATTCGGTTGATCGAATCAATGAACTATTTCTTGAAATGATCATTGATTCGATTGGTCATTGCGCAGAAATCAGCCAACTTCACACAGCCGTCATTAAACTCTACGGGGACTATAAGAGCTCAACAGCCTCGTGAAAATAGCTCGTTGTGACATAGACCTAACACAAGAAAATATCTATAGAAATATGGTGAAAGGCATTTTATTGAAATACAGGCTTTTATTACGGTTGAGGCGGGTCGGGGCCGGAGAAGTGACACTTACGTCCGCTGGCGTTGGTTACGGCTGGTTACGGCTGGTTGCGGCTGGTTACGGCAAGGAGAGAGGCGAATGTCAGGGCCATTCCATATTTACTCCTCATAAATCCTAGATGCGTGGGCGGTTTTCTTACCCGCGTGACGTATAAGATCCAAATGAATGAGTTTCTCGGGACATAAACACGGATTAGTTATACCTTAGGCAAAAGCATTGCAAAAAAATTGTATACGGTGCACAAAATCTTCGTGAAAGTAATGGACTTCAATATGCTTTTATTTATTCTATTCTATTTTGTTCTGTTCTGTACCCTTCCGTTCCTTTCTGTCCCTTTCTGTCCCCTTCCGTTCCGTTCCATTCGATTCTATTCGATACGATTCGGTTCTGTTCTGTTCTAATATGTTTTACAACTTGTTTGTAGACAAATAAGAGGTTCTTACATACAAACTGTTGTACTTGTTCTGAAACCACTGATATAGAAAATCTGTGTCTGAAACTAATATATACAACGGCCACCGATTTTTGTTTTCTATATCTTTGTGGCCACGGCAATGAATAAGAGACACGAACTATTGATGATCGGATTTTTTATATATATTAATTTAAGATATTAAAGTCACTTTTAAGGAACTGATTACTAACCCTTTCGATTAGTATCTTAAAAATACAGTACTGTATTTTATTAAAGTTTATGTTTCCACATTTCGTGTGGACCTGTTGCTCTCAGTACTGCAGCCACTCATGGAAAATTGGAATAAATCGCGAAAGAGCTGCAGGAATTTTATTTATTGTCTAAACAAATCGAGGGAGTTTAGTCTCGGCGTGGTTAAATGAAATGTTTATGAAATTTCGATTGAAATATGAAGCTCAGTAAATCATGGGCGTGAGACCCGGATCATTTGTAGGTGTATGTGGGGTGTCGGTCATATAAATCTAATGTCCACACTGGGCTCAAATAGAATGACTTTTTAGAACAATGTCTCAAAACAAAACTGAGTCTGCACCTCTACTCTCACTAAACTCGGAAAAATACCCCAACGCTTTCGCAACGTTAACAACAAACACCAATATATAATTAGGTACCTATATTTGTCATTGCTTGCAAAATAGGTTGAAAATGTACACTTATAAATTAAACTACTAATAAACAAAAAAATCGTCAAGAGCGTCAGTGGCGTAGGGGATAAGACGCGGCCTATTATATCGAAAGGTCCGGAGTTCGATCCCCGGCTGGGCCATGTACCAATGGGGTTTTTTCTCGAAACTTAAGTACATGTACTGACTGCTCTCAAACGGTGAAGGAAAACATCGTGAGGAAACCTGCATACGCCGAAGAAGAAATTCTTAGGCGCATGTGAAGTCCACCAACCCGCACTGGGCTAGCGTGGTGGACTATAGCCCGAACACCCTCGTTGAGAGGGTAGGCCTGAGCCCCAGCAGTGGGGACATTAATAGGCTGTTGATGATGAAACAAAAAAATAACCTAGGTACATATAACTTTTTCACGCAACGATTTTGAGACCACAAAACAAGGGATCAGGGAATAAAAAATACAGGAAAAAAGAGGTACGGAAATAAAAATTCGAGGAAAAAATATGTTAGTAAAGATACCCAAACTCAAATTATCAGTATAAAAACACCTTTCTAATTGCTGAGTTTGGGTCGATTTGTTCATCACATAATATGGCGTTGTATTCATTCGTTAATTTTTCCTGGACTATGTATTTATCTCTATTCCTATGCGCCGCGTTGTTCTGTCTGTTCCGTAATTGACCTACATCTATTTATAGCCTGGAGGGGAGGGAGGGAGGGCCACCTGTCGACTTAAGCTCAGATTAAAATGTAATTATCCCACTTTATAATGCCGTCTAAGTCGGAGCGGGCGCGATAATTATTTTCGTTACATTTAGTTGTGATGATGCGGAGGCCAGGAAATCGGCTGATTAACAAAGAAATATTGATAACGTGTTTTGCTTACAGTTCCGCTTTTAATTTCCGCAATTTACAGTTCTGCGCTACTTACCGTTCCGCGGTACTTACGGTTCCGCGGTATTTACAGTTCCGCGGTACTTACAGTTCAGTGGTACTTACAGTTGCGTGCGCGGTACTTACAGTTTCGCGGTACTGACAGGTCCGCGGTACTTACAGTTGCGCGGTACTTACAGTTGCGCGGTACTTACCGTTGCGCGGTACTTACAGTTGCGCGGTACTTACAGTTGCGCGGTACTTACGGTTCCGCGGTACTCACAGTTCCGCGGTACTCACTGTTGCGCGGTACTTACAGGTCCGCGGTACTTACAGTTCCGCGGTACTTACAGTTCCGCGGCCTTTACAGTTCCGCGGTACTTACAGTTCCGCGGTACTTACAGGGTATTTACAGTTCCGTGGCAGAACTAGTGATACTTATTTTCTCTCACTAGTTCGCTCACTTCGTGGCCCGCGGAGGCAGGTAAACGAGAGGGGTTCAATTTCACTAATCTTAATTAGTGTCGTGACGTCACTTACTAGCGGATCGCGAACGCGATAATCGAATCCCTCGTATAGTGGCGTCGGCATTACACAGTCTTTGCATGTTGCTATTGGGATTTGATCATTCAAATTTTTCCCTCTAAGTGTATGGTTAAGTACTCTTAAATTTTTTATTATTATTATTTTATTTTACCCACTTTGTGAGCGTGGTTAATATATACCCATTCAAATTTTTAAAATAAAAGTTGAAAAATGCGACCTGTAGGTGATTGCAGACAGACGGTCAAAAGGTGTGGACAAAAGCATTTTTGGCAAATCTGGAATTTGAGACGCTCGCTCTCTCGCTCGGTCAAATATCATCATCATCATATCAGCCTGTAGACGTCCACTGCTGGACAAAGGCCTCCCCCAAGGACCTCCACGACGACCGGTCCTGCGCTAACCTCATCCAGCTGGGTCCCGGTCAAATATTAAATGTATGAATAGTAGAAGTAAGAAAACAGTTCAGCCATTTTCTTCGTACCTGCTAGTCATCAGTCTTTCTGCACGTCAGTCCTTGCGCTTGGTATTAACAAAACGTGTCAGAAACGGGATGCTTGAACCTTTCGGGGAACGAAGTGTATACAGAAAAATAAAATACATGACTGAGTAGCGAAGTGGAAGTGGTAATTTCCCGTGGGAAATAAGTATTCAAGAACAACTACCAGAAATAAAGTATTTACAGAAATACCTCGGCTTACACTTTACCTCTAGTTCAAGGGTCATTGTTATCTGAGCCCGAACATCAAAATTGAAAAATAGTATCAATTAACTCTTCACACACCTTTAATAAGTGTTTAGACAACATGAGAGAGAGATTCTTGGGCTTTCATCTCCGTGATTGAATGACATCTTATGCATGAAATCCGTATTTCTTTCCTTTTCCTCAGAAGATTTTTTTCTAAAAAGACACTGCACGCAAAGTATGGAAAAACGCCCTTTGAATGCCTTTAAAATATTTATTTAAAACTATAATGCACTAATTTGTACAAAAGTCGAACTTAATGTCAATGGCATTCTCTACCAGCTGACCTTTGGGCCATGCAGATATATGTTAAACCTAAAGGTTTCCCGGTGGTAGTACGAAATTAACGATCAATTTGGAATCTTGCCTTCATCGCTTGGTCAATCTTAGATTTTACCTTCGGGGTATAACAGTAACATTACCCTTAAAACAATAGGTACCAATACCGGTTCACCTTTTAATAACACGGTAGCTAAAGGTCAGTCTTTAAATAGATTGTAATCTATCATTAACTAGCCCTGAGCACGGTACTGTAATCCATCGTAATTAAGATAATCAACTTCCTTTTCCGGTGCTGAATTAATACAGTTCGAAGCGAAACATTACTTCATCTGTGGCGAAACTAAGACTACGAGTTCATCATCATATCTGCCTGTAGACGTCCACTTGTACTTAACCCCCGGACGCTTAAAGGTCTATGCTCCTCCTATTCTTAAAATTAACTAACTTATAACTATCGTAGCCTATATCGAAGTAACCTACCTATATGATGAACTCTATGCTTTTACCTAAATTACCTATCTATTGAATTGTAGTTGATCTATGGGATTAGATCTTAATTTGGCCTTGTGATCGTCTAGATTATTTTTCCTACGTTGTGTTTATTTTTATGTAACCCATTTCTTTTAGAATAGAAGTTTTGACACTAGTAACCGATTACCTAGTAGTTTACGCTTTGATGGTCTATAATGGAGAAACTTAAGTTATACCTAATGTTGAATAGAGATACTTTATTCCTAGAGCATAATTATTTGATGATGTTGATGAAGTACGAAGGTTTTAGAATAAATTTGGATTAAGACTTAAATCTAATGTTTATCCATATGAAAGACATAAGTATTAGTGAAATTCCAAGAGTTCCTTATTTAGTTATTTTATGCAAGCACCACCTTCCCCATCCTTGCACCTGTCCACCCTGAGGCTAATGGAAGGTCTAGTCTTGGGGAGTTTCACATATATACCTATGTCCTCCAATTGAATGAGAAATCTCTCGACAATACGAAGTTCAAACGTAAATATGACGAAATGCCATGACAGACTGAAGGATATAATATAAAGTTCCTTCATATTATATAATATGTATAATAATAATCTCTAGGATCTAGCCTCAAAGATAAATGTAGTTAAATAGCAATTCCTGCCATAAGTTTTGACGACTTGTAGTATACAGAAAAGCCTCGGCTAACTGTCAGTTTGTAAGAATCTATTCATTCAGATATGCTTACATTCATAAATAGGGGTATAACCTCGGTCATTGACCCCACCTCGCCCTCAGGTCCGGCTTGATTGACGATAAGTAAGAGAAGCTATTCATTCAGCTAGCTTACGTTTGAAGATGAGAGTATAGCCTCAGACCATTGACTCACCTCGCCTTCAGGTTCGGCATTAAAATATGACTGTAAAAAGTATTTGAATGATATACCAGCTTTCAGCCTTAGTATAATTATAAGAAGTATTGACTAGCAAGCTTTAGCAATGCTGTAAACTAATATAAGCTAATGAAATGATTGTAACTCTTAATAAATTCTCCCTGACTATTATCCCAAAGATTATTTGGTAAGATAAATATAATAACACCTTAAAATTAAGTTATTATTCCACAAACAACATGTCTATCAATATTTAATAAAGAACTGTCAGTCTCTATTATTTCATACCTTAAATACTAGCCTATAACTTTTATTCTACCTATCAGCCTGATAGTAAAATCTATCCTACATTATTGCTTGTCAACAGCTGACTGCAAACCTACCCTAAATAGGTACTAGCCTACCTACATAATTGTTTCTAAACTTTGTAGGAACCTAACATACAACGTGAACACCTATGTCCTACAGTGGACTAACCTACTAAGAGTCCTAACAACCTACCCTATCCACTTATAACCTAGGTTTAGGTAAAAATTGCAATTATTTAATATAGAAGTTAAAATTATGGTCTACGCTTGGACGTTTGACGGGTTAAACATGATTCCCTACGTCCTAATACTAAACCTGTCGTCCTACGACCCTATGCCTAGAATAACAACTACAGATTTTGATGTTCTTCGAACATATCAAAGTGCAAAGCCCAACCGTGGACTTGAACGAATTTACATGTGATTCTAAGCGCCTGTAATTTAACCCAATCGCCGTGTACCCTATAATTATATTTATTGGAATTCATTTTATTTTACTTTAATTTGTTACGTTGGACGTATCAAAACCCTAAGCCCAACAGTGGACTACAATGAAGTTAGACGTACCTAACTTAACCCGATTGTCCTATCAATTGTTTGTAATGAAGTTTATTTGAATTTAATTTAGTTTGCTATGTTCTTTTGAACATAAATGACCTAAGTCCAACCGCGGACTAAAAATATATCTAACCGTTCCTATCAACCCTATCATCCTAACATTTGCCTAAATATTATTCCTATTTTATTTAGGTGTGCAGATAGTCAAAGCTGGAGGACCGGATTCCTCACATTTACATTTAAATAGTGGTGTGTAATGTAAAAAATCACGGTGCAATGATTTCCTTCTAACTATGCGACAGAAAGATTTCGAGTAGGTCATTCTCTGAGTGCCTAACCCCTAAGACCTGTGTTTTTGTCTAAGAACGCCAGAGGGTTTGAGATGGCGAAGCAGAGACCCCTAACGGTGTGAGGACCATTCTAGAAAAGCTAGCCAAAGATGGGTCATGGGAATTTGCTTCTGGCCGAAAGATCGGAACTCCTGGTCCACTCGTTTGACAGCTTCTACTAGAATGTGTGACTGTTAGACCAATATGTTGTTAAAAATTGGTCTCTCCGGCCGTCACAGCCAGGAGGCTAGCCCGAAGGCCATTGAAGCTAAGAGTCTTCGTCGGCTCCGTGAGGTATCCAACTCTTAGCCCATCGAACCATGTCGATGTACAGTCCCTAATCGCAACGCGTCCCCCCATAACGACACTTCTCAATTGCCTTTAAGCCCTTTGCGAACTTTCACTGGCTGAATTCACTCGCGAGTATAATATTGACTGAATTTACACTTGTCTACGTTCTGCACAGAACTAGACTGAATTTACACTTCATCAAACCAAAATTCAAATTTAACTAAGTCCAATGATGGACGTTGACAGGCTAAATTGACCAAAGTCGCTAAGAATTTACTTTGACGAAAATAAATTACCGATGAAAAATACTGTCGATGCTCGTAGAGACAGCGTGACGACCCAAAATAGAATGATCCAATTAAAAACGTTTCCTAGCCTTTTATACATAGACCTGGCGACACGCCTACCATACGCCTGCCTCACGTCTGCCTCACGACTGCCTCACGACTGCCACACGACTGCCTCACGACTGCCTTACGACTGCCTCACGGCGGCGACACCGATTACAAACAACCAAAACTAATACTTGTCGTTATGCTAATATGGTTCATACGTAATTTGTACTTTTGTAAATCCACAAATAATATAGTTATTGATCGAAATAGTTAATGTTAGGCTTCCTATTTGTCAGGACATGTTAATTAATAAAAGATTACATAAGTATTTAGTCTAATACTAGAATATTTCTAGATTTTTACTGATTATATCTAGCTACGTGACTTCCAGTGCCATCTATCTCTCTCGATAGGAACTAATTCGAATGAACACAGGCAAGCCCGCTGAGGTACTAATAGTTCTTAAATGGTCCGCCGCATTCCTATAGATTCTAGATCAACAGTGCCATTTTAGGTAGGCCCTAGCTCAATTGGTACCTAATCTTCCCGCAAACTTATCTACCAAAACTAAAAAGGTTCTCGACCGTTTCGCTTAGTGGCGCTACTGTCTTTACAATAATTAGATTAAATCTACTTTTAATTACCTGTACAGTAAATAGAGCAATATTATCGTGGATACAAGGTGACTGGACCTTGGTACCAGTACACACTGCTGGAGAAAGGCCCAGGGATCTCCACGACGACCGGTCCCGCGCTAATCTCTAAGATTTAGGGCCTCTTACACCGCTTGCTGATAAAGTCCCAGATACCCTATCTGCAGGTTATCTGATAGATAGCCTATTTTTTTGGTTTCACAGGTATCTGATTGCCTATATCTTATACATTTTATATAGTCTATCACACAGATTTATCTGATAGATTAGTTTATCACTAGGATTACTATCTGTAACAATATCAAGAAGTGGTGAAAGAAGCCCTTATAGTTATTTAAACTGAACTGATAATAAAAATCGCAACTTTTCCTCCACTATTTGAGAACGCTCTAACAATTTCTTTGCATTCAGTCTGTTCATAGTTCTTTAAATTATAGACAGCTCTGATTAATTAATTATTCAACTATTTCTAGGGCTGCCGTGGTGGACTATAATAGCCCCCTCCTCGAGAGGATATAGGCTTGTGTTTCAATTCGCGCTACATTCCAGAAATAAGACCAAACGAGCCTGAGGGATTTTGAGGTATCTTGGTTCTATTTGAGAATACTCCAATTAGCTAATGAATCCTTAAATGGTTTAAAGTTACGTTGATTTCTTATGTATGTACATCTCGATGTGTGCGGTATCCTGCCTCCAAATGTTAATTAAATCCTGATCCTAATACCGTAATACCTACGTACTTAAATGGTGATAGAAAGTGAGATTTCACATCTAGTAATATTTATCCAATCTCCATGAAATTTTGTATACGTATAGCCTGTGTCATGGAGATAAATATTTTTAGGTTATTTTACCATGAAATAAAAATGGAAAGAGCTGTGCTCGGAGTTTCTCTGAGAGATAGGATCCGAAACGAGGTGATCCGCCAGAGAACCAAAGCCTTAGACATGGCTCAAAGGGTTAGCACGTTGAAGTGGCAGTGGGCTGGTCACATTTGCCGGAGAACCGATAACCGCTGGGGTAGACGAGTTCTCGAGTGGAGACCACGACTAGGCAAGCGTAGTGTGGGACGCCCCCCGGCTAGATGGAGCGACGACCTGCGTGAGGCGGCAGGCAGTGACTGGATGCTGAGAGTCGAAGATCGGACTCAGTGGCGCGCAGTGGGCCTATGTCCAGCAGTGGACTAGTGCAGGCTGATGATGATGATGATGACCGTGAAATAAAAACCTGTACTGCCTTTTAATACTCAGTAAAGTCAATAAATCGTTCGCGGGAAATGTTACGCTCAGCTACAAAAAACTACACAAATAGAGAAGAAATCTTAGAGGACAGAAAATGCAAAAATCACATGAAAAACAACTTTATAAGAAAGTTTATTGAAATGAATAATGCTATTTGAATGACAAAGATCATCAACAGCCTATTAATGTCCCCACTGCTGGGGCTCAGGCCTACCCTCTTAACGAGGGCGTTCGGGCTATAGTCCACCACGCTAGCCCAGTGCGGGTTGGTGGACTTCACATGCGCCTAAGAATTTCTTCTTCTGCGTATGCAGGTTTCCTCACGATGTTTTCCTTCACCGTGTGAGAGCAGTCAGTAAATGTACTTAAGTTTCGAGAAAAAACCCATTGGTACATGGCCCAGCTGGGGATCGAACTCCGGACCTTTCGATATGATAGGCCGCGTCTTATCCCCTACGCCACTGACGCTCTACAAAGACAAAGATGCCTGGTTAATATGTTACTTCAGCCTCACACAACCTTTATGCCGCTTCATGTTAAAATAGGTGTCGCGGAAGTTTGTTGCGCCACTTCTCGCCGCTGACACGTAGGATACCGTGGTAGAAAAACAATTTACGTGTAGGTACAATATACCCAGTGTACTCGTACAGTCGTACATCGGTCATTCTACTACGAAAGCATAATTCTGTTCAGGTTAAATATCTTTGAAATTCTTGCGGTTTGTGACTTAATTATCATCAACCGTACATAAATAATACCTTAAAATTCCCGCTAATTTACTTGAATTTGAATGAACCAATGAGAGAGCGGCTTTTGTTTTTGTTTTTAGTAATGGCGACGCCGGCATTCGTTTTGTAATGTGTGTAACTAAGTTTTTAAGAAAATAAACAGTTTTGAGAATTATAAAGTTATTGTGTTCCCGTCCAAACCCCGCTGGAGGTGGTGACCAGTGCGCCACCGTACATAAATAATACCTTAAAATTCCCGCTAATTTACTTGAATTTGAATGAACCAATGAGAGAGCGGCTTTTGTTTTTGTTTTTAGTAATGGCGACGCCGGCATTCGTTTTGTAATGTGTGTAACTAAGTTTTTAAGAAAATAAACAGTTTTGAGAATTATAAAGTTATTGTGTTCCCGTCCAAACCCCGCTGGAGGTGGTGACCAGTGCGCCACATAGTGGTCCTTCGAGCGAGCCGGATTTCATTCCAGCATTTTTTCTCCACGCGGGCGTCAGTAAATATGGCGGAACAACAAAATATCAAACTGGAAATTCACGATGGGAGTCGCAGTCGAACGTCTACACCTAGTTACAAAACCATATCAAGAACAAGCTGCAAATCTAAAAGAAATTTAGAGGAAATGAAAACAGCATTGGACGAAATGCAGCAGATTTTAAATGCCAAAGAAGCTGTTCTCAAGAAGAAAATGGACATTTTGGAAGAAATGTCAAGTTCTCAATCAGAAAGTAGTAGCGAGTTTAATGTGGAAGAAGAGAAATACAAGATGTTACGAGTCGAAAAGTGGGTTTCTGAAAAAGAAGACAGGCCTTCATCACAGCCCCAGAGTTCGCCTGCAAAGCCCCCGCCATCCGCTTCCGCTGTGCCAGTAGCGCCACCTAACGGCGAGACTGGAAATCTCAGCATAATACCCAAAGCTGACGTAAACGAAACGCAAACGTCAAATCTGGCAAAGGTAAACAACAATATGTTATCGGATGTTGAGCGACTCGCGGAAGCTCTTCAAGCGGCGGTTTCTAAAGATACTCGACTACCAGCTTACGGGGGAAGTCCTGGAGACTGGCTACAATTTAAAGCGTCATATGAAGAAACCACAAAAAGGTACAACATCAAACCGGCAGAGAATCTGCAAAGATTACGCCTAGCCTTGAAAGGGGAGGCAAAATCGGCGGTGGCAGCTCTTCTACATTCATGTACTGATCCGGGAACAGTCATTCACACCTTGGAATTACGCTTCGGCCATCCTACGAGAATTGTTAAGGAGCAAATTAACGATATAAAGCAGTTACGTGTTGTGTCAAATGATCCGCAGGATCTTAGTGTGTTTACGTGCAAAGTTAATAACTGTGTCGCAGTAATTAACGCTCTAAAGTTAAAAGACTTTCTACACAACCACGAACTATACGAGTGCATAATATTAAAAATGAACACACAACTTCGTGTTAGATGGATGGACTATGCAGCGCTTAACGTCGATGAGGATAAGGGTGTGCTAGTGTGCGTCGCCGCCTTTCTACAGCGTGAGGCAGAGCTAGCGTTAAAGTTCCTGCCTGAGGGCAGTGCGAGCGCAGGGCCACGACAGGCTACTGCGCCTCGCCCGCGTTCTCCTAAGAGGTACCCAGTTATGCAGCATCAGGCGAAAGGTCAGTTATCGTGCACATTTTGCAAAGACAGTGATCATAATATTACTACATGCCCTAAGTTCACAGAATTAAGTATCCAAGATAGGTATGGATGGGTAAAAGAGAATAAGAAATGTTTCCGTTGTATTTTGTATTCTCATCCAGGAAGAAATTGTAAGATTTCTAAATATTTACATAAGTTGCTTCGGGAGCCTAAAAATAATGTAGAGCCTGATAAAAATGAGATTAATGTAGATAACTCAGAAAGTGTAAATACTACGAGGCCTTCACCTGTACTAAATGCTAATTCTTTAGGAGCTCTCTTAAAAGTTGTACCTGTAACGTTACATGGCCCAATCGGGTCAGTTAAGACATTTGCGTTATTAGATGAAGGTGCATCCATATCTCTGGTAGATGAAAGCCTGGTTAAACATTTAGGCGGACAGGGCCCATCAGAGGCAATCCATATTCAAGGTATAGGTACTTGTGAACAGACCATAAACAGCAAGAAAGTTTCAGCAAAGATAGAAAATAGTGGGGGTACGCATTTTGAGGTCAGTTTAAGAACCATGAAAGATTTAAATTTGCAAAGTCAGCATTTAAATAAAGCCAAGCTTGTTTCTTACAGTCATGTTAAGGAGGTTGAACACCTCATTCCCTGGTACACAGACGCCACTCCCAAAGTATTGATAGGCCAAGATAATTGGCACCTTATTGTCTCACGAAAGCTTTATTCTGGAGCGGTCCATGAGCCAGTGATTTCAGAAACCTTGTTAGGTTTAGTTGTTCATGGGAACTTTATGTATGCGCGTAGATCTCAGCTGTCCCATACTATACAAATTGCGCATCTGCAGGTACAGTCAGTGTCAGCTGATGATGAGCTCTATTCTCTTGTCAAGACGAGTTTCGAATTGGATTCTTTAGGAGTCAAACCACAAGAGCGTAGTAATCCAAAGGTAGAGAGAGCCTTAAATATTTTAAATTCTACTACAGAGAAAATACAGGACAGTACGTGGGAAACGGGATTGTTATGGGCTCGAGATGACAACACATTTCCTAATACAGATAAGTCTGCATTAAAAAGGTTTTATTCTTTAGAGAATAAATTGAAGAAAAATCCTACATTGGCTAAGGCTTATTCTGCACAAATGAATCGATTGTTCGAGTTGGGGTTTGCAGAGCCATATGATGACAAAGGTATCCAAGGTACAGCTCAGCATCCAGAGGGCAACAAGAAAGGGTGGGTGCTCCCACATTTTGCGGCCATTAACCCCAATAAACCTGAAAAGGTCAGAATTGTTTTTGATTGTGCGGACAAGATACAGGGTGTTTCTCTAAACGATTATTTGTTATCAGGTCCTGATTTATTGAAGAGTCTTCTCAGTGTGCTGTGGAAGTTCAGACAAGCACCAGTGGCTATGGCTGCTGATATTAAGGACATGTTCCTCAGAATAAAAATTAGAAAAGAGGATCAGGAATTTCAAAAATTTTACTGGAGAGAGCCAGGAGACTCTTCTCCACCTGGACTACAAGTCATGACTTCAATGTTGTTTGGAGCAACTTGCTCCCCGAGTTCAGCTATTTTTGTGAAAAATAAAAATGCTAAAGAATTTATAAATAAATATCCAGAGGCAGCCCATGCTATTGAGCAAAATCATTACTGTGATGATTATTTAGACAGCTGTAATACAGAGAGTGAGGCTATAGAAATGGCTTCTAACATAATTGAAATCCACAAGCATGGTAATTTTGACATATGTAATTGGGCAAGTAATTCCACATCTGTTCTTGAGTCTATACCCGAAGAGAAGAGAGCTCATGGTAACATTAAGCTCACACCAGATGTAGCAATGCAAGAGAAAACATTGGGTATGATGTGGCAACCATCTACAGACACACTCAGTTTTAATTTATCTATGAACAGAGTACCTGAACAGGTTTCCAGTGGCAAAGAAAGGCCTAGCAAACGGCAAATGTTAGCAGTGATTATGAGTGTTTTTGACCCTATTGGCTTGCTATCTCCCTTTATGATAAGAGGTAAAATATTACTGCAGGAAGTTTGGAGAAGCAAAATACAGTGGGATGAGAAGCTATTAGACAATGAATATCAGAAATGGGAACAGTGGCTATACGCCCTTCAAAAGATTAAGGAATGTGTCATTCCACGATGCTATGTTACTCGAACTGATGAAGCGTTCATACAACTCCACACATTTTGCGACGCCAGCAGTAAAGCTTATGCAGCAGCATGTTACATTCGATTTGCCTATGCAGATGGGGAAGTTAAAGTTGTTTTGGTGGCAGCAAAGGCTCGTGTCACACCATTAAAACCATGCTCAATTCCACGATTAGAGCTGCAAGCAGCACTTCTAGGAGCAAGATTGGCTCACACCGTGAGTATGGAACATAAAATCCAGATCAATGAGAAATATTACTGGTCGGATTCTATCACTACCCTGGCTTGGATACGTTCTGATCCAAGAAATTATAAAGCATTCGTTGGTCACAGGTTATCAGCTATTGACGATTTGACTATGGTGTCACAATGGAGGTGGGTGCCTACGAAGAGCAATAGTGCAGACATCCCCACACGAGATAGTTCACCATTAGATTTGACTCTTGAAGGTCAGTGGTTTAGTGGTCCGGAGTTCTTGAAGAAACCTATAGAAGAATGGCCTGTTGAGAAGAAGGGAATAGTTCCTGCACCCGAAGCGACCTGTGAAGAAAAACAAGAAAGAGTTTTAGTAATTAGACAGAAAGAATATAGCTTACCTGACATTACAGCATTCTCATCATGGAATCGTCTCATCCGTGCAACTGCATATGTTCTTCTATTCGTAGATAAATGTAGAGGAATAAAATGTAAGAAACTTACCTTGGAATATCTGGAGAGAGCCGAAAAGCTGTGGATAAAGAAAGTACAGGAAGATTGCTTTGCTCAAGAGATACTATGTTTACAAAGAAAGACTGACTTACCTTCAGACAGCAAAATACTACAGCTAAGCCCAGTTTTGGACGATGAGGGCATTATAAGGTTAGGAGGTAGGATAGATAGAGCGCCAGGTATATCCATGGAGTCAAAACGTCCGATGATTTTAAGTGGGAGTCATCCTTACACCAAACTACTTATTTATAAGTATCACAAGCAACAAAATCATGGAAGTACAGAGACAGTAGTAAATGAGATTCGTCAGAAATACTGGATTATTAAGATGAGATCAACCATCAGGTCAGTAGCGCATAATTGTCAGTTTTGCCAGAATAAACGAGCGACACCAGTACAGCCCCCAATGGGCGACCTTCCACTTGCAAGATTAGAGCACCATAAACGACCATTTTCATTTTGTGGACTGGATTATTTTGGTCCAATGTTGGTAACAATAGGTAGACGCACTGAAAAAAGATGGGGTGCCCTATTTACATGTATGGTTACTAGAGCCGTGCATATGGAAATTGCAGCAAGTTTAAATACAGATGCTGTCCTGATGGCTATAAGAAGAATGATTTCACGAAGAGGCTGTCCTACAGCTATTTACTCAGATAATGGAAGTAATTTTAAAGGAGCAGATGCTGAGCTCAAAAAAGCGTTTTTTGAACTTGATACAAATGCTATTGTTGATAGCATGCTAAATAAAGGAATAGAGTGGCATTATATACCAGCTACAGCCGCCCATATGGGAGGTTCATGGGAGCGCCTTGTCCAGTCTATTAAGAAGGCACTAAAAGTGACCCTACATGAACGTGCTCCACGTGAAGAAGTTTTAGCAACTTTAATGACAGAGGCTGAACACACCGTAAATAGTAGACCACTTACATTTGTTTCAGTGGACCCAAGGGACCCTGAAGCTTTAACACCTAACCATTTTTTGATTGGTACCTCCTCTGGCGCCCCTCTCTTTGGAAAATTTGATGATAAAGATTTGATGCTTAGAAAACAGTGGAGAGCGGCCCAGAGGCTTGCAGATATATTTTGGTCCAGATGGTTAGGAGAATATTTGCCAACATTGGTGGACAGAAAAATGAAAGGCACTAGAGATAGTGATGTAAAGGAGGGTCAATTAGTGGTAATTGTTGATAGCAATTTACCTAGAAATGTATGGCCCAGAGGCATAATAACTAAAGTCTTTCCCGGTAGGGATGGTAGAGTCAGAGTGGTGGAAGTTAGGACAGCTGGGGGTAGTTTTCGCCGTCCCTTGAATAAAATAATTTCCCTCAACCTAACATCTGGCGACACCTGAATAAGTGAAGCCAGGCTTTGGTCTAGAGATATGGATGCAATATTATTTACTTTAAAATGTTTCTTTGTAATAATGTATAACTGTTTTGTCCAATGATAATGGATAATTGATAAGATGATAATTGTTTGTAATAATGTATAACTGTTTTGTCCAATGATGATGGATAAATTGATAGATGTCTAATTGTAATTGTTGTCTTGTGCTTGTGTAAAGAAGTTTATTCTTGTCGAACCTTCAGTTCACTTATTTTATTATTGAGAAGAATTTTGTTTTCTTGGTCATTTGACATTGAATTTCATAAATGTGAAAACTGAATTTTAAATGATAATGTCTTTAGTGTTGAATGTTGATTGACTGTATTTGTGGCACGTCCACTAGATATTTTATAGCCGTGCCAGGGGAGGGGTATATCATCAACCGTACATAAATAATACCTTAAAATTCCCGCTAATTTACTTGAATTTGAATGAACCAATGAGAGAGCGGCTTTTGTTTTTGTTTTTAGTAATGGCGACGCCGGCATTCGTTTTGTAATGTGTGTAACTAAGTTTTTAAGAAAATAAACAGTTTTGAGAATTATAAAGTTATTGTGTTCCCGTCCAAACCCCGCTGGAGGTGGTGACCAGTGCGCCACATTAATAACTGGTTGTAATTATGCACAGAAACCAATATTATCTGCATCAGCTAGCCACACCAAGAATCAATTAATTAAAGATTAGTTAAGACCAAACTAACGTGAAATCGTCATCTCTGTCTACGTCATTTCTGTCTGCACGCAGTGACAGAAATGACATAGCGTAGACAGAAATGACTATTAGAACAAATAGTGCAAAAGTATTTCTTTCATTAACCGTTACATTCTGTTAATGTAACGGTTAATGAAAGAGATGTTGGTACAGATATGGAAACAGACAATGAAAATGATATTGAAGGAGATTTTAGAACAGATGATTAAGTAACAGATAATCAAACATATAATGATGCTAATTAAATTTTATATTTCATTTATTTTTTTAATTTATTTTTATATATAAAAAAATTAATGCTATTTTGATCTCAATTAACCAAAATTTTTTTGTTGATTTTATTTAATTTTGTTTTTATTTTTTTCCCAGTAGAATCACCCACATAATAAAATATGCCTTAACATATTTTGACTTTGGAAAATCTGTAACCGCTAAAAGTCAAACTTATATCCAGATCTTTAAAATTAAAAAATAATAATTAAAAAACCTACATCAAATCACGAAACATCCTGTAGTTGTCGTATAAGTGTGAGTCAAATAATAACTTCGCAGAGGTTCTGTTATGAAAAAACGACTATAGCCAAGTCAGAGTTCCAAGTAATCTAAAACACCCTTAATTGATTTCTGTTATGGCTGATAAGCATAGAGAAACGAAATGACGGCCCCCTAGGGGGAATTTCGAACCTTCCTGCTGATAAGGTAGAGCAGTTTTCCGCTAAGTTTGCGTTGATCCTAAGTCTATATACTTGCTTGTATTGTCTGTAGGCTAATTTGCAACCTTTGTCCACCGCAACCAACTATCAAGTTTGCCGAATGGAAGCGGAGATCTATTGTTTCGCTTCCTGATAGGTATTTAAGGAGAAGTAACAAGAAAATTTTGACACCATGTGCGAGTACGGTCGACCGCACGCCAGTGGAAACTACTGGAAACAAAACCATTATAAATACAGGGGGCCAATCGCTAATTTGTGAACGATATTACCAAATCCAAACCATAACCAAAAACGTTATGCTGCATGTACACGTTTGGCAAATCTTTACAAACGCAAACGTCATCGAGGTGCTGACTTTTAGGGTGACATGGTCATTGTAATCAATGGTACAATAGTAGATTGTTACCCCAGGGGTGAAAGTAACTTATTTAAGTCCAATAGTTCGAGGGACCTCTAAATAAGTCTTGAACCCGAGGGAAACACTGTGCTTTTCATTAAGAATACACTGAAAGTAAAAACAAAAACATAAAATGAGTGTTAATACAAATCTCTGCTATACTTACGGAAGTATAAACAAAACTCTACAACTCGAAAAAACAAAAGAAGATCGGATTGCCGCTTTCCCGTCTATATTTTTTTTTTTCTGTGGCCGGCCAGCTATTCTGCCATTATTTTTCATTTCAATCATTGAAAAAATGATAAATATTTTGCCCAAATCTATGTTATTTTAAAGAAATAGTTGACAGTATTAATTATAATAAAGTCATTTAAAAATATATTGTTCTTTATATATTACATAACTTTATGTTATTTCAATTTTACATCGCGCTGTAATTGAGTGGCTGTATAGACAGTTGGAACATGGTCCAATAGAAATGTCAAAATAGTACTTTTTATTTTTTATAATTTGACAGCTGTCAGTTGAAAGCGATTCTCCCTAGGGCTGACATTATTACTTTCAACCCGCTACTCAGGCAACTTCAGACCTTCTTTCAGAGTATGAGTAATGAAAAAGCCTTTTCAAATAAATGTTTTTAAAAAAGTTCCTTCCAAGCCACGGGCGCGAGTCTGTCACTCACTTGTCCGGGTTTTTTCCCCGAAAATGTATTTGCATGATCAGCAAATTTATCCAACCCGAGAAGCTTCACCTTAACTCGAGTCCTTAATTACCACGCATCATCCAAACTGTCAGTCATTGCGCATGACATCTTATCTCTTCGGGCCCTAAAGGGGATTCCAGACACACGCGGCCTGCGGTGGCGGTGGCGGCCTGTTGTATTCCTTTTGCAATGTATGTGAGACTTCAGACACGCGCTGCCTGCGTCAACATTTCGTTCACCGTGTTCGAGCCTCAGTTCGGGCTTTCAACTTTCTTCTTTGATATTATACCGCCGTATTATACGGCTCATTTGACAGTTGGTAAGTAGAGCAATTCAAAGGTTAAGAAGACTCAAGATGTCTCTTCTGAGGCAGCTTCTAAATGTTGCCGCTAGGGGCGCGCGTGTTGTGGGGGTAAAGAATAGGAAATGAAAAACTTTTACCCAAACCTTCTAAATATATTTGCGGCTACAACAACTAAATGCTTTCAAACATCTTCCTTATGGACTTCAAGTAGAGGCTGGCGTTCCTTCCCAGGGCCACCAGGTCATCGTCGGAGCTCTTGGGAAGCACCTGATATGTACATAAACAAATATCGTATGGCATTATCATCACCATATCAGCCTGTAGACGTCCACTGCTCGACAAGGAATCTCCACGACGACCGGTCCCGCACTAGCATAACCGTATGGCTTTCAGTGCACTTTATTTTATGGAGCAACTGGTTTTGGGCTTAGACCGTGTTTGTAACTTTATTGTATTGTATATTTTTATTTGCAAACATTATCATTACAGATAAGTATATATCCAAAGCGATAAAGTTGACGTCAAATCTTGTAACAATGGTAACTAACAAACGATGAATTTTTTGCGTGGTTTTTAACCAAGTTGAGAAACAAGAATGATAGGTTTTACTTTGTACGTTAATTTAAAGTACATTTTTAAACGATACAAATTTTAGCAGCTTTATTCTGAACCAAAATTAAATAATTAATAAATTATTTAGAACTAGACGGAATTGTTTTTCCAACTACGTAGAACTATAAGTGTATGACATTATGACTAGACGGAACACGCCGTTTTCTTTGCTTGTAACTAATACGGTATAAGAAAATTTAATGTCTTCGTTTGTGACCTGTTTGTAAATCTTTGTACCTATGTAACTTAGGTTACAAACGAAGGTATTAAAGTCTGAGATCCTGGATCTCTATTACTGCTGGGGTCACACCGACCTCTGTGCGCCGGTGTACATTGCTCTGGTCCTTGTACGGTTCCACTCGGTTCCGCCTGTGCTCGGATTCTTCGCGATCTCGCTCGTTGTCTGAGAAAACATTAAACAGGCAGAAAAGTGTAGCTACTTCGTGCTGGTGTTTTAGTAGATAAAGAAACTCTAGTTGCGTAGTTAAAGTGAATTGTATTTATGTACACAGCTACATTATCTATGTACAAAACGCAAGTTCGCAACTAGCGTAGTATCGGCGCAGCTTAACTATCAACCGACCAATGACAGCGCAGTGCGCGGGACTATGCGGCGCGTTTGCACCTAATAAGTCTGTCCGACTGGCCTGTTGGCTTAGTTGGTAGTGACCCTACCTACTGAGTCAGAATCGTGGGTTCGATTTCCACCCGGGGCCAACATTGATGTGATGAGCATATCTATTGGTGTTCGGTTTCTGGGTGTTTTGTGTATTTATTTAAAAAGTATGTTTAACAGTTGTTGAATACAATCCACAAGTTTCGGCTTAATTTGGGACTAAACAGCCGCATTATTATTATTATCCTGGTGAAATTCAGATAATCTTTAAAAAAACACCCTTATCAAATTGTATGTGAACAATCGTACACTTGAAGCTCTTCAAGGTCATACCTTCAACATCCAGCTCGTCGTTAGCGCGCTTGTGCGCCTTAGACAGGTGCTGGTCAAGCTGGCCGGAGGCGCGGCGCCAGATCTTGTTGATCTGGTCCACAACGGGCGAGGCGGCCAGCTGCTTGGCCAGGGTCTGCACGTCCTCCAGGTTGGCCGTCAGCAGGATGTAGGAATGCGCAGCTTGCAAGATCATGAACGCCGCTGCAAAGGAATAACAGAGAATAGCTCAAAAAGTCAGGCAATTTAAGCGTTTTTTTTTGTTTTCCTATATAAAAGTATCATCATATAGACTATTAATAATGACCCCACTGCTGGGGCTCAGGCCTGCCCTCTCAACGAATGCGTATGGGCTATATAGTCCACCAAGCTAGCCCAGTGCGGGTTGGTGGACTTCACATGCACCTAAGAATTACTTCTTCGGCGTATGCAGGTTTCCTCACAATGTTTTCCGTCACCGTTCGAGAGCACTCACGCAAATGTAGGTACTTATTCCTTTCAGTACAAGTTTTTTGTTAAACTTACTAAGAATTCCAGCTAAGGCAGACATTTTTCTTGCGAATTCTAATTCAAGAATACGTGTCCCGCTCAGTAGGAAATTAACAGTTCTATAATATGGCAAAATTAAGATTTTTATTATTTAGGAAATAAGATTTCATGCTGTTTAGGAAAATAAAATTTTTATTAAAGCCATAAAACAAGAAGCTGATTAAAAATACCAACAGTGTAAGTACCTATCAAAATTCATTACTTATGTAGGTAATTTGTAATTCGTGCTCAGTCCAGCTCAGTAGCTTTTCAGTTATTCATGGACAGACAGACGGACAGAAAAAAACTTTATTGGCTGTAGGTTTTTTCTTTTGATTGCACGTTTTACTAAGAGCAACGAAAAAGCCAGATATGGCTATTTACTATATACCATTATCTCTTTCACACACTTAAAAAAGCGCTGAGTTAACACACAAAAACGCAATGAGTATGAAACGAATAGCACCTCAATGACGCAGCTGATAACTGCCACTGTCACATATTTTGACATTGACAATTCTATTGTTTTTCCAACCAAATTTTGTAGAAATTTGCAAATCATTTTTCCGGATTCCTTCATCATGGAGAACAATCTTCATCATGAAGATTTGCTAATCAAATTGCGCGCGAAGCTAAATGAAGAGAAGGTTAAGCTGTGGGAGCAGCCATACTTTCAGGCGGACAATGGAGTCTCGCACAGTTTGCAGGTTGGTCTTTGTTTACATACTTATGCTAGGTCCCGCTGCGCATTTGTGCGCCACCGGCCGTGAAGTCTTAACTAGGGCTTCCAGATGTTAAAAGGTCAAGGGTGGGAATATAACTTGAAACTTACCAGGTGTCAAGAGGAAGTGGTTTTCCGGTCAGGGTGGACTACAATGGACTATGAAGCAAAGTGAGCGCTGCGGTAAAAACCTAGAAAAAATTCCATAATTCCCTTGCCAGACCGCCAAAAAATGTTATA
Source organism: Metalampra italica (assembly GCA_949699065.1). Taxonomy (NCBI): domain Eukaryota; kingdom Metazoa; phylum Arthropoda; class Insecta; order Lepidoptera; family Oecophoridae; genus Metalampra; species Metalampra italica. The sequence continues at coordinate 434,179 of OX452989.1, forward strand.
TTTATTAGCATAAGTTCTATTTCCAGGATCTCGCTAAGAAGTATGCCACGGAACTGTCAATACCTTTGGACACAATGCTCCAAGCACTACATGAGCTGCAGCTACACTCCCTGGACCGCTCCAAAGCCAATGCGGAGTTCAAGGAGACGGGGTTTGCCACCTTCAGGGTCAAGGTAATATTCCTATTATCTACTGTATCACATGAAAAAGTTAATTCCAATTGCCTCCAATTTACTTGCACAAAAAAATCTCGAAAATTAGTCTCGTAGCAATACTATGGCGTTTATTATAATAAGCGGCGGCGGCGAATTTTGAATGGGAACGCCGGTACGTAAATAATTCGTCTCATACAAAATCATGTCATTACGCACACAGCGGCTATTATAATACAGGCCTATCCAATCGATACAATTGCAAATGATGACAGCTTTGAGCTAAAATGTATGTGCTATACACATTGCGACTAGTTTTCGATGTCATGCATGATTGATAGTATCTGTAGACTATCTATTCACTCACTACTCTAATTCTGAAGTTTTGTATCCTTAAGGCCACGGTACCAGGGGAGAAACCAAGAGTCATGAAGCTGCAGAAAAAACTGGACGCAATAGGCAGTGAGCTGATTGTTGAGGTGGCGCGGGACATAGGGGTCTCCGAAACTAGGTATGTTTAGCGTGTTTTATTTATTTATTTTTGTTAATCTTTTCAATGGGACTTTTATTGGTAAATAAAATCAAAAATTAAACACTGATTGTGATATCCATAGTTTTTCAACCTATATATTTTTTTCAGAATAAAACTGATATTCAATGGTAAAGTAATCAAACCCACGCCAAGTCTAGAAGAGCAGGGAGTCAAGAACGGAGCACAGATTATGGCTTTGGTCATGGCTGGTATGTATTTCAACTGTGCAGTGCTTAGCTATAAGGTTGTTTTTATCTGGACTTGCCATGAGACAATGGTTTTATGCATGACACTGGCGAGCAAAAAGCAGTCTGTACATCGTGAATTCCGAAATCATTTCCGAGAAGCCACAAACTTAACAATCAATCAATTGACAGCATACTAATATATCTACACTGTAGTGCTCAAGCCTACCCTCTCACCAAGCCCTTACGAGCTCCGCGTCCAAGCCCATTTCGGGTTTATGGACTTCACACGCGCCTATAAGAATTCCTTCTTTGGCGTATGCAGGTCTCCTAATCATATTTTCCTTAACCGTTTGAGAGTCATCAGTAAATGTAATTAAGTTTCGAGGAAAAACTCGGGCAGGCACCGAAGTCAGGCCTTTCGAGATGACAGGCGCTGTCTTCCCCACTGACGCTGTTAGTTATGTTGAATATGTGTATTGCAGAGAGCCCAGAAGAGGCCCGGAAGGAGGACACCATGTACATGGAGATGAAGTCGACGCGCGACGACGCGCTGCTGCTGTCGGAGTACGTCGATGACTTTGCTGACGATGACGAGTACATGAAGGTAAGTAAGGGGTGGGTACTTAATGGCTGACTGAGACAGGCACACTTTTTTTTCCAATCTGTATCATTCATCATAGTAATCTGGTATTTTTAACATTATGCTATGCTTGCGTCTGATTTACACACACTGGGGGCACAAATTTCATTTTATTTCCTTGCTTAGTCATGAAAAGCACTATATTTACCTCGTCGAATTACCTGCTTACCGTCCTCAACAACAATATAATTATTTTTGTGGTTAGGAATTAATGTCTAACCGGAAAATGTAAGTGCATAAAATTGTGTAAGTCGGATGATTGTTTTTAAGTTTAAAATTATATGCATCCAAGCATCTTCGATGTCACTTCTGACTGTCAATCAAGTGTAATAATTAATAATAAATATTATTTTGATGGGATTTTCAAACTGTATGCTAACTATTTGCCACGGTGTACATAAATCATAGATTTTTTTACAAAGGAATCGTTTTTTTTTATCAGATTTTTTTCTCTCTTGCAGCTGGAAGACCAGTCGGGCAAGACGGTGGAGCTGCCCCCGGCGGAGCGGCGCTCGCTGCTGGTGGGGCTGGCGCTGCACGAGCGCGGGCGCGCCGCCGCCCGGCAGCGAGACTACCCGCTCGCCCTCGTGCTCTTCCTGGAAGCCGACAGGCAGTTCAAGTGAGTTGACAATTTGACATCATAGTTTTTTTTTGGAATTTTACGGCTTGGAGACATAGTCCTTCTAGGCCAGCCGTAGTTTTAAACATTCGTCCAGAGAACAAAAGACCCGGTGGTTACAACACAGCTTCCATTAAAATAGGGCACAACTAGTGCCAGTCGGCGATCCACACTGCAGTTGACATCCTCACTAAACTGTGGGCCTACCATGAGTTGACAACGACGATAATCGCCAGCGTCTACGTAAATACTTACTAGTGCCCTCTTTCCGACTAAGTAACCACGAAACACAGAGAGATATAGATATAGGTTTTACGTACCTCTCATGGCAGGCGCACTGATAGCCTCCCGATATACTTCAATGAAGTTTGGTAGAAATATAATGTTCATCATGCCTGTAGACGTCCACTGCTGGACAAGGGCCTCCCCCGAGGATCTCCCCCAAGGATCTCCACGACGACCGGTCCTGCGCTAACCAGCGCTAACTAACTCATCCAGCTGGGTCCCGCGACCTTCACCAGGTCGTCGGTCCACCTTGTAGGAGGCCTGCCTACACTGCCATATAATGTTATCCTAGTTTTAAGTTTAAATAAAATAATAAAAAAGCTGATGGGCACTATATTCGACGTGGGGTTTCCCCCCAGCGAGTGCCGCTCGTCGATCCTGAAGACCGTGGACAACTGGGCGCTGCTGCAGCTGGACATCGCGTGGTGCTACCTGTGCCTGCAGAGCCTCGCGTCGGCCGGCGACGCGGCCGCCCGCCTCGCGCGCGCCGAGGACGCCTTCCGCAGCAGCTACGGCGAGGACCACCAGAGGCTCATCGCGCTCAAGGGCACGGCGGGTGAGGACCGCACGCTTTGAAATGAAATAATGATTTGGAATAATTCACACGCGGCTGTTTAGTCCTAAATTAAGCCAAAGCTTGTGGTACTCAACAACTGATAAACATACATATATACAAACACCCAGTATCCGAAAACGAACAGATTGCTCGTCATACAAATGTTGGCCCCGGGTGGGAATCGAACCCACGACCTCTGGCGAGTAAGCAGGGTCCCACTACCAACTAAGCCAAAAGTCGGAGCGCCGTTCCACGGTGCACGGTCCGCGGTCTCCACTCCAGAACTCGACTGCCCCAACAGCGAGTGTGCGACAGATGTGACCTGCCCGCTGCCACTTCAGCTTGTTATGTCGCTAATCTTAGCTCTCCGTCTTATCTCCTCATTGAGGATCATATCCTGCAAAGATACTCCAAGCAGCCTCTCCGCAGCTCGCTGAGCGACCTTTAACTTGTGAATCAGGTTCACCGTTAATGTCCACGTTGACTGGCATGAGGCTGTGGTTAAAGACTTAGACATTGTGGAATAGGCGTTATGTTTAGTGGTGACGATGATTGTTGTGTGATGACGCCGCTTGTGTGTTGTCAGCGAACGAGCGCGTGCTGCTGATGCGGCTGCACCTGCTGCAGGGCATCGTGGCGTACCACCAGAACAAGCGCGCCGCCGCCGGCCGCCTGCTCGACCGCGCCGAGACCGAGCTCAACGCGCTCCGGGTGAGCACGCCTTAGAGGCCAGGAGTACCCTATTGGGATCTCTTGTAACAAACCCCTTTCCAGCTAGTTGTGTCCTTTGCCAAAGAAGTAAATCTTAAGTTTTCATCATCATCAACAGCCTATTAACATGTCCCCAAGCTAAGCCTACCCTCTCAACGAGGACGCTCGGGCTATAGTCCACCACGCTAGTCCAGTGCGGGTTGGTGGACTTCACATGCGCGTAAGAATTTCTTCTTCGGCGTATGCAGGTTTCCTCGCGATGTTTTCCTTCACCGTTTGAGAGCAGTCAGTAAATGTACTTAAGTTTCAAGAAAAAAGCAATTGGTACATGGCCCGGCCGGGGATCGAACTTCGGACCTTCCGATATGATAGGCCGCGTCTGATCCCCGACGCCATCGACGCTCCTCTCTAGTTTTAATACCTATTTATAAAAACAATTACAAACACCTCGCCTCCATACTGCATCTGCGTCTCTTTCCAAGACTTGAAGATGTCGACTTATGTTGTTGGTGAAGGCACAGGCCTCAGCCAAAGAGATTGGAAATCTCACCCACGGCGCGGCTGCTCTGCGATGCGCATGCGCATTCTGTGCTCTGTGGCCTCAACAGAGGGGATGTTTTGTGCGTGCAGGTGGACGAGTCGTCAGTGAGCGCGCTGATGGAGCTGGGCTGGTCGCACGCGGCGGCGCGCGCGGGGCTGCGCGCGGCGGGCGGCGGCCTGGACCGCGCGCACCACTACCTCGCGCAGCGCCGCGGGGAGCGCGACCAAGCGCGGCAGGCGCACCGCCAGGAGAGGTGAACGCGCTGATGAAACTAGGCTGAGTTCGCTGTCTTGTCTGTTTGTTTGAACGCGCTTATCTCTGGAACTACCAGTCGGATTTGTATAATTCTTTCAGCGTTTGATAGCCCAATTCTTCAGGAAGGTTATAGGCTATTTAACATCACGCTACGACCTTCAGGAGCCGTTCAAAAAATAGTCAGAAATCCTACTAATATTATAAAGACGAAAGTTTGTGAGGATGTTTCTTACTCTTTCACGCAAAAACTACCGAACAGATTTTGATGAAACTTGGTACAGTGATAGCTTATATCCTGGAATAACATATAGGCTACTTTTTATCGCGGACAAAGTCGCGGGGCGTCCGCTAATACCCCCTAAGTAACAAAACGCCTACATAGAGGGCGCTGTTTCGCAATGTACACGGGGAAAACTTTTCTACGCGGGCGAAGCCGCGGGAAAAAGCTAGTAACTTATAAACGCAGGCTGAAAACAGCTGGTAAAGTATATAATGTTAATGAGTTGATGTATTGTGTGTCAGACAGCAGCGTCTGCTGGGCGTGTGCGAGGACGGGTCCCCGGTGAGCCAGAAGCTGGTGGAGGCGCTGGAAGGCATGGGCTACTCGCGGCGGCTCGCGGCCTGCGCGCTCAGGAACTCCAACAACCACGCGGCGGAGGCCGTCCGCATGATACAGGAGCAGCCAGAGATGGTGAGATAATACATGTATTACTATGTGTACATGTGAGCCAGCTATAGTCCACCACACTAGCCCGTGCGAGTTGTTGGACTTCACACGCGCCTAAGAAGTCCTTCGGCGTATGCAGGTTCCCTCGCGATGTTTTCCTTCACCGTTTGAGAGCAGTCAGTAAATGTACTTAAGTTTCAAGAAAAATCCATCGGTACATGGCCCATCCGGGGATCGAACTGACGCTCTCACTGGCATCAAAACGTCACTCTTCCATATTTCTTTTGAAGATATCGGTCCAAAAGTTTCTCTACCTTGTCTCCACAGTCCTACTAATATAATAAATGCGAAAGTTTGTGAGGATGTTTGTTACTTTTTCACGCAAAAACTACGGAAGAGATTTTGATGAAACTACAGTAGGTCATATAGATTATACATGAGAATAACACAGGCTATAGATACCTTGGGAAAGGCTGTACCCACGGGAAACAGCTAGTAGTTAATATTGTTTTTTTTAACAATTACAGAGTCAATACAGACAAGCTAACTCGATAGTGTAAGCAAAAATAGTAACTTACAAATTAATATGTTGTCTGTTTGTGTGTAGCTGGCGGACAGCTCGCAGTCCGAGGACACGGGCACGACCAGCTCGGAGGAGTCGCTCGCCGAGCCCGACAACAAGCTCGTCGCTGAGGTCCGTATTATATTAGCGGGCAGCAATCCCCTACCAACATGACACATGAAACTATAATTTTTAAAAATAAACCTTGCTTACATAGAATAAATGCCAAGATCCTTCGCTTTCGCAACGCCGCCGCGCTGTGTGTGTTACGCTTTATTGTTTTCGTGCTTGAAAAATTCTGCTGTGCAAAATGAAATTTAAAAAAAACGCTATGCCGAGAAAACTTAATCCAATACAAATCCAATACAAAATACTTTTATTTATAAGCATAAATTATTTACCCGTGGATGGATAATTATCAGATAATTATCGGATAAATATCAGATAATTATCCGTGAAATTAATTATCTTGATAATTTGCAACCCGGATTGCGTGTGTTGACAGTTGGAGGCGATGGGGTACGCGGCCGAGGATGCGCGCGCGGCGCTGCGCGCCACCGGCAACCGCGCCGCCGACGCGGTGGGGCTGCTCGTCGCCGGCGGCGGGCGCGTGCCCGACGACGGTCAGTCTGGTACCCTGCTGCCCACACCATAGTAGCCTAGTCGGTTGAGCACGCGCTTCACGTTCTTGAGCTCGTGGGTTCCAACCTTAACTCGTAACAATGAGTTTTCGCAACTTAAGTACGGTCTTAAGTACCGGTCGTTGTGGAGATCCCTGGGGGAGGCCTTTGTCCAGCAGTGGACGTCTACAGGCTGATATGATGTACGGTCTATTACCATTGGGTTTTCGGTGAAGGAAACCTGCATACGCCGAAGAAATTCTTAGGCGCACGTGAAGTGCACCAACCCGCACGAGGCTAGCGTGGTGGACTATAGCCCGAACGCCCTCTTTGAGAGGCTAGGCCTGAGCCCCAGCAGTGGGGACATGTTAATAGGCTGGTGATTTGATTTTGTGGTTACTAAAGCTCTAAGTGGCTGAGTGAGATTTTGATGATTAATTACCTCCCCAATTAAATCGTATGTTGAACTTTATTTCACTTTGCAGCCGCTGGGTCCGCCAACCCGTCCACCAGCGCCGGCGTCATCGCAGACAAGTCCAAACACAAGAGGAACAAGAGGTAACTACGTTTCGGTCACAGACCACCCAACCAATTGACGGGCGTACACCGAACATAAGGTCATATCCGCTTTGCTATGTACCGGCATTAAGCCTTAATTGTTTTAGTGTGAGTTTGGTTCGATGAGTCGTCGTGGAGATCCCTCGGTTAGACGTTTAGACCTTTGTCCAGCAGTGGACGTCTACAGGCTGATATGATGATGATCAGTTTGGTTTTGCCTAAGGTAAGGAACAAATTTCCGCAAATCAAACTATCACTAAAACAAGTATGACTTGACGCCAGTAATAGGTATACTGAGGCGATGGCCTCATGTTCGGTGAACGCTTTTGCCGTTAATGCGCGACTGATTCAAGCGTAACACACACAGCGCGGCGGCGTTGCGAAAGCGTTGCGGCGGCGAATCTGCGGAAAGCGAATAAAAAGCGGAGCCCTTCAGACAACATATACCGCTAGCGGCGGCGGTTTGTATGAAGACCGCTCCGCACCGCGCCGCGCCGCCGCCGCTCTGTGTAGGGGTTCTCATACACTACAAAGGAATACAACGCGCCGCCGCCCGCGCCGCTCCGCAACGCCTGTCTGCGCTAATCTGTCAAATCAAAACGTCAAATCTGTGCGCGCGGTTTTGTCGCTTTCGCCGTCGCACCGCCGCCGCGCCGCTTTCATGTAAAGGGCTTCATACTATTTCGAACATTACAAAAAAAAAACGCAACGCTTTCGCAACGCCGCCGCTCAGTGTGTGTCACGCTTTACTGGCCTGTTAAAGTGTCCCTAAACGATTATGCTTGCGTGAGATGCAACGTTTACGTGAATGCCATGCTGCATGACGGACCATCATGCTTGCTATCAATCAGTACAGTGAAGCAACGGCCAGCACGTAGTTTGCATGTCATGCACTACACTACAGCTAGACGGTCATGCATGAGTGACAGCACGTATTGCATGTCATGCCGCATGATCATTTAGGGAACCCTTAAGCGTAGTTTGTAGTGACCCTGCCTATTGCACCAGAGGTCGTGGGTTCGATTCCCACCCGGGTCCAAGATTCGTCGGATGAGCATATCTGTTGCGTTTTTGGATTTCATCAACAGCCTATTAATCTCCCCACTGCTGGGGCTCAGGCCTACCCTACCAACGAGGGTGTTCGGGCTATAGTCCACCACGCTAGCCCAGTGCGGGTTGGTGGACTTCACATGCGCCTAAGAATTTCTTCTTCGGCGTATGCAGGTTTCCTCACGATGTTTTCCTTCACCGTTGGAGAGCAGTCAGTACATGTTACTTAAGTTTCGAGAAAAAACCCATTGGTACATGGCCCGGCCGGGGATCGAACCTCGGACCTTTCGATATGATAGGTCGCGTCTTATCCCCGAGGCCACTGACGCTTTTTGGATTTTGGATTTGTATTAATTTATGTATTTATTTTTATTTTTCTGCAAATTCAAATTCAAAAGTATTTTATTGCACGTAAGTACACTGGGTACATTTATACAACGTCAATTTTTTTCTACCACCGCCTCCAAGGTGTTATATAGAGCTGGGAAGAAGAAGCGGCGCAACAAACTTCCGCAACACATCTTTTAAAATCAAGTTTGTACATAACATTATGCATTTATATTGTTCATGTAATGAATGATATTGGTTATGTTGTATGAATGCAGCAAGAGGAAAGAGCGCCAGCTGGCGCTGGAGCGGCTGTCGTCGGCCATCCGCGGCGAGGAGGACGACCACCTGGACGCGTCCCTCGCGGAGGAAGAGGAGTTCCTCGCGCAGTACAAGTCCCTCCTCTAAGTAAGCATCAGTTCACAACATCCCCTAGGATTAAAAAAAATATTTTGTACAGTAGACCGCACGTCAGTAGAAACGCTTTTTAACCTACAGAATCTGGGTCGAACATGGGGATCCCAGACACACGCGGCCTGCGGTGGCGGTGGCTGCCTGTTGTATTCCATATCCTTCAGAGTATTGAAACGGGTTTTCCGACCCAAAAAACAAGATCAAATACTAGACTTATGTGAAGTCTAAAAAAAACAAAATCTGACAGCCACATTCTAATTAATATGGAATGTATGTGAGACTTCAGACACGCGCGGTCGTAATTTGCATATTGAGGCTGCGGCCTGCGGTAGGCCGCCACCGTAGGCCGCATGTGTCTGGGATACGCATAATGCATAAAATGGCACAAACTTATAAGAAAATTAACACCATGTGTTCAAAGTTTGTATTTTTTGTGAGTCCCTTACATTTACTATAATAGATTCGCTTTAAGTAGGAATGCATAGTGATGTTTTACACATTTAAAGGCTAATGTCTTCTCCCAAATGTTTTCTTCCTTCAAGTCAAACTTAAAATGGGAAATATTAAAAGTAGATGGGGGAATTGGAAAAGAAAGTCGATCTGTGCGTTTGTTCTGTGGGGGAAAGCCAGATGGTGAAATCGGAATCAGGGGATATTCTACACGGACGAATGATATGATTTAAAGAGAACCTTATCTATGTATGTTTGAAGTACTTATAGAATAAGTATGAATTATTTTTGACCTACTAAATATTTACATTACACAAAATATAACCTCAACAAAAACAACCATGGTGATATATTTAGTGCCATGTCTACCAATGAATTGATTATATTATACTTATTATACTTACCGACTTATTCTTATAGAGAAACTATTTTTATATAATTTTTATATTATTTATTATGTTAAGTACTTATATACCTACTTACGTGTGTTTTAAACGTGTTCAAAATGTTGAAATAAAAAAATGTATGTACTAAAAGTATTTTATTTTATGTTTGTAAATATATTATTGTCATTTATATTTGTACATGCCGTTTATGAAAGATTTTCTCAACTGGTGATACGTCTCCTTCCTACGTTCAACGGTGGACGTTGATAGTCTATAGCTGAACCTCATAATTTTACATAAAAAATACTTTTACAGGTCAATAGCTAGTCAATTTTAAATGTATCCAAGTCAACAAATTGAAACTAAGAAAATCTGCATTCATAGATTTTATATAAAAATTTGGATTTGAATTTACAAGGGTACCTCAGGTTTTATTTTGTGTGACCGCAAGACATTTACTGCTCAGCTCCTTTTTACCGCTGCCAAACGTTTCTCACACCAAAATATTCCTTAAAAGACCCCCTAAGCAACTGTGAACACTGCACCAAAATCTGTTCAGCCGTTTCGGAGTTATGAACATTTATTGCTTTACGAGGAATTCCATGAACATGACGTCGTTTTTAATATACTCCAATTTGTCGAGACTGGTGTGCGGGATGAAGATGTATTGCCTCTTGAGCTGAAGGATGGACTTGTCCAGGTGTTCTGAGGACTTGGTCTTCTCGTCAGCCGCCTCGTCGTAGTCGTGCCGCTTGGATGAGGACTTGCGGCGGAGTTGGAGAGACTTGATTATGTCCATGGCCTGTGAACATTGCATCGTCGATATGAGTGGCTACGATTGGCTAAAAAATACTTTGTTTCCGGGGCCGTAACATCTGTTAAAAAGTAAAAATGCTTTTCGAGGCCATCTTTTGGCGAGAACCGAAGTGTCAGTGTCTATATTGCACAAATTAAATTAAAAACAGAGTACAGATATTCCAATGCGGTCGTATCGCTTTAAGCGATTTCTTCCAGACAACCTGTCATGTTGTTTCTTCTATTTTATTTTCCTAGGAAATGGATAATGCTGGTTGTATGATATTATTTTATACAATAAGTGCTTGTGGACTTGTTTTAATCTTCGGGAAACAAACTCTTCCGGTACCTTCTAAAATTATCCGTTACAAATCTCCATTAAATCTACTATCACTATTGAACCTTAGTACAAACCGTATTTATATGTGAATTATTACCAGACTAGCTAAGTTAGTAGATAACTTATGAATATTGAAACTTAAGACAAGCCTAAAGAAATGTGTTTCCAGAGCCGTAAAAAACAAAAAATACCTGTGCGCGGTTGGCGGGCTGGTCCTTGAGCACGACGTTGACGCCCAGATCGCAGGGCCACTCGAGCAGAGCGTCGTAGGGGCCGCCCACCAGCCGCACCGTGCACGTGATGTGGCGACCCTTCCACTTCCCGATGCCGTTCAGGTTTACTTCCGCCTGAGAAAAAAATTGGGCTATCACTGTCAAAGTCATTATTTTATTTTTATTTATTTATTTATTAATCAAATACATAAGCATAACAGTATATATTTGTCCCCCAAAACCGTCTTGTCGGTTTGACTGGGGGATCGTACAGTCTCATCATCGATTAAATTTAGTTAGGTGCAATAAAAATGATCTGTTTTCTGTTACTTTCTATGGACACATGCTCTCTAATAAGTATAATTTTAACTTTTTTTTAAATTTTTTCTTGTTTGACTCGTCTTTAATATCCCCGGGCAAGCTGTTAAGTAGATAGGGTAGGCGTTTTTTACAGGTTCTATCCCCATAGTAATTATATTATAATCATATTTTATTGCATACTACCACCGCTTCTAAAGTGGTTAGGTTCTATGAGGAGATCCGATGGAAAACTAAGGCATATTAAAGCATTGGCAAGCTTAATCACAGTGGGCAGATAACTCTGTCAAAGCGTCAAATGATCCATAATGTTACAGTTTTAGTTGCAAAAAGGTTTTATCGTGATCAACGCAATCAAATGCCTTGGATAGATCTCTGAAAATGCATTTTCCACCATGAGGAGCTTCCCAAGCATACAAAATCTGCGTTTCTGTGATATCGCCATTTTGAATTTATGTGTTTTTGCATTGACTTTTGTTGCATTTAGGTTCTGCAATCCTATAGTCGCAGATGTCCAATTTTCCATCAGTATCAGTGACCACTTGCTGTCAATTAGGACTTGCTGTCTAGTCTAGACTGTTCAAATGCCCATAAATATCGTAAATTCAAAGATCGCTTACCTTTAGAGTGTACCCGTACTTGCTGGTACGAAACAGCGGGCTGCTTAGAACTGTATCGTTTTCTTTGGCGTCTTTCATTCGAGATGTGTAGTTGTCTATCCTCCAAATTAAGTGGCCTGAAATTTATTAAAACAACAGACACTGTGAGCAATAACAATAAAGAGAAGTTAAACAGGAAATTTATAGTAAAAACTACTAAAAAAATTGTGGTAAACAGTATTATGTTTTTCACTACTACTTCAGCTATGACGGCGACCTAACTCTCCGACTTACCGTTATCACCACCGATCTCCGAGTTGTCGAAGCTGACCCTGGACTGGAAGTCTGCCAGCTCGCTCCGGATCTTCAGATAGGACTTGGTTAGCGCGCGCAGGTCCCTGCTCACCACGTCCATCTTGCCAGCCTGCTCCGAGGACTCTGCTCGAGCGTCTGCTGTTGCCAACTCTAACACTGCTAGTCTATCTAAAGCCTGAGGGGAAGAAAATGAACAGTGTCATTCTTTTGTGGTTTTGCTCATCTAACTGATATGAACTAAAGTCTTTGACATAGCTGATAATGTCAGTATGTTAAGAGGCAGTGGGATGGTCACATCTGTCAGAGAACCGATAACCGTTGGGGTAGACAAATTCTCGAGTGGAGACCACGATTGGGCAAGCATAGTGTAGGACGCCCCCAAATAGATGAAACCACGATCTGCGTAAGGCGGCTGGCTGTCCCTGGATACGGAGAACAGAAGATCGGGTTCAGTGGGGCACCTGGGAAAAGCCGCCAACAAAGTCCAAACTCACAGGTCTATCTGGCGTGGCCGCATTCTGCAGCTGAACCCTAAGTGCCGACAGTTGCGACAGCTGCGCCGACGACCTGCGCGCCTCCACCACCTCGGCCTCCAGGGCTGCGCGACTTTCCGCGTTCCTCTCGCGTTCCTCTTCCACCGTCCTCTTTATGTACGCTATCACTTCCTCTGCAAACGGAAAGGTCACTTGATTAGCAGGTTAAATTTGAAATGTGAACAATCGATGTTACGAATGGACTGATGGTCAATTGAACCGCTTGTGAAGAGTACCGAGAGATGATGGAACACTTGCTGTGCGAATGCACTAGCTGCAAGCTGAAAGAGAGTCCTGGGCACAGCTTACCCTGAACCCGAGGACTACAGGTTCCTGCCCTTAAGCTGCATAACAGCTTTTATGTAGCGGACTGGAAAGAATGGAGATGATAAGAACATTTAAACAGGGTTGACACAATAGATCTCCTACGGCTGATGTGCAGCCTGGCTCCATAAAAAAGATAATATACCGAGCTTGTTGACGGCCCGGATCCTGGTGTCGTGCTGCGTGAGAGCCTGCTCGAGCAGCTCGCGCTCGTGCTGCTCGTGCACCAGGCTGGACACGGCGCTCTCCAGCCGCAGCACCGTCTGCAGCTGTTGCCCCTGCAGCTCCTGGCAAATCCGACACACCCGCAAATGTACACATGAGTTTGTGGGGAAAGTATTCCAGGCGTCACCCACGGCTATGCAACTGGGATGAAAAGTACTTGAAATTGAAGATCTAGAAAGTTTTGCTTAAAAAGATTTTATTGTATTCAGCGATTTTTTAAAAATCACGTGCCTTAGCCGGGAATCGAATCGGACAAATGTGGGAAGAGAATAGTCAGGCTGTCGTGGTGGACTGCAGCTTTATGCCCATTGGTGTTCCCAACAGTGGAGACATATTGATGGCTGTTGAGTGCTTCAAGAGTTCTGATCATCGCGAGGCAGTTGTACCTACCTGCAAAGCTAGCTGCACATTGGACAGGTCATGCTTGAACTGGCCCGCCCAGTTTGCCGACCTCTCTGCCTCGTCGTCTACCGCTGCCCTCAGAGACACGAGGGTGGACAAGAAGTGCTGGCTGCGTTCCTCGACCAGCACCAACTTGGAGCGAAGGTTTTCGAGCTCTGTCGCTTGTACGTCGCGGTGGCTGGACTCCTCTGTCAGGACTAATCTGAAATGATAACGAGGTAGGTGAATTGCACTCTAGGTTTTTATGAATGTTGAGGTATGCGTAGGTATCATATGAAGGTAAAAATTGGATGCCAAGAAATGGCGGTGCGCATTTTGGAGCTTATATGGTTGATGTTATTCTCGTTGGTATGGAAAAAACACGATACTTAGGTGATTGCATAGATAGAGTGTTGAGTGGGTCCCACAAGACCCGTCAGGCGCCTTCCAACATGCTTCCTCCATAGGGGCTCCGGCGCACCCATACCGTTTTTAGCTTCATGGCAAGCCTTATGGTTACAGTTCTTACTTGATAGATGCGACCTCCTTCTCGAGGTATGTGACGCAGTCGTCGAGAGGAACGGGTCTTGGGTTCCAGGTGTGCGCTTTGTTGTTGACGAAGGCAGGCGGGTCGGGGTCTGGCAGCCTGGCGTGTGTGGGCGAGTTGGAGGTGCGGTTCTGTAAAAATATTTATGCTATCGAACACAGTTCCACAGATATAGTTAGGCACTACCATACAAAAGCATCACTCTCGCATTTTGACGGATTTTTAAAGGTTTCTGTTGAATCTATAATGCATTTGGTCTGGTTAAAGATTCAAGACGCAGACAAAATTCTAAATTTCAAATGGTGTAGGTTTCCTGGAAGTTCCATACTATTTAGTGCCATGGAAAAACATAAAAAGTATCCCAACAGTTCCATGTTCTATGGGATATAAAAAGATCTCTGGCGACTATCTGGCTACCAGGTAATTTTCCTTAATTATTCACACAATCAGGCTCTCCCTTTACTTTAAATAGGATAAGTACTGCATTCTGTCCCGGTGGGGATTCCCCTACTTTTTAGTTCCAAATGGAACTATTGACTCCACTAGACCAAACTCTACGTTGGTCACTACACCGGACATGTTCAGTGCGGAATAAAGTGTCATAGAATATGGTAATCCAAAAGCTATATGTTCCTCTATGGATATTTCCATTTTGTTGCCACTATGACTATCTTTCAGCTACAAGTCTGTTGACCTACCTTCTCCATCTTGGGGCAGTCCTGGACGTGTGTATCCCGGTGCTTGCGCTGTATCCAGGCGCCGCACCGCAGCGGGCACTGCTCCAGGATGCTGCCGCATTGCTTCAGGTGGTTCTGGGGACAGAGCGGCCACCAGTGTCTTAATAATTAACTCTATACACGCGAATTGGACAATTTGTCGACCCCATTATGTAACGTCTCTTTCGCAAAATGTTCTGTCACTGAACTTAGGACAAAAGTCTAAATGGCATCTCCATCCTACTCCGTGCTCCGAAATGACCAAAACCAAACAAGTGAGTGTAGTTCAACATTGTTCAACATTCAACATTGTTTTTACATGTAATGGATTAAGAAACTCTTATGCGTGACACATACTGGGCGGCGGCGTTGCGGCGGCGAAGGTTTGTATGAACAACGCGCCGCGCCGCCGCCGCTTTGATGTAAAGGGCTTCATACTATTTCGAACATTACAGAAAAAAGCCGCAACGCTTTCGCAACGCCGCCGTTCAGTGTGTGTTACGCTTTAGATAGATTAGATTCTGACAATCATTGACAGACTTGAGAATGCTTCGCGGTGCTCTCAATAAAATGGAACTCAACGCGAAATGCATCAGCGCAGCTCTTCATGTTGGCGGCTTTAGACAATTCGAAGACTTAGCGTTTTGACAACAAGTCCTGAAGGAGAACATGACCTTGTAGACGATGGTTAACATGATAAATCATCTACTAGATTATGTTAATCATCATAATATCATGTTATGTTCACACCATGCTATGCATTATGTCCGGGACACGTAGACCATAACATGTAAGTATATTGTAATTTGTAACATTAGGTTTCGGCTTCGTCTGCGTGGAATAAGTATCTTTTTCACGCGGAAATGGTTGATAAAAGTAGCCTATGTGCTGCCCCAGGGTTCGATATATCCTTCGCACCAAATTTCATCAAAATCCGTTCAGCGGCTTAGGCGTGAAAAAGAAAGAAATAGAGAGAAAGTTACATTCCCATTTATAATATCAGTATGGAACACCTTGTATATGAATCATAGTCTTAGCTCTGACTAACCACCCGGGTTAGTCAGAGCTAAGACACATCCTATATCATCATCTACCTACTTATCATCAGACAAACAAAACCCTACAAAAGATAGTATACTTACATTAACCTGTCGAAACAATTTCATTTATCCATCGAAAACAAAAGTTTCTGCTAAAGTAAATATTATATTGTATTGAGTCCTTGATATGCCGTTATCGAAATTCATGTTAACAGATAAAATGCCGTATCTATCGAAAGTAAATATCAATTTTGGTTGAACTCTATCTGCGTAGTTTATCTTTCTAACAAAGCAAATGACTAAAAGTACATATTATATATTTTGTACATATTTACCGGTCATATTTTGCACTCAAAATTTTTGAATAGTACCCATTTTGGAGATTATAATTTATTTTTAAAATAATATCAATTAACTGGTTTCAAAGTATTTCAAACAAACAAACCTTTTACATAATTTATACAAGCAGATCCAAATTGTTTAATTTTTATTTATTTATTTATTTAAGTTATTTTATTATTTATTTATTTATTAATCAAATACATAAGCATAATAGTATATATTTGTCCCCCAAAACCGTCTTGTCGGTTTGACTGGGGATCGTACAGTCTCATCATCGATTAAATTTAGTTAGGTACAATAAAAATGATTTGTTTTCTGTTACTTTCTATGGACACATGCTCTCTAATAAGTATAATTTTAACTTTTTTTAAAAAAATTTCTTGTTTGACTCGTCTTTAATATCCCCGGGCAAGCTGTTAAGTAGATAGGGTAGGCGTTTTTTACAGGTTCTATCCCCATAGTAATTACCAATGTTTTTGTTAGATCTATGAAAGCAGTTGTTCCTATACCAAATTTAAAAAAAACCTTTGAGAATCTTACATGATAATATCTCCAATTAAATTAATTTGTACTAACTTAGGTTATAATTACTTTTAGTCTCGTCTTCGATTTAATTTTTATTTACCCTTTTCATTGTGCATTACCATAAAATTACTTTGACTTTTTAAAATCTATGAATAAAAATGCAAATTTTTTTATATAAAATAATAAAATAGTCTAAGTAAAATTAGCTCAATAAATCTTTAATATTTATTTTGGATACTTTCCCTCCAGCAGGCGTTTCCATCCTGTATAAATTTATATTGTTTAGTAATTAACTCAAATCAACAGCCTATTAACATGTCCCCACTGCTGGGGCTCAGGCCTCAGGCCCTCTCGACGAGGGCGTTCGGGCTATAGTCCACCACGCTAGCCCAGTGCGTGTTGGTGGACTTCACATGCGCCGAGGAATTTCTTCGGCGTATGCAGGTTTCCTCGCGATGTTTTCCTTCACCGTTTGAGAGCAGTCAGTAAATGTACTTATGTTTAGAGAAAAAACTCATTGGTACATGGCCCAGCGGGGACGAAAAAACCCATTTATTATTTATTTATTTATTAATCAAGTACATAAGCGTAACAGTATATATTTGTCCCCCAAAACCGTCTTGTCGGTTTGACTGGGGGATCGTACAGTCTCATCATCGATTAAATTTAGTTACAATAAAAATGATTTGTTTTCTGTTACTTTCTATGGACAAATGCTTTCTAATAAGTATAATTTTAACTTTTTTTAATTTATTCTTGTTTGACTCTTATTACTCGTATTTAGGACCGGGTGTGGTGATTCATTGCGGAAGGTTATGTCCAGCGGTGGACATTGACGGGATGATATGATGATAATGTAAATGCTCCTACCTGCAGTTGCCCCATCTCGAACATTTCATTGCAGAAGTAGCAGGGGCTGTCCTTAGCGTGTTTTCTATCTTTCACCACGCTCACACCGTTGTGGTTCTCCATTTTATTCCGATTTACACTCATTGTAACACTGATGTTCACTGAAACTTTATTTGCACCGAACTCAATTGAAACTGCTGATTTTGTTCCAACGATTTCTAATTGCAATCAACTTTAGAATCATTACGTATATCCTAAACAATCGAAGTGATATAGTTTCCACCGCAAGTCTTTGAACGTCGAAAAATTTCTAAGGTAAGGTACTTCCTTTTGATAATGTTTTAGCAAACTATTTCAATTATTTTATACACTTATTTATTATTAAAACAATCAAAGGATAACGTTACACCAGACCGCAAGCGCCTTTGTTAGTCAAATGAATCATGGCAAGCATCAAGTATCAGCGTTCCTTATCTCTGGAATTATATCATTGATACTTGATACGGGGCGTAGCTGATAACGCCTGCAAATACTGATTTTGAAGAGTTTTTCGCGTTTTGTAGGTCAAGGGGACAGATATCCTCATCATCAGCCTGCAAGTCCACTGCTGGACACAGGCGCCACTGAACCCGATCCTCGGTTCTCGGCATCCAGTTACTGCCAGCCGCCTCACGCAGGTCGTCGCTCCATCTAGCTGGGAAGCGTCCCACACTACGCTTGCCCGGTCGTGTACTCCACTCGAGAACTCGTCTACCCCAGCGGTTATCGGTTCTCCGGCAGATGTGACCAGCCCACTGCAACTTCAACGTGCCCCTATGTCGAAGGCTTTGGATCTTTGGCGGATCACCTCGTTTCGGATCCTATCTCTCAGAATAACTCCGAGCATAGTAACAGTAGGTACCTAAGTAATCCAAAATTCAGCACATCAGTATGCAGAAGTAACAGTGTGCAGAACCGATGGCTGATGAATCTACTAAGTGGACAAAAGGTAGCCGGAAGTGACATGCGCCGTTAAATTTCGGCTACGGTTCGCGGCCTAGTGCTGCGATGATTTGCCCGTCGCTTGGTGTGGCCGCTACGGGCGTCACTCCTGTGCCGAGGAAGCTGTATGTTCAACAGTGGACATCCACTTCAGTTTTATATTTGTATCATGCTTATCGAAAA
Organism: Metalampra italica; assembly: GCA_949699065.1. Lineage (NCBI taxonomy): Eukaryota > Metazoa > Arthropoda > Insecta > Lepidoptera > Oecophoridae > Metalampra > Metalampra italica. The sequence continues at coordinate 452,917 of OX452989.1, forward strand.
GCTCCTGATAAAAGTACGTTAGCAATTATCTACCTACAGTATGCTTTTATTTTTGCTAGTTATTAGTTCACGGTGCAATTTTTTTTATATTCATTATCATATCAGCCTGTAGACGTCCATTGCTGGATAAAGGCCTCCCCCAGGGATCTCCACGACGCCTGGTCCCGCGCTAACCTCATCCAGCCGGGTCCCGCGACCTTCACCAGATCGTCGGTCCACCTTGTGAGGAGAGAAAATTATTTGTTCCAATATAGGTGCTTCGAAGATTTCATGTAAGCAGTAATTTTGATTCAATTTGTTTTTCTAATTATACCTAAACGGAGGTTCTTCGGCCATATGGTCACTTACCGAATCAAAGCTGTATTCGTATCCCAGACACACGCGGCCTGCGGTGGCGGCCTACCGCAGGCCGCAGCGTCAATATGCAAACGCAGGCCGCGCGTGTCTGAAGTCTCACATACATTGCGTATGAAATACAACAGGCCACCACCGGCACCGCAGGCCGCGTGTGTCTGTGATACGCCTTACTTACTGAAACTTACAAGTAGTGAACGACCTTCTATATAATTCTACAACCTATCACTGCACCTGGTGTAATAAAAACTCTAAGTCAAAGTTACCTGCGTACTTCGTAATGAATTCAATAAAAAACTTGACTACAACAAAGAAAAAAAACGATTAAAAACACCCAAAACGAATAAAAGTAAAAAGTAAATATCCCCAAATAAACAAGTTTCTCTTACTTAAGGGCTCCACACATTACCTGGCTACTGTCATGTCATTCTCGTACTATTTTAACCGAATCAGAAACTAATCACAGCGATCGACACTGACAGCTCGCCTCTCCAGTCAGCTCGTGACCAGCTCGTGAACCGTTGCCAGTCAATACATTTTTGAGAATATTTTGTATGTCCGCAAAAATATATCTCTCTTTTTGAGGCACTGTGATAGGAACACAGCTTATGTTACAAGAAACAAAAACAAACTTGTACCACCACAGTTAAGGCTTAGTAAGGTCAGTAAATCATTCACGGGGCAATGTATACGCTTCTACAATAAACTACCAGAAGAAATCTTAAATATGAATGACAGAAAATTTAAGACTCACATTAAACAACAACTTTGTAAGAAAGCTTATTATAAAACAGTCGATTATCTAAATGACAAAGATGCCTGGTGTTAATGTTACTTCAGCCTCGCACAATCTTTACAAAATAATGTTATGTACAAACTTGATTTTAAAAGATGTGTTGCGGAAGTTTGTTGCGCCGCTTCTTCTTCCCAGCTCTATATAACACCTTGGAGGCGGTGGTAGATAAAAAATTGACGTTGTATAAATGTACCTAGTGTACTTACATGCAATAAAATACTTTTGAATTTTGAATTTTGAACCACGGCCAGTGTAACCTGGTGGAAACGTCGGGCAAAGGTAAATAAAACTTGTTCGTGTGTAAGACCCGTAAATAAATATATAATTATGAATACAAAGAGGAAAGTCTAAAATGTACATATCAAGTATTTTGTGACTTAGCTATATTGAAATAAATATTTATCAACGGGTGACAATACTAAAATCTGATATTCTGCTATTCCCAAAGGACCGGCAACCGTCTTAACTTCTACGCCAAACCACGTAGGTAGGTTTTTTAGTCGCAATGCAAACGCCTTGCAATCTTGTACATAGATACTCGGGCAATACAGAATCGTAAAAGCTTGACCCATCGCCAAGTCCCAGGGAAACGTGATACTTGCTTCACTGACTTTTGCCAACATTCTACCAGATCTGACATTTGATGATGCACTCCACTGAGTGCATCATCAAATGTCAGATCTGGTAGAATGTTGGCTTGAAATGAAAGTTTAGTTCAAAAACCTCAGTAGATGTCACTACATCTACTGAGGTTTTTGAACTAAACTCTGCTTCTGATCTGAACTCATTGTGAGACACGCTAATGACTTTACTAGTTTTGCCATTTTGTTATTGCTAATTACCACAGACCACTGCAACCGGATTTATCGTCTGATTTGTCACCCAACTGAGTCGCAGCATGTGTTGAACCCCTTTTTAAGTGGGTACGTCGAGGAAAAAACCCCTAATCTGGGCGGCCACAACAAGCTTTTTATGGCGACATTTCTATTCGCCATTTTGGTCAGAAATCTGAATTAGCTAAAAATCATCTCAGAATCCAAGCTATTAGGAAGGTTTGATTGTGACGAAAAATCTGTGTTCGTGCATTAAATTATATTAGTTTTCTGTACTTTACAATTATAACGGCGTCAACTTACAAAATTAAGTACTTACCCACACAAAATTTCATTACAATTTAATTTATTGCACAAATTTAACAATTTAGGCGGTCTTAATGCTTTTACCGATTTCTTCCAGACAACCTTTGGGTAGAAGAGAAGACATTATTATGTCAGATTAAGGAAGATTGTCTTTTATAGCTAGGTATTTTAAATAATTATACACAATATTTAATCATTATTCAAAAGTAAAATATACACTTACACGAGGTAAATATATTGTTACGGTAACAGTAGGTAATGTAACAACACCTTTATTAATATATAATTTCGAAGGCTGCGCTCGCGCATCATTCGAAAGAATCAGGCTTTGAAATGTCAGTGCACGCTGGACTCTCGCGGAGAGCGGACGTGTCTCGCTGTCCGGTGTTTCGACACAACGTTAAATTAAGTACGCGAGGTGTCTCAAATACAACAGTTCTTTGGTTTTATTTATATAAAAGTTCAACAGATATATTTGTTATTCAGTGTTGTGTGAAGTGCAAAACGGAGTGTCTCAAACAAAGATTTAAAGTGTAAGTTTTTAGAAGGGATTACAGATATAAATGCTAATTGCATAATTTTAAAACTTTATAAACTTTGCGTAAAATGACGAATTACAGAGACAAGAAATTTGAAACTGTCTCTGAATCATCTACTGTTGATTTCTTTTCTTTTATCCAATGTCATAATCATAACCCTATAGCGGAGATAAATTATGATGCATTTAAATTCCGTAAGTAAAACAAACCATTGCATTGTCTTCAAAATTTGAGCATGATCGGATATCGGGAAGTAGGTGAAGAATGGATCCTCAACAGACAGACAAACAAACAAACAAACAACTATTTCTGCTTTCAAACACCTGAATAGGTGTGTTTTTAAAAGAAACATAATTATTGTCATTTTAACGCATACCTACCGGGTATTTTATCCGGGTTCTAAGGACCAACGCACTTGCAGGCTTTAATTGTTGCGCGCACGCAACGGGCGCTACTTACCATCAGGTGGTCGTTTTCTGCTACACCGAAAGGAAAGAAGTGAAGTTATACAACTAACATTAAACCTCAAATAAATTTATATAAAAGAAGAAACTGACGACAATGCACAGCCCAGACCGCTGAGCCTAGAAACTTGAAATCTTGCACAAGGTTCCTCATAAAGCTCTAACGTTTAAGGTTCCTCATAAAAATCTACGTGTGAGAAGCCGCGGGAAACAGCTAGTGTTAATATAAATGTTACCTACGTATTATTTTGATTGTGTTCCACACAAACCATTTGTCTAAATAATACAAAATAGGCAATCATTGGCAGTTAGAACTTAAGGTCGTGTGAGAATCTAATTTATTTAAATAGTTAGATAAATAAATTATAAGAAATTTTTACTTAGGTACTTACAAAGGTAATATTTACATCATTGAGAGGGGAATTCATTAAAATTATATTACTAACTACTGTTAGTCAGTTTTTGTTTGAAGACCAAAGTTTATCTCGTGTTGATAATTTAAAACATTATTACTAAACCGATTCGACAAACAGGTTTTTTTATATACCTATACCAATTCTATATCTAGCCAGTTGTTTGTTGCCCGCTATTTGCTCGCACGCTCGTTACCGATAGCCCTACATTTACGCACACTGAAACGGTTGGTGCTCCTATAGTATTTAACTGATCGCGGGAATTATATAACTGATCGCTTGTATTGAGAGTCGAGGATTGCCAGACGCTCTTCATCTGGCCTGACGATTTCCCATGTCGGCCCAACCATGGTCTCCACTCGTACGTCTCATCATCACCAGCCTGTGCGAGTCCACTGCTGGACATAGGCCTCCCCCAAGGCTCTACTGGACCATTCTTCGGCTCTCCGCATCCAGTCACCGCCAACCGCCTTGTAGACGGGGAAGTTCCAAACTAAGCTTGCCCACGCGTGGTCACCACTCGAGAACTCGTCTACCCCAATGGTTATATAACGCAAAAACTATTACTTGTTCACTTTATGCTCATTTAATTATGTTTACCGTCACGACTGTCGCGGTATATTTATAGTTAAAAGTGTTTATGCTTGCGGTTTTGACATTACAACAACAAACCAATACTTAGGTAAGTACTTACCTATCTACCATTCTTTACCCTTATTGCACAAACCATTAGAAACTCAATGCCATCTCAAGGGATTCCCATACAGTATCTGGGAATTACTAAGTATTGGGTTCATTTGATTATTCAATTAATATGAGATTTGCACAATGAACTCTTGAGTTCATTTGAAATGAGGTTCATTAATATGGGATCGGCACAATGCAATCTCGAGTTCGTTTGATAAGAGTCTCAAGGTTATGGGATTGGCATAATGCAATCTCGAGTTCATTTGAAAAGTGTCTCAAGAATATGGGATCGGCACAATGCAATTTCGAGTTCATTTGAAAAGAGTCTCAAGAATATGGGATCGGCACAATGCAATCTCGAGTTTAATTGAAAAGAGTCAAGAATATGGGATCGGCACAATGCAATCTCGAGTTCGTTTGATAAGAGTCTCAAGGTTATGGGATTGGCACAATGCAATCTCGAGTTCATTTGAAAAGTGCCTCAAAAATATGGGATCGGCACAATGCAATCTCCAGTTCATTTGAAAAGAGTCTCAATAATATGGGTTTAGCACAATGCACTCTTCAGTTCTTCACTTCTAATGGCATAGCTATTTATTACCATTTTACCACACACCGGGTCTCGTACAAATTGTACAAAGTTTTTATAATGAAGGCCATAAAAGATAGGTAACTAATTTACACACCAACACTCCATTTGCTACGGTTGTTAACTTTTCCATTTCATTACGATGATAAGCAACCTCGACCTTACCCAATACCTATCCTATCTACGAACTGTCAATTTCTTAGTGAATTTCATCAAAATAAATTAATTTAATTTAAAAAAAACTTAACGAAATGTGTCTTCACTTTACCTAAGAATTGTTACAACCTAACTCGATTTAAGATTTTTTGTATACTTATGTGTAATAACACATGTTCTTTGTAATGATAATGGGTAATGTCTCATTGATTAATTGGTAGGCTGTGTCATTGGGAAAAGCGAGGTCATTCTTTCAGTTCGTTTATTTTGAATAAATTGTAGGTAATAAAATTATACAGGTTGAATTTTTCAAGTGGGCATGACCAAATCTGAAACTACAAGCTAAAAGGAGTCTCGCGGCCAATTTTGATGGAAACCAAAACTACATTTTTGAAAAAATATTTCTCCTACCTGGGAATCGAACCTATTGATTTTGAAAAAAATACACTTGCTGTATTATTGCACTATCCTATAGTGTCGCTAAATAAATTCTGGAAATTCAGATCAAAAATCAGATTTAAGGATTTTGTCACCGTTAAACCTATTTAGGTTTTCGCTAGAAGGCTGTTATCTGAAAATTATGTATTATACCTATTTATGTAATGAGGAGAGCGTCAGTGGCCTCGGGGATAAGACGCGACCTATCATATCGAAAGGTCCGAGGTTCGATCCCCGGCTGGGCCATGTACCAATGGGTTTTTTCTCGAAACTTAAGTGCATTTACTGACTGCTCTCAAACGGTGAAGGAAAACATCGTGAGGAAACCTGCATACGCCGAAGAAGAAATTCTTAGGCGCATGTGAAGTCCACCAACCCGCACTGGGCTAGCGTGGTGGACTGTAGCCCGCACGCCCTCGTTGAGAGGGTAGGCCTGAGCCCCAGCAGTGGGGAGATTAATAGGCTGTTGATGTTGATGTAATGATAAATAATTAATAATAATAAATTATTGTGCTTATGTACCTACTTCTTTCCAACCATATATACCACGACACCTCTCGTATTTTTATTAATATTTTAACTAGGTATTGTAACCCAGAGGTTTTTATTTTACCTGAAATAAATAAATGAAATAACTTGCTGTACAGTGGACAGTGACTGTACGGGTAGCCTGACCTCGCTTGGCTGCAATACGAGTTATATAATGCCTAGATTGGACACCGCCTTATAATAAGGTGATGACCATAAACATTACTTAACCAAGATAATTTCCACATGTTTATTCGAGCAGACATATTGGTTCAGACGGGGATCAACTGGACCCGAAAGAAAGGCGCCGTACGTGGCATTTCATCATCATCATATCAGCCTGCAGACGTCCACTGCTGGACAAAGGCCTCCCCCAGGGATTTCCACGACGACCGGCCCTGCGCTAACTTCATTCAGCTGGGTCCCGCGACCTTCACCAGATCGTCGGTCCACCTTGTGGGTTAGATTAATAGAGTTCTATACCAAAATGGCAAAAACTAACCCTTATGGACGGACTTTGTCCGTCTGTATGTCTGTTTGTCCTTCTGTCACATCACATCTGTTTATCTCAGCAACCACTAATGCTATCAACTTGACATTTGGAATCGTTTTCAATAAAGCTTATGTAAACCGATGTAGGCCGTTGGGGCAGAAAGGTTCTCGAGTGGCGACCACGTATCGGAAGACGCAGCGTAGGCCTCTACAAGGTGGACCGACGGTTAGCGCAGGACCGGTCGCGTCGTGGAGATCCCTTTGTCTAGCAGTGGACGTCTACAGGCTGTTATGATGATGATGAATCCGATGTACCTATACCTACACATTTGTGTAAACCTGTAAACACCGTGTCGACTCCTCGCTACAGTTTGTGTCAATATTCATCGAAATTATACATATTCACCTGTCATACATACACCTACTCTTACGGAGGCCATTATGACAAAAAATAATTATCAAAATCGGACTGCTCTGTAAAAAGTTATGCGCGGTCATACCTACATAAAAAAAATATACACTTACGTGTTAACTTAAGAAAGTTCTTGGTTTTGGTTGATACGGACAATTAACCAACGGTTTATAAGTATTTCTGATGTATATGCACACAGCCGTAGAGTTAAGATCTCTTTGGTGCGTGCTCGCGGCCCCTCAAAGGGGCGTAAAAGAAGCATTCTATGGGTGTCAAAATCGTGTCAAATGTATGACAATACTGTGACTCACTCACACATTCTCATTTTCAAACTCCATATAAATTTATATTAGCAACCTCCTCCCGCTACTCCGCTTCCTTTGTCCGCACCCCCCCTGTATGTGGCACCATTGGCTCCCATACTCAATATGCAAGATGCAGTCTCCATAGGGAGCGCGCGCGCCAATGAGATTCGAACCTTCCTGCACACAACGGACACAAGGTATCTTTGTAACAAGTTTCATCGTAATTCGTTCAGCCGTTATTGAGGTACAAACGGCATCTTTGTTATTCAATCTATTTAATTATACTGAGCAGTATAATTATTTAGACTTTTGGTCCATTTTGTTTTATCGTATAACTAATAGTGTAACTAGGTGGACAAACCCTTTTTAATAAGCTTTCTTACGAAGTTGTTTTTAATGTGATTCTTATATCTGGCTTCATATTCAAGATATCCTCTGGTAGTTTGTTGTAGAAGCTACCTGATGTACTGAAATTCTAGTTGGTGCTTGGAGGAATGGTTATTTATTCATCATCATCATCAACAGCCTATTAATGTCCCCACTGCTAGGGCTCAGGCCTACCCTCTTAACGAGGGCGTTCGGGCTATAGTCCACCACGCTAGCCCAGTGCGGGTTGGTGGACTTCACATGCGCCTAAGAATTTCTTCTTCGGCGTATGCAGGTTTCCTCGCGATGTTTTCCTTCACCGTTTGAGAGCAGTCAGTAAATGTACTTAGGTTTCGAGAAAAAACCCATTGGTACATGGCCCAGCTGGAGATCGAACTCCGGACCTTTCGATATGATAGGCCGCGTCTTATCCCCTACGCCACTGACGCTTTTGGTTATTTGGTTAATGGTTATTTATTAATTTATTGTTATTGTACACACTAAAGTATAAATAACAATACAAAAAACAGAAAATCATACAAAGTGTTTAGTTTATTTATTTGTGTTTGTGGTATTATTATCACATGCTATTGTTTTTGTGTGTTCATTGAAGTCGGCTTTGTCGATCGGTTCCCACCGTATATTAACATAGTAGTGTCGCAAGCTGCGCGCGCGCCGCTTGGGCAACGCGCCGCGGCTGTTACGTCACTACGCCAGCGCGCGTGCCCGCTGCCCTAGGTCAAGAATCCAGATTACATGTCCATATACGGATTTTCTACAACAGAACTTGTATCGTACTCTAGATGAAACCAATATAAGACGATTCGCAAACGGTTCAACAAAACCAGGTACCTACCTATTTAGTTTTTCATGATACCATAAAAACTAAGCGCCGCCGTGGATTTGTGCCTTCCTTTTCACAAAAGGTTCCTATCATTGTTGACTCCCTTTGTAGTAGGTGATGGTATAAACAGGTATCATCCATCACACTAACAATCACACACATTTATAGTATTTTTTAACTTCTTATCTCAAACGTCTTGTTTAAAATTACAAGGAGACACACGTGTAATGCGTTGGCGGTAGCGGTGGCGGCCTGTTGTATTCCATACGCATTGTATGTGAGACTTCAGACACGCGCGGCCTGCGTTTGCATATTGAAGCTGCGGCCTGCGGTGAAAGGCCACCGCAGAACGCGTGTGTTTGTGATACGCATATAGACAATCAACGTTCCAGGCTATGGCCGCCCAAACCGTACATTTCGACGTAACATTAGTAATCTAACAGTCATTTACTTTGTATCGAACCTAGTTTTTGTTTATGCGATAGACCGTAGCCTCCGTGTCTAGTTTTCTATGTAGGTACCTACATATAGCTATGTAATATAGTGCCATATCTTTCTTCTACGGTTTCATCTAAGAATCGTACGTATATCTAGGTATTTGTTTATTGCAAGTGACACTGATAAGATCGTAAGATGCCGCTTGCTGCGACGCCTGAGTCTGTTGCGCTGCCAGTCACCGGCCAAGCGTCAAGAGTCTAGCTCGTATGTCCCGTAGCCGTATGTCCCGGCGCAATGGGCCCGCGTCACGGCGAGCTGCTGCTAACAACCTGTCTGACTGCTTGCTATAGAAGCTCCCAAAGAACAATGACTCACATACGGTGGACCCGTGCGGTGTACAGTCGACCGCACGTCAGTGGAAACACTTGTAAGAAAGCTTATTATAAAACAGTCGATTATTTAAATGACAGAGATGCCTGGAGCCCTATTTTTGAATCGCTCTCCTCGCTTCGAGCGATCGATTCTACTGATTTTCCTTCGACATCCGATACAAAAATCAGTAGAATCGACCGCTCGAAGCGAGGAGAGCTATTCAAAAATAGAGCTTCTGGTGTTAATGTTACTTCGGCCTCGCACTACCTTTACAAACAATAATGTTATGTATAAACTTGATTTTAAAAGATGTGTCGCGGAAGTTTGTTGCGCCGCTTCTTCTTCCCAGCTCTATATAACACCCTGGAAGCGGTGCTAGATAAAAAATTGACGTCGTATAAATGTACCCAGTGTACTTATATGCAATAACATAGTTTTGACTTTGACACTTTAACCTTGAGCTGGCCTGGCCTATTAGGCAGTTTCAATACTACGAGATACCAGTTTATACTGGTTTTGTTTCCACTGACGTGCGGTCGACCGTACTTACCTTACTACTAATAGTCTTGGCAAAGAAACAATCTTTAATGAAGGAAATTAGTACCTAAATAATGTAAGATAGCAAATTTATTCAAAGGAAACGTTTCTTTATTTTTTTTAATAAGTAAAACTGCAGTCAAAGATTTTTGAAAGGTCGTTTGCTACAGCCGGGAATCGAACCGAGACAAACGAAAAAATAACATTCTGTACTTTTATGCATGGGATCAATCCATAAGGCCATGAGGATCAAATCTTTTTAACAGACATTGCGTCTTAATTGTTAAGTGGTCCCTACACGATCATGCGGCATGACATGCGTTACGTGCTGTCACTCATGCATGACCGTTTAATTGTAGTGATTGACGCGAATGACATGCAAACCACGTGCTGGCCGTTGATTGACAATCGCGCGTACTGTTCACTGTACTAAGTGATTGATAGCAAGCACGAGGGTCCATCATGCAGCATGATAATTCACGTAAACGTAACGCATGTCATGCCGCATGACCGTGTAGTAACCGCTTAAGAGAAAGAATAAATAAATGAATGAATATTTGAATTCACTTTGCGGCTAAGAACAAGGATCCCATAGAACCGCATTCAGCACATAGCATGAAATAGCAATAGTCTTTTCCCCAATAATTTGAGAAGACGCTTCTTACATGGCGGGGTCAAACTGAACAAACACTATCTATTTTAGTCGGGCTGTTGATTGTTGACAGCATCGAGTATTTTCTTGTCTGTGATGAAAATTCCCATACGTAGATAGAGATAGAAGATATTATATCTGTCTAGCTTACTCTTACCACTTTTGTAATGAGTGTGTCTCTCTGATTGTTATTATTTTAGAGTTCTATGGGATACTAGTTCAATGCTTTGCGGAGTTTTAATTTAAATATGTCAGCTCGAACGTGACAGTGTAAATGCATATCAAGTAGAATTACGAACGATTAGCGCTAATGCTCAGTTAGCGACTTCCTGACGCGCGCACGCAACGCCAACGTGATGGCGTCAAAGTTTCTTCGTTCATATCCTACCTATCCAAGTTTCGTTTTTTCAATAACAATGAGTATCTTATTTTGTACTAGCTGTTGCCCCCGACTTCGTCCGCGTGGATTTTAGAGGTACTCTGCTATGTACTGACATCGTCTAGTTAAAAAAATTATAGGAAAAAAATTCATTCGAAAATCACCAGATTTTAAGTTAGACCTTCAGGAACACAACAGTGTGATGCATGCGGTTTACACAGTTACTGTGTAAACCGCATGCATCACATTTCGTGGAGTAGTTTTGCATGATGTTGGAACAAACAGACAGACGGACAAAAAATCTAAATATTATTGTTTTGTCTTCTATTGCACTTATTAAGACACTTCATATCAATTTTCCTAGACGATAACTTTTTTCGCTGTCATCCGATTTGAATGAAACAAAGCCTATATGTTGCTCTAAGCTGAGCTGAATCTACCTGTGAAAACCGCAAGATAATCCGTTCAGTGGTTTCGGAGATTAGCGATTACATACAGACAGACAGACAGAAAGACAAAAAATTAAAAAAAAATTTTTTTTGTGTTCTGTTTTTATCACCCAAACGGATTTTTTGATAAATTTATTCAAAGTACAGACATACGGTTTCTACTGCTATAATATAAGTATTGAAGAAGTATCACTATTTCTGAGTTGATTGCCTGAAAAAAAATCTTGTTATTTAAGTCTGTAAGTATACTTATAACTCCGTAATGACCACCTCGCTATGCACTTCAGACGGCCTTGTATCAGGCTAGAAGCAACTAATCATCTAGCTCTGATCTAAGACGCATCTACATAATTATTGCTTTTTACCTCCCTAACTAATCATTTTACAGATGCTATGGCTTTCCGTACGAGAAAAACGTGATAAATCTTACACTTTTTATGTTATTGCATAGGTGTTAGCTTTTTCCCGCGGCTTCGCCCGCGTAGAAAAGTTTTCCCGTGTACATTGTGAAACAGCGCCCTCTATGTAGGCGTTTTGTTACTTAGGGGGTATTGGCGGACGACCCGCGACTTTGTCCGCGTTAAAAAGTAGCCTATATGTTATTACAGAATATAAGCTGTCACTATACCAAGTTTCATCAAAATCTGTTCGGTAGTTTTTGCGTGAAAGAGCAACAAACATCCTCACATCCTTACAAACTTTCGCCTTTATAATATTAGTAGGGTAGGATGAATATTGAGCATAGTTCATTTATATACCTACGTCAATGGTTTATCTACCACCGCTTCCTAGGTTTAAGCCGCAGAGCACAGAATGTGCAAGCGCGGGCACCGCCGCGGTGAGCGCTGCGGCGGTCAGTGTCATTAATTTGCGACCTCTGCAACAAACTTCCGCGACACATCTTTTGTTTAAAATCAAGTTTGTCTAACAATTTTGTTTGAAAAGATTGTTCGAGGCTATAGTAACATTAGTACCATACAGTAGTATTTTGATTTGAGCTCACGAATGATTTATTTCAGATTCAAAAGGCAAATGTGCTTGAATAAATAAATTGGTACAACGAATCAATATTTAAACACTCGACAAGGACTGCATAGCAAACAATTTCGAATGCTCGAAGCATATTGCGCAAAATTCTATACAAATATTGTTTGTCTCGGGTAGACAGAATAAAGCTGTGGTAAAAGATAAACAACAATGAATCGAACGCAGAAGCATTTTGTTTAAATAGGTAGACAGTTACCGACTGCTATGCTTGGAGGTTGCTATAATTATGTTTCGTTGAACAAATCTCGTTTCAATCTAAATTGTTTTAAATACAATCCGATGTCGTAAATAAAATCCAAAAATAAATTAATTTTTAACCTTCGACAAAAAGTTTCAAATAAAAGCGATGAAATAACTAGGTAACAAGTCTTTTCCATTGAAAATTAAATTATTCTAAATTATAATGACAGATAAGTATCTTAAAAGTAACCTTTACTAGGTAATACCTAATGACATATTTTGACCAAGAATGTGAAAGAATGTTTATTAGTAAAATAGTACATAGCTCCTTTAACGTTTCTTTGAATTACTATTAGAGTTACAATTATTACTGAGCGTAAAATCTAGATTTTACCTAAAGCATACCAAGGTGAGCGGCCTTTGAACTAGTTAACTTCATATCTCCAGCTACTCCCATTTAATCAATACTTAATGAAACAATTTAATGAGACAATACTTAACTTAGTAGGTATTTATTTGCCTGTCAGAATATTGGGTATCCAGTACGGTCGGTCGGTCGATTCCTTCAACTAACGATTATTTTTTACGTTTAAATGCTTTAAGCGTATCCCAGACACACGCGGCCTACGGTAAGCCGCCACCGGCCTCAATATGCAATCGCAGGCCGCGCGTGTCTGAAGTCTCACATACATTGCATAGGGAAGACAACAGGCCGCCACCGCCACCGCAGGCCGCGTGTGTCTGTGACACGCTTTAACCCGTTAGGTTAAGAGCGCAATACCTTTCAAACTCGGACGTATTTCGCTTCAGCCAGACACACCCTGACGACATTGTCAGTAAAAACTGACATTTTTACAAGGTCAAGGACAATGTATGACAATTTCAGGATAATGACTATCACCCGGCGTATAAACTAGCTAGCTGTCATCGTATTACATGAATAATCATACGTCCTACTAATATTATAAAGGCGAAAGTTTGTAATGATGTGAGGATGTTTGCTACTCTTTCACGCAAAAACTACCGGACAGATTTTCATGAAACTTCGTACAGTGGTAGCTTATATCCTGGAATAACATATATGCTACTTTTTAACGCGGACAAAGTCGCGGGGCCTCCGCTAATACCCCCTTAGTAACAAAACGTCTACATAGAGGGCGCTGTTTCACAATGTACACGGGAAAAACTTTTCTACGCGGGCGAAACCGCCGGAAAATGCTAGTAGTCTATACATCAGCTGCTGAGAGTCAAAAAGTTAACAGCCGTAAACACCATGTCGGATGTAATAACATAAAACTGGTAGGTAAGTACGTATTACTAATGTTATCTGTGGTATTGTGACGTGCGGCGCTTTTCCATCTTTTTATACGGATGAGGTTTCGTGAATAAATTACTGTGCCTATACCTACCTGTTATAATACCTACTGACATACAAACATGTTTGTTCACTTTAAACTAAACCAGTATGTAGGCAGGCTTAGAATATAAATCATGTAATTTTCCCTAATGTTCAATTTTATTATATTTTCATTTTGTGTGCTTTATAGGTATGTTTATTTTCAACAATGTAATCCATACCACTCTGTCCATACTAATATTAATGGGTGAGTTTGTTACCTTTTTACCTAGACCATTGAACGGATTTTTTATACATTTTTAGTAATCGTTTAGCCTAATTTTTAACTTATTTTGATACTTTTTTTGTATCTGTATTTTCTTGTATACCGCTCAATTTTTAAGCCTAAAAAGCGACGCCTATTGTGGGTGTCACGGGTAAATTATTCTTGTACTAATTCTTTTGCTAATAAATATATTTCATTTCATTTCAATAAAGTGACGTAGTCCAGCTACAGCACGCGTCCGAATAGCACTTGCGCGAATAGCACCTTGCCTAGTCCAGGAATGGCACCGATCAATATTTTTGGCAGGTGCTTTTGGATACAAGGAAAAACTTATCCCACGCAACCGAAGCCGCAGGCGACAGCTAGTGACATAGCAGCGTTTGCATAAATAATAACTTCACGAATGTTATGCATTGTCGCATTTGATTGAAAAATCATGGCATCCGCTAAAATATGAGAATCATTGCCACACACTAATAGTATAGGTACTGTGGCCAGCGGAACTAGACGATTACAGAAAGTCGGCAAAGCGCACATCGTCAATTTGAAAACTGGAAAACGTCGGAAAATATTATTTTCCTGAATTTTTCATAATTTTCCCATAGCTGCCAGGCAATTTAACATGTATTAATATTCCATACTGACAGCCGCAAAAAGGGAGAGGAAATCTGAAGGTATGGATAGTTTATTTTTTTTGTATTTATTTATTAAAATAATTATATACAATTTGTGTTAAAATAATGCGTGTATAGAGGTCGACTTCTTTTGCGTTTCTTTAAAAGTGGCACCGAATACAGGTGTAGTACCTACCAATTTAGAAAGAAAATAGATATAAAAATAAAATTATAAAAATTTTGATAAACATAAATTAGTTTTTTAAGGAATAAAGAAGGTCTCCCATCAGGCTCGTAGATAACCGGAGTTTGATAACTAACTAGTAAGTAATCAAACAGGAAAAAAAAAGTTTTACATATATAACCCAGGTGTAAAGAATTTTCATTCCTGATTGAGAACTGCAAGGAATTTTTCATGACCACCATTCTCGAAGAGGAATAGAATTAGGTATTTCTAGATAGCCAGTACTCAAACAGGAATAAACATTCTTTCTACATAACTGGGTTATCAAACAAGGTTTTTTTTATCTACGCGGCTGAAGCGGAAGGCCTTGTATCAAACGGTTTTTATTCACATCTTATGTTTTTTTACAAACACAATACGAGTTAATGCGAGAGAAACACACGTGTGGTGGCCCCAGTTTTGAAGTCAGCCTTGAAGGCTATCGAGCCTTAACTTAAGCCTCGGAGCTTTGACAGCTCTTAAAATGTTAGGCAGACCGTATAGGTAAGTAGGCGTACCTAATTTCGAAGTATTTTTTGTTTTGTTTGTGGCTTGGTTCAACACCTTTTAGCCAAGTCTTATATTGTTCATAATGTTTGGACAAATTTACACACGGCTGTTTAGTCCCAAACTAAGCCGAAGCTTGTAAATGGGTAACTAAGTCTACTCAACAACTGATAAAAATACACAGGTACATACTTTTTTAAAATAAATACATAGTTACAAACACCCAGAATCCGAAAACCAACATGAAAGTTTCACTTTTTCACTTTAAATTTAAGAATAGGCCCAAGTTTATAGGGAGGTAAGACCGACAGCTGTAAAAACCCTTTTTTAAGTCTTAGGTAGTCAGTTTTTAAGTCAGGTCCAAAAAGCTAAAATTTACAACACTAGGTAGAACTGTAATTCGTCCATTTGGACTCGTAATAAAAACACGACAATATTAAGAATATTTGCACGCCACGTGATGTAGATTTTTTTATATATTTCTATCAAAAAAAAGTCTTATGGAAAAATCTGTTAATGTAACTATGTATTCATTTTCCACATTTTTTCTTTAAATTCAATTTCAAGGTATTTCTTTAAATTATGACACGATGTTACTTAGTAGGAATTTTGATGATTGACCATCATTTCGATGGGTAGCATAAAAAAATACAGGGTGTATTTTTCGACATTTGTCCGGTTCGATTCCCGGCTCAGACAGGTGGTTTCTTAAAAATCTTTGAATGCAATTCCACTTATTTTTGAAAATAAAGGCTTCCCTCCAAACACGGATTTTTTTACTTTATATAAAACGCTTGGTTTCCTCAATATTAGTATTGTGTGTGATTTTCACGGTGTTGCCAGCGACTTGTCATTATTGTCACGTTTGTCGCTTTGTGAAAACTCGGCCACACATGTCACTTCCGTGCATCTAGCCACCGTATATTGTTTATCGTTTGTGACTCAGCATTCGTCAAAATGTGCGTGAGTTTTTTTATACGGTAGTTAGTTATTATTTTGACGACTGCTTAAATTATCTTGATTTTAATTAACATCTGGCGATCCCTTGATCCTATGGGATCTGTAGCGCCAACCCCTGGCCACCACCGGTGCCCCAATCCGTGTTTTGGTGGACTTCACATACGCCTTAGAATAGAAATTTTAATCTTTGGCGTATGCGGGTTTCATCACTATGTTTTCCTTCAGCAAAAAGCTTGTGGTAGGTATTATAATAAACGGTAAACTATTAGGTACATAAGTACTTTCAAGTCTCAAACCCACGTGCTCATTAAATTCTAGGATATCTTTATTAGAAGAATAATCCGTCAAATTAGAATAATTCGCTGTACTTATTTGAATTGGAATTTGACTTAAACACTGTATTTTTCTTGTTTTGACATTTTTGATTTATTTATTCTGACATGTTGACGTGATGAGTATGTTTTTTAAATTTATGACTTGACCTATGATTTAATTTTAATTTTTAATTTAATTAAAACGTAAAAATATGAAACTTATTTTTAGAAATAAAACAATTTAATTTATTTCTGTTCCACCTTATTTTATGGTCCGTCATCACCGTCGGCCTGAACAAGTCCTCTTCTATTAATGGTCCAATTGAATAAATACAAGTACAGTATGATCCACTTAATTCTATGTATACACGGCCCTGGTGCGTCGCGGTTATCACATTCTATAGTCACGTTTCCTTACTGGCAATGATACCTTAAAAGATGTTAAAATCACGTAACAGCAATCAAAGCGTTTCCAACCAATTAGTTGAGAATTTATTGGAAAATACCAAGGCGTTAGGGACTGCATGCGTCATCATCATCGTAATTATCAGCCTGTAGACGTCCATTGCTGGGGAAGGCGGGCCGGGGATCTTCACGACGCCCGGTCCCGCGCTAGCCTCATCCAGCCGGGTGCCGCGACTTTCACCAGATCACGGATATGCATACCAGAGAAGGTTTAGACACCAATCATCATTTTGAATCATTCAAATCACCTCAATGTATGTCTGTCAAAATCAGTCTTAACCTTTGCGAGAACGTTGCCAAAAGGGTGGTTTAAAAAATCTACATACGATTTTACGTTGTTCCTAAACATTTCGCGTCT
This sequence comes from Metalampra italica, assembly GCA_949699065.1. Classification (NCBI taxonomy): domain Eukaryota; kingdom Metazoa; phylum Arthropoda; class Insecta; order Lepidoptera; family Oecophoridae; genus Metalampra; species Metalampra italica. The sequence continues at coordinate 470,556 of OX452989.1, forward strand.
CAATTGGACAATTTTTGAGATCAATATAACGCCAGCCTTAATTAATTGCCAATATTACTTCACTCATCGAAGTGCATCTAAATAAAACGTGACCTTATGGTGACAAACATATTCTTATCTCGACTGTATCGCCTACAAAGACAATGTATTTAGTTATTTCCCACAACTATTGTCTTACTCAATTTTCCCACACTCATTTCCCCTTTTATGGAACAGTCAGCAACAAAGATTTATAAATAAAATAAAAATAAATAAAATAGCCTTTTATTCAGACTAGATGCTTTTTACAGGAAAGTTTAATTAATGACAATGTCAGATACTTGTTTCGCCGTCTGTGTGTCCTCTGACAAAGGCCTCCTCTGTCTCCTTCCACGCCTCCCTGTCTCTTGCCAATCTCGTCCAGGTTTTTCCCGCTACTTTTGCGAGGTCATCGTCCCATCTCATGTATTGTCTGCCTTCAAAGATTTATACCTACATGAAAATCTATAAGCTTTCGAAGAGTGCAATGAATATATGTATACTTACGCTACTGTCTGTACTTAATAAGTTAGTGCAGAACAGAAATATTTATTAGACTTATTACTTTTTTCGATCATAGTCTATCTATGCATTCCCATCACCCAATGCTGGACAAAGACTTCCTCTCGCTTTTTCCAGGAATCCATCCAGCCGTCCTGTTCCCTTGGTGCTGCAGTACCTAAAGTTATTCCAGAGGTTCCTTACGCCAACTTTTTTTTTACTATCAGAAATAGAACCCTCAGTTTGTAACAATTAAGTTGATGCTGATGATAATATTGATGAAACTCTTTCATCATCTCATTCATTTCGACCCGTTTGCAAAGAACTGCAAATCTTGCATTTTAAGTGGCAAGCGTTAATTAAAACTATTCCAAACAAAGTCTTTTACGAAAAAATAACATAAGTTTACATTTCCAAATAATAAATATTGACTTAAGGCTCGTTTAGGCTTTGTGGATTATTTTTCTCAATTTTTAACATCACATGCCACGTCTTGTAATTTAAAAACTAACTTCTTAATTATAATTTTATCTGTGATGTGATCATGTTATTTCTATTTGATCATAGAAGATAGATAACATAATGGCGTAGGTACTCTATGAGTAGCTTAATAAAGTGATTCAGTAGGTACCTATTTCTAATTTGATATCTAAATGTCATACTGACTAATAATATAATTGTGAAGATTGATTTTCTTGAAAGGCACAAACCACAATGGAAATGATTTGTATTTGTTACATCGAATGTAGATTTTACCTTTTTTTTTTAATTTAAAAAATATATATAGGTAGGTATGAGCGTCAGTGGCGTAGGGGATAAGACGCGGCCTATCATATCGAAAGGTCCGGAGTTCGATCCCCAGCTGGGCCATGTACCAATGGGTTTTTTCTCGAAACTTAAGTACATTTACTGACTGCTCTCAAACGGTGAAGGAAAACATCGTGAGGAAACCTGCATTCGCCGAAGAAGAAATTCTTAGGCGCATGTGAAGTCCATCAACCCGCACTGGGCTAGCGTGGTGGACTATAGCCTGCACGCCCTCGTTGAGAGGGTAGGCCTGAGCCCCAGCAGTGGGGAGATTAATAGGCTGTTGATGATGATGATGATATAGGTAGGTACATATATGTGAAAATGCAGATACTTAATTGGTCAAGTATGACCAACTGACGGTAACCTAAAACCTACTATTTATTTGATCTAGGTACTATTTTGGTACTATTTGGGTACTATTTATTGGCACTAAAACTAGCCCAGAATCTCTTATGTGTACGCTAGGTGAACGGACACTATCTAAGCAAGGTAAAATTCAGTATCACCTAAGTAATCGAGAGGCTGTGGCTGTGTTATAAATTTGCATTGTATTTTACGACACTTGGGATCGCGGCAATTGTAGCATTGCGACAATGCAATGGCAAATTCCATCGCGCAGTGATTTAGCTAGTATTTTAATTGTATTTATGTCCGCAAAAATAGGCCTTTCTTTTCGAAGTGTGACATTAAAACTGATACAGGAAATAAAACCAACATTTTTATATATTTTTTAAATTATGACATGAAGCGAGATTCGGTAGTTCATATCGTGTTTTGTGGACACAGCTCGGATATGTTTTATGTTTTTGCAACAAGAACTAAAAACAAACTTGTTAAGTTACTACCACATTAAGACTTAGTGAGGTCAGTAAATCGTTCACGGGGCAATGTATGCGCTTCTACAACAAACTACCAGAGGATATCTTGAATGTGAAATACAGGGAATTAAGAATAAAATTTAAAAAACAGCTTTGTAAGACGGATTATTAAAATTAGACGATTCTTTATTGACAAAGATGCCTGGTGTTAATGTTACTTCAGCCTCGCACAGTAAAACAAACTTGATTTTAAAAGATGTGTCGCGCAAGTTTGTTGCGCCGCTTATTCCCAGCGCTAACACCCAGGAGGCGGCGGTAGATTTTAAACATTGACAAGTATGTACCGAGTGTACATCACCCCATAACGACTGAATGGATTTTGATGAAACTCTGTACAGTGACAGCTTATATCTTATTAGAATAACATATATAGGAAACTTTAACGCGGACAAAGTCGCACAAAAGCGCACGCCCGTGCGCTAGGTTATAGTAATTGTGGAAAAATACCCATGGCCGGTGTTTTTCCACCTGACCGAGCCCAGGGCTGCCCCATGCCAGCCATCGCCCTGTCAAGGCGTTTATGTCAAAATGACAGTTCACGGGCCGCCGCCGCTTCACATGACAGCTCGGCTGACAGGAAATGACAAAACACTTATACACACGGGCGGATGGAAGGACCGCTTATTACATATACGTGGTTATTACATTTTTTAAAGGACAGTGAGTGAATACAATTGAAATTTTGTTTTGTCATCATCAGCAGAACCGATGGCCATTGGGGTTAGGGTTGCCAGTTCAGAAAAAAAACAAAGATAATTTTGGACACTATTGGTAGTATTCGGACATTTTCTTGAAACTATTTATTTATTTATTTAAAAACTTTATTGCGTATAAGTACAAAAGATGAACGTAATGCCAGTGCCTATGGCATTCTGTACCTGTTAACTTTTGTTGGGTCTAATGTAATAAAACTGAGGAGTTTGTTTTTTGTTTGTTTGTTTGAAAGCGCTAAGATCAGGAACTACCAGTCGCATTTAAAAAAAACTTTTTGCATTGATAGTCCAATTCTTGTGGAAGGTTATAGGCTATTTAACATCACGCTACGACCTTCAGGAGCCGAGCAAAAAGAAAAAAGTCAGAAATAATAAATACAAATTGACTGAAGGAATCTCTGTGTAGCAAATCCAGGATGCGCGAACGAAGCCGCGTGCTAATGCGAGTAACTTTCTAAACGCGGGCGAAAAGCTGCGGAAAACAGCTAGTACTAGGGACAAACTTCCCGCCTTACCACTGTAAGGATTATTATTGCGTGCGGCTACTAAGCGCCGAGTGACCTAAAGAATAGAATAGCGAGCGAAAAGGCATAGCTATACGATCGCCACATGCAAGCAACATTTTTTTAAACTGGTAAGGCGGGAACTTTGCTGACAGTACCTATATATCTATATATACTTTTTTATGCATACGAAGTCGCGGGGCGTCCGCTAGCAAGATAATAAAAGCAACTGTCCGAAAAGTCCGTTCGGGAACAACATTTTGAGAATTCTACAATTCTCAAAATGTTGGATTCTCAAAATGTTGAATCTCAAAATGTTGAATTCTCAAACTGTTGAATCTCATAAAGTTGAATTCTAAAAATGTAGGATTCTCAAAATGTTGAATCTCAAAATGTTGACTTCTCAAAATGTTGAATTCTCAAAATGTTGGATTCTCAAAATGTTGAATTCTCAAAATGTTGAATCTCAAAATGTTGAATCTCAAAATGTTCAATTCTCAAAATGTTGAATCTCCAAATGTTGAATTAGTATACACTGAAAACCGATTCGTTCGGTTTGTCGATCATCTTTTCCACCGGTTGGTATAAGTAAACATTTGTTCAATTGACTCGCTTCATTGTGTGTTGAAGTCTTGAAGTGCATTTCCAATCGGCGTCGAGTTACAACAATGGACAGTTTTCCTGAGAACCGCCCGACGCCACAGTTTTGTACACATTTGTGCCGTGAAGTTGTACAGTCGACCGCACGTCAGTGGAAATACTTTGACCTTGAGCTGGCCTAGCCTATTATTAGGGAGTTTCAATTAGTATTGAATCTCTCTCATAGTTGAGGCGCGGTGGAGAAGGAGTACCCTATCATGTCAAGAGGTTTGATCCCCGGTCGGGCCATGTACTTACGACTGGGTTTTTCTTGAAACAGTACATGTACTGACTGCTCTCGAACGGTGAAGGAAAACATCGTGAGGAAACCTGCATACGCTGAAGAGGAAATTCCACCAACTCGCACTGAGCTAGCGTGGTGGACTATAGCTCGTATATACGCCCTCGTGAGGGTAGATCTGTGCCTCAGCAGTAGGCACACATTTATAATCTGTTGATGTTGAATACCATGAGAGAATGAGAGACCAGTTATTCAATTCAATTTGTTTATTTTAAATTTACAAAATACATGTCTACAGGTAGAGTCCCAAGACGACAATGCGTAAAACAATGGCTTAATTCTAGAATAATAGACGTAAAATGTAATAACAATTAATATAAATTATGTCAAAGCAGTTATGTTGGTTTTGTTTCCGCTGACGTGCGGTCGACCGTACGGGGATCGTTTTGTGGTGACATTGTAAATATTTTGGCCACATTATATGGGTATGTATGACCGATAATGAGTGGTTTGTCTGTGTTGTATTGCACACGACAGCATCATGCCCTATCCTTAACAATTCATTGGTGCTCGGCTGAACATTATTTTTCACCTCACAAGCTCGAAAGGATATACTTTCTCATTCGAAATCTGCGTGGAAAACTGCACCTGGAAAAAAACTTTTTAAAACTTTTCTTCTAATTTGTAGAAGGTGGACATTTAAAGAAGTGGTCAATTCTAATTGTGGTTATTATTATTTGTGGTTCTAAACCGCCGAAAGGATTCAATTCACCTAGTATTTTCCTCGCTGTAGTGAGGTGAAAAATTGTGTGTTGCGCTCGGCAGCAAAGTTATTTTGTGTCTCGTACCTTGAAACCCTCGCTAGGCTCAGGATTCTATCCTAGAACCCTTCGCTTGCTCAGTTTTCAATACTAGTACTCGCACAAAATAACCAACTTTGCAGCCTTGCATAACAAATAACTATTTATCTCTTTTCTTATTTTGCAGAAGTAGTTAAGCAAGGCTGCAAAGTTGACTTTTTGCCCGTCGTTTTGCTACCAAACTGTAAATCCTGCAATACGTACACATGCGATGTCGTAACTGTGATCTTGATACCACGGGTTGTTGGTATTGGTATTGTTTGTAGGCGATTTTTTATCTCCAAAACGTGGTGAGCATTCAGAATTGGCGAATTAAACTTTCGTAAGCACGACGCGAGGATGACGCTGGAATACTAATCCAGTAATCACCTTTCCTTATTCCAACTATACCTACTTGATCTTTTGTTAAGCGGTTTGTGAAAGTTGGTGCTTGGTAATGATTTGTACTAATAAATATTCTGTGGTAATGTACGTAACATTGAACTGCATTCTTAATTGAAGTTATTATTGATCTGGAGCCAAAAGTCTTCAGTGTATCTTCCCCACAGTGCACAGAATGCGACGCGCGCGCATCGCCGGCGGCGGCAATTCCAAACTCTTTGAACCTACCCACCCGTAATGACGTAAGGCGCCGAAACGTGGACACTGACAGTGGGACCAGTCCGAAAACTCAAAGTCGCTCAACGGGCTATGCTCAGAGTTTCTCTGAAAGTCAGGACCCGAAACGAGGTGATCCGCCAGAGAACCAAAGCATTCGACATAGCTCAAAATTGAAGTGGCAGTGGGCTGGTCACATCTGTCGGAGAACCGATAACAGCTGGGGTATCTTATCTTATCTTATAGAAGGGGGCCGGGCACACCCGGCGACCCTTCGACCCTATGGGATCTATTGTGTCAGCCCCTGTGTTTACCTGTTGTTCTCCTCCACAAATGCTATTGTACAGCTAAGGGGTAAGAGCCTGTAGTCCTCGGGTTCGGGATAAGCCACACCCAGGACACTCATTCGTCTTGCGGCTAGTGCGTCGCGTTTACACAGCAGATGTTTCATCGTCTCGCTGTCCTCAGCCAGCAGCAGCTGGGGTAGACGAATTCTCAAGTGGAGACCACGACTGGGCGAGCGTAGAGTGGGAATCCCCCCGGCGACGATCTGCGTGAGGCGGCTGGCAGTGACTGGATACGGAGAACCGAGGATCGGGCTCAGTGGCGCGCCTTGGGGGAGGCCCATGTCCAGCAGTGGACTGATGCGGTGGAACTTCAGTACATTTACTGACTGCTCTCGAACGATGAAGGAAAAGATCGTGAAGAAACTTACATACGCCGAAGAAGGAATTCTTAGGCGCACTGGGCTAGCGTGGTGGACTATAGGAACATGAAGTTTTGATTATTGTTGCAGTGATGCGGCGGGACGAGCGGAGACATGTCGTGGCGAGAGTTTCGCCTGCTGCTGTGGAAGGACTACATTATACGGAAACGGAAGCTGGTACGAATCATTCAACACTTTCTGTTACCTACAAAATTTTATGGTTACTATTTCTGCCGTTTCTTTATATTCATGAGGGTTTTGAAGACAATGAGGTTTCGGCCTTGTTTGTAGGTAAGACCAATTATTATTTATGGTGTTTATTAGTAATATTTTTTCTTTTCTTGTAACTAGATATCAAAGATTTGTGTCTTCGTTTATAACCGAGTTACATTTAAAGAATTTTCCGATCGTCAACTTTTCTTCATCAACTTGTTCCTAACTATGGATTTTTAATTCATCATCAACACGCACACACATAATTATGTAAATTGTCTAGTTTTATAACCTTTTTTTCTTCTTCTTTCTGTCACTGAAACATATTTGTTCTTTTCTAATTGTAAGTGAAAACCTGTAATTAGCTATACAAAATGTTATTATATCCTACACTGAAATTTTACCAAACTGTATGCCGTTGTTTTTCAATTAAAATTTTCCATTTTTTTTTGATCTCCAACGGGGTTACAAAGAAACTCAGAGTAATCAGCAAAGCAAGAAAAAAATTATCGTTTGTAACCGGATACGAAACTCAATGACGGGACAAAACGGCCGGAGCCGACAATGATGTTTCAAAGAAAATGTACAATTTCTTATGCTCTTTTCAGATCACACTTGCCGGCATACTGTGGGCGACAGCGGTCATGATCAGTCTTTATATAGTCAGAGTCAATGTGGACAACAGTGATTTTCCCACATGTGAGTATGAACATATACCTAAAGTGTGTATGGGAAACTGATCAAACATGAAACTGGTCATAAAGATCTGTCTAATTGTAGGTAATCCATGTATTCTTTCTAAGGAACGGTTTGTTATTAGGTCAGTTTCCAGCTCGCGCATTGCCCAGCGCTGGGATGATCACGTTCCTGCAGTCCTTTATATGCAGCGTCAACAACGATTGCTCTCCAATGGACCAGTTCGACGAGATACCCACCTATGAGAATGCCAAGTAAGCTTATTTTTGGTCACATTCTTATGACATAGGACTACTTAGTATTGCTTTCCACATTTGACACTGCCTGTGGGATTTGGCTAAGTGTATTCGGAATTATCCTGTGAGATCGAATCAAAAATGAGGAGATCACAGGTCTCCGACATAGCTCAAAGAATTGCAAAGCTTAAGGGACAGTGAGCGGGGCACATCGCTCGAAGAACTTAGAACTGACGGCCGTTGGGACAGAACGGTTCTCGAGTGGCGACCACGTATCGGAAGACGCAGCGTAGCGTAGACCACCCACAATGTGGACCGACGATCTGGTGAAGGTTCCGGGACTCAGCTGGATGAAGTTAGCGCGGGACCGGTCGTCGTGGAGATCCCTAGGGAAGGCCTTTGTACAGCAGTGGACGTCTTTCGGCTGATATGATGATGAACCGTAATGATTATAAGACCATGAGAGGTGGGTATACCAACTGCAATATTGTTCCCAATCTACTGTCCAGACTGACTCAACTGCAGCGTAAGTTCTCTCCGCTCTTGTACAACGAGTCTGTTCTGGACGTGGCAGCGACGGTCCCTGATGCCCTGAAGCTGCTGTCCAAGCTCGCTGACGTAGCGGACGAACCCACTTTCGTGGAGATTAGCCGTAAGTTTTGATACATATTGCACAAATATTCCTGCAAAATTAATTAAATAACTAAACAGTAAGGTACACAATTTTATCAGGTGACCGAAATCATGGCAGCGTGAGCATACGCTTGTTTGTTTTTTCTTTTCCGTGGTTAGAAGCATAGGTATTTCCTTCCTTTTGGCAATCGATCTAGTTAGCAAACCCTTAGGCTAAATGAATTATATTCCCATCGGCCACGTGGTCCGATCGGTTTGTCCGATCGATTGGACTACAAGAATTTTATTTTCATGTTGTTTTTTATTCCTATCATGTCCATTCAATGTAGTCGAGGTGCGTAAAATTGATTTATTAACTTCAAAATAAATTATAAGTAGGTAGGACTTAAACAATATCATTTCGAATTTACAGAAAATGGGTTGAAAGTTGATGACTTGTTCATCAACCCAACCAGAGTGAGGAGATACATCTCCTCGCATTTGAACGTCAGCGATGATGTGGCAAACGCCGTGATGAGGTCACCGTTGAGCTTTCAAGGAGTAAGTTGTGTATAATTTTGTTTTATACCAGTTCACTCTTATAAACTGCCAAATGTTATAATAATCAGCCTTACATTGGTGCGCTAGATGACGAAGAATACAGAGTAGAATAGAATAATGATCACTATCTATTCTGTTTATGTAAATTGTTGTTTTCAGCTGTTCAAGGGTTTCGACAGATGCAGTAGCATCTCAATATCCGAGACTTTAGCAATAGACAATACAGAACACAGGGAAGCATTTATGAATAAAATATGCTCTCTTACAAATAAGGATCTGCAGAATATAGTAATGGACTTATTAATACAAATAAACTTTAACAAGTATATCAAGATGGTAAGTAATCGTAACCAGTTAGATAACAGAATAATATTAATTATAATATATGCATTACAGACCTAACCTAGAATCATTCTAGGCAAGTGTCGAAACAACAGAACAGAATACCCACACCAAGACAAGGTTTTATTTATAATATACATTTGAGTAACGAAAAATCGAAGAATAATCAAGATAATATGCCAAGATACAAGAAATCCCGATAAAATTTGTACTATACTTGACGATTAGACTTGTAGAAATGTATATCCATATTGGGCGAAGTTATTTGATACATTTCTCTCAACAGATAGGGAATATGTACCATAAATTGAACGGGGACCATCGGTTGACGGAGTTAGCGGACACAGTAACCGCTGTGCTGAGGATGACGAGGCTGCAGAACTTTCTGCCGGCAGAGCTCGTGGCGATGATGCGAGGGGAAGAGGTGGACTTCAGTTATTTTGACTTAAATTCGTAAGTTGTAAAAAGAGTTCGTCTCACAGTTAAGTTAGAACTTGTAAATATGAGAGTTTCTTTTGAAATGGAGGTAGTATACCGAGTCATCTACATACTAACTAAGAAATCTATTGTATTACCTATACATAAAGTTTACTTTCGAAAAGAGGTACCTACTGCATGCAATGTCTTGAAAAAACCTAGGTAAAATTCAACAGCAAACTGAAATGTTTATAATGTAAGGGACTTTATTTACAACTAGCTGTTGCCCGCTACTTCGTACGCATGGATTTTGGAAGTAGGTACCTATCTGTGCTATGTATAAACATCGCCTAGTTATAATTTTCCGTTGGTAAAATCACCAGATTTTAAGTTATACCTTCAGGAACGCAACTTTGAAAACCGTATCCAATTTGGTTAAGTAGTTTTTGCGTGATGCCGGAATAAACATAATATAGATAGACAGAAACTCTAAAAATTATTGTTTTGGCTTCTATTGGTCTTAAAAAACCTCTTACATCAATTTTTCTTAAATATCTCCTATTTCTATGAATAACGTCTAGTTACGTTATATGATTTATCTGAAAATAACGATTATTTATTTAAATGTAAATTTTCGTGGTCTTACTTTAATTTAAGATGCTATGTTACTTAGAAGGAATTGATTCTGATGATTGACCCTTTCCAGTGATGTCATAAAAATACAGGATGCTTTTTTTTAAAAAAAATCGGTTCGATTTCCGGCTGAGGCAAGTGACGTTTCATAAATCTTTGAATGCAGTTTTATTTAATTTGGAAATAAAAGAATCCTTTGAGTAAAATAAAGATAGCACATCTTCAGTATTTAGAATACTTTCCCTCCAACTACGGTCCATAATTTCCAACCTTACTTACTTATAATGAATACTCAAATACCTACATACAATCACCCAGAATCCGAAAACCAACAGATATGCTCGTCGCACAAATGTTGGCCCCGGGTGGGAATCTGGGAATCGAACCCACGACCTTTAGCTCAGTAGGCAGGGTCACCACCCATAGTCACCACTCACCACCAACAAAGCCAACGGCCAGTGTAGAAAACAAATCAGTAGGTATTCGATACCGAGAGCCCCTGGAACCGGTCACTATAGGGATTTTGTTACACCTGTATGTCAGTCAGTCAGGGTTTATAATAAAACTGGCAGACCCCCGCGACCTCATTCGCGTTTTATAAGAAGGCTATATACATGACACACTATTAAGCTGTACATGCAATGCTTCCAACCAACCAAACAACCCGCGAACAAACGCGCGTACAAACGCGCGAACAAACGCGTAAAACAAACCCGCAACCAACCAACCGAAAAAAACAAACAATTAAACAAACAAACAAACAAACAAACAAACAAACAAACAAACAAACAAACAAACAAACAAACAAACAAACAAACAAACAAACAAACAAACAAACAAACAAACAAACAAACAAACAAACAAACAAACAAACAAACAAACAAACAAACAAAAAATAAACTGAGATTGAGCACCCCCGACAACCTAGAAAATGGTAAAAGCATCGCATCGGTGCGTTGCCCGTGATAGCCACCAGATCAAATGGTATCGAATCTTCTTGTGTTAGTACTCCTTGCTAAGTAATAAATAAAGTCTTCTACTTTTTACATGAAATCTTTTTTCTTCATATGGAAAGCCAGTTGCCGATCTGCGTGCATTTTGGTTGCCATGGAGATATTTCTTGTTATTTTGCCTAGTAAATAATTAATTTATTTGTTTATTAAGAAATACGTGTGATTTCAAATTTTGCGCATATTACTTGTCGATTCAATATTTGTATATTTTTTTACTGAACAATTTGGTATACAGAACATTCAAAGTTACGATTTCAAATGTCAACTTACTAAAGCCTAACGTCCTAATGAATTTCTGAAATATTCGCCGACTTACTACACTTTATTACATTTTGTGGCTGCTCCTTTTTACAAAACCCAATACCAAATATCCTATGTTCATTCTCTAAGAGTATTTATTACCTATCCTACAGCGAAAGAATTATTGAGATCGGTTCTGTAGTTACAAAGATTAGCTCCGTCACACATCCAAACATCCATCCAAACAAATTTTACCCCTTTTATTATTAGTATAGAATACCTATGGTAGATTGCAGAGCAGACATTTTCAAATTAACCAGGCTACTCTGACCTGTAAGTTCATACAAATGTTAGGAAATGAGAGGTTTTTATTGATGGTTGATATTTCTCTACCATTTTTTGAGATTTTTGTGATTTTTTATGTTATCCCGGGATATACACTGTCAGTATACAAAGTTTCGTCAAAATCCGTCCAGCGGTTTAGGCGTGATGCGCGTTCAGACAGACAGAAAGACAGACAGACAGACAATAATTTTAAAAACTGTTCTAACATGTTCAGTTACTCATTTTAAGTCGCCCTGGTTGGTTTTTTTCCGAATATATTCAATGTACAGACTTTTTGGACTTTACGATTTTATTATATGTATAGATGGGCTTAATGAATTTTTTCAGAATACCAAAGCTAATGGATCTCTTCAAGCCGACGTTTGCCGATGCAGAGGCTTACAAATCACTCCGAGATATCGCTGATACAGTTGTGATTGGTGCTCAATATCTGAGTAAATTTTTGGTCAAACAAGCCAATGACACGGTCGAAGAAGTAACAATCTTAGTGGGAAAAGTAGTTGAAAATAAAAGTGGTTTTAAAAGTATCGGTAAGACGTTGAACAATGCAGTTGAAGTGTTCCGAGAAACAATGTCAAATGGTACATCTGTTGATGTTTTTAATTTGTAAGTAACTTATTTAATCTCAGTTGTAACAAAATAAAATTACGTAGGTATACTAGGTATATCTAAAGTAATTTGTCTTGTTTACATTTTCCAGATTATCACAAGTAACAAACTTTATTTATAAATGGCTACCAGACAATCATAAACACGATGTTCTATTCTATTCGACACTTTTGACGAAACTGATAGAGGGCGCGCATAAGGTCATTGACATTAACATGAATATTGAAGAGATTACCTATAACATATCCCTGAGGCACCCAGAAGGGATCAAAATATTAGTGGGACTACCAAAGTCTGTAATAGGGAAAGGTTTCGAAGCATTGGCCGATGCTGAAAGAACGCAGGTATGAGATGACAAATATTTATTGAATTTATGTTATACTTTTCAATACTCTTAATCATTTCTTTAAGTTTTAATTTGTCGAAAGCTTCGTATTAAACAAATTGCAATAAAGTAAAATAAAGATGAAGTTTTTTAATTCAAAATATTATTTGCAGATTGCAACCGCAAAGATTAACACACCCGGCCAGATTTTCTGCGACGTTAACAGAATCCAAGGCTTTTTCAAGGTGTCGAAAAACGAAGCCACTTCATTGAAGAACCAACTGTGCACTGATGCTTGGAAAAACTACGTTACTGACCTGATTCGGTCATTTGGTGTTTATGATGTTAAAGATAATGTAAGTTACTTTTATGTTGATATGCTTCCTGTAAGATTTAAAGAAGGATATTGCTTTTGGACTTTCGAGGAAATAAAAATAATTTAGTATTACGTACTTACTCCTGAATCTTCACATTAGTTACATAGTATATTTTATTCGCAGATAAACACCATGGCGTCCCTCTTTATCCAAGAAACACTAGGCAAAGACACTACAGATCAGCTCTATACCATAGATTACGATTTCTTAGTGTTAAAGAACTTCACTCAAGCCTTGAGCACAATGAATGCTGAGATAACACCGCAATTTAACTGGAATAAACTATTTAACGCAACTGAAGATTCTGACTTCATGAAAACTATTCGTAGTAAGGCATATCTTGGAAAACAGATGTTGTAAGTATTTCTGTAATATTCCATTGATCAGACACGAGGACTGAATTTTCTAATTACATAATTATCTTCACTTCTTCTAAAACTTTTTGTACGTTAAGCTACTCCTGACTAAGAAGTAATCACATAGTATTTATAACGAATTCCAGGATCATAGTCCACGGTGCCCTAGCAAAAGAAGTGGTCAAGCAAAATCTTATCCTGTCTTACAAAATCACTCCAACTCTAATAGACACCACAACTTTAGTAATAGGTATAAATAAACAGCTAGACTCGACGGCGAGGGACCTAGTTGAAAAAGTGAAGGAAATGTATCCGATGATACTGCAAACGGTTTTGGCAACTGCTCTTGATGAGTTCAAGGTAACTAAGATCAGATTAAAAGAAAATATTGATCTTTCGAAATGAAATGCAATAGACATCTCTATTTTTCAGACGTACAAATCTCTATCAGCCCACAGTAAAGATATAATGTGCAATGGTGTAGAGAATGCTTCTTTATATCTTCAAATGCCAAGTGACAATAATATTGAGAGCTTCGTTACGACTCTGTGCGATTTATCTACGGCCATTGAGCATGGATTACAGCGGGATTCAGATTTTGGCAAAGCTGTAAGTAACACCAACATCGTACATATTTTATTTTATTCTTCTTTTATAACGCATTAATCTTTATTCATTCCAGATAGAATCCATAATGGCTTCCAAACACGGAACCTTCTCCGAAGTGCCCTGGACAACCCTAATTACAGGACTGAAGGATCTATATGTGAAGCTAGACCGGGATTATCCTTACTTATTCCTCTACTATAGCTACAACATGGATGAGCAGACGAAGGCAATGGTAGATGGGATGTTTGTGGAAGCTAAAGAGTTTTGGTTCGGAAACCAGAGCCTGGAAAGGAGTTTGCATTTGAGGTTTGTATACAGTGTAGCCCTTTATATGCTTAATATGTTCTGTTGTTGATTTTTATTATTAGAATTCTAGTGTTCTTCTAGACTTCTATGAGCAATAACTTTCACACCTTGAAATTTGTGAAATTGCAGCCGATTTTAGTCTGCGACAAAAATATTCTTCACTGTAGAAGAATCCTTTTAGTAAGCACTGTATCTATCTGGGTACCAAGTTTCAATTTATCCAAACGCAAGAATTCTGAAAGCATTTGTCCTGTAACTCAAAACTGAATTGTTTCCAGCTTAAAGCTACTATTCCGGCTGCTGGACCTGATGGATCGTGAAATATTTAACATGACCAATGAGATCTGGGTCAAGGTCAAATATAGCTTGAACTCCATCTGCGGGCCGCTGGTTGTTTTTGATGACGTCGTTAAATTGGTAACAGGTACTGAATATGTCTACTGTTTCTAATATTTTTCATAAAAGTCTATAAGTGTCTTAGGGAAATCTGATAAACGCAAACCATAATAAAATCAGAAGCATACACCAGTCCACTTAACTTCAATTTTGGGATGCGGTAAAACTATTTTCACGCTAAACTATCTTAATAAACTGACACAAAAGATCATACTTTTGTGCCCGGTTAAATCTGTCATTATGTGCGTATTGTCTGTTTCAGCCTTGTATCGAAATGAAAGCACCAACTCGGTTCTACCGCCGGCCACGGCCGCAGTTCTAACACAAATAATACCAAACATCCCGGAACTCATCGTCGATGCGACGGATACGATTGTCAGAGATGACACTGATGTTAGTATATGACTAGCTATGATAAACTGCACTAGTTTGTAAAATGATAAATCAATTTGATCAATGTTCAAAATTCTGATGATCAACTAAAGGTGACTTCTTTCTTTCATGTCATTGCCTTCTTCTAGTAATAAATAAGTAACGACCACGTAACGACGGACACGATTGTCACAGATAACACTGATGTTAGTATATGACTAGCTATGATAAACTGCACTAGTTTGTAAAATGATAAATCAATTTGATCAATGTTCAAAATTCTGATGATCAACTAAAGGTGACTTCTTTCTTTCATGTCATTGCCTTCTTCTAGTAATAAATAAGTAACGACCACGTAACGACGGACACGATTGTCAGAGATGACACTGATGTTAGTATATGACTAGCTATGATAAACTGCACTAGTTTGTAAAATGATAAATCAATTTGATCAATGTTCAAAATTCTGATGTTCAACTACAGGTGACTTCTCTCTTCCATATCATTGCCTTCTAGTAATAAATAACTAACCGTCTAGAATATATTTATAGATTACTAGCAAAGTCACAGTATGAGTTGAATGTAGCCATCTACCATCTATTCCACTTCTTCAACTTTACAGATAGAGCCATTGATCTCCCTCCTGAACACTGCGCCCTACTGGCCATGCTCCACAATCAGTCTCACGGAGCTGATAACCCTCGCCCCAGGGTCTAAACGTGCCGTGAAAGGTTTGGAAGAACTGTTCTGCATGAATACTGCCTTCCAGACTGAATGGGTTGAGTATCTGGACGAGAGGAATGTCCATTTCTTTGTAAGTACCTATTTGAAATTTTACAATTTACTTTCGATTTAGTCAATCCATCTTGAATTACAGTTAGTACGTAAATGCTATTTTCAGCAAATTATAATCTGATGATATCCTGCCATTGGATTCAAGTCTGCATAGATAGATTTGAATAAAGTTTTTGACACAGATTATAGGCGATACCTAGACTCTGCGACTGATGGTTATTGTGTTTTAGGATATCAGGAAATGGAACACAACATCCTTCAGCCCACACGTTTTCCTGAGGTTTTCTTCAGCATTTGACGCATTGATAGAAGATAGTACTTCGCTAGTGGAAGTAGTACAGAATATGTCTCGTGGTGATGACGTAGATGGACATGCATCCTGGGCAGGTGCCATACGCTATACAATAGACGTTTTTAATGGCACCGAGAGAGATTCTGTTTTGGGGTAAGTCTGATTTAAAATTGTTTTTGATGATTTGCCAAAAACACGATTTTCAACAGTTTCATTTTAATCAGGCCGTACTATCTAGCGCTTTTTCCCTTTGCCTTTTATTTAATCTAATGTTATATCCGCCTCCTTACCTCGATCACATGATGGATGATCTCTAAAATAGTCGTCACTTACATCGCCGGATTCTTAAATATGATCTGACTTAGACACTTGTTCTTCTTCATCGGATTCTTCTCCTATTGGAAGTTGACTAGTATCACTGCTTTTAAACAGCTGTGTTATTAACTTAATCTTTGGTTTGGCAGAAATTTCTTCACAAAACTCGACACAGTCCTGAACTCCATCAATACATCATCAGTACCGGATGCTCTGTCCCTCAACACACTCTGGTCTAACTACTTCAACTGCACCGACGACGGGCAGTACGTAGATACGGACTGTAAGACCGTAGGCCGGGCCGCCTGGAAGTTTTCTCTGCAGTTCATCTCAGTCATGGTCGACAACGTTGTCAGGGATCTGTTGACTTACTTCAAAGAGATCAATGGTAAGTTCTATATCTCTCTAATGGTTTTGAATGTGTTTTAAAAGTGATTAAACAGGTTGAACACGTCGGCGGGTGCATTTTGGGATGCCCTCCAGCTAGATGGAGCAACGATCTATCTTCATCATCATCATCAGCAGCCTATTAATGTCCCCACTGCTGGGGCTCAGGCCTACCCTCTTAACGAGGGCGTTCGGGCTATAGTCCACCACGCTAGCCCAGTGCGGGTTGGTGGACTTCACATGCGCCTAAGAATTTCTTCTTCGGCGTATGCAGGTTTCCTCACGATGTTTTCCTTCACCGCTTGAGAGCAGTCAGTAAATGTACTTAAGTTTCGAGAAAAAACCCATTGGCATGGCCCAGCTAGGGATCGAACTCCGGACCTTTCGATATGATCGGCCGCGTCTTATCCCCTACGCCACTGACGCTCTATGCAAGGCAGCTATTCAGACCGAAGATCGGTTTTAATGGGGCGCCCTGAGTAGACTGATACTGATAAAGTTGATTTTGTGTGAAAATTGTTACTATGAATGACATATTTTCGCTTTATATAGTCTTGTCGAGTAACACCATTATCCGTGTTTCAGAGCCCGACTCAACTTTGCTACAACTTGTGGGATTCACTAAAGGCACAACGCTTTATGAAATCTACGAGAAATTACCAGAATTCATTGGTGTACTACTGAACTCATACTGGGACTTTGGATTTATGAGTCAGGTACGTGAAATGAATAAGTACAAGTAAACACCAAATATTAAAATTAGTATTTATCGGTCATTTGCAATAGTGCTAACCTACTAAAAGTAACATTATGCGTAGCATAAGAAACGATCCTAAAATATAATTATGCTCTATATGAGAAAAAGTCTACTACCCCGATTTTTCAAAGAAAAGTTTCTTTGACAACTATTATAACTATTTATAACTCCATATTTAAATGTAAATGTGTTATTGAAAGCTTTTTTACAATCTTCTTTACTGTTGTACCCACCATCTTGTTAGCTTTGCCAAATCAGTTTCTTTCTTCCAGGTCCGGCGCGCTTCCCTCTCCCAGTTTTGGGACTGCGAGGCTGTACTGAACGCACTCGTGCCAGCTGTTGACAGCCCTATCGATGCCAACACTATACAGAGGATACAGCCTTATGTCTGTCCATCCTTCCTTTATTGGCTATCGCTGCCTCGCGGAGACAACATTCTTGTTGATATTGTGTCTAAGCCTGTAAGTATCTGTTTTACCCGGTCTTTAAATGTAATCTACGAAAAATTAATGACAAACAAATGACTTTCAGAATTATTTCCTCTACACAATGGAAGTTCAGAACCTAACCAGTAGCTATAAAGGTGCTTATAACACATTTTCGGAGCTCACCAGTTTCGTAACCGATGTAGTCAACAAAAATCAAACCATACTCAACGAAGAAGATCTCAAATTGAACACGCTAGAAGAAAAACTCGGAAACCTAGTCGATACTGTATTCAACTACAAAATAAACCAAACAGACAAGTCTTACCGTTTGTTTAATGAAATAAATAGAAAGCAATTTGTATCTAATCTGTATTTGACACGCATAGTTAGTATTATTAACAAACTTATGACTTCTGCTGAGAAATTATCTACCAGTGACATAACTGACAGTGAAGATAAAGAAATTATTATGAAATTTAAATCAGAACTTTCATCTATGCAAAACTTATTTAAAAGAAAACCTAGTGAGGCTGTAGCATTTCTTTTTGATCTGATAACTAATGTGATATGGACAGCTGTGGACAATAAATATAGTCTGATTGATGTATTAGATACAACATGTAATGAGTGGAAAAATAATGATACAAGCAAAGATATACTTGTAGATAATCAAAGATTCAAATCTCACATTTGTTCTAAAAACTATCAAGTTATATACAAAGACATAGATACAGAGCTAACGAATGATTATGAAAAAGCAAAAGAAAGTTTACTAAATCTGGTGAAAATGCTGCAAAACGACGATAATTTGGATAATGTTACGGATGTTTATGATTTTCTTAATCAAAGGTAGGTAATTTGAACAACAAAGACAATACAAGAAATATTATTAAATTTTGTCTTGAAATTAAGAATTCCTTGCAGGAAACAACTTATAAGTTCCCTTAGAACTTCAATAAAATATTCTTACGAGCTTGGGATACCAATTTACCTGCAGTACTTGCAAAGCGGGCTGCAGCACTATGACGTCATCATATCCTTCCTCTCTGGCGATGATTGGTGGAAAGATTTGAGGGAGTTATACCACGGGCCTTATGCGAATAAGTTTTTCGAATCGCTAGAAAAGAGCTTTGAAATTGCTGAGGATATTCTGAATAATCTAGATAAGATACATGTAAGTATACGATCCAGTAATTTTAAAGGTATTAGTAAGTTTAAGGTCGCTCTGCGAGCTGAGGAGAGGGCTATGCTCGGAGTTTCTTTTACGGATAGGATCCGAAATAAGGAGATTTGGCGAGATAACTAAGGTCACCGACATAGCCGAAAGGCAAATGAATTTGGTGTGCCCGGAGGACCAACGACCTGAAGAAGGTGGCCGGAAGCGGCTGGATGCGGACCGGGTGTGGGCCTTCATTGGGGAAGGCCTATGTCCGGACAAAAAATGTGACAATTATTGATAGAGATAGAAGTTGCTAGAAGATAAAAGTTGTTCTTTTTAACAGTTTGTGTTTTCCAGCTAGTCCGCATATTCCGCGATATAAACGTGAACAACTCTGATGCTTTCTGCGAGCCCAGCGTGGTGCTGGCCGAGTACCTGCCCGACGGCACCGGCCTCCTGTCGGACCTCAAGCGGCAGATATGTGAAGACGAGAAGACTGAGCTATTCCGAGAGCTACCGCCGCTCTTGTTCGCTTCACAAGTAAGTTTATTTTCTTTTTCTGAACAGTAAATAAACGTTTCTTACGGTCTACGTGCCAGCAGCCGATAGGTACGTGCTTCTTATTTAGGTCGAGGAGGACATCCTTCTGATCTCGTGCAGAAATCGACAAGTTCTGGTTGTCTGCAAATGGAAAGTAGTCTTGATGGCCTATAAAATTTTGTGTATACCTTCTCAATGGCGTCACAAATATCTTCTGCAACGATTTTGCGGGACATTCTTTTCCAGGGTTACGGCAAAAGTCTGAAACTACCAAGCGACGTCAACTACACAGCCTTGGACCTAGACATATCTAAGGCGGAATCCAGACTAGACCTCATCCGCAACAGACCTCTGTCGCCACAAAGGCCTCCCTGGGTTACAGAGGAGAAGATCAGCAGTTTGCGAGGGGCTGCTCTGCGATTACTGTCCAAGGAGACACTGACAAAGGTGTCTTTTGGTGTGCTAAGCAATCTAGTGGATGCTGGTACATTGTTTTTGAATAACAGGTTAGAAAAGGATTATAATCTTACACTTCATAATAATAACATAGTATAAAACAAAGTCGCTTCCCGCGTCTGTACGCTTAGATCTACAAACTACGCAAGTACGCAACGGATTTTGATGCGGTTTTCACTATTCTTACTTATCACATGCGGGTGAAACCACGGGCAACAGCTAGTAACTTATAAAGTTTTGTTTCCCTATATGGACGAACTATCAAAACCAACTCACACATATTGATAAATCTCGAATTTTCTGGACTTTCTTCTGAAAGTTATGACATCTAACAAATTACACAAAAATCCTACTAAAGATGGCATCAATTGAGATGAGGTACATATTTACTTGGTGTTGCAGCCAATGCACGCTGTGCTCTCAGTTCACAAGCTGGTTCAAGCAGCTGAACCTGCAGATCTTCAAGAAGCAGGAGTACGACGCGCTGCTGTGCAGAGCGCGGGAGACGAGCACCGGCGACATATACCGCACGCTACGGAGTAACTTCCACTGGGACATGGCTATCAGAGAGGTAATACTTGATGAATAAAAAGTACAAGCTCAAGTATATAATTATGTCGTTAGCAAATCGTATAATTCATCTCATTACAAACGGCGTTGCCAGTGCCTAAAAACTCGCTGTTTTGAAATCTTTGTGTGTCCTGTCGCTCGCTTCGCTCACTCCAAGGGTTCATGTCAACTTAACCAACCTATTCCAATTTTTTCTTCCATTTTTTTTTGGAGTTTCATGCCAAGTCAGTAAATATTAGTGGCAAACTAAACCTTTTTGGCTTTATAGAAAAAACTGACGACTCCGTTTATATCGTGAAGAATTATGAAATTTCTTAAAGAAAGTAGATGCAAGTTTTGCAAACAAGTGAGCCATAGAGGCAACATAAGAAAATTAAAAAGCCGTTGGTGAGTCCTTAAGGTAGACGTCGCTCCTGTAGTCTAACCTTAAAAAGTTGCGATTTTATTCTTGAGAATGTCCCGAAATTTCCCTAGCTGATTTTGACCCGCAACTACACGAAGTACGAGCTGAGCAAGTCCATGAACGAGTTCCTGGAGCTGGTGAAGCTGCACCTGCTCGAGGACCTGCTGGCGCCCACCACCAAGCTCGCAGAGTGCCTCGCCCACAACGTCACGAGAAACGAGTTCGGGAACGCTACATTGTATGTACGCTCTGTTAAGATCAGCCTGCTTACGTCCACGGCGATAATATGTAGATCTTCACCACTGTGCTCTATTCATTTGATGTTTCTGCCCATCGTCATTAAACCGACACTAGTCCACTGCTGGACATGGGCCTTCTCCAAGTCGCGTCACTGACCCCGTGTATTGAGGAAACTTTGGCAAATTGTTTTACTAATTTCCTACATTTGCTCTGCGTAATGCAATCATCATCATACATTTCCGCATAAAACTTTTCTAATGCCTATATGATTCTCGTTACCTATCCGAAAGTCAAAAACTGAATCAGTATTTTTCCATTTCCAGATTCGTCAGCGTCCTATCTCAAACTGCAAGACTCCTCCGTTCCGAGGCTCCTCACTTGCACGAAATTGCCGGCATCACCGACTTGCCCTATCTCATGCAGCTCTTCACCGAAGTGGCTCATAATTTGGATGTTTACGGATCTTTGAAGGAGTACATGATAGAAGGGAGTCGGCTAGAGAATGAGCTGATAGGAGCGGTGGGAGATAAAGATATAGTGGTGGATATAGTTACTGGTGATGTCAATTTGCGGTTGGTGAGTACACCTACACACAGTTAAGCTTTGTTCTTTTTGACCTGGAATATATCACGTGATTATCATGCGCCAGCGGCTTCTGATTACTTACTATTGATATTTCAGATGCTAGACCCTGAACAAACTCTGAAAATGAAGTTAAATAGAAATGCCTGGGAAGGCGTTTGCAAAGTGCACGATTGTGAACAAATTGTAAAAATCGTCAGCAATAATGTTAATAGGACTGTGATCGGGAAAGAAGTAAGTATTACTAAAATGGTGAAGATAATAGACCTAGCTTTAGTTTCTGCGTCCGAATCTTGTTACTTTAGCAAAAACAAGTATGTTTTAACAGTTTTTAAATACCAATTCCCTTATTCCAGCTCCCAAAACTGCAAGCAGCAGAGTTCTGGCGGTTTACCTTCGTGTCCAACATCCTCCAGCACTTAGAGGAGCTAATGGCCCACGGAGCTCGTCTGCTGGGCGTGGCCAGTAAGCTTGACGTCCAAGGTGTAGTGAAAGGACAACTGGATTCTTTGGTGGACTTTGTCGTGCAAGTGCTGATGGATGATACGCTGAAGGGGATTCTGTACAGGTAACTTTATTACTTATCAAGTGTAATCAAATGCAAACATTCAGGAGTCTTGCTCCAGATTAAAAACTACGTCCTTCAAAAAGGGACAACGTACACACCGTGAGATGTCGAGAATTCTTGTCTGTCCCTAAAAAATATTTCTCCTGAAATAAGTGGCATGAGATAGAAGAGCCTAGTAGCTTAAGATATCCAGCAGTGGGCGGCAGTGTAGTGTGGGCTAAGAAAGATGAGAAGAGAATCTCGCAAAGTATAATTTAAGTACGTAGTTTTCTGTATCTCTGATACGCAGTGCTGTATCCATACATTAATTTGTAACAACTAAACCCATTCCCAATAAAGTGCTCCAGGAGTTATTTATATTTTCAGTATTCAAGGTCTAGTAGACGTGCTACATCCTCTACTTCAGGAGAATCCGTTAGATTTCGACCTGAGGGCCCTCGGCAACGGGCTATCGGTGCTGAACCAATTCAGAAACTACTTGCTGGAAAAGGTGGACCTTAAAGGTAAAGGGTTTCAGGTTTTTTTTTAAATACTTCATTTATGATACCGTCAATGACGTCGAGATTACCTTTTTTCCAGTGGAAGTATCAAAGTTTTACACCAATCCTGACCGAGTGGAGTCAGACCTCAGTAAGCTGGGCATCAACAACACCAACTTCTGGTCAATAGCCGCTCCAAGGGTCCACGCTGGACATATTGACTTGAAACCGGTATGATATTTTACTTAGCTATAGATGATGATCTCGATGATATAGTCTTAGGAAGCTGATACCTATGACGAAACAATTTTAGAAACTTATTATAAGATACTACTTTCATAAAATACCTGGTTTCCTGGCCACAAAGGTTCTAAAACACAATACATTTAAGATCATGCATCTTTCATCTTTATCCATATGGGAAAGATGGAACATTTCTTTGTGTAGTTGGTTGTAGTAGTAATTTTAGAATCTCCATAGACTTCAGATATCCAACTTATCTTACAAATGAACTGATCAAATATGACGACTACTGACAGTGGTGAATTTTCCAGATATTGTCCCCGAAACAAGGTGACTACCACATATCAAACTTCGTGTGCCAAATCGAGTACATGTCCAAAGTGATATTGCCGGCTAATCTGGACGTGGTGACGTCAGACGACGTGCATGGAGCTATAGTGGAGCAGTTCTGCGGAATGGAAGACGAAAGAGTAAAAGAGATGGTTGCAGTGCTTCTGGGGAATTTGGACTTTGGTGCTGTTGTTGAAAAGGTTGGTGCTCGAATTTACTGGCCTAAATTAAGTAGTGGCTAACGAATTGAAGATCTGGTTTTTGGTGCAGTAACCACCGAATAAAACCACGTCTAGTGAATATCTTACTTGCCATACAGGTGGAAACAAATGATCATTCTCAGTAGTTACATGGTGCTGTTGTACCATGGAACTAGTGCAACTATTTCTTCTCAGTAGTTATAGACAGATAACATAAGATAGCCTTTATTGCTTTTCTTCAGTTGTAGACAGAATTGACGTCAAATAGAGAAATTGTATTCCAATTTTCATTTCATTTTCATGGCAACGATTTGACTATTAACCTTGATTTCGTTAGAATCATGATTCGAAGTCATGACTCTTCGAATTGCTAATATCTATGTTTACCGTAGTTTCTTATTTTTCTTTGCACATTCTACTAATTGTATCAAATTAATACTTAACGCTGTAAGACTTTTCTTCCGGTAGATCTTTGGGTGAAAGAGACTAGTGAATTATTTGAATTTGCACTAAACTTTTCCTTCACAGATAAAAGATATCATCCTACCCCAACTGTACTCAGCCTCAAACCTGACGCAATCCGAAGGTGATGCAGTGCTGGAAAGGTTTCCGCGCATGGCTGCACTCCTGCCAGTCATACAGGATAATGTGGGGGAGCTGGCAGACACCATAGCCAAGGAGCCGCTGGTGCAAGACCTGGGGGGGTCCAGCTCAGTAGGCGGGTTGTTGGGATGTGAGTATAGTTAACATAAAACATGATAACAATTTCCAGGAATTTGAACCCGTTGTTCCACAAGGAACGTCCATCCGTCCCATTTTCTACAATATGACTATACCTACCTTTCGATGTAGTAAATTTACCTACTTTTTATGTAAAGGTGGAATGATTTTTTTATCCCAACCCCCTCCTGTGGGTTATCGTTGTAGAGGTCTTTAGTCGTTCGAGGTATTTTTATAAGCTGATTGCTGAAGTACTGTTTACGTGATATTCCCCGAAGTCGTTCACAGTGTGTTCCTCTTCTTCTAAACCTAAAAATATATTGTAGTCACCCACTTATGTCTGCCATGGTGTGAACTCTCAATGAAAGTCATTTAGGATATCCTGTGATAAACACTTTTCGAGTTATGGAGGAAAAACTGTAAAATACATCTTAGATACTCAAGTAATGGATCTATTTACGAAATGAACATCAGTAAGTAAGCATTTGCAGTTTATTGACTGCTCTAAAATGGAAACATCTACGACATAACTGGCAGGCATTCTTTCAGATTTTTCCAAAGCGTTTGATTGTGTCGATCATTATCAGAATATATTTTTCCGAAGCGTATAACTACGTGTTGGTGAATCTATCCTTTTGTTTTAGCGCCCAAATTCCTGTCTCATGCCGGCAACATGCTGTGTGGGAAACCGTTCCAAACGGACCAGAACCGTTTCTACAAAGCCATCGCACAGTCACAGGACTTCTCCAACGAGCCTGATAAGGCGCAGCTCGAAGCATTGCCCAGTAAATAAAAAATCATAATTCTAAAACCTTTCTTTTAAAGTAAATTAATCAAGGAAACACATAAAATTTTCAGAAATAGCCAGACTCAAATGGTTAACTCAAAGGTCTGTCTAATACTAGCTTCGCCTTACAACTATGCACCCATCTCACATCAATTTTATTAAATGATCAACAGAAATAAAGTCAAAATAAAGGTGTTCGTTAAACCGCGACACTTTATTTCGTATTTTTATGGTGGACTATAAAAAGAAAATGGAACTTTTGTATTGCATTTCAGCCGACTTTTGCCGCAGCCTATACAAGGATATCATCAGCATGGATGGAGGCAAGATCGTGTGGAGTTTCGTGAAGCCTCTAATAATGGGAAAAATATTGTACACCCCTTCAAATCCTACGGTAGAAAGAATTATACAGAAAGTTAGTATTTCATCTAATCTTCTTAGGGTTGCAGGAATACCTGACGAAAGCTCGACCCTTTTGCCAAACCGCTGTCCACCAGCGGTGCCCCAATTCGTATTTTTGGTGGGCTTCACATACGACTTAAAATATAAATTCTTGTCTTTGTCATTTGCAGGTTTCCTCAAGGTGTTTTCCTTCACCGAAAAGTCTATATTTAAAACCGTACTTAAGTTTCGAAAAACTCATAGGGTGTGCACAACCTGCAGGCTGCTACGGCTAGCGGCTACTTAATTATTATTTGATACTTGTCGCTAGAATTTTTACCGCCTTTGAATTTTGTTTTAGATTTAGCCATTTAGGCGATGGTTTCCAGATTTGTCATAACCTCCCAAAAAGTTAGTCTACGTTATATTTTTAAGAACCTCTATACAAAATTGTTTTAGACTGTGCATTTATAAAAACTGTCTTGTTTAGTTGAGGTATGTGGGTTGCGAGTTTCTTTATCTAATTCCACTTTGTTTTCTTCTAGGCAAACTCTTCCTTCGCCCACATGATAAAGCTGACCGGGATCCTCCATTCCTTCTCCAACTCGTTCTCCTCTCTGGACGAGTTGTCTCACCACCGAGCTGGAGTCACCGCGCTTCGGCAGATCCTCACGTCGCGGTCCTTCGCTGGTCTGCGGAAGATGATCATCGGGGATGGAGACATCCCCAATGTTGAAGTTGACGGGCTGTTTGATGATTTCGGGGATATGCAAGTACGTACAACGTTTGTTGAGGAGGGCCTATGTCCAGTACTGGTCGTCAACAGGCACTCTACAAATTCCTAATTTCCGCTAAATCAGTCCAGCAGGTAATTATAGAGTTCATCATCATCATTACTTTGGTGCCATCAAATCGGCCATGCAACCATCTATGATAGATGCTTTCAGCAACGCGAAATATAAGAAAAACTAATTCATTCACAGTGTTTTCCCCAGGATATAGGCAACATCCTGAAGAAGGGTTCCGATCTGCTGCACTGCATCAACCTGGACCGTTTCCGAGCAGTTCCTGACGAGTACCAGCTCACCCATGAAGCTGTCAAATTGAGCCTGGTCAACGAGTTCTCCGCTGGTATGCACTAATTATGTTCCATTCCTTAACTCGGAAACTTGAGTGATAAACTTGACTGGTTCTCAGGGATGGTAATACTTCGGAGCTTCGGGTTTGGACTCAAACATCAAGGTTCTTTATGCATCTTCCATACTCGCAATCTTGAGGGTCTGATGACGACCAGGTAAAAGATGACTGGTTCTCATGGATGGTAATACTTAGGTGTACGAAGTTTGGACTCAAATGTCAAGGTTCATAGTGCAACTGCCACATTCGCAATCTTGAGGGTCTGATGAAGACCAGGTATACAAACACTGGTTCTCATGTATGGTATACTTACGTGTATTCATTTTGGACTCAAATGTCAAGGTTCATAGTGCAACTGCCACATTCGTAATCTTGAGGGTCTCATGAAGACCAGGTAAACAATGACCAGCTCTCAGGGTTGGTAATATTTAGGAGCTTTGGGTTTGGACTTAAACGGTAAGGTTCTTGATGCAGCTCCTACACTGGCAATCTTGAGGGTCTGATGAAGACCAGGTAAACGATGACTGCTTCTCAGGCATAGTAGTACTTAGGAGCTTCGGGTTTTCACTCAAATGTCAAGGTTCTTGATGCTGCTCCTACACCAGCAATCTTGAGGGTCTGATGCAGACCAGGTAAACGAAGACTGGTTCTCAGGAATGGTAATACTGAGGAGCTTTGAGTTTGCCAAAAACTGGTCTTAAAATAGCCCAACTGTTCCAGGTATTGTATTCCTGAACACCGAAACGAAAGGCGACTCGCTGCTAAACGTGGAGTACAAGATTCGGATGGACATTGAAAACGCTCCCACGACCACTAGGAAACAAAACTTGTACGTAACTTACAAGGGAAAGTCTCAGAACCGAACTCTCCAAAATGGACGAAATTTTGTAGGAATGTAGAGCTGGTGACTCTAATCACAACCACATATTTTATATCTACCGAATAACTGTCTGTCTCGGATAAATCACCCCAAGAATTTCCGAACCTCAACTCCCCGAAACACACAAAAAAATACCACAGTTAGAAATGTAATGTTATGTAAATGTTAAGTCGTTGTGCTCAGAATCACCAACTCTATATTCCTACAAAATTTGTCCATTTTTGGAGAGTTCAAGTCTAAACTGATTTTTTTTACTTAGAAAACCTTGTTTGTTATGAAATATTTAAGTTTTATCCACTTTCCAAACTGAACGCTTTTAATTTTGTTGTCAAAGTGATCACTTCTCATAATTATCGCCTTTAATATTGGTGTCAAAGTGATCACTTCCCATAATTATCGCTTTTAATTGTGGTGTCAAGGTTATCACTTCCCAGACTAAATGCTTTTAATTTTGGTGTCAAAGTGATCATTTCTCATAATTATCGCTTTTAATTTTGGTGTCAAAGTGATCACTTCCCAAAATGATCGCTTCTAATTTGTAGTGTCAAGGTTATCACTTCCCAACTTGAACGCTTTTAATTTTGGTGTCAATGTGATCACTTCCCAAAATGATCGCTTCTAATTTTGGTGTCAAAGTGATCACTTCCCAACATGTCCGCTTTTAATTTTAATTAACTTTCTTACAGTCTATGGATCCCTGGTCCCGAGTCCAGCTTCATAGAACACATGCGGTACTTCAGAGGGTTCATTCAGATCCAGGACATGATCGACAAGGCGGTCATAGAGCTGTCTCGCTCTACGCCAAGGGTGGAGAAGAGGGAGACAAGGACGGAGGACGAGCTGAAGTGGGCGGTGTACACGCAGCAGGAGCCGTATCCATGCTATAGGAAAGACTTGTAAGTTTTTTATTGCCATTTTTTTAGAAAATTAAAGATAGAAATATAAAAAATCTCATAAAAAAAAATTAAGTTGAAAAAGAAAAAAAAATCATGTCATTACATTTTTGGTACCTATATAATCGCTAGATCGTTCAGTATGTATTACTTGAAGTGGGCATTTTACTATGTGGGCATTATAAGCAATGGTCATTATAAAAGTGGTCATTTTTATTTGTGGCCCTAAGCCGCCGAAATGAGTCGACTGTACGTCAGTGGAAGCACACACCTTGAGCTGCCCTAGTCTATCAGGCAGTTTCAATACGAGACACCAGTTTATACTGGTTTCGTGTCCGCTGGCGTGCGGTCGACCGTACACGGTGTTGCGCGCCAGTTTCCAGACGTCGCTGTACGAGTCGCAGGCGCTGTTAGTGGCGTTCTTCATCTCGCTGCTGTTCACAGTCTCCTCGGCAGTCAGGTTCATCGTCGCCGACAAGGAGTCAGGGAACACTATGGTGAGTGAATAACTTAACTATTTACACTTTTGAACTTTTGATTTACCTATCTGTTACTTACCTTTTTTCCACTCTTGGCGAATACCGAAGTGGTTCGAAGCCGCGGGAAACAGCTAGTCATCATCATCATATCAGCCTGTAGACGTCCACTGGTAGACAAAGGCCTTCCCCACGGATCGCCACGACGACCGGTCCTGCGCTAGCCTCATCCAGCCGGGTCCCGCGACCTTCACCAGATCGTCGGTCCACCTTGTGGGAGGCCTGCCTACGCTGCGTCCTCCGATACGTGGTAGTTAGGATGTAGTTAGGTACCTATATTTTTGTGATAAAAGCTTGCCTTGAACAACAGGGAAATCGGAAGTTTGGTAATAAACCGGTAACACTAAGCATTCTGTAACACCCAGCTGATGTCAGTGATGGGTGTGAACCTGAGTAACCACACGCTGTCGTGGTTCGCGGCGTCCCTGGCGGAGCTGGCGGTGACGTGCGCGTGCATCGCCGCCGTGCTGTGGGGCGGCGGCATCCTGCCGCGCACCGCGCCCACGCTGCTGCTCGCGCTGCTGCTCGTGTTCGCGATCGCCGTGCTCGCCTTCTGGTCAGTGCCACTTTACCTCAACACAGCAACATCAATCAATACAAAAGAAAAACTAACTTCTTAGAATAGAAACTCTAGCCTTCGGCGTATGCAGGTCTCCTCACGATGTTTTCCTTCATCGAGAACCCTGTAATATTATGGTATACCAGCGGACGCCCCGCGGCTTCGCCGGCGTTGTATAAAATTCTCGTTGTAAAAAAGATATAATCGTTCTGCTTATGTCTTAATAGCTTTTGCCTGTGGCTATCACTGCACCAAGTTTCATCAAAATCGGTTACAGCATGAAAGAGTAACAAACATCCCCATAAATATCCTCACAAAGATCCTTACAAACTTTCTACTTTATATTATTAGTAGGATAGAGGCGTTCGGAATTTCGGATTAGTTGGTGTTCGGATTATCGAGGACCTGGGTGGTTGGTTTCTCAAACGCTGCTGGTTCCTCTCCAGCTACATGCTGTCGAAGCTGTTCTCGTCGGCGAGCCTGGGCGCGGTGTGCGCCGGCATCGCCTACCTGGTCACCTTCATGCCCATGGTGCTGATCCTGTCGCTCGAGGCCGCGCTCACCAGGACCCTCAAGCTCATCGTGGTCAGTATGCTCAACTACTCTGTGTAAATGTCAGATTAACGTTCAAACGATTTGATAGACTTGTGTATTTATCATCAAAAGTGATCACATCCCATAATGACCACTTCCCAAAATGATAAAAAATGATCACTTCCCAAAATGATCACTTCATAAAATGATCAAAAATGATCACTTCCCAAAAGGATCAAAATTGATCATTTCCCAAAACGATCCCTTCCCAAAATGACCACTTCCCAAAATGATCCCTTTCTAAAATGACCACTTCTTAAAATAACCAAAATGACTAATCTAGGTAATTTATTAAATTACCGTAACAAATCTATATCAATAAACAACCACAGAATAATTAATAGCGGATATTTTAGGAAGCGGATAATCTTCAGAACTAGTAGTTTTGAAAACGAGACATTTAGACACCAAAAATAAAAGCGGTCATTTTTGGAAGTGTTCATGTACCTCCGTGTCCAGTGCTTGTCGATGTCGACGGCGATCTGCTACTCGTTCCTGTACGTGTCGCGGCTGGAGGCGGCGGGCGCGGGCGCGCAGTGGACCGACGTGTGGACGCGCCACGGAGAGGACATGAGCATCGCGGCCGGCGCGCTCATGACGCTGTTCGACGCCGCGCTCTACATCGCTATTGGCTACCTCATCGACAGATACTTCGGTAAGCACCTTCCAGCTCTCGCAAGTCATCTTCAGCCTGCAAATAGTCCACTGCGAGACATCATCATCATCAGCCTGTACTAGTCCACTGCTGGACATAGGCCTCCCCCAAGGCGCGCCACTGAGCCCGATCCTCGGCTCTCCGCATTCCGTCACTGCCAGCCGCCTTACGCAGGTACATCGCTCCATCTGCGAGACATAGGCCTCCCCTAAGGGGCCACTGAACCCGATCTTCGGTTTTCCGCATCCAGTCACCGCCAGCAGCCAGTCACACTGAGCTTGCCCCGTCGTGGTCTCCACTCGAGAACTCCTCTACCCCAGATGTGACTCGCAAGTCGCGGCCTCTAAACAATTATTTATGATAGGACGGTACCCTTACAGGCGTACAAGTAGCACTGATGCGACCATTGCTGATCTATTGTGATCGCCGCCTTACTACAGTTCAGTGCTAAGCTGTGCATTAGCACGCTTTAGGCAATGATTTGTTTTACTTCATCTGGTTGAAGTAGGTAGTTGCCCAGGTGGGTGTTTCTTTTACGCATCGGTGGGCCACACTCGCACTGAAAGTACAATGGGATTTCCTCTGCTAAAGGTTGCACGTGGTTACTTTTGTGCGTCGCGAGCTGAAGCTATCGGTGCCGGTTGAAATTGGCGATCCCACGCGTGCTTGTGGTCGCCGTAGCTTAGTCCGATCTACTCTTACCTAGGGATATTGCAAGAGTCTCTTAGGGCCGTTTTCCTATTATACGTGTTTGCGCCCGCGTTCTGGTCTGTCGCTCATGCGTATCGCCAGCATCCTGTCCTTTCATACAAGCTTTCCCTGTCATGACAGGAAAACGGCCCTTACTACTCTCTAAGGTTCTCTTTTGACTTCCCCGATCAGGCCCGAAGTCCCTCCAGAGCAGCATCACGTACTGCAGCGCGTCCGGCGAGAAGGCGGGCGTGAGCATCGTGAACGTGAGCAAGTGGTACGGGCGCGGGCGGCGCCGCAAGCTGGCGCTCGACAACGTGTCCGTCGAGCTGCACAAGGGGCAGATCACCACGCTGCTGGGACACAACGGCGCGGGGAAGACTACCCTCATGTGAGCAGCTTCTTCTTCCTACATCTGCCCTTCTACCCTCAAATCAACAGCCTATTAACGTGTCCCCACTGCTGGAGCACAGACCTACCCTCACAACGAAAGCGTATGGGACGTATAGTCTACCACGCTAGCCCACAACGGGTTGATGGACATGCGCCTTCCCCACGAGCTTTACTACACTCGGCTGCATCAAAATCGGGACAGTTGCCTTTTTCATACAAACAAAGTTCTGTGTGATCTCTTTCTTAAGAAGGAAATCGCTTGAGATGTGATAGGATCGAATAGATTAGGTCAAGAGAGCTATACACACCTAACTGATCAGGCAAGCCGTTTTCACCGTTACTTGCTCAGAATCCTGGGTACTATGCAGTTTTCCCTAAATTTTGAAGTCATATTAGATCTTTTTTATTCTGACTAGTCTGGTGAAAGGGGCTTGCCTGATCAGTATGTGTGTAGACCTCCTCTAGTCGACTCCGGACAGCCACCATCAGATCTCACCCAAACTATTCTGAGGGCTCAAAATGATCCTTAAAAATGGCCCATGGCCCGATCTTTGTACCCGGGAGTGTACAACTCGGTTTTTCCTGTATGTGAGCAAGTAGTATGTCCTCAGCAACATCCTGATGGGCACGCTGAAGCCGAGCAAGGGCCACGTGACCATCAGGTCTGACCGCGCGGGCGGGGCGGGCGCGGGGGGCACCCGCGTGGGCGTGTGCCCGCAGCACGACGTGCTGTTCGACTACATGACGCCCGCCGAGCACGTCGCCTTCTACGCGCAGCTCAAGAGCGGCCGCGCGCTGTGTGACGTGCAGCACGAGGTGGACAGGTACGTGTCGACTACATGACGCCCGCCGAGCACGTCGCCTTCTACGCGCAGCTCAAGAGCGGCCGCGCGTTGTGAATTCGTGCTGGGCCCATAACCTGTTAGATGTTTTTACCTAGTACTAATCTCCGAGTAGAGCCCCGGTCGTCCACACTGGACCAGGGCAAGGGCTGCGAGGTGTTGCTTCTTCAGGCCTCGGACTCCAACTGACTCTCTTTTGTTTATCTTCGCCCTATAACGTCTAGGAGCTAGGAGTAGCGGCTGCAGCATCCAGTATGCATAGATGACCAGACTAAATAGAATATTTATTAAGAATCCACCAATTTATCCCCTAGTTAAACGATGTACTATTATAGGCCCATGACGTTGCTTGCTTGCAGCATCCTGCGCGTGGTGTCGCTGGGCGCGGTGGCGGGCGAGCGCGCGGCGCGGCTGTCGGGCGGCACGCGGCGCCGCCTGTGCGTCGCGCTCGCGTTCGTGGCGCGCCCCCACCTCGTGTCGCTCGACGAGCCCACCGCGGGGGTCGACCCCGCTGCCAGGAGGTACATACATCTACTAGCTTTTTCCCGCGGTTTCGCCCGCGTAGAAAAGTTTTCCCGTCCACATAGTTCACTATCCACAGCGCCCTCTATGTAGGTGTTTTGTTACTTAGGGGGTATTAGCGGACGCCCCGCGTCTTTGTCCGCGTAAAAAGTAGCCTATATGTTATTCCAGGATATAAGCTATCACTGTACTAAGTTTCATTAAAATCCGTTCAGCCGTTACAGCGTGAAGGAGTAACAAACATCCTCACAAAATCACAAACATCCTAACACACAAACTTACAAGTTTTTTTTTTTTTAATATAATACATATATTAATAGGATAGAAAACTTAGCTCTGAGTGAGGTCCTAGATTGTATATCAATACCAAGGGCCCTTACTGTGATCCCCAGGGATATCTGGTCGATGATCGTGAAGCTGAGGGAGGACCGAACCATCCTGCTGACCACCCACCACCTGGACGAGGCGGAGTTGCTGAGCGACCAGATCGTCATCATGCATAAGGTTTGACTTATAAACTAATAATAATAACTCTATTTGAGACATAACGCCCATTAAAAACTTTTCCCCCAGCAAAATGACTGTCGCTGTATAGCAACATAACTGTTACTTTAGCAATATGACTGTTACGGTAGCAATATAACTGCTGGTAGCAACATAATCGCTACGATAGCAACTTGATTGTTACTGTCTGTAGCAACATGATCGCTACGATAGCAACTACCTAACTCACCTGTGTATCGCAATAAATATTTTGAATTTGAATTTGAACTGTTACCTGTCTGTAGCAACATGATCGCAACGAACATGACTGTTACTGTCTATAGCAACATAATCGCTACGATAGCAACACTGTTACCTGTCTGTAGCAACATGATCGTTACGATAACAACATGACTGTTACTGTCTGTAGCAACATGATCGTTACGATAGCAACATGACTGTTACTGTCTGTAGCAACATGATCGCAACGAACATGACTGCTACTGTCTGTAGCAACATGATCTCAACGATAGCAACATGACTGTTACTGTTTTTGTAAAAATTTGTTTGTGGCATCAAAGTAAGCCTAATTTACTTTAAATTCTCCAGGGTCAAGTCCACACCACTGGCTCCCCGATCGAGATCAAGCGCAGCCTCGGCAACGGGTACAAGCTGACCGTCATGTACCCCGACCACCGCGGCCTGGAGACAGAACCCTGGCTGGAAGACCAGGTGCCCATCGAGGAGCGCAGCAAGCAGCTCCTGGCGGTGGTCAGGGACGCGGTCAAGAACGCGAATCTGGTGGATGTGAACGGGTTGGAGGTGGAGGTCTCGCTGCCGTTTTTTGATGCTAATGGATTGAATTCTAAGTGAGTAACATATAGATTACTAGCAGTTTTTATACGTGTTTAGGGTTCCGTACCTCAAAAGAGGGAAAAAGGAACCCTTTAGGATCACCTCGTTGTCCGTCTGTCTTCTGTCAAGACCATTTTTCTCAGGAACGCGTGGAAGTATCAAGTTGAAATTAATATAAAATACTCAGGTCTGCAGTCCCTTCGCAGACAAAAGATCAAATCAAATATTCATTATTGAGCACCAATATTAAATCTAAAAAAAATTACACTAGGTACAATAATTTAATAAACTAGAGTACAATCAAAAGGCGGCCTTATCGCTTTCAGCGATTTCTTCCAGGCAACCTAAAGATATGGCCGATTCTGCCGCATTTTTGAGTATCTTGGTAATCAAAACCTATGGGTACTTCCGGTTGACCTAGAATCATGAAATTTACAAGATGCAAGGTCTTATAGCACAAGTAAAGGAAAAAATCCGAAAACCGTAAAATTGTAGTTACATCACAAAAAAATGATGTTTTTTCTCGTACCAACAAACTTAACTTCGCGTATGAGCATCCATATAAGTTTACAAATTTTATTAACTAATATCTAGTTATTTCTTTAATTAAGTTTGTACGGAACCCTCAGGGCACGAGTCCTACTCGCACTTGTCGGGTTTTTATTTTAATATCTACCTTTTATGGAAATTACATGCAAAATTGAATGTAAAAAAACGGCAACTTCATAGGTATAACCTAATAATCCCACTCACGTTCTTCCGCCAGCTTCCTCCAGCTGTGCTGTGCGCTGGACTCCCGGCGCCAGGAGCTGGGCTACTCGGGCTACACGCTGGACTGCAGCAGCCTGGAGCAGGTGTTCTTCAACATCTGCCAGCAGGCCGACGCGCCGCACAGCGGCATTGAATACGGTACACACACGACTGCTTAGTTCTGAATTAAGCCGAAACTTGTTCTATGGATCATCATCATCATCATATCAGCCTGTAGACGTCCACTGCTGGACAAAGGCCTGCCCCAGACATCTCCACGACGCCCGGTCCCGCGCTAACCTCATCCAGCCGGGTCCCGCGACCTTCACCAGGTCGTCGGTCCACCTTGTGGGAGGCCTACGCTGCGTCTTCCGATACGTGGTCGCCACTCGAGAACCTTTCTGCCCCAACGGCCGTCAGTTCTACGAGCGATGTGCCCTGCCCACTGCCACTTCAGCTTCGCAATTCTTCTTCTATGGCTACTCAAAACAAATCAACAGCCTATTAATATATCCCCACTGTTGGGGACAGGTCTACCCTTTCAACGATGGCGTTAGGGCTATAGTCCACCACGCTAGCCCAGTGCTAAAAAGATCTACGCACTCACCGGAATAAGATCATCATCAACAGCCTATCAATGTCCCCACTGCTGGGGCTCAGGCCTACCCTCTCAACGAGGGCGTGCGGGCTATAGTCCACCACGCTAGCCCAGTGCGGGTTGGTGGACTTCACATGCGCCTTAGAATTTCTTCTTCGGCGTATGCAGGTTTCCTCACGATGTTTTCCTTCACCGTTTGAGAGCAGTCAGTACATGTACTTAAGTTTCGAGAAAAAACCCATTGGTACATGGCCCAGCCGGGATCGAACTCCGGACCTTTCGATATTATAGGCCGCGTCTTATCCCCTACGCCACTGACGCTCTATACGCCGGAATAAGATACATAAGAGAAATTATTTACGTGAATTGTCATGCTGCATGATGGACCCTCGTGCTTGCCATCAATCACTTAGTACAGTGAAGAGTACGCGCGATTGTCAATCAACGGCCAGCACGTGGTTTGCATGTCATTCGCGTCAATCACTACTATTAAACGGTCATGCATGGGTGACATGACAGCACGTAACGCATGTCATTCAGCATGATCGTGTAGAGACCGCTTAAGGACTTAGAGTATACATATATTTTTTTATTATTATTATTTTTTTTTTTTTTTGGAACACTTACAGCTAATATTTACGACTACATACAATACTTAAATATCTCTTAGCCATTGATTAGTGTCCACAGCTAAAAAATATAAATATAAAATATAGCTGGCTTAGTATACTCTAAGACGACGTCGCACTGGCCGAACGGAAATAAATTGCGAGAAATTATTTTCACAAATCTTGAGAAACATATTTTTATGTTGAAACTTGCATATTTATAAAAAAAACGTTTCCAAGCTCTTCTATTCTTAGTTAAAACCTCCCGTTTCCCCAGATCCCGACACGCCGTCAAAGAGCGCGTCCACGGCGAGCGTCAAGAGCGACCAGACCCCCCTGGTGCCCTCGGAGGGCCCCCTCCGGGGCGCCGCGTGGGCCCAGCTCGGGGCCCTGCTCCACGCGCGGTACTTACACTACTCCAGAAACAGGTTAGCATTGTCTATGCTCCCGTCCATTCTAGGAGAGCTAAGGTTACCGACACACCCGGAAGGATTGGCAAGCTGAAGTGACAGTGGATAGGTCGCGAGTTCTGTTCGCCCCCGCCTGGTGGACCGACGACCTGAAGAAAGTGGCGGCTGGCTGCGGAGGGCACAGGACCAGGTGTGGTGATGTTCATTGGGGAAGGCCTATGTCCAGCAGTGGACGTTGAGGGCTGATATGATGATGCTCCTGTCTATTTGATTCGAATATTTATTTCATAGTCGAGAATCCTGATTCGTGACAGGTGCCTTTCGCTGATATTCTTTTCCTGTACCCAAAGGTTGTCTGGAAGAAATTGCTTTTAACGACAAGAGCGCCCAGATGTAGCGTACATAATTATTGTATCTAGCATTTTGAAACGAAATAAAATGAAAAGTTTACGTAAAAATAAAGTACGCAAACAAAAACATTAAAAAATATATGAAAAAATTATAAACAAAATTAAATACAGGTCAAACGCATAACCCTCCTTTTGGGCTTTGCCGCAGTGGTAAGTAAGTAAGTAATATTTATTTGCGGAAAACATGGTATTTTTGAAGATGTCTCACAATTATAAAAGTTCTACATGTTTTACCATATTTATGGCATGCAAAATTAAAATAGGAAATACATTAATAGAATTTACATCATGTCCAAGATTGTACAATATTATTAGTAATGTCATCTAAATTTATAATTTAAAAAGTCATCGACTGAGTAAAACACATTGTCTATTAGAAAATTAAATAACGAACTCTTAAATTTAGTGGCAGGTAGATCCTGTAAATATGAGGGTAGCTTATTATAAATCAATTTGCACATCGCATAACAATTCTTAGTTAGATAAAAATACCATTATATTTTCGAGCGACTGGTTCTATGTTAAATAATAGTGATGTATAAGTCGCTGTTTTACCTACCCACTTATTTTACGGAGTGTGGCGTAATTAACTTCGATTGAAGGACTGTGAAGGACCAATTGGCAGATGGTTTAGGTTCAAAGGTTCTAGTCACGATTAGAGATCCCTCTAATAACACAACACATAAGAAAGTGCTACTCACCGAAGGAATATACGGTCGTGAAAGTTTCAGGTACTTGGCAACAAAACGCTGGAATAACCGCGGTGGTAGATAAAAAATTGACGTTGTATAAATGTACCTAGTGTACTTACATGCAATAAAATACTTTTGAATTTGAATTTGAATTTGAATAACCTACCACCACCGGTCAGAGATGCCAAAACTAAGAGTTCCTATAAAAATAAACTAAAAATATATTTAATTGAAATGCAAAAGCTGTTTCCGTAGTTGCCTTATTGTTGTTTTATTTTTATATGTTTTTTTTTTTTCAATATTTACATATGTAACTGTTCACCTCTCCTCAAATCTTTGACATTTTATCTTTACAAGCACATACGTTTACGCACCTATAAATACACTTATATATATACATAGGTGGACGGATAATTAGAAACAGGGCAAGATTTTCATACAATCGAGGTCACTTTGAAGCCATGGTTCTCTGTGTAGGATTGATCAGGGCGTGATCTGATGACGGTGATCGAGAGAGTACATGGAGGAGTTTTAGATGGCTATAGATATTCAACTGATCAGATCAGCCGTTTGGGAGCAGCATCGTCATGATTCCTTGACTTTAAGATTTTCATACATTTTTATGCAATTTTGCAGGTTTTTTTCTACATGACGATGCTGCTACCAAACGGCTCATCTGATCAGTTAGATATCTACAGCGATCAGAAAGTCCTCCATGTACTCTTTCGATGACCGTCATCAGATCATGCCTCAATCAATCCTTCACGGAGAACCATGGCTTCAAAGTGACCTCGATTGTATGAAAATCTTGCCCTGTTTCTAATTATCCGTCCACCTATGTATATCTCTCTATACTACTCTATCAATAACATTATATTATTTTAATCGTCAGTGACAAGTAGCCCCAGTGATCCCTGGCAAAATAAATCTAAGGTTCTGCCTGAAAATCAGTGCCGCAGGCTACTCTGCGGCAATAAGCTGATGCAGCGTCCTTTTTTCTACTGTTGGCACTGTTGGTTGCTCACCCCGTTCAAACTAAGTTAAATAGTTGTGTGTTTACGTTTTCTTTCTTTCTTTCTTCTTACACCGGCGCCGGGCTACCTCGTTTGCTAAGTGTTCCTCAATTTAAGTAGTCTATAGGTAAATTTATATATATTTGTCCACACAAACACCACACACAGTTGAGCACTAGGTTTGAGCGTTTTTCTTCACTCAAATAATATTAATACAAGGTTTTTGCTTCGGCTCGCGTTCCACCGTAATGAATTGGAAGCATCGAATGCGTAGGGTAGAAACCGCTCATTTCATATTTTAATAATGGTGCCTTAAGCGTGATTTCGAAACGCTTAGCGACATCTGGCGGCTATTCGCACAAACTTAAATGATACATTAGAAGAACTAAAATCGTGACCTTTTTATTGAACCTAATACCAAACAATATCAGTACTAAAAATGTGTGTAAAACAATGTCAACCATTGAAGCGATTTGCCTTTTAACAATTTATGCTATCCAGAGAGTTGTTAGTATACATAGAGCGCGCGTTAGCAAGTCTGAACTGTAAGCACGGGTCTGAACAGTCTCGAAATGTTCGGGGCGACGCTACTAGTCACAACACGTCAGTAGCGCTGATTGTTGCTCTCGCCGGTATTTATTTAGATTTGGAGTAATCATGGTGAAATGTG
The DNA here is from genome assembly GCA_949699065.1 of Metalampra italica. NCBI lineage: Eukaryota > Metazoa > Arthropoda > Insecta > Lepidoptera > Oecophoridae > Metalampra > Metalampra italica. The sequence goes on from OX452989.1 coordinate 510,502, forward strand.
CAGTGCCGAGCTGTAAACACGATTCACGGAAAAGAATGATCTAGAAAAAATCTATATAGAAGCGTCCATAGAACACCTGCTTACACTTGGCACGATGGGCAATGAGCGATTCGCGCGCTCTATAGCTAGTATACTAACTCTACGACGCTATCTATTTGTCATTTCATTGCTTCTCAACGTCCGCCTAACCAACGTTGATCATTCCAGATGGCTGCTGTTCCTGCTGATCATCCTACCGTCCCTGTTCGTGGCCACCGCTATGGGCTTCTCCATGATCCGGCCGCCGGCGGACAACGAAGTATCCCTGAGATTAACACCAGATCTGTACGCGCAGTCCACGCAGTATATAGTGTGAGTGCTCACAACTAGATGGCGCTGGTTGTACTCTACAACGCGCTATCGTTTGGTACAGACAGAAGTATATAAGCCGTCGTGTTCATGCCGCTGTAACAAACCAACCAAAAAAACTAACTTTTTTTAAAATTTTTGTCGGAGCGCCGTCCACGGCTGAAAGTGGATTTGTGTGCTCCTAGATGTTAAGAAAAGACGAAAGGTTTACTTACTTAAATGCATACCCCATGCAGAAAGAATAATGATTAATTCATTAGTATGTTTTAATTTCGTAATTGGCATGTTAATATTTATTTATAATGTGATGATTAATATAAATAATATGAATAATGTATATATGTATATATATATAGGTATACATTATATACAGCGTGTTTTTTTAACTGGGACACTTAGGGTAATACTGAAACCATAGGAGATACAGGGAAACTGTCTTAGGAACCATTTGGTCTTTTTTTGTGAAATCTATTTTGGCATAGAAATTTTTTTGGTCAAGCGTGTGTTGTCCATAAAAATTAGACATTTTGATCAAAAATTTTTTTGGTTCGGATCGACTCTCTTTCATGTAAGGATTATTACATTATATCGGAAGAAAAAAATCTGAGCAGCACAAGTTAGTCAAATTTAATAAAATGTTTTCTCATACAATCCCAGTACAAAGTAATTTTGATGAATTTTTTTTTAATGCATGTCGACTTTGTTTCATGTAAGGATCATTTTATTATATGAGAAGAAAAAAATCTGAGATGCAGAAGTTAGTCAAATTTAATAAAATGTTTTCTTATGAACCGACCCAGTTGCAAAGTACCTAAATACAATCATGCATGCCACCCGAACTTCTGCTTCCCCGATTTTTTTCTTCCGGTACAATTAAATGATCCTTTCATGAAACTAAGTCGATATGCATTTTAAAAAATTCACCATTAATACTTTGTACTTGCGTTGTATGAGAAAACATTTTATTGAATTTGACTAACTTCTGCTGCTCAGATTTTTTTCTTCCGATATAATGAAATGATCCTTACATGAAACTGAGTCGATCCGCATCAAGAAAAATTTTGATCAAAATGTCTAATTTTTATGGACAACACACGCTGGACCAAAAAAATTTCTATGCCAAAATTGTTTTCACAAAAAAAGACCAAATGGTTCCTAAGACAGTTTCCCTGTATCCTGTGTATGTTTTCGGTTTTACCCTAAGTGTCCCAGTTAAAAAAAACACTGTATATACATTATATATATTTATTATTTATATTATATTCATATAATGTCATGTACCTATATTATTTACATATAAATGTCTGCACCCAACACCTACACTCCTTGAAGATTCCAACATCACCCTAAGGTTGCCTGGAAGAAACCGCTGAAAGCGATAAGGTCGCCTTTTGACTGTACACAGTTTAGTAAATTGTCGTTGTATAAATTTCTGATATAATGTGGTGCTGAATAAAGTATAAGTATTTTATTTGATTGTTGAATGTATATTTATTTTTTATGCTGTGAAATTAAATAAATAAAATAAATTAAATGAGATATTTCAATATGAAAGACGCTCTATAACAGTCTATGAAGAAATAAAGTTTTATTTCTAGGTATTTAAAATTAAATTCTAGTAACAATTTCAACGTTTCCTTCCAGACCTCGACCGTCTGTTTCCTCAGAAAACGTTGATCCATCCTTCGCCGAACAAGTTATGTACAACTTGAGGTCGATTCAACAAAACAGAAACTGGACTAGCGAGGTAAGCTCTAGCCTGAAGTGTGTCATCATATCAGCCTGCAGGCGTCCACTGCTGGGCATCTACTAGTTCATAATAAACATACATGCAATACTTAAGAATTTTAATATTTCATCACAGGCAATCATTAAGTTTTTAAAAGCATTTCATATATATTTTTTACTCTCCCTTGAGTAAAGTTTTCTATCTCCAATAGGATATACAAGGTAAAGGTACCTACTTTCCCTTTAAGTAACGTTTATTTTACGGTTTTTTGTACTTTGTCGGTATCTATGCGAGCTTCTGTCCCGTAGATAATAAATTTTCCGCGGGAACCAACTTTCCCGTGGTAAAATAGTTATATAAAAGATAGTAATAGTTAGCTATTGCCTGTCCGTTTGCCACTTCAATAGTACGCGTTACCCCAGGGGTGTAAATAACTTATTTAGGTCCGGAGACGTAGCGAGGGCGCCAATAGTTCGAGGGACTCTAAATAATTCTTGAACCCGAGGGATACACTGTGCTTTTCATTGCGAATACAATGAAAGTAAAAATAAAAACATGAATTAGCTAAAGATAAAATGAATGTTAATACAAATCTCTGCTATACGGAAGTATAAACAAAACTCTACAACTCGAAAAAACAAATGTAGATCGGATTGCCGCTTTCCCGCCTATTTTGTTTTTTTTCTGTGGCCGGCCAGCTATTCTGCCATTATTTTTCATTTCCATCATTGAAAAAATGGTAAATATTTTGCCCAAATCTATGTTATTTTAAAGAAATAGTTGACAGTAATAATTATAATAAAGTCATTTAAAAATATATATTCTTTAATTATTACATAACTTTATGTTATTTCAATCTTACACCAGGCTGTAATTGTGGCTGTATAGACAGTTGGAACATGGTCCAATAGAAATGTCAAAATAGTACTAGTTTTTTTTTAATTTGACAGCTGTCAGTTGAAAGCGATTCTCCCTAGGGCTGAGATGTATTACTTTCAACCCGCTACTCAGGCAACTTCAGACCTACTTTCAGAGTATGAGTAATGAAAAATAACTTACATAAATGCATACATACATACATAACTGCACGCTATGTCCCTGGCGGGGTAGGCAGAGAGAACGGAGCGCCAATATCGCGATCCTGACACACCTCTGTCGCTTCGCTCATTCTTACTTGCTTAAATAACTTCGTAAAAACTAACTAAAAGTTATTTTTTTAGGATACACCTACTTGCAAATGTACAGAAGCGAGACAAGAATGCGACCTCAATGTGGTGGACTATAAGAACCACCCTCAAATGCTGCTCCTGCCAGATGTGGACGCCCTCAACCACTGGATAGTGTCCTCCCACGACGTGTACGTGGAGAAGAGGTCAGTTTACCGTATAGTCCACCACGCACTAAGGCAGCGTGGTGGACTATAGTCCGTAGCCTTGTTATCTAGACTTCTAAATGCCGGTAAAATTAGATTCGTCCTACGTAACGTGCTGGTTCCGTCTATAGGGTTCCATACCTCAAAAGAGGAAAAAAGGAACCCTTTGTAGGATCACTCTGTTGTCAGTCTGTCAAGACCATTTTTCTCAGGAACGCGTGGAGGTATCAAGTTGAAATTAATTCCAAATACTCAGGTCTGCAGTCCCTTTATTCTGTGGAAAAATCAAACTTCTAAGTCAACGCAGTCAGAAGATATGGCCTCTTTTGCCGCAGTTTTGAGTATCTTTGTCATCAAAACCTATGGGGTACTTCCGGTTGATCTAGAATCTTGAAATTTGGCAAGAAGCAAGGTCTTATAGTACAGGAAAAAAAACCGAAAACCGTAAATTTGTTGATAAAAATTCCTTTTTTTGTTGTTGTACCAACAAACTTAACTTTGCGTATGAGCAAGATGTCCATATAAGTGAGTAGGTACCATGTGATGTAACTACAAATTTTATTAACGATTTTCTAATTATTTCTCTAATTAAGTTTGTACGGAACCCTCAGGGCGCGAGACCTACTCGCACTTGTCCGGTTTTTTTTAATATCACTGTTAGGTTAGGTTAGATGTTTATTTACATATTATAACCCTTTTTTCAGGTATGGAGGCTTCACATCGTCAGTGAAGAACAATGTGACGAACTTGATAGCGTGGTACAACAACAAGGGTCACCACGCCATGCCGGCCTACCTCAACGCGCTCAACAACGCCCTCTTGCGGACGGTAGCCGGCGACGCCGCGGCCAACATCACCGTTTACTCGCATCCCATGAAGATATCCAAAGAGCAGATCAGTAAAGACACTGTGTGAGTTGCTAGGACTGAAGAGTTGGTATGGGTACTTTAGACGGTCATGCAAGCGTCAGCCAATTCCATCAGTCATGACTGATGGTTGTGCAGAATTTCATCAGTCACCGCATTAGACGATCATTCATTGTTGACTGGCCTGTTGGCGTAGTGGTAGTAACCCTGCCTACTGCGTTAAAGGTCGTGGGTTCGATTCCCATCCGGGACCAACATTTGTGTGATGAGCATGACTTTTGGTTTTCGGATTCCGGGTGTTTGTATGTATTTATGTATTTATTTAAAAGTATTTAAGTATGTTTATCAGTTGTTGAGTACCATTTACAAGCTTCGGCTTAGTTGGGACTGAACAGCCGGGTGTAAATTTGTCCAAACATTATTATTATTATTATTCATCCGACAGTCACCGCCTTGACTGTCAGCAAAACCTACCGTGTAATGGGCCCCTTAATGAGCATTTAACGACAGTGGTCTTGAATCTTTTTGGCGGTCGAGTGAATATAGTCACAGATTGTTTGCACATCGCTGACAGTTCAGAGTCATGTGTGCGTAAATGACAGACAATTTATGCATAGTTTAATTAAAGGTGTGCAATTGAATGTTTATTATTATCCACAATTAGGTTTTCACTATGGTTTATTAATTTAAGGGCTTCTTTCACCGCTTGCTGATAAAGTCCCGGATACCTTATTTGCAGGTTATCTGTCAGATAGCCTACTTTTTAATTTTTACAGGTATCTCATTGCCTTATCTGTCAGATAAACTAACAGCAAGATCAAGTGGCTGTAATTTTTTTTCTGTCAGATATTTTTTAGTAGGTGTGAAACACGAAAATATTATCAGACAGATTTATCTGATAGATTAGTTTATCTGTCAGCTTACTATCTGTAACAATATCAGCAAGCGGTGAAAGAGGCTCTAAATGTCTTTTACAAAGGTGATTACGATCGCTTGGTCGAGCGCCATTTTGTCTCTGCCGCCGTCTGTACCTTTACTGTAAAAACCTTTAAGTCGTCGAAAAATTACAATCAACTTGTTGGTGCTCCCACCAGGTACCAACACGTGGCCGACGCGGGCATATCGGCGCTGGTGCTGATCGCGTACTCCCTGGTGTCGGCCGGCGCCGCCATCTACCTGGTCTCCGCGCGCCGCAGCCAGGAGAAGCGGCTGCAGCTGCTGTGCGGAGTCAGCCCCGCGCTCTACTGGGCGGCGGCCATGGCGGCGGACATGACGGTCAGTCCATCACCAGCTCTCCTCTATCTATCAATCAATATAAAATAAGAAACTGACTGACTGACTGATCAATGCACAACCCAAACGAACGAGCCTAGAGACTTGAAATTTTGCACCAAGCTATTGCACTATAGATGTAACGGAACAGGCTTCAATGTGAAGGAGTTCGTCACTTTCCCAAATTAATTAATCTTTAAATCAAAACAAAGTATCGAAAAACCGTTCAACTTTGGATTAATATGAGAGAAACTTAGGCTTAATGATGATTATGACCTTTGTCATAATTAAGAAAGGGAAAGAAAAAAAGAAAGGGCCACAGGGCCGGATTTCGTAATATATTCAAACCATTTGTACAATAATTAATGATGTGTAGTAAAATTGTCGAAATGCCAGTATATTACTCGGAAATACTATAATTTTATCGATGATAATGTAGACATAGTCTCAATTTCATTAATTTGTTCGAAAACAAAGGATTTGCGAATATTTTCTGGAAAAGTTAAAGAAACAAAATTTCACTTTCAAGTGCAATTTTGTTTCAACTAAAAACAATATCGACGAGAAACGAAGCGTGGTTTAATTCTAGACAGCAGTAGAGTTTTACTTTCCTTAAATAGATTTTCTGAAGGACTGATTACAACCCTGTAAATCGGTATTGATTTACGTGTTTCTGATTGGTCGAAAACGAGTGGCACTGGTATGGCTCTGGTATTAAGACGCTTGATTGGTCGAACACCAGTCGTACTGGTAGGCGCTCGTTTTTGAAAAAATGTTATAAATAGGAGTGTTTGCTTACTTCGAGATCAGATAATTTTACGACGTCGCGCTGAAGGTTTCCCTTACGACAGTCAATTATATTTTACCAAGTAGGTAAATTGTGTTACATTAGGATGGTAGAGAAATAGATTCAACCTATTAATGTCCACCGTTGGATGTAAGGGGAATTCTAAAAATTCCGCGCGCCAAAGAGGATTTCAGTGTAATGTTAAGACGTCCATTGATGGGCGTGGGTCTAGTGAGAACGTCCATTGTTGGGCGTAGGCCAAAGTGTTTTTCAGAAGTTTAAATTTATTTAAACTAAGTTTTAAATTCAGTTTTTTTCAAATTCTTGAAGTGTAGTTTGAAAATAAATTAAATTCAGTGTTAATATCAAATTGCTTTTGATAAATCAATAAAGTTTAGTCTAAAAATAAATTATAATCATTGCTAAAACAATTCGAGTTCTTAAAATACAGTAAAAGTAGTAAAAATAAAATTCGCATTAAACTAACTATATTAAACTTGATTTTAAATAAACTGTGTTCTAAATTTAATTATGAGTATCTCTGAAGCTAAATTGACAACTTAATTTAAATAAAAATACCCAAATCTAGCGTAAAGTACGAGTAGCAAGCTGAAGTAGCAGCGGGCAGATTGCCTCACAGACCCGAAAAGATTCGAGACAGCGAGTTCTTGGAGTGGAGACTGCAGGTCGACGGACGTGTGCTGATGAGATATCTCCGCCGTAGGATGCGGGTGTGAGAGGTGTCTCATCGAGGTGGGATCCTGTGTGCAGCAGAGGATGCTGATAGGAGAATTCTGTGAGTCTATTCCATGTTATAACTGTGAGTAGATGACCGTGTTTTCAGGAAAGTTGAGCATACTGACATCGAAGTTTTGAGTAGATGACCGTGTTTTCAGGAAAGTGAGCATACTGCCATCGAGACTTTGATTTACGGCATATTTTGTGTGAATAATTTTATCAAAACGAGTTAATTTCATTGTGTTTTTTTTGTGTTTATTTCATTGTGTTTTTCGTGTTTATTTCATTGTGTTTTTCGTTTTATTTCATTGTGTGTTCTTCGTGTTTATTTCATTGTGTTCTTCGTGTTTATTTCATTGTGTATTTCGGGTGTTTATTTCATTGTGTGTATTTCGTGTGTTTATTCTTGTGCGTTACAAATAGCATGTGTGGATTTTGTGTTAATTTAATGTGTTGTTTGTGTTATGGACTGTTTTAGAAAATTGAGTTTATTAATATTTTAGGTTTTGTATAATCTTCAAACCAAAACTCTTCATTTTCGATCGGTTATCTTTTATTAAATCATACTATGTTATACTAAACTCTATACCTGACATATTGCATTAGCCCTTCTCGTTGATCTGGGGTTGACTGGAGGAGATCTCATGTGGGATAAGACCGCCTAGTGAAAGATTTTGCCCCTATTTTGATGTTAGGACGTAGCGTTTTAAATTCCATCAAAACCAAATAGCTAAGATTTCGGATTGCGTGAATTGACTAAAACTTTGTGGTAAGGTTGCTTAGCCCACTGTTGATTATTGGTTACGTATTAAGAAAGTGACTTAATAGTCCATTCTAAATGTTAGTAAGAATAAGTCGTATCAAAAATAGCTAGTCAAATAAACTAGGATCTGTAGGAAACATGCGCAATGCTACCTAGTGAATAAAACAAAGTAAATAAACTTTTTTTTAATATAAATTACCAAGTATATATACGAGATGTATCATCTTAATAATGCCAACAAAGTATTATATATTTATTATACCAAATAACCATTGGGATTACAGCTAAAAAGTCTTATCAAGTTATACAATCATATTACTAGTCATATAAGGATTTACAGTATCGCCTAAAGTTGGCTAATTATTCAAATCTTCACATATTTACCTAAGCTCAAGGGCTGAAGTATTTTATTCTAAACTACTTGACCTACAGTCATTAACTTGTGACAACTGAGAAAGTTCAGTGGTTGACGCTCAAGGGCTGAAGCTGAGTCGCTAGCAAAATGCTACTGTTTTATGAATGTAAGTTAACTGTGCGAATAATAAATCGTTATTTATAAGCTGACAACTGCCTGAGGCTTTTCTGTAACATCCTACTTATCAAACTATTAGGTAGAGCCTGTTATTTCATGTCATTTAACTATGAGATGGATCCCAAAGTTTATTAACATGTATGTAATATCGTGTAGTGTTTCAATCTTACAAACCTACGAAGGCAGTGGAATTTATCAATATATAAGTATTCATATGAAGGTTCTTCTTGTACCTTCATGCCTAAAAAGGCAAAGTTGCTTTACTTCTGTCTGTACTTTGTTGAGTCAAGTGGCCTCAAATTCAAATGACAGACATTAGTATTTATGTGAAACTCCCCAAGACTTGGCGTTCCATTATCAAAAGGGTGGACAGGTGCAAGGGTGGGGAAGGTGGTGCTTGCATAAAATACGGAATAAAACTCTTGGAATTTCAATAAATACTTATGTCTTCCTTATTTATAAATATTGATTCTAAATTTTAACTTAAACACACTCTTAAATGCTAGGAATTATTTTAGGATTAATTTCAGATCAATAACTATTATCTATCAACTAATTAAGTGCGTATCTTCAACTAGTATCAATTAAACATTAAATCTCTAGCTTGCGTAAGGCATCATATGCTTATAATACTTACTGAAAGGTTTGAGTGATAAAACTCCAATGATTGCACTAGATTTTATAACTATTATTAGGATAACTAAGTAGGAAAATGAATGCAGGTCATTGGTATTTAATGTAGGTTTATCTTTGTTAGGTCACTCATTTCGATAAAAAGAGTCAGGGTTACATCTATACGGTCACTGCGTAGAGTCCATTTCACTAGACTAAACGATCACTTGCCAATTCCAGATTAATAGAAAACAATATCTAGGTAGAACGGTTTTCATGAGCGTAATGTAGAGTTAGATGTGTGATAGCGTCATATAGTAGTTTCAGAGAGTATATAGGATAGGAGGGGTGTATAAGGGGGGGTTCAGTACATAGACTTAGGGCTTCTTTCACCGCTTGCTGATTAAGTACCAGATACCCTGCTATCTGCAAATTATCTGACAGATACCCAATTTTTTTGTTTCACAGGTATCCGATTGCCTTATCTGTCTGATAAACTAACAGCAAGATCAAGCGGTTGTTGTTTTTTGTCTGTCAGATATTTTAATAGAGACTAGAGGTATGCAACTCGAAAATATCATCAGACAGATAAGTTTATCTGTCAGCTTACTATCTGTAACAATATCAGCAAGTGGTGAAAGAGGCCCTTATAATCGTTAAAGACGAAAATCTTTAACCAGTGCGTCCTGCCAGTCAGGACCTACGGCGCAGAAACGTGGACACTGATGGTGGGCCTGGTCCACAAGTTGAAGGTCGCTCAGCGAGCTATGGAGAGGGCTATGCTCGGAGTTTCTTTGAAGGACATGATCCGTAATGAGGAGATTCGACGGAGAACCAAGGTTACCGACATAGCCGAAAGGATTAGCAAACTGAAGTGGCAATGGGCAGGTCACATCTGTCGCAGAACCACGGCCGTTGGGGCAGACGGGTTCTGGAGTGGAGACCGCGGACCGGCGACCTAAAGAAGGTGGCCGGAAGCGGCTGGATGCGGAGAGCGGAGGACCGGGTGTGGTGGGCGTTCGTTAGGGAAGGCCTATGTCCAGCAGTGGACGCTAAAAGGCTGAAATGATGATGATTGCACTATACTTATTTACAGGGTGGAAATAACTGGTGGAGAATGCCATGGTGGCAATGTTCCTACTAAAGTTTTTAATTCAAAATTAAAATTAAATTTAAAAAATATAATTTTCAGATAATACTGATCAACCTGGTGATCAGTGTGGTGGTGTTCGAAGCGTTCGGCTTCCCGGTGTTCGTGGCCAGGAACAACCTGCCCGCCATATGCCTTCTCGTCATCCTCTATGGGTAAGTTTCTATTTCAATTCATCATCATATCAGCCTGTAGACGTCCACTGATGTACAGAGGCCTTCCCCACGGATCTCCACGACGCCTGACCTCATCCAGCCGGGTCCCGCGACCTTCACCAGATCGTCCGTCCACCTTGTGGGAGGCTTACACTGCGTCTTCCGATACGTGGTCGCCACTCGAGGGCCTTTCTGCCCCAACGACCGTCAGTTCTACGAGCGATGTGCCCAGCCCACTGCCACTTTAGCTTCGCAATTCTTTGAGCTATGTCGGTGACTTTGGTTCTCCTGCGGATCTCCTCATTTCTGATTCGATCTCGCAGGAAACTCCGAGCATAGCTCTCTCCATTGCCCTCTGGGTAACCTTGAGCCTTCTTATGAGGCCCATAGTAAGCGAACACGTCTCGGTACCGTATGTCATCACATACTTACTTACATATTATTATTTACTTAGGTACTTACATATTTACTTAATTACTTACACATTTACTTAATTACTTACATATTTACTTAATTACTTACATATTTACATAGGTACGTACATATTTACTTAATTACTTACATATTTACATAGGTACTTACATATTTACGTAGGTACTTACATATTTACTTGTACTTACATATTGACTTGTTGCTTAGGTACGCGTGCGGCTCGCTGGTGCACTTGGCCGAGAAGCTGTTCTCCGAGGCGAGCCTGGCCAACATGATCCTGTTCTGCGGGAACGCGTTCCTAGGCCTCGTCGGCATCGCGCTGCTGCTCATACTCGACATCATCTCAGAGTCGGACGTGAGTCGCCGTCATACATATAAATCAATACTGATAGACGAGATTTTCATATCTATTTTTTAAAATATTAGGCCCGAAAAACTTACACCTAAGTTACCTGCTAATACTGTCTGTAAAAATTGAAAGTGATAAAAGTGAATTGTGGCTTAAAGGTCTTGCAACCAAGCCACAAACTCAAAAAAAAAAGTTTTCCGCTAAGAATTGTATTCATAATCTTTTAAATGAACCCGTTATTCGTTTTAAATCTTACAAGTATTATTTTTCTTCATCTGTATGGAACTGACTAGCGTAGTGTGGGACGCCCCCCGGATAGATAGAGCGACGACCTGCGTAAGGCGGCTGGCAGAAACTGGATGCGGAGATCCGAGGATCGGTTCAGTGGCGCCTTGAGACCTACGTCGAGCAGTGGACTGATGATGGAGCTGACTGGGGGGTTTTTCCCTGGTTCTGGACCAACTGGACCACTCAATAGGTGCGTCTTGCTTGTTCCAGGCAACGGACAACGCTCGCTGGGTGCTCCACAAAATATTCCTGCTGTGTCCACAATTCGTGCTTGGTGATGGACTCCTGGAGATAGCGAAGAACACAATACAGGCTGAGGTCAGTACCGACATCTTCATCGGAAGCTTTAGGTCAGTAAATCGTTCACGAGGCATGTTGCGTATGTATATTTTTAACTGCGACATGACAGTATGGGGAAATCCTAAACCATAGAAGATACAGGGAAACTGTCTTAGCAACCATTAGGCCTTTTTTGTGAAAACAATTTTGACATTGTCAATTTTTTGGCCAAGCGTGAGTTGTCCATAAAAATGAGTCATTATAAAAAAAATATGCGGATCGACTCAGTTTCATTTATGGAATATTTCACTGTATTGGACGAATAAAATCTGAGCAGCAGAAGTTAGTCAAATTCAATAAAATGTTTTCTCATACATCGCCGGTGCAAAATGAAAAAACACATTGTATAGTTACCTCTCCTATCAGGATAGCTGGCTTGATGAGATCAAAAAGACACCAGGAGACAACTGGACGTCAAAAGCCAACAATAGAAAACTTTGGAGTAGAATGGAGGTGGCCTTGAATCTAAAAGAGGTCCTTAAATAAGAAATAAATATTTTTAGGAAAAATGTCTGACAAAATTTGTCCCCAGGTGCTGTACCGGTTCGGCATAGACTCGTACAAGGACCCCCTCAGCAGCGGGCTGGTGGCGTACCACTACGTGGCGCTGGTACTGGTCGGCACGGCGCTGCAGCTGCTCAACCTGGCCATAGAGTACGACTGCTTCGAAGTGCTGCTCTCCAGGTTTGTTGCGCATCATCATCATATAGTCTGTAGACGTCCACTGCTGGACAAAGGCCTCCCCAAGGATCGCCACGTCGACCGGTCCTGCGCTAACCTCATCCGTCCGGGTCCCGTGACCTTCACCAGATCATCGGTCCACCTTGTGGGAGGCCTACGCTGCGTCTTCCGATACGTGGTCACCACTCGAGAACGTCTACAGATTGATACAAAATTCAAAATTCAAAAGTATTTTATTGCATGTAAGTACACTAGGTACATTTATACAACGTCAATTTTTTATCTACCACCGCCTCCAAGGTGTTATATAGAGCTGGGAAGAAGAAGCGGCGCAACAAACTTCCGCAACACATCTTTTAAAATCAAGTTTGTACATAACATTATTTTGTAAAGATTGTGCGAGGCTGAAGTAACATTAACACCAGGCATCTTTGTCATTTAGATAATCGACTGTTTTATAATAAGCTTTCTTACAAAGTTGTTGTTTAATGTGAGTCTTAAATTTTCTGTCATTCATATTTAAGATTTCTTCTGGTAGTTTATTGTAGAAGCGTATACATTGCCCCGTGAATGATTTACTGACCTTACTAAGCCTTAACTGTGGTGGTACAAGTTTGTTTTTGTTTCTTGTAACATAAGCTGTGTTCATATCACAGTGCCTCAAAAAGAGAGATATATTTTTGCGGACATACAAAATATTCTCAAAAATGTATTGACTGGCAACGGTTAATATATTAATTTCTTTAAACTTTTCTCTTAATGATTCTCTACAACGTAGATTATAGATCGCCCTAACAGCTCTCTTTTGCAAAATAAAGATGGTTTCTATATCTGCCGCTTGACCCCACAGTAGGATGCCGTATGACATGATGCTGTGGAAGTAGCTGAAATAGACTAATCTCGCAGTAGCAATATCTGTTAATTGTCTAATTTTCCTAACGGCGTAGGCGGCCGAGCTTAGTCTGCCAGCTAGTGAAGCTATGTGGGGCCCCCATTGAAGAGATGAGTCTATAGTTATACCTAGGAACACCGTGCTTTTGATAAATTCTAATCTTTCTGTACCTAAAGTTACATTATTAACTACATGTCTTACATTTGGTAGGCAAAATTTAATACATTTAGTTTTTGTTGTATTTAATGCTAGATTATTAATGCTGAACCAGTTAAGTACTTGTGTGAGAGTATTGTTTACCTCAGGAAGATCACCAGCTCTTCTGCTAATTTTAAAAATCAGAGAAGTGTCATCGGCAAATAATACTATGTTGGACATGTTTTGTATTAAAAATGGCAAGTCATTTATATATACAAGAAAAAGAAAAGGACCCAGAACTGAGCCCTGGGGCACCCCCATTTTCACAACTGAACCAGATGATTTAACTCCATTTATATCAACTTTTTGTACTCTATTTTCAAGGTAAGATTTAAGTAATTCGAATGCTCTGTCTTTCACGCCATAATGTTTTAATTTGAGTAGCAAGGTTTCGTGATTAACGCAATCAAATGCTTTGGAGAGATCGCAGAAGATGCCTATTGCATCATGTGAAGCTTCCCAAGCATCAAAAATATGCTTAACAAGCATGACTCCTGCGTCGGTGGTTGATCGTCCCTTAGTAAATCCGAACTGACGATCGTGAAGAAGTTGTTTGAGATTGAAATGACAAAGCAGTTGATTCAGTATGATCTTTTCGAAAATCTTGCTAAGCACGGGGAGAACTGACACTGGTCTAAAATTACTGGGATCTAGTTTGTCACCAGATTTAAACAGTGGTATGATTTTACTTTGCTTCATTAGGTCAGGGAAAATACCTTGATTAATACTCATGTTAAATATAAAAGCTAAGTAAGGCGCAATAATCGTTATGACTGAGTTAACTACTTTAACAGACATTCCCCATAGATCTTCAGAAGATTTTAGTTTTAATGATTTAAAAGCCTTAATAATATCTAGAGAGTTTATGTGTCTAAAATTAAAAACTGTTACACATATTGTAACGTTATTTACAAGCAAATTTTCGGCAAGAATAGGCGATGAATGCAGAGCTTCGGTGGTTTTAATAGGGATGTTAGTGAAAAAAGTTTCAAAGGACTCTGCTACTTCTGTTTTAGAATTAATTATTTTACCATTATTTCTGATTGCATATTCATTTTCACGTGGTTTAGTTTTGGCAGTTTCATTATTTATGATTTTCCATACTGCTTTAACTTTATTATCCGAATTTTTAATTTTATTACTTAAATAATATGACTTGGCTATTTTACAAACTTTCCTAAAAATTTTAGAGTAATTTTTGACATATTCATGGAATCTGTCGTCAACTCTGTAAGACTTTTCGTTGTACAAATCAAATAACTTGGTCCTGCTTTTCCGAATACCAGTGGTTGCCCAGTCACTAAATTTAAACTTGTTTTTAATATTAATTTTCCTAGTTTTAAAAATATTACCGAATTCCTGAGACAGTGTCGTGAAGAAATCGACATAGAAATCATTGATTTCCACCTGATCAGTAACAGGAATCGGCAATTTACTTGAAAGAGCATCTTTATATCTCTCCATTCGACTGACAGTGTTGGGCCTAGTAAGGATTTCAGTTTTTGTATGTTTTATATTACCTGGAAAGGTAACACTTTGCCCACAGTGGTCTGATGTTAGGCAATTTATAATTGTCTTTTCTATAAAATCACAATTGCAAAAGAAATTATCTAGGCAAGTAGCTGTGGTACTTGTGATCCTAGTTGGTTCAAGAAAAATATTCTTTAAATTAAAGGAATTAAATAAGCCAATTAATCGAGTTGAAAACCTGGAGTTAGTTTCTAGTAGATCTACATTAAAGTCTCCACAAATTATTATATGTTTTCTACTTTTAAGAAGTATTTTCATAACATCTTCCATTACTGACTCAAAAGTAGGAAATTTAGAGTCATATGGGGGTCTGTATACGCATACCACAATATGTTTCTCCATCTCAACACAAGACAATTCAATGTGCCATTCAACTGAAAGTCCCACAATGTCTTTGCGTTCCTTGGCCTTGATACCATTTCTCATGAGTATGAGGGACCCTCCACGTGCTGCGTACTTTCGGTTGAATGAACTTATAACATGATAATTTTCGTATCCAAACAACATTTCATGCTCTTTAAGGTGATGCTCAGTAATACATAACAAGTCAATATTAGATTGACTTTCTAAATATAATTCTACTTCTAACATCTTGCCGGAGAAGCTCTGTATATTTTGGTGAATAATTTTAAGTCCCTTTGGCTTCTCCTTTGTCCTAATACTTTGTACTAATACTTTGGTGTCAGAAAAGCCCTGAATGTTTTGATGTAATGATTGAGTAAAATTGGGCTTTCCTTTTGTCATAACTGAGCTAGACAATCCCTGCCTCTGGTTTAACACTGATAAACCATCATTTGCGGAATTTTCTATTGTCGTGGTATCTACTCTAAAAAATGTATAAGCTTATTAGTATTACTACTAACATTCGTCATAAAATGTTGTAAATTATATGCTACTAAAGTAGCTAATTGTCTTTTATATGTCATTGATAAATACATATTGCTTTCAGTCAAAGTGAATTTGTCAATACACTTATTTGTATCAAAGTACAATATAGTGTCATTATACATGCATAGTGCGTTATATAAGTGTAAATTCATTTTAAATATGCGATTATTGTGCGCCTGTGACAAGTTACAACAATAGGGAAATGCGCAATTTATGAATTTACATCTAGTTTTGTTCTTAATCTCTATCAATATTTCTATAGTCCTATTTATGTCCGCTTGGGTGACGTTTTTGTGGCTCCCCAACATGATAACCACCGTGGTGTTCTCATCAAACGTACTCGTGTCCCTCAATAATCTATTAATAATGTCGTTATAGGACAAATCCGGACAACAAATGTTTATTACTTGTTGGTCTAATTTATTATACAGAAGGGGACCGAAATCTTTTCCTATACCATCTGAATATATAATGGTTTTCGGTTGCGGCTGTGGCAGTGACGCCCGCTCCACCCCCGAGCCCGCGCCCGCCGCATACTAGTAATTATGATACAGTTAGTTAAGTTGGTCATTACACTCGAGGCTGATGGATGCTCGAGGCGAAGACGAGTGCGTAATAAAGCCGAGTTTGTAATGACACATGCTCACGCGTGCCATGCGACATTTTGAGAGAAAAAGTCATAAACTTTTTTTGATGGCAACCATGCTATCATTAGCATTTTGTGCCTCAGTGAGTTTCAGGTAATTTATACCTTATAGATACATTTACCTTGTACGATGCATGTATCCCCACGGCGCATGACCAGATGGTCTTGTACCTGGAACGCCTGACGAGGGATAGTTAATAAATAAATGTGTGAATAAAACATGTCGAACTTGAATATAATGTGAATTTTATTGAAATCACAGTAAAAATAAATTGATCTTTCGAAAATGCGTGCCGTGGCCAGCGTAGCAGGAAAAAGAGAAAGAAAAAAAGGGCTGGGATGCCAGTTACAAAAAATTGTTTTTAAATAATTTTATGGCTTTGGAAGCTACATATTTTTGGTCAATGTATTGAACAAACGTGTTCTCGTTACAGATTCCGTTCAGGTTACACAGCGGAAAGTACAGGTGAGATGGAAGATATGGAAGTGGCGGCGGAGAGAAAGAGAGTGCACATGGCCATCTCCCACTCGGCGGAGCGGACTGTGAGGGTGCCCACCATTGGGAATATCAACGCTGGTGAGAATCTTCTTCTATCTATCTTCTATACTACTAGCTTCATCCCGCGGCTTCGCCCGCGTAAAGCTTCTCCCGTGTACATTGTAAAACAGCGCCCTCTATGTAGGCGTTTTGTTACTTAGGGGGTATTAGCGGACGCCCCGCGGCTTTGTCCGCGTTAAAAGTAGCCTATATGCTATTCCAGGATATAAGCTATCACTGTACCAAGTTTCATCAAAATCTGTTCGGTAGTTTTTGCGTGAAAGTTAACAAACACCCTCACATCCTTACAAAATTGTAACGGGATTATTTCTGTGCATTGAAGGGATTAAAAAAAAACTATTGGAATACGTTATTTAGGCTTATCTGACCCCTAAGTGCCTACGTATTTATTTATTTTTCTCACTCATTTCGTGTAATATGCTGGATGTAGATAAGTAACTAGTTACTGACATTAACTTTAAGAAACATTATTATTTAGATTCGACTCGGTAGTAGATAGCCGACTAATTTTTGATTTATATAAATGCGGAACATGTTGTTGGGATGTATAGACCTAAACACAATACCTATTTTGTTAACTAAATTTATACATTACCGTTTATGTTCTCCTGAATTTAAAAAAAAACGCTTTTCGTTTTTTTTTGGCTATGGCATATAATATGCACACTGATATATATATATATATATATATATATAATATAATATATATTATATATATATATATATATATTATTTATATATACACACAACACACACACATACACAAACACACACTTCTGAAAAGCCTCATACTTACATTATTAGACTCATATTCCTGTTTTATTATTGTAATCTGTAAAATTTGTAAATTATCTGTAATAGCTATAAATAAATGGGGAAGACACTGACTCCTGAAATACAGCTTGACTAGTTTGGGAGTCAGGGCTTCGATATAAAATGTATGCATCTATTATGTGAATAAAGTTTATGTTTAAGTTTATGTTTATCTATCTGTCTGTTTGAACCCGCATCACGCTGAAACTACTGGTCGAATTGGAACCGGTTTTTTTTGTTTGAAAGCATGTTGTCTGACTTAAAATCTAGTGTACTTTGATTTTTTTAAGTCCAACCCTAAATGGGTGAAAAGGGATTATGGGTAATATGGCTAGTCGTATAATAAAACTGTAGAAAAGTTTTTTCTGTACATTAAATATTTTGGAAAAAATCTGGGTCGGGGGTACCTTAGGGTAGCTGGGGGGGCAGCAGCTAGTCTATACTAATAATAAAGAGGTAAAAACTGTTGGTAAGGGGCGCGGGCACCCACGAAAAAGATCCTAACTCTATGATATGGTGGATAACTTGCACGCATATCATAATTATGTTGCGAAGAACCAAATGATAGCGGGGTGTAAAACACACCTAACGCCATCTATTGACAAACTTTAAAACTAACAAACTGGCATGATTAGAACGGGTTAAAAATTTTGAATAACATATAAATAGTATACTTTATAACGCGAATCAAGTCGCGGGGCATCGGGTGGTCTATACTTCTATTATAAAAAGGAAAGATTTGTATTTTTGTGTGTGTATATGTTTGTATTAAATAAACTCAAAAACTACTGTGCCGATTTCAAAAATTCTTTCACAACTGGAAAGCTACTTTCACCCTGAGTGACATAGGCTATGTTTATTGCAAAAAAAAGTCCACTCGTGCGAAGCCGGGGCGGGCCGCTAGTATATAATAAAGTAAAATCCGCAGGGTTTGTGGACACGGAGGTGAAGAACAACTCAATAAAGCGCATCGCGTCGCCCGCGCGCGACGCGGCGCACTGCTACCGGCTGGCGAAGGTGTACCCCGCGCTGGCGGGGCCCAAGGTCGCCGTCAGCTCGCTCACCCTCGGCATACCGCCCGGCCTGGTGAGGAGCAACAGCCTATTAACATGTCCCCACCGCTGTTTGATTTGTCCCACTGGTGGGACCACGAGGGAGACTTATTGCTCGTAGACCCACTGGTACTGTAAAAACTATCAAATGGACTAAATTGGACCAAACTGTAGCTACAGTGGACCAAAGTGTACCAATTGGACTAAACTGAACCAAACTGTTAAGTGGACCAAACTGTATAAATGGCTAATGGGATAAATAAATAGGACAAAACTGGACTAAAATGGACGAAGGTTTAGTCCAATTGGTACACCCCCACTGCTGGGGTGAGCCTTCCCTCTCAACGAGGGCGCTCGGGCTATAGTCCACCACGCTAGCCCAGTGCGGGTTGGTGGACTTCACACGCGCCTAAGAATTTCTTCTTCGGCGTATGCAGGTGATGTTTTCCTTCACCGTTTGAGAGCAGTCAGTACATGTTTAAGTTTCGAGAAAAAAACCATTGGTACTTGGCCCGGCCGGGGATCGAACTTCGGACCTTTCTATGCCACGCCACTTCTTTTATACCAAACCTTCGTGGACAGTCTCATTCGTCCAAATTCCGTCAGTCATTACTCACATAAACGGGGTGAAAGCAGTTCATTTTGACTTCAATAAAACGCGGGAGAGAATTTTGTGTGAAATTTCATTACTATCGTGATTTTGAGGGAGAGAAAAATATACGTAAATCCATTACTGGCGTGATAATTAATCCACATAGTTTCAAAGCAAGGAGTATTACTTTACTTCAAAGCATTCGGCCGATTAAACTGTTTACTGAACCGTGTACGCGAGCTCTATGTCTTGGTTTTGCTTAAGGACTTAACAAAAAAAACCAACAGCCTGACCCATTTTGCTTAACAAGTGGTTATGCTTCCAGTGCACGGCTCTCCTGGGGCAGAACGGCGCGGGCAAGTCGACGACGTTCTCGATGCTGACGGGCGAGGTGCGCCCCACCGCCGGCAGCATGTTCCTCAACGAGGAACCCGTCGACTCCAGGCAACTGTGCCATGGACTTATCAGTGAGTAAACTAAATTAAAAAATACTTGAGTGGCAGGATGTTCCTCAACGAGGAACCCGTTGACTCCAGGAAACTGTGCCATGGACTTATCAGTGAGTAAACTAAATTAAAAAATACTTGAGTGGCAGGATGTCCCTCAACGAGGAATCCGTCGACTCCAGGCAACTGTGCCATGGACTTACCAGTGAGTAAACTAAACTGAAAAATACTTGAGTGGCAGGATGTTCCTCAACGAGGAACCCGTCGACTCCAGGCAACTGTGCCATGGACTTATCAGTGAGTAAACTAAATTAAAAAATACTTGAGTGGCAGGGTGTTCCTCAACGAGGAACCCGTCGACTCCAGGCAACTGTG
The DNA here is from genome assembly GCA_949699065.1 of Metalampra italica. Lineage (NCBI taxonomy): Eukaryota > Metazoa > Arthropoda > Insecta > Lepidoptera > Oecophoridae > Metalampra > Metalampra italica. The sequence continues at coordinate 530,906 of OX452989.1, forward strand.
CCATGGACTTATCAGTGAGTAAACTAAACTAAAAAATACTTGAGTGGCAGGATGTTCCTCAACGAGAAACCCATTGACTCCAGGAAACTGTGCCATGGACTTATCAGTGAGTAAACTAAACTAAAAAATACTTGAGTGGCAGGATGTTCCTCAACGAGGAACCCGTTGACTCCAGGAAACTGTGCCATGGACTTATCAGTGAGTAAACTAAACTAAAATACTTAAGTGGCAGGATGTTCCTCAACGTGAAACCAGTGGAGTGCAGGAAACTACCTTATCAGTGAGTAAACTAGACTATATAAGTCGGTACGGTGTTCCTCAACGAAATACTCGCCGAGGAAACTGTGCTAAACTAAAATACTCAAGTGGCAGGGTGTTACTCAACGAGTAACTCTGCAACTCCAGGAAATTGTACCAAATTAGTGAGTAAACTAAACTAAAACATACTTGAGTGGCAGGATGTCCCTCAACGAGTTACTCGGCGACTCCAGGAAACTACACCTACTATATAAATGAGTAAATTAAACTATAAATATATTGTTCCTCAACGATTTACTCGGCGACTCCAGTATACTATACCATATCAGTGAGTTCAAAATTCAAAATTCAAAAGTATTTTATTGCATGTAAGTACACTAGGTACATTTATACAACGTCAATTTTTTATCTACCACCGCCTCCAAGGTGTTATATAGAGCTGGGAAGAAGAAGCGGCGCAACAAACTTCCGCAACACATCTTTTAAAATCAAGTTTGTACATAACATTATTTTGTAAAGATTGTGCGAGGCTGAAGTAACATTAACACCAGGCATCTTTGTCATTTAGATAATAGACTGTTTTATAATAAGCTTTCTTACAAAGTTGTTGTTTAATGTGAGTCTTAAATTTTCTGTCATTCATATTTAAGATTTCTTCTGGTAGTTTGTTGTAGAAGCGTATACATTGCCCCGTGAATGATTTACTGACCTTACTAAGCCTTAACTGTGGTGGTACAAGTTTGTTTTTGTTTCTTGTAACATAAGCTGTGTTCATATCACAGTGCCTCAAAAAGAGAGATATATTTTTGCGGACATACAAAATATTCTCAAAAATGTATTGACTGGCAACGGTTAATATATTAATTTCTTTAAACTTTTCTCTTAATGATTCTCTACAACGTAGATTATAGATCGCCCTAACAGCTCTCTTTTGCAAAATAAAGATGGTTTCTATATCTGCCGCTTGACCCCACAGTAGGAGTAAACTAGACTACCTATAAAAGTCTTTAATTGTACGATGTTCCTCAACGAAATACTCGCCGAGGAAACTGTGCTATGGACAGTGCACGAGGACAGCGAGTAAACTATACAAGTCATAAGTGTTAGAAGTCAACTCAGTGATTCGCAAGTGGAAATTGGCTTCCATCAGTAAAAGAGAATACTTGATTCTGATTGTAGGTACCTACTAAGTACTTGATAACAGCATATCAGTACATTACATTGACCCAATGACAAATAAGTTGAATTTGCGATAGGTACTTTTCAATCACACGAATAAACATGCCATATACATTTTAGTGTGTCCATGGAAATAGAAAAAAAAACACTATTTTCAAAGAAATTGTAAATGATAAATAAATATTTTTCCCCAGGTTACTGTCCCCAGAGCGACGCCATAGATCCCCTGATGACCGTGGGAGAGACGCTCAAGTTCTTCTGCCGGCTCAGGGGCATCACGGAACAGGACGAGGTAACACACTGCCTTTACTCTCGAACGACTATTCTATTACTAGCTTTTTCCCGCGACTGCGCCTGTAGAAAAGTTTTCCCGTGTACATTGTGAAACAGCGCCCTCTATGTAGGCGTTTTGTTACTTAGGGGGTATTAGCGGACGCGCCGCGACTTTGTCTGCGGTAAAAAGTAGTCTATATGCTATTCCAGGACATAAGCTATCACTGTACCAAGTTTCATCAAAATCTGTTCGGCAGTTTTTGCGCGAAAGAGTAACAAACATCCTCACATCCTTACAAACTTTCGCCTTTATAATATTAGTAGGATGTTGGATATTAAATTAGTAGGATTAGGAGTGAAGGAAGCTTTGTATTCGGGAAAAAGAGTCTTACAGTCCCCGTAAAAGTTTTTGGCGGTTGTGTGAAGTTGGCTGATCTCTGCGCAGACTAATTTTATGTGTCAAAAGGGAGCTGTGCGGGGGTTCACTGGAGACGCTCATTCAATTTCAAGAAATAGTTCATTGACTCGATCAACCGAATCAAACTTTCAAGTTTTTGGTCATCTCTATGTCTCGCTTACGCACACATAGAGTATAAACACTGTCTTAAATTTGAACGAGCGTTCTTATGAATCCCCATAAGAACGCTCGTTCAAATTTAAGACATTGATTAACCGAATCAAACTTTTCAAGTTTTTGGACATCTCTATGTAGCACACCAGTTTGTCCTCCTCTCCCCTATGTTGTTGTGCCCTCAAGGGTCCATAATGGTCTACTTTTAAGTTACCACCTACTATTACATTTGTGCCAACAATTTGTGACTATATTCACTCAGCCGCCAAAAAGTTCTACGAGGACCTATAGGTACCAGCAATTTATGTGTGCAGGTAAGAGCGTCAGTGGCGTCGGGGTAAGACGCGGTCTACCATATCGAAAGGTCCGGAGTTCGATCCCCGGCCGGGCCATGTATACCAATGGATGTTTCTTGAAACTTAAATACCTACATTTACTGACTGCTCTCAAACGGTGAAGGAAAACATCGCGAGGAAACCTGCATACGCCGAAGAAGAAATTCTTAGGCGCATGTGAAGTCCACCAACCCGCACTGGGCTAGCGTGGTGGACTATAGCCCGAACGCCCTCGCGGTGAGGGTAGGCCTGAGCCCCAGCAGTGGGGACATGTTGATAGGCTGTTGATGATGATGTGTGCAGGTGATAAAGCGAGCGCTGGACATGTTCGAGCTGGCGCGCTACCGCGACGTGCGCGGCGGCGCGCTCAGCGGCGGCAACCGGCGCAAGCTGTGCGCCGCGCTCGCCTTCACCAGCCGCGCGCCGCTCGTGCTGCTCGACGAGCCCACCAGGTATGGTAAAGTTGGCTGAGCTGCGCAATGACTAATTAAAGGTGTCAACGGGGAGCTGTGCGGGAGTTCACTAGAGACGCTCATTCAATTTCAAGAAATGGCTCATTGATTCGATCCACCGAATCAAACTTTCAAGTTTTTGGAATGTCCAAAAACTTACACTTACTTAATTTAATTAGTGCTTCTTTCACCACTTCCTGATATTGTTACAGATAGTAATCTTAGTGATAAACTAATCTATCAGATAAATCTGTGATAGACTATATAAAATATAGAAGATATAGGCAATCAGATACCTGTGAAACGAAAAAAATAGGCTATCTGTAAGATAACCTGCAGATAGGGTATCTGGGACTTTATCAGCAAGCGGAGTAAGAGGCCCTAATTAGTGTGCTACATCTGAGATGTCGCGTACGCACACATAGACTATAAACACTGTCAGCGATGTGCAAACAATTTGTGACTATATTCATTCACCCGCCAAGAAATTCCGCGGGGAGTGTACCTACATCATCGTCAGCCTGCACCAGATCACTGCTGGACAGGACACAGGCCTCCCCCAAGCCGCGCCACTGAACCAAATCTTCGATTCTATTGAACCTCGCTATTGAATTCACAGATATGAATTTTCATACAACTTTGCCGGCCGCCGGCTCGCATGTATTTGACCAGTACAGCATTTTCAATTTATCTCAAAGACTTTTAAAGGTTGTCAAAAAAGACTTAAGGTCACATTTCTTTGAGAAAAAACTATAAGTTAAACATCTATGCTAAATAACCATTGCTTTACACCTGAGCATTACACACACACATTTCTTGATAGTTGACGTTGTTTCTTTATGACTTTGTACTCATATAGGTACATTGTCAATTAACATTTTTTACTTTTTATGACACTTCGGATCCGCCAAAAGATGTGACGGGTGGCACAGATTAAACAGCATCCGGTCCGTGTGATTGATTGATTGATTGCAGCGGCATGGACCCCGTGTCGCGCGCGTGCGTGTCGCGCGGCGTGCGCGCGGCGTGCGCGGCCCAGCGCGCCGTGCTGCTGTCCACGCACGCGCTGGGCGACGCGCGCCGCCTGGCCGCGCGCGTCGCGCTGCTGCGCGCCGGCCGCCTGTGCGCGCTCGCCTCGCTCGACGACTGCCTCAAGAGGTATTTTAAAGAGGTTTTTGGCTTGGTTACTACACCTTATTTGGGTCTAGAATTTTTGTGAAGTTCTGAAATAGGTACCCAGGTTAGAAAATTTAATTTATAAGTGCCTTGGACTTTCTAGTCTGTAAGTTTGTAAATTATTATAAATGACATGTAATCTAAGCAGCAGAAGTTAGTCAAATTTAATAAAATGTTTTCTTATGAACCGACCCAGTTGCAAAGTACTTATTTCAATCATGCATGCCACCCGAACTTCTGCTTCCCCGATTTTTTTCTTCCGGTACAATAAAATGATCCTTACATGAAACTAAGTCGATATGCATTAAAAAAAAATTCATCAAAATTATTTTGTACTGGGGTTGTATGAGAAAACATTTTATTGAATTTGACTAACTTCTGCTGCTCAGATTTTTTTCTTCCGATATAATGAAATGATCCTTACATGAAACTGAGTCGATCCGCATCAAAAAAACTTTTGATCAAAATGTCAAATTTTTATGGACAACACACGCTTGACCAAAAATTTTTCTATGCTAAAATTGTTTTCACAAAAAAAGACGAAATGGTTGCTAAGACAGTTTCCTTGTATCTCCTATGGTTTCGGTTTTACCCTAAGTGTCCCAGTTAAAAAAAACACTGTATACATTATGTCATAAATACATGTCTGGCCTATTGGCTTATTTAATGACACTGTTATAAGCCAGTGTGTGTATGTATTTAACTATAATTGAGGACTAAACAGCCGTGGTTCAACAGGTTCGGCGGCGGGTACGTGGTGGCGTGCCGCGTGGGCGGCGGCGGGGGCGGGGGCGGGCCGCGCGCGGCGTGGCGGCGCGCGCGCGCGCTGGCGCCGCACGCCGCGCTGCGCGTGCTGCACCACTCCGCCGTGCACTTCCTGCTGCCCACGCACGCCACAGGTAATAACTAATGCGTGAATGAATGAAGTCCACATTACAATGCAAGTTTTCACACACGAACGCAAACTTAGTAGAAATGGAGAGTTTCAAAGATCATCAATCATCAACAGCCTATTAATGTCCCCACTGCTGGGGCTCAGGCCTACCCTCTCAACGAGGGCGTTCGGGCTACAGTCCACCACGATAGCCCAGTGCGGGTTGGTGGACTTCACATGCGCCTAAGAATTTCTTCTTCGGCGTATGCAGGTTTCCTCACAATGTTTTCCTTCACCGTTTGAGAACAGTCAGTACATGTACTTAGGTTTCGAGAAAAAACCCATTGGTACATGGCCCAGCCGGGGATCGAACCTCGGACCTTTCGATATGATAGGTCGCGTCTTATCCCCGAGACTACTGACGCCCCAAAGATAATTATTAGTTTTGTAAAATGACTCAAACCGACACGATGGGGTTACTACAAAAAAATATAAAAAATAACCGCAAGGAGGTAGGTTGGTTCCACGGATCTATGGTTAGGTGTATGAATGTAGTTTTCATTCAGCTCTGATCACAGAACATAATTATAATAGTACTGAGATACCTTAACCGTTATAGTTAAACCGAAAACGTTCCTAGGAGACCATCCATAACTTTTTGAGATATGCTGACCGTACATTTTTTTCCAAAATATGTGAATGCAGTTCAACCCTGCACCTGCCCTTACTGTTCCGTCTCAAAAATCCACCCTGTGTATAATAGTGATGTAAGTATGTAGATAACTCATTTCCGCCACAAAGACCCTTTTGAGTTGGGACGCCACTGCATATTCATAGGTACCTAGGTACTTACAACGCAATATTTTGACGTTTGAATGTTGCCAGTAAACGGGAAGGAAGTGACGACGAGCCTGAGCGACATCTTCAGGCTGATGGCGGAGCTGCAGGCCGCCTGCGACGTCGAGGACTACACCGTCAACCAGAGCTCTCTAGATCAGGTACTTACATTAATTAAATATCAAAAAAATCATACCAGCCCACCAACTCCCGCTTTCGTTGACCAAAACTCCCGCTTTCGTTGTATAAAGCTCCCGCATTTGTTTTACAAAACTCCCGCTTTCGTTGTACAAACCGCCCGCTTTTATTGTACAAAACACCCGCTTTCGTTGTCCAAAATACCCGCTTTCGTTATCCAAAACTCCCGCTTTCGTAGTATAAAACTCCCGCTTTCGTTGTCCTAAACTCTAAAACTCCCGCTTTCGTTGTACAAAACTCCCGCTTTCGTTGTACAAAACTCCCGTTTTCATTGTACAAAATACCCGCTTTCCTCTTCCAAAACTCCCGCTTTCGTTGTCCAAAATACCCGCTTTCGTTGTACAAAACTCCCGCTTTCTTTGTACAAAACTCCCGCTTTCGTTGTACAAAACTCCCGTTTTCATTATACAAAATACCCGCTTTCCTCTTCCAAAACTCCCGCTTTCGTTGTCCAAAATACCCGCTTTCGTTGTACAAAACTCCCGCTTTCTTTGTACAAAACTCCCGCTTTCTTTGTACAAAACTCCCGTTTTCATTGTACAAAACACCCGCTTTCGTCTTCCAAAACTCCCGCTTTCGTTGTCCAAAATACCCGCTTTCGTTATACAAAACTCCTTTTCATTTAACAGCATAGTATTACGTCCCAACTCCCAACAGTTGCGGCAGAGGCCTACCCTCTCAACAAGGGCAGGCACAGGCCTACCCTCAACAAGGGCGTACGGTGTATAGTCCACCACGCTAGCCTAGTGCAGGTTGGTGAGTTTCAGACGCGCCTAAGAAATCCTTCTTCGGCATATGCAGGTTTTTTCATGATGTTTTCCTTCACCATTTAGGTGCAGTCAGTACATAAGTTTCGAAAAAAACCCAATGGCACGGCCGGGCATCGAACTCGGACCTCTCGGCGTGACAGGCCGCGTCTTCTCCACTGCACAATCGATTTGTGTTACAATTGGCGAGAGTAGTTTTCTAAATATTGCCAAAATTATTACTCATTTATTACAACAACTTATTTAAATCATGCCACAATTTTTAACGAAAAAGAAGTACAGGTCAGATTCCATTCGATTTACATAAAAACCATTTTTAGAACTTCTGTTTCAAAATAATTTAAAAAAATATGTGTTATGCATGACTGCAAAGTTATTTGGCACTACTCATATTGAAACTTGAGCAAGCAAAGGATTTTAGGATTGAGCCACAAGCGAAGCGAGTGCTTCAAAAATAGAATCCAGGGTTTCCATTCAAAGGTATGAGCGAAACGCAAAATTTGTCACCACAATATAGCGAGAAAAATGCTAGGTGCAAGCAAAACTTAAATGTTGTAAATTAATTAGTGTTTATTTAGATTTAAAATTAAAAGTAACATTGCTACAATTGGAAATATTTAAAGTTAAATTTTTTTTTGGAACTGTTATATTCGTGTTTGTGACTTGTGTACTATTAGTAGGTAAATTTGCAGAATATTGATCAATTCCATCAAATTCCATTGTGAACGGTGGAGATGGAGGCACAGACGGATCGGCTGGCGAATCAGAACGCTTAATTTCTATTGGGCTGTCTTCGCAAGTTGATGGACGATCAATTTCAATAAATTCCATATTGAATGGTGGAGGCAGAGACAGGTCAGCAGACGATTCAGAAAGCTTAATTTCTATTGTGTTGTCTTTGGAGGTTGAAGGACGAGGGGAAGGATCCGGCCAAGACTGTTTTAAAGTCTTACCTTCAACGATGCCCTTGCATATTTCAGACTTGTTCTCTATAGAGTCCACTATGTACCCTCCGACCACTGTACTGGGCTTCCTGCCTCCGTTACTCTTAAGTGTGGCCAGATCAACGCCCGAGTCAGTCAAAAGTGAGGCTGACGTCCTCCTAAAACAATGCCCAGTGTATTTCTCTGGTTCCGGTAGCCCAAGGAAAGCGGCTATTTCCCGTGGCAAACCACCAACTTTATTACATCCCATGGGCTGTTTAACACATTTTCCTTTGCGATATTGCAGAAAAAATCGGTCAATTGGCGTATTAGCCGGGCGCAAGGCTTGATATTTTTCTACAATTTTGACATATTCATTACGAATCACGAAGTTCCTATCAGAATTGGGCTTTGTAACCAACAGCAACCGTTCTGAATGCTTCTCAATGTTTTTCGTTGTGAGATACGTGAGTTCTTTAGTCCGGCACGCCCCGCTGATGCCAATAATGAGGACAACCTGAAACGCAAGGGAAGAAAATTAATTTTTACACTAAAGTAGGTAAGGGTTGGAGTGGAGAAAAGGGGGTGCTGAGGAAAATTTTCTGAAAATGATAATGTGTGACACTTAGCAGTCGGAGCACCCCCAAGGTTAGGTTCGTTAGGTTACTGGTGACCCTTGGAGCGAGCGAAATGAAATAGTTTTATAGCTGGTTATAGGTATACAATTTTATGGTATGATCGCGAAGCGAGCGACAGTGCTCAAAAAAAGCGAATTTTTCATTGCGCCCCTTTTTGTCCACACTGACCGGGTTATACTTACAGGATAGGTTATACTTACTTTTGTAGCAAGATGTTCCGAGTCGTGCGCTTCGTTGAGGAACTGCTCAATGTTAGCAGCGGTGAAAGTCTTGGATTTTGTCGGTTTGTGGCCGGTTGCCTTGTTCTTTAAAAACGCTAAAAGTTTGGAATATTTCTCTATGTGTATATTATCTTTAGTCTTGAACGTGGCTTTTAGCATCGAGTAAATACTCCAAAGTGAGCTGGATTTCTTTGTTTCAGATTGTTCAATGAAATATGATAGCATTAGAGCCTCCGAAAGCGTATTCCCGCCTTTAGAATGTCTCCATGCTTCGAACACATCGTACGCTTTGATGTACTTTTCGCGCGACTTTTCTGGAAGAAATCTCAATTGATCCGCTTGCACTAACTTTGATGTAGACGTTAAATTTAGATCTTCGTCGCTGCTGGACTCGCTCATGTTTTATTTTTGATTTTATCAAGAATACACCCAAAATATCCAAAGCAAAACAAAAACAAATCCTTTTTTTTCGTTAATTGATGTACAGGCAAGAGTTGTCAGACTATACAGCCAGTTCATATTTGTGTGAGTTTTTCTTACAAACAAACCAAACAAAACGAAAAGTTTTTTTTAAATCGTCAAATGATCTACAGGCAAAAGTAGTCAGACTATACAGCCAGATCATTTGTAATAAGTTTTTCTTACTTTAGTAAAAAACCGGCGGTTACAGCACGGCCACCACAAAAACGGCACGACCAGAGTCAGCCGGTGATTTTCATTTTACTTAAGTTTACTTATGTACTAAGGCGATAGTAACTTTAATGGAGATTTACAACTGACAATTTTGTTACTAACTGTTACAAGCTTTTATTTTAATTTCGCAATTAAACACAACCACAAGCATTTATTGTATAAAATACTACCTATCACATTTACAAGTACAACAAAAAAGTAGTAGGTACTCGATCTTTTACATAACTGCACGGCTCTACGTCTAATAAATAATAGCAGCTGTAATTAAAACATAAATAAATAAAACGCTCATAAATCTTATATTGTTCCAGATGTTCCTCAGTTTCACCGAGAAGGGAGACGAGGGGCTGGAGTGCGGGGACGTGGAGCCGCTGCCCGCCCTGCGCCGGCGCAGCGCAGACCTCAGCGCCATCACCTCACTATGACAGCGACGACAACCTCACACCATAAATATAAATAATTAAATATATGCATATTCCTTGTAGTACCAAGTTAGATAATCAGCATTCTTGTTAACTGAATAATTAAGAATTATTATTGTATTTAATTTAAGGTTTATTAATGATTATAAACCTTTAAACGTACTTAATAAACATGCCTCGTAATTTGTTGACAGGTGGAGAAGACAGCGCCAGGCATGTATATTAATTAAGTTTATAAAATACTAGCTTTTTCCCGCGGCTTCGCCCGCGCAGAAATGTTTTTCCCGAGTCCATTGTGAAACAGCGCCCTCTATGTAGATGTTTTGTTACTTACGAGGTATTAGCGGACGCCCCGCGACTTTGACCGCCTTAAAAAGTAGCCTATGTTATTCCAGGATATAAGCTATCACTTTACCAAGTTTCATCGAAATCTGTTCGGTAGTTTTTGCGTGAAAGAGTAACAAACATCCTCACAAACTTTCGCCTTTGTAATATTAGTAGGATCAATTTCCAGCTAGTTATCTGTTTTTCTAACGGAATTTATTTTCCTTGTAGAGTGCTCTAACTAATTTGATTTTCTTAAAGGGATAAGCGAAAATATACTGCTCAAAATAATTAGGGAAACTAGAGTTTCAAATTTTGGAGTTTTCGAAATATTCATCATGCACTAGTCCACTTCTGGGCGTAGGCATTTGAAATATTTATTAGTAAAGTGAAATTATACGATGGTTTATTCCCTATAAATCAGTTAAATACGACCATTAATATAATAAAACTGTAGAAAAGTTGTTTCTGCCGTTTCTGATACATTAAATAGGTCGGAATTAGGTCAAAGTAGGTACCTATCCCTTTTTACCCGACTGCGACGAAGCCCAAAAGAAGGGTTATGTGTTTAACGCGTATGTTCTTTATATTAAAATTCACCTTTGTAGCCATATATATATGTATATATGTAACATTGCCATATAAATTATAATATTTCAGAGTATATTTATAAAAGCTGTCTATGACACAAATATTAGTTTTGTATGAAAAAAACGCTATTAAATAAATAAAAAACTTAGTTACCTGTGTAGTGATCGTTTGGGATGTACTCGTTGCTATGTAACTGAGTTTAGTAACCAGCTACAAAGTGAGGTTGAAGCCACTTTGATTTCCCACTTTGTAGTAGTTACCAGTTACTAGACTTTACGCCTAAAGGTAAAATTGTATGTCATGCCTAAAATAAAAGATGTTAGGTATGTTGTATTTTGGGGTGTCATTGTATTTATTTTTAAAGCAATACTCTCACTTTTAAAGCTGTGATTTATTTTCTACAAATATATGTACAAAAAGATCCAATGCAACTGCAATGAATGCAACGCATTTTCAAATAACTTCACAAGAAATATCTTCAGTCTTTACTTGGTTTGATAAAGTTCATTTGCGATTAGTTTCTCCAATCTGACATTTTATTTGTACCTGTTATGAAATGTACATAATTAAAAATTTTGTAATTACGGTCACTTATGTTAATCAATGTTATTTTATGTTTTTATGGTGGGTTTTGTGGAGACATGCTTTCCACGAAATGACGAAAGGTTCTCGATTTTAAGATTGCTTTCGATGATCGATTAATCGAATATGCTATGAAATCGTTTGTAGCAAACCAAACGTCCATATTTAAACTAAGTGTTCTGCTCATTGTATTTTGTAAGTTAGTGCGAGGTCTGTGATATTTAAAGTGTGTTTTAAATAAATATTTTGGAAGGTTTATGGAAAAAAGTGCATTTTTATTAAACTTTTTATTGAGTCGATAATCGTAACACGTTTTACATAATAAAGGAATGTTATTTAAAGCTATAAAATACAATATTTAAGAATGTCATGGTACAATTAAAGCTATCTGTGGCGAAATAAAGCAATTTTAACATACACTTAATAAATAAACACATTATTTTTTGGTACAATTTTGTTCTAGCACTGGTCTACAAACAACAGGCTGATCGCTTCGCTCCGTGCAAACTTAGTCATTTTGCGATGTAGTCATTACGTGATCTAGTCATTTTGCAATGTAGTCATTACGTGATCTAGTCATTTTGCGATGTAGTCAATACGTCATCTAGTCATTTTGCGATGTAGTCATTACGTGATCTAGTCATTTTGCAATGTAGTCATTACGTGATCTAGTCATTTTGCGATGTAGTCAATACGTCATCTAGTCATTTTGCGATGTAGTCATTACGTGATCTAGTCATTTTGCGATGTAGACAATACGTGATCTAGTCATTTTGCGATGTAATCATTACGTGATCTAGTCATTTTGCGATGTAGTCAATACGTGATCTAGTCATTTTGCGATGTAGTCATTACGTGATCTAGTCATTTTGCGATGTAGTCAATACGTGATCTAGTCATTTTGCGATGTAGTCATTACGTGATCTAGTCATTTTGCGTTATAGTCAGTTGGTGATCTAGTCATTTTGCGATGTAGTCATTACGTGATCTAGCTAGTCATTTTGCGATGTAGTCATTACGTGATCTAGTGATTTTGCGATATAGTCATTAATTAGTCAGCAATTCTGAGAATTAATTTTGCGAATTAGTCATTCTGATTGAATCCAAATGAACGAACTATGAACCGTACAAGTTGTAGGAGAAATATTTTCTTTTAGAATTAAAAAACATACAAATACAATAAATTCGGCTATTCTATCCAATAAAAAAAGTAAAAAGACTAGAATTTTTAACTGGTTTCTTATTAATCAAAGCGTACGTGTTTAATTGGTGGTTTAATATCGTCCAACAAACATACTTTTGGATTCGTAATATTAGTTAGGCAGTTAGAGTTATAATAGGGTCAATTATTATCAAACGAAGGGTTCCGGATGCCGGCGGCGTTCTTGAAATGTAACGCGCACAGATCCAAAACGCGAAATATAACGTCCTTGTTTACCTCTCTGTGGCTGAAGCTCAATATCGAGAGCCTCACCGCTTTCGATACAGTCTCCTCCCCGAACACGTGGAGTGCTGAAAAGAATATGAAATTATTTTGCGGAAATATTACTTACAAGATGTTACTATAATTATGTAACAGGCATGTCCATAAGTAGTGACAATTTAATTTCTAGAAAAACACTAATTATATACAGAATATAAACAAATACATATAAGTAGTTAATAATATAAGTTTATAAATAAAAGATAAAATAAAAAAAATAATAGATGCGGTGGATAAATACTAAGCCAACAGGTCAATCAAACTGAAAAAAAATTTGATAAAACTGTACTTCTGTACTATACCTGGTATCTTGTCCATGACTGCGGCACAGGTCTCGTCCACGTCCAGGTGTCTCCTCGTCCGTCTCTGGGCCACGTCGGGACCCCCCCGGGCCCCGGGCACGTCGGGATCCCCCCGGGCCAACTCGTCGAACGTGGAGAAGATCCGCTCCCTCAGCCACGCCGTCGCCTCGTCCAGCCATATGCTGATGAGGTTCTCTGCCAGCTCTGAACATGGAACAAATCCTGTATTCTTCACTAGCTCTCTGCTGCGCTGAAGTCACGTTGTCAGAGCCACCAATAGACCCATATAACGTTTACAGGTACATATTTGGTATATTTCTTCTGCTTAGTCAGATTTCCCGACCCGGCTGGATGTTAGCGCAGGACCAGTCCACGTGGAGATCTTTGGGGGAGGCCTTTGTCCATCAGTGGACGTCTACAGGCTGATATGATGATGAAGTTCTAATCCAACATTAATGAAGCGTGTATTATGAGTTGTCGTAGAAGTGCTGGCTCCCCAGCGAGCCGGCGGGTATCGAGAGGTTAATAAAACAGGACTCCAAGACTCGCGCATGGAGTCAGTCTAGCACTCACCGGCGAACAGCGCCGTGGCCATGCGGTAGACGACGTGCTGCGCGCCCGCGCCGGCCGCGCCCGCCAGCGACGCGCTCGCGCACCACCCGCCCCCCGCAGACAAGCACCACTCCTCTGCAAGCAATCAATCTAGTCAATCCAATCAATCTAGTCAATCCAATCTATCTAGTCAATCACATCAATCATTTATTTAAATCATGAAATAAAAGCGTGTAACAAGTCTTCCAGTCCGATCCAAAATAGTCAATCACCTGTAGGAGTTAACTTTATATTTTAAATGAGATATGGCTTAAAGGTTAGTCACCGAGCCAAACAAAACCTCCTCAAAAAAACCCACCATGTACTGAACCTCCACAGAAATTTTCTAGGCAACAAGGTTTTATCCGATTGGAACAATCTGCCAGAAGCTGTTGTATCCTGCCACTTATTTATACATGTTCAAGAACAGACTAGACAACTTTCTTAAAAACATAAAAAGCAAGTCGATTGTCGATTGGAAGCATCAGCTGTGTGTGTATTTCATCATATCAGGCTGTAGACGTCCACTGCTGGACGCAGGCCTCCCCCAGGGAACTCCACGACGCCCGGTCCCGCGCTAACCTCATCCATATTTACTAGTGTATTTTCTCCAAGGCTATTTTATGTATGCCTGTTTATATCACCGCGCTCAGTGGGGGAGGCCTTTGTCCAGCAGTGGACGTCTACGGGCTGATATGATGATGTGCTCACCAAAGTCCTCGGGCGGGATGTCCCTGTGTTGGGGCGGCGGCGCGAGCTGGTCGAGCGTGTCGAGCGCCGCGTCCACGCGGCTGTACGCGCGCCGCGAGCCCACCAGCCGCGCCACCGCGCCGCCAGTCTGCGACAAACCAACCAATCAATCAATCAACCGATCAATCAATCAACCGATCAATCAAAATTCTTTATTTGTGAACCAAAGCCCGTCGCACGGACTCCTACTGTTTCCTAAGTCGTCAACTTTTAAAAAGTGTTTTTGACATTTAGGAAAGTCGTCAACCCCGCCCACTCTTCCTTCACCCCCGCACGTCGGCGACTAAATCGGTGTCGGTGACATATCACACCCACCGATGTTGCGTCGTCCCGGTGTAGTGTCGTGACCGTATCGGTTAAGGTGAAAACACCCTTTTATAATGAAGATTTTGTTAGGAACTCGGGAGTTACAGTATCGGTGTCGGAGTATAGTCCAAAGCACAGTTTTTGGCGGCTGTGTGAAGTCGGCTGATTTCTGCGCAAAGACTAATTTTAGGTGTCACAGGGGGGAGCTATGCGGGGGTTCCCTGGAAACGCTCATTCAATTTCAAGAAATAGTTCATTGACTCGATCAACCGAATCAAACTTTCAAGTTTTTGGTCATCTCTATGTCTCGCTTACGCACACATAGAGTATAAACACTGTCAGCGATGTGCAAATAATTTGTGACTATGTTCATTCAGCCGCCAAGAAATTCCGCGGGGACTGTACTAACGCTCATCTCCACGGACGTGCACACGTAGTTCCAGCGGGGGAGGGGCGGCGGGCCCTCCCCGCCCGCGCCCGCGCCCGCCGGCAGCGCCTCCCCCTCCGCCCCCACCGCCGTCTTGATAGAGTTGAACACCCCCGTCACTGTCCGCTGGAACAGTCTACGGCAGACAAATATTTCATTCAATTCAGATTCATTCGTTTATTCACTTGAACGATAATGTGTCAGAGTCATAGAAAACTTTTGAAAAGTAAAAAAAAAATTGTGTAGTGGAATAACTGTCATAGCTTTTTGGCGGGATCTTTCAGAGACGGTTCTCTCTTTTATTTAGTTGTCTTTGAAATGTATATGTGGGTTTTATTTTTTATTTTATTTTTGGACTTTTGGTGTAGATCTGTGGTAGTATTATATGCAACAAGTGCTTATTAAAGTGTATATTGTGCGGGATAGTTAAATAAAAGCGTGTAACGACTCTACCGGATCGTTCGAAAATGTCCCTTGTTATTCTTCATTAATCCTACTATCGGTTTAATGCGGACATGACCGCATTAAACCGATTGAGTTTCCGCCTAGAACCGCCATTAAACCGATAGACCGCATTCGGAGATCCACACGGCAGGTGAATGGCACTAGTTGTTCGCGGAGGCCGTGCTGCGGTTTAATTGAAAATCGCCGACTAACTCTAGTCGTGCTCTGTTTTTGTGGAGGCCGTGCTGTAACCGCCGGTTTAAATAAATATAAGAAATAATACTTTAAAGAAGACAGGGCTGTATGGACGAAGCTTCCCTTGCCCGTCCTCAATAGAGGTCAAATCAACAACAACAAAACTGTCACCTGTCAAGCCGCTGCATGTTGTTTGACGTTGGCCCGGCCGAAGCGTTCCTCTCGCAACTGATGTCGTATTCATCTGGACCAAATAAATAAAGAGATTGTAATTTAATCTTTTTGTGTGTGTAAGTAGGTATCTTCGCCGGTAGTGAACTTCAATGATTCTTTTTTCATTTTCATTGACTTGAGCCTATATTTCGGGACCACCCATTTCAATTTGAAAAAAAAATCACATCCAAGGGTGGAAATTGTTCCCGCGGGACAAAACTATTCTATTCACATCCCCGGCTGGACCATGTACCAATGGGTTTTTTCTCGAAACTTAAGTACATGTACTGACTGCTCTCAAACGGCGAAGGAAAACATCGCGAGGAAACCTGCATACGCCGAAGAAGAAATTCTTAGGCGCGTGTGAAGTCCACCAACCCGCACTGGGCTAGCGTGGTGGACTATAGCCCGAACGCCCTCGTCGAGAGGGTAGGCCTGAGCCCCAGCAGTGGGGACATGTTGATATTCGATTATATTATTATATCAAGCGATGTGCGGATGACATCCGCACTGTGGCCGGCGCTGCCTGGCTTGAGACGGCAAAAGACGGGCAAAAATGGCAAAACCTGGAGGAGGCCTTCACCCGAGTAAAGGTTCCCAACAAAAATTAATTACTTTTTATAATGTATACTGTATACTCGAATGATGGGAACACTAATAAAGGCTTTTTATTTTTATTATATTAGGAATGCTAAATAGGGTGACTAACTAGCGTAACTAACTAGTAAGTGACTGTTTAGGACGTCTAACTAGTGCGATATTATTAAGAGGGTGGAAGTGCATGTCCCGCTCCAAGCCGCCGCTGACCTGCGAGCGTGGCCGCGTCGACGGGCCGCGACGAGCGGTGCCGCTGCGTGCGCCCGCGCGTCTCCTCCGCGCCCTCCCACCAGATCTCCTCCGGCCTGACAACGAAACAAACAAGACCACTCAACAATAAGGTCTACTCTTTTGTGCACCAATCAATCAATCAAAATTATTTATTTGTGAATCTTAATAGTTATTTCTGACTTTTACTTCTTGCTCTGCTCCTAAGGGTCGTAGCGCGATGTTAAATAGCCTATGACCTTCCTCAAGAATTGGGCTATCAAATGCAAAATAGTACATTGTTACCCCAGGGGTGAAAGTAACTTATTTAGGTCCCGAGACGGGGTTTTGAGGGACTCTAAATAATTCTTGAACCAGAGGGATGCACTGTGCTTTTCATTGCAAATACAATGAAAGCGGGTTGAACATGATACATTTCAGCGCTAGGGAGAATCGTTTTCAACTGACAGCTGTCAAATCATTGAAAACCAAAACTAGAACTATTTTGACATTTCTATTGGACCATGTTCCAACTGTCTATACAGCTGTCAGTTGAAAAGTCCTACCCACAGGTCAGATGTTAAGATTGGGTAAACTCTATGTTCCGCCTCGCGCATACAAACTTTAAACACTTCATAATTCTAAATTATAAACTAAAAACAATTATTATTTAAAAACAAGCTTCCGTGACGTTATTTTATTTTCGTATTCTTCTCAGCAAACCCCTTTTATTTGATACCCATATCATGAAAGTAATAGTACATTGTTAACCTAGGTGTGAAAGTAACTTATTTAAGTCCCGAGACGGGGTTTGGCGCCCGACGCGTAGCGAGGGCGCCAATAGTTCGAGGTACCTCTAAATAAGACTTGAACCCGAGGGAAACACTGTGCTTTTCATTAAGAATACACTGAAAGTAAAAACAAATACATAAAATGAGTGTTAATACAAATCTCTGCTATACGGAAGTATAAACAAAACTCTACAACTCGAAAAAACAAAAGAAGATCGGATTGCCGCTTTCCCGTCTATTTTGTTTTATTTTCTGTGGCCGGCCAGGTATTCTGCTATTATTTTTCATTTCCATCATTGAAAAAATGGTAAATATTTTGTCCAAATCTATGTTATTTTAAAGAAATACTTGACAGTAATAATTATAATAAAGTCATTTAAAAAAATTATATTCTTTAATTATTACATAACTTTATGTTATTTCAATTTTACATCGCGCTGTAATTGAGTGGCTGTATAGACAGTTGGACCATGGTCTAATAGAAATGTCAAAATAGTACTAGTTTTTTTATATATAATTTGACAGCTGTCAGTTGAAAGCGATTCTCCCTAGGGCTGAGATGTATTACTTTCAACCCGCTCCTCAGGCAACTTCAGACCTACTTTCAGAGTATGAGTAATGAAAATGTAATAATTGATACTGCCTCTCACCTGTCCGGGCTGGCCTCTGCGCGCTGCTGCAGCAGACAGCGCAGCTTGGCGATGCTGGTGGAGAGGTCCGCCGCCTCCTCGTACTCCGGCTCGGGGGAGTCCGCCAGCGGCGGCAGCGGCAGCGGCGGCAGCGCGGCCGGCAGCTCGCGAGGGGCCGCCCTAGCGTGGTACGGCTGGGGAGAATTATTAAAATTAATACGGCAATTTAAATATTGCTCGTAAAACTTTTTGGCGGCTATGTGAAGTTGCTTTATTCCTGCGCAATAACTAATTTTAGGTTACAAAAGGAAGCTGTACGGGGTTCACTAGAGATGCCGGTTTTTTCAATTTCAAGAAATAAATATTTCAATCGATCAATATTTTCAAGTTTTTGGACGTCTCCACGCATCACATTATGTCTATACGCACACAAACTGTGAAACAGTTGTCAGCGATGTGCAAACAATCTGTGAAATGAAGACAATTAACGAAACTAATGACCAAGAAAAAAAAATACCAACGACCGTGCTCGAACTCGTATAGGTAGTTATATGTCTCAACAAAAACATATTTAAACCTCACCAGACTATCTTGGGACGCCACCCTCTGCTGCTTCACCAAATGTGGCACTGAGCTGGTACCGTTCTCGTCTGAAACACGGAGTAACTCTATTAACATCATCATATAATAAATTCTATTCCATTCTATTCTATTCTATTCTATTCTATTCTATTCTATTCTATTCTATTCTATTCTATTCTATTCTATTCTATTCTATTCTATTCTATTCTATTCTATTCTATTCTATTCTATTCTATTCTATTCTATTCTGTGTTGTTCTGTTATGTTGTTCTATTCTATTCTCTATGTAGCACAATATCTCGCTTACGCACACATAGACTATAAACACTGTCAGCGAAGTGCAAACAACCTGCGATTATATTCATTCAGCCGTCAAGAAATTCCGTGGGGACTATACTTAAGCAATTAAAATATATTTCTAAAACTCACCTTTTTGTATGAACTCAGAAGCAGAATCCTTCGCTTCTGTAAGCACAGCTTTCATTTTATTCCCGTCTGGCGGCGGTGACGGCTTCTCATCGGTTCTCTCCCTCGGGTGTGACGGTGATTTCTCCTATGAAAGTTCAATAAACGTCAAACTGCCACTACAGCTTGCCAATCCTTCCGGCTATGTCGGCGACTTTAGTCCGAAGTCAGATCTCCTCATAGCGGATCGTACCCTTTCCTTACTTAATTACATAGGTGGACGGATAATTAGAAACAAGGCAAGATTTTCATACAATCGAGGTGACTTTGAAGCCATGGTTCTCCGTGTAGGATTGATCGGGGCATGATCTGATGGCGGTCATCGAGAGAGTAGATGGAGGAGTTTTAGATCGCTGTACATATCCAAATGATCAGATGCCGTTTGGAAGCAGGATCGCCATGAAGAAAAAAACCCACAAAATTATGAAAATCTTAAAGTTAAGGAATCATGACAATGCTGCTTCCAAACGGTTCATCTAATCAGTTGCATACCTATACAGCGATCTAAGAGTCCTCCATGTACTCACTCGAGGACCGTCATCAGATCACGCCCCCATCAATCCTTCACGGAGAACCATGGTTTCAAAATGACCTCGATTGTATGAAAATCTTGCCCTGTTTCTAATTATCCGTCCACCTATGTAAGTGTATTGCCACATGTTTACTATCGATAGTACTATCGATATTGTGACTAGTTTAGGTCAAGATAGTATCGATAATTCGCTAGCATCGATGAGATATTATCATCACATGAAAAAAGAAAAAAAGGCAAAAAGGAAAAAGCGGTAAGCAACTCATTCACAAAATGAAAGTGTGATGACTGATGACAAAAGACCCACCTGTGAATCATCGCTGAGCCCCGTGAACCGCAGACCTTTCTTAAGACCGGCGATCCCGAAGTCGAGCAGACCTTCCATCATGCCGGCCGCTTCGTCCTATTACGAACAAATAATTTACAACATAGGCTCCTATTAAAAATGTACACTTCACGAATAAATATATAAAAAGGGTACCTAATGTTTCACTCGTGTGTTACTTATTGGTAGGATATCTCAAAAATCGTAAGGTATGGTCTGCATCGGTCTTATAAACACCCTGAATGTTTTCTCGTCGAGTTCTTACACGTAAAGAATACACACATAGTTCTCGATAGATTTTTTGGGGTGGATTTCTGGAATAATTCACTCGATAGTACCTATTAAAATAAAAACAAATCTCGTATACGTGTCTGGGTTTGTTGCTGTTTCTTCCTTTCGGCGACGTACAGTAGTTTTAGACAGAATTGACGTCAAAAAGAGAATATTGTATTCCGATGTTAAATAAACGAATTTTCATTTTCAATGTATACAAAAAAGGTGAAACACGGTCGCACTTCGAATTCGAATACGTTGACAAGTGAGTGCATGCGTCCCTTCAACATATCGCGCGTAAGGCCCGTCTATCCGTCTTATATTGGTCGAAGAAACACAATTCAAAATCTATGCAGAAAGTCGTAGAATGTTTCGTAAAAATATAATAATTTACATATATTTACATAAGTCCACTGCTGGGACAAGAGCGATGGACATAAAGAGATCCTCAATATATTTGTTTTAAATTGCATGCAACATGTAGACCACATATGCCGCATTCCACTTGCGGTCAGGCGTGTATACATGCACTAATAATCGTTGCCAAATAACAATACGTGCGGGTATTGTGCGCTTAATAAAGTGACAGTAAGGAAAAAACATAGAAGATTAATAAAAACAGATATTATATTGCACCGAAAATCCTACGAATTCTGTCCCCACTGCTGGGGCTCAAGCCTACCCTCTCAACGTGTTCGGGCTATAGTCCACCACGCTAGCCCAGTGCGGGTTGGTGGACTTCACATGCGCCTAAGAATTTCTTCTTCGGCGTATGCAGGTTTCCTCGCGATTTTTTCCTTCACCGTTTGAGAGCAGTCAGTAAATGTACTTAAGTTACGAGAAAAAACCCATTGGTACATGGCCCAGCCGGGGATGTGAATAGAATAGTTTTGTCCCGCGGGAACAATTTCCACCCTTGGATGTGATTTTTTTTTCAAATTGAAATGGGTGGTCCCGAAATATAATAGGCTCAAGTCAATGAAAATGAAAAAAGAATCATTGAAGTTCACTACCGGCGAAGATACCTACTTACACACACAAAAAGATTAAATTACAATTTTTATTACAATCTCTTTATTTATTTGGTCCAGATGAATACGACATCAGTTGCGAGAGGAACGCTTCGGCCGGGCCAACGTCAAACAACATGCAGCGGCTTGACAGGTGACAGTTTTGTTGTTGTTGATTTGACCTCTATTGAGGACGGGCAAGGGAAGCTTCGTCCATACAGCCCTGTCTTCTTTAAAGTATTATTTCTTATATTTATTTAAACCGGCGGTTACAGCACGGCCTCCACAAAAACAGAGCACGACTAGAGTTAGTCGGCGATTTTCAATTAAACCGCAGCACGGCCTCCACGAACAACTAGTGCCATTCACCTGCCGTGTGGATCTCTCCGGACCTTTCGATATGATAGGCCGCGTCTTATCCCCGACGCCACTGACGCTCTCGCACGCAAGCACAGTTAATTTTATATTTTTATTGCGCAATAAAAAGAAATGAATGAATTTGTCTGATTTTTTGATAGTAAATTAACCACAATCCATACTAATAGCTATTATAATGGATGGAAAAGTAATTCTCTGTCTGTACTTTTTCAAAGCTAAACCGCTGAACGGATTTTGATGCAGTTTGGTCATTTATCTATTTTATTTGCAAATACATAGCAGTGGTTGATGAAATTACATGGCACTGGTAAAGCAAGCATTATAAGCCTTATAAGAGTGCAATAGAGGCCTTATAGAGTGAAATAGAGGCCTTATAGAGTACAATAGAGGCCTTACACACGAACAAGTTATATTTACCTTTGCCCGACGTTACACGTGAATACAAAGCGCGAAAGTCTAAAATGTACTAATAGAGGCCTTATAGAGTACAACAGAGACTTTATAGAGTACAATAAAGACCTTATAGAGTACAACAAAGACTTTTTAGAGTCCAATAGAAGCCTTATAGAGTACAATAGAGATCATAAGGTCTATATAGACCACGCTGCCTAAAGCTATACAAAGCAGTGCATGCAGAAGATTCTTCAATTCTGAAATAATGAAAATGTATTTGAATTAAAAAATATACATAAAATGAGGGGATTGTTATTTTTCTGAAATTACTCTTTCCACAGTTTGTAAAGAATGTTATTTATTCAGAAATTAAAAACAATGCACTGTGGCGTTTTCATACATTTACAAATACTGCGACTTTATGGTTAAATGCGACGAACGAATGATAACGCCAATATATCGAGCGAATGATGTTAGAAAATTTTCGTATTCGGAGTTTTTTTTTTTTTACATTAGCTATTATACATTGTATAATAAGTACATTAACAATTTGGTATAGTGGTGTTGTTAAACCAGTGTATTGGTTTGTCCCAGTAACAGTTGTATTCGGAGTGCAAGACCCATTTTTAGTTCAATTTATATGTAGTGCTTTATTTAGTCATGATGATAATCCAGGATCGAAACACATTCCCCTCATTTCACGCGTTAAAAAGATGAAAGAAAGCAGACAGACCCGTGCAGAGACTAACATTGGAGTTGCGGGGAACATCTATACGTCTCTCGACCTGGAGGTCGCCTATCTTAGTCTTAGCCTGGTGGACGGTGGTCTGCAGGTCTTTGAGGAGGGCGTCCGCGGGCTTCGGGCTCTGCTCCTTCTTCACGGGGCTCCGGTTCTTGGGGCTGGAGTCGGTCAGATCCATGTCCAGGGCGTCTTCTTCCCCTGGGTTAAGAACAGCAGGAAAAATACTGAAGTATCCATTACTAATTTTATAAATGGGTACATAGCCTTGTCCGTCTGTTTGTTTGTTACCTTCTCACGTCTAAACTGCTGAACGGATTTCATGAAATTTAATGCGGAGAACCCTGGGGCAGGTCATAGGTAACCTTTTAGGGGAAAAATGTTATTCCACGCGAGCCATGTTGCGGGCAACAGCTAGTTATATCATATATTTAATTAATAGAGCTCGCACAACATTAATTAAGTCTCTAACCTATGTTGACTTATTCCAGAGGATAAAATACTTACCAAACCATAGCGACTGGTCGCTTTTGCCGCTGTCGGGCTCCGCTGGGTCCTGCCCCCACAGCCGGCTCAGCGTTATCTCTCCGTTGAGACTGGCCAGCAGATCCTGGCCAAGGCTGATACATTGCAGGTCTACGTCTGTCTCCCAAGTCTTGACGGTGCCTGTAGGCAAGGCATTCATTAATAGCATTCACTACTAGATGAACTAAATGAACCGTTAGGGGAAATAAAATAAAATCGAGAAATATTTTCCAGTCAAAAAAAGGGTCAGAGGATCGGGTGCGGTGACGTTCATTGGGAAAGGCCTATGTCCAGCAGTGGACGCTAAAGGGCTGATATGATGATGATGAAAAAGAGGAACAGAAAAGCTTGCATTCATTATAGGTCTCCCCCTTTTGAGAGATGCCTAAAGACATAATTAAGCATAGAAAAATTTCCCAGCACTCAAATCTAATCAGAATACTCATTCTACTCATAGAATATTTGAGGCATTGTATGGTATTAGTTGCCATTGATTTTAATTCTCTTAGTTGCCTTTCATTTTACCTTCAATAATCCTATCATAGATTTTCACTTCATTCTTCCCTTGTCTGCCCCTCCGCTGCCTCAACAATGGTGATGTTTTGATGTCCAATGGCTCACTGGCTGTTTCTCCCACCTCATCCACCCCATACTCAGCGTTTCCACTCGGGACTTGAGCAGCAAAGTCCTCATTAATCGCCCTCTGAAGAATAGGGGCCGTGCTTTTAGTTATCAGAGTAGACAATGCTGACTCTATGGTTGGAGTCTCTGGTTTGGGTAATTCTTTTTCCTCTGGTATTTCCTTCACTTCTTCTTTAGGCATTTCTTTCATAACCTCTTTTTGTATTTCCTTCTCTTGTGGTGTTTCTTCCGGAGCTGTTTCGGTTTCAGACTCCTCATTCCCTTTCAGAATCGTCAACAATTTATCGTTCAACCAAACAGGGTCAGCTAAAGTGTCATCAATAAAATGATACAGCTTTTTAGATAGAATTCGGACGAGTAATTCGGAATGTGGTGTATCCCACAGCTCCCAGGGGACTAATTCTTTTAATACAATTCGTAATATATTAGTACAGTGGTCAGCGGCTTGATAATTCCGATTAAAATTTGTATTGTTGAATATTAAATGGGATTTCTTGTAAAGAGCCTCTATAGTGCTGGAGGGAGATTTCTCATATCTTTTTACAGCTTTCTTGTACTCTTTCAGATGGCTGATGAGAACAGAGCAAATGTCTATGTAGACTTCTTTGGTTTCTATTTTGTTACAGATCTGTGAACAGAAAATTGGGTTAGTGACTTGGCCATAGGAGCGCCAGAGATTGTGGGTTCGATTCCCATTGGGGGCAGACAACTTTGTACAATTTCAATTCACAATCTGGGTGTTATATGAGAATTGTAATTTGTAACAGTGCTGCCGTCGGCCGGAAGCCGAACTCAACTATTTCAAGGAGATGGAATGGATGGACTGACAGGGTAATTGCACCTTTTTGTGGAGTCCGAGCAGTACACACTTATTTTGTTTATTTATTTTCTTTTGGAAGACCAACAGCTATAAAAACAATCTATTACATACAGGTAATTAGGTACTAACCTGAAATGCTCTGCCAATCATTTGATCCAACATTTGCTTACAAGCAAACGGGAACCCAATCTCCTCAGAAACGTACGGGACGTACCAGGAGGAGACCAGCTTCCTCTCCAGCACCGTAGAGATCACACTCAACTCATTCGTGTCATATTCTCTGCATTCCTGTGGTGTGTCTCTCTGGCGAAACCGCGGCAAAACTCCCGATAAAAACGACAAGAACGGATAGTTCTTCAATAAAACGTCCAAGTCATACTTCAGAGGCTTGTTTAAATGTAACAACCATTGAATAAACTTAAAACTTAAAGTTAAAGCAATGAAAAATAAGAGTAAAACGTAAATTGTAAACCACACTCCGGATAAGGGCGAAATATTTGTCACATAGTTTAGTAAAACGCAAATAACAGTGCCACTGCACGATAATATAGTTAGAGATTCTAATAAATTTCTTTTCAGTAACATTTTAATAATTTACTTTGTTTAGCGTAGTGTCGCTCGCTAGGCAGTTTGTATTGATTTTTTTTGTTGATCAAGTCAAACTGTCAAAAACAGCTGCTGCAGCTGTGTTTTTAATGAATTATACGACTCTGGAAACAAAGTCTTTTTAAGCCAATCGTAGTTTAATTATAACATTATTACATAAGTAAAAAAAACTGGGGGCAATCATCTTTATTCCGAGCTTCTTTAGGTAGAAAGTACCCTCGGGTAGTAGAAGTACCTATAATCTCTTTGTTTCGTTCGTTCATTCTTTTCTACGGCGCTCGATGAAACGAACATGGATGAACGAACAATCATCAGAGGAAATCGGATACACGCGCTCGTTGGACGTATATATTTCTAAAGATCTAGATATCATTTGAAATTAATTTTTTTGGACGTTTCCATCCTACAAGACATTTCAAGAAATTTAGGGAGTTGCAATTTACCTTAGTACATACCTACATAATAATTATCTTCATGCTATATGCTATGCTCTGGGGTAGTTTATTTTATTTGTGAAACCTACAGTTTATGTTTCAAGAGAATAGAACAAAATAACTACCTATCTACATTATCAGTACAAACTGCATTTCACCACTCAGCATGCAATTAAACATAAATGTGGATCCGAATTTCAATTTTTTGACATTGACAGCAAATTATGTCAACTTGACAGTTGACTCTTTGACAGTATGTCGCTGGCGCTAGCGTAGCGACGTGGATTTGCCTCGGCCTTGCTTTGCCAAAATCGAGTTTTTCTTTCGTAAAACGGTAGATTTATATCATATCATTTTCATTATGTGAGTATTTTTCACACCTTCCTTTTTTCCCATATATTTTTGAATTGACTCAGATTTTTAGCAAAATCCGTAACTTTTCAGGTCTAAAGTGACTTTCAAGATTACCCTGACTTCGGACCCAAAACTTCCCTTCAAAGTGTAAGTTTTTAATGATTTCTCGTTTACACCACGCCTAGAACATCGTGAAGTAACTTCAATTTAGCGGACACGTTATAAACTTGAAGATTTTTATAAAAAGTCGGTAGTCAAATTAGTTTATTGGTGCAGATGCTGATGTTTCGCTGGGTCTACATTGAAGTTACGTCGCGTTGTTGGCATCTAACATGGACAAGGCGGTAGTGCGACAGCTCCTAGACTTTTTCCAGGACTTCCTTAACCTATGTCAACTGGAAAACTGGCCAGACAATGACACCACCGAAGCTGAAATAAAGAACGCATTTTTAATAGCTCAGCATATTGAAAAGTGTCTTGATAAACTTCAAAGAAGAAATCTGATTGACGAATTTCTCTCTGCCTTAGATTTGTCAAATTTATTCCTCAAGAATTGTTTTGCCGACCCACCAAAATACATTCTGAAAAAGATGATAAATTCTAATAACAAAATCAGTCAGATGGATGTTGGTTTCAAAGTATTCCTTCAACTGTTCTCAGAGGAGAAACTAGAAACTTATTTAACAGATTTGATGCTAGAAGCTGCTTCCAAAGAAACCCTTCTAAGAAATATGTCTGTAGAACTATCAAAGGAAAAAATTCTGGAGTTCAAAAGTGAATTGCTATTGTCTGAGCTAAATTCTTGTGACGGCCCAAAGGAAATCATTTTGGATTTGCTACAAAATTCTACTAAAGACACCATAGAATTGTTCATTGTAAGTTTATTGAACAAAGATATTAAATATCATGAATCTAGAACTCTTATTGTTAATATTTTCCATCAGTTTATGTCAAGAAAAAATCATATGGATAAGCAGTTTTGGAAGCTTCTTTTTCACATGGAAGAGAAATACTTGGTCCAGTTCTGTTTAGAGCACGCTGAGTTGTTTAAAATGATGACTGGTGCGTTATTAGACTGTGGAATGTTGTTAAGAGAGCAAATGTCTGCAGAATACTTTTACATAGATCTTACATATACACAGTTAGTATTTATTGTTCACAAAATATGCACAAATGACAATCTGAAACTTGAGTTTTTGGATATAGTAAGAGAGAGTAATGCAGATTTGACATTTTGGGAGAATATTGTATCATGAATTTTTAAATCCATATTTTTTGTACTATATACAGGTGTATTGGAAATTCGTGTAATTCCCTTTAAGGGATGAAGGTTGTAAGTAAGCAATTTAACCATATGATACATGTTAAATTGTTTCCTAACCTTCAATAAAAAAATCCGTCTTTAATCAATAAAGATTATAAAAAAACTTTATCCTTTAGCGGGAATTGCACGAATTCCTAACAACCCTTTATATATTTTTTCTGTTAGTTTACACCATTTTACTGTAACATTTGTGTGTAATTATGTCTAAAATCTACAAGTAAATCACATTCCTTTTTTTATATATCATTTTATTTCATATATTTTTAAAGTATTTACCTATCCCAAGAGTAGTTTATTATTCAATTCAATACACTTTATTGCACATTTAAAAATTACAGACAAAAAAGAGAAAAATAGATACAGTAATGTACATCTAGGCGGTCTTATCGCTAAGAGCAATTTCTTCCAGACAACCTTTGGGTAGAGAATTTAGAACCAATTAGAAGGTAGGTTGTGCAGTTAGCATATTTAAAAAAAAAACTACATATTTCTCGAAACTTAAGTACATTTACTGATTGCTCTCAAACGGTGAAGGAAAACATCGTGAGGAAACCTGCATACGCCGAAAAAGAAATTTTTAGGCGCATGTGAAGCCCACCACGGGCTAGCGTGGTGGACTATAGCCCTAACGCCCTCGTCGAGACGGTAGGCCTGAGTCCCAGCAGTGGGGACATGTTAATAGGCTGTTGATTATACAGTGCACTAAATGAATTGTCAATGGTCAGGCTGAGCGTGCCCGAGGCGACGCCGTTCACGGCGGTGCTCAAGTTCGCGGCCGAGGAGTTCCGCGTGGAGCCGGCCACCAGCGCCATCATCACGGACGACGGCATCGGCATCAACCCGCAACAGACCGCCGGTGAGCGATAGAACCCGTATATATTATTGGGATTCCATGGAGTGCCTGATGGCTCAACATAGTCAACCGCACTGGGCTAGCGTGGTGGACTATATCCCGAACGGCCTCGCTGAGAGGGTAGGCCTGAGCCCCAGCAGTGGGGACATGTTAATAAATAAATAAATAAAAAGCCATTTATTCCTTACATCTAAAAATTGTTAGTGTTTCATTTTACATAACTAAAACAATAGGTTTTTCTTTTACACAATTTTTATTTATTTATATATTGGCACTCACAGGGCAACACATAACAATAAATTTATACTTATCTAGCTTACCTATGTACAGTCAACCTGGAGAGTGTCGGTCAGGGGCAGGGGTCAGGAGACTGCGTGCAATCAAGTGACCCGTGGTGACCACCGACCACCCACCCACCGGTTGACTGCACGCGTCGGTG
The DNA here is from genome assembly GCA_949699065.1 of Metalampra italica. NCBI lineage: Eukaryota > Metazoa > Arthropoda > Insecta > Lepidoptera > Oecophoridae > Metalampra > Metalampra italica. The sequence goes on from OX452989.1 coordinate 559,849, forward strand.
TTGCAATGTGTATATTTATTAACAAAATATTTGTTTGTTTCCGTAGGGACCCCTTTTGTGTAAAGGCCTCCTCCAACCTTGACCTTTTCATATTCTCTTTAGGGCTGCGATTAATTCTATAAGTCTTTCAATTGAAGATAGTGATCTGTCATTGTAGGTACAGAATAAAATTATTGTTTTGTTGTGTTTTTGGTACTTTATTTTTGGTGGCGGGTGGAGGGTGATGGTCTAATTCCCCACGCGAGGACCAGTCGCCTTGTCACATGTTAATAGGCTGTTGATTTTGTTACAGGCAATGTGTTCCTGAAGCACGGATCTGAGCTGAGGCTAATCCCGAGGGACCGAGTGGGGCACACCGACACCTAGATACTTACTTCCACATTCCCCTGTTTAAGTTAAGCTTTTATACATATTTATTTACACAGCTGTGTGAGACATAACAGCATATATTTTACTGAAGTGTTTTTGCTTTTGTCAGGACGATGTATATTTTTGGTGAATGTTTAAAGGTGTATTTCCATATAGAAATGTAAAATACATCATTCTGTGTCCACAGCCATACCTTTTCGAGTTTTTGGTCCAAACCAATGGCCAAAAGAAATTTTTAAGTACTATTTTTATGTCCAGGTTTTTAAAAAATTTATAGCGAAGTACTCAGAACCATTGGTTCTTACAAAAATATGTCGAAAATGGAAAAAATGAGATTTTCGACATATTTTCAAGATTTCCATATATAATTTTCCGTTCGTCATAGTAAAAAATCTTATTCTCAGAAACAGTAATACTGTTATGTCCTGCACACTAATTATAGATTATATTCTATTTACGTTTAAAATTTTAACTAAATGTTTTTACAATAAAACACTTTAAAAAAACTTTGGTATACTTTATTTTTATCTTAAAACTAATGGAACAGAAGTATACGATAAAAAATGCTTATGCAAACAAACCGCTAGGCGCGGTAGCAGCTAGTCTATTTTAAAAAGCGGCTCCGCTGCTCTCAGGAATGACTTCTCAAACTCCATTTCAGAAAACCGGTCCACTGATGCTCTGAAATAAAATTAAATCAAGTGTCAAAACCTGATATAATATTCATATGACTATGTATTCATATTACTATAGATTGGTATTCATATGACTATGTATTTCATAATACAGAAATACTGCATACAAGACCGCTGGATCAAACTGCTGAAATACTGATCGTGTAACCTCCAGGGCTTTGTTCAGTAGTGGTTTTCGTATTTTTTCCTTTACTTGTGCTGTAAGACCTTGCTTCTTGCCAAGTTTCAAGATTCTAGCTCAATGGGAAGTATCCCATAGGTTTTATTGACCAAGATACTAAAAAATGCGGCAAAATCGGCCACATCTTCTGACTGCGTTGACTTAGAAGTTTGATTTTTTCACAGCTCCAAGGGACTGCAGACCTGAGTATTTGATACTAATTTCAACTTGATACCTCCACGCGTTCCTGAGAAAAATGGTCTTGACGGACGGACAACGAAGTGATCCTATAAGGGTTCATTTTTTCCTCTTTTGAGGAACGGAACCCTAAAAAAAAACCAAATGTTAGTGTTGCCATCACACCTGGTTGCCATCGTATTCTTTCATTTGTATAAGGCATACAGAATAAGAAAAATAGCGAGAGCCGCCATTGGAGCGCGCGAGGGTTAAAGCATATTTGGTGAGTAGAAGCTGGTTGGGTGGTCACCTGGCGGCGTCGACGATGGCCCTCCGCTCGTCGGGCGCGAGCGCGATCACCTCGAGGATGGCGCGCGCGTACTCGTCGGCCTCGGCGGCCAGGAAGCCGGTGCGCGCGCCCGGCGCCGTCTCGACGATGTCCGCCAGCGGCCCGCCCGAGCGGTGCGCGATCGTCACCAGCCCCGCCGCCATGCACTCCACCACGCCTGCACGCACTCAAAATACGTTATTCATCATCAGCCCATTATCATGTCCCCACTGCTGGGGCTCAGGCCTATCCTCTCAACGAGGGCGTTCGAGCTATAGTCCACCACGCTAGCCCAGTGCGAGTTGGTGGACTTCACATGCGCCTAAGAATTTCTTCGGTGTATGCAGGTTTCCTCGCGATGTTTTCCTTCACCGTTTAAGAGCAGTCAGTAAATGTACTTAACTTTCGAGAAAAAACCCATTGATACATGGTCCGCCCGGGGATCGAACTTCGTACCTTTCGATATGATAGGCCGCGTCTTATCCCCGACGCCACTGACGCTCATACAATTGATACAATTTTGGTCACAAAAAGTATACTCATACTAGATAACAATGCAGAAAGAGGGTAGACTCACTGATGCCGAAGTGCTCGTTCCACATGGCGTGCAGCGCGAGGCTGCCGGTCTGGTAGAGGTGCAGCAGGCGCGCGTAGGGCGCGTTCACCACGAACTGCACGCTGTCCTCGAGCGAGAGGTGCCGCGCGAGGTCCCGCAGGTGCTGCACGCGCTCCTCGTCGCCAGCGTCGCGGCACGACCCCACCAGCACCAGCTTTATCTGAGGATACCTTTGACTTAACGCTTTCATTTCCCTATGAATAATAATGTTTGGACTTTACACACTGTTTAGTCCCAAATTAAGCCGAAGCTTTGTGAATGGGTACTCAACAACTGATAAACATAAACATACTTGCACCAGTGTGATGATGTCTCCGTGGGCTCACCTTGTTCCAGAGCAGCTCGTTCTTGACGAGCAGGTTCCTCAGCTCGTACATGGCCTGCAGCATGAGCGGGTGGTCTTTCTCCGGGCGGAACTGCGCGACGGACACGATGCGGATCGGGTCGCTCTCCTTCACCAGCGACCGCAGCTGCTTCAGCTGGGACACCTGCAACATTTTTTTAAAGTAGGTTTTGGCTTGGTCACGAGACTTTTAAGCCATATCTTATTTTGAATTTAAAGTTTTATTTCTTAAATCTATTTAACCGGCGGTCACAGCAAAGCCTCCACAGAGCACGACTAGAGTTAGTCGGTGATTTTCACTAAGGTTCATATACTCATTAAATCGATAGTAACTATAATGAAGATTTCCAATTGACAATTTTGGTTCGAGCTGAAAGAGTTGTTATACGCTTTTATTTTAATTTCCCGCACAATATGCACAACCACAAGCACTTAATGTATAAAAGAACTTTCACAATTACACATTAAAACCCACAAAATACCTATTATAGAGACGACCATGACACTTCGCTTCCGCCAAAAGAGAGTTATGTTGTATTGAATGTGACTGGTGAGTAATAATAATAATGTTTGGACAAATTCACACACGGCTGTTTAGTCCCAACTAAACCGAAGCTTGTAAATGGTACTCAACAACTGATAAACATACTTAAATACTTTTAAATAAATACTTAAATACATACAAACACCTAGAATCCGAAAACAAACAGTTATGCTCATCACACAAATGTTGGTCCCGGGTGGAGATCGAACCCACGCAGTAGGCCGGGTTACTACCACTACGCCAACAGGCCAGTGAAGTAGCTTGATTGACGTGGCTGGTCCCCAGACGCCACTGACCTCGCACGGCGGGTAGACGCGGTGCGTGCTGAGCGGCGCCCGCCACATCTCGTTGATGTGCTCCTCAGTCCACGTGCCGTTCACCATCACGATGTCAGCGCAGCGGCCGGCCACGCCGTACAACTGGCGGTCACCACAGAAAAGTAAAAATTTTTGGTTTTAAGTATTCATCTTGTTATTATATAAATTGCACAAAGGTGATAAATTCAATAAACTAATAGTAATAAAAAAACATAATTATCTTGGTCGGTATTATATAAATACAGGTGCGTTTTTACACATTTCATCAATCATCATCAACAGCCTATGAATATGTTCCCACTGCTGTGGCTCAGGCCTACCCTCTCAACGAGGGCGCTTCGGCTATAGTCCACCACGCTAGCCCAGTGCGGGTTGGTGGACTTCACATGCGCCTAAGAATTTATTCTTCGGCGTATGCAGGTTTCCTCACCATGTTTTGAAGTTGCAGTGGGCTGGTCCCATCTGCCGGAGACCCGATAACCGCTGGGGTAGACGAGTTCTCGAGTGGAGACCACTACTTGGCAAGCGCAGCGTGGGAGGCCCACCGGCTAGATGCAGCGACGACCTGCGTGAGGCGGCTGGCAATGACTGGATGCGGAGAACCGAAGATCGGGTTCTGTTCAAGGATCGGGTTCTTGGGGGAGGCCTATGTGCAGCAGTGGCCTAGTGCAGGCTGATGATGATGTACACTGTGACTCACCCAGCCGAAAGCCTTATAATAGAGCAGTTTGAGCCACGTGAAGAGCGGGTTCCTGGCGATGAGGCTGCTGTTGTTGTAGGAGACGACGCGGTGCTGGACGCGCCGCATCATGGCCGCCGTGATGGTCGGGTAGTGCGTGTAGCAGCCCACCGGGCACTGCGCCAGGTAGCGGAAGATGGGGTACGTGAATGCAAAGCCCGTTGTGTCAATGTAGATGTCTGAAAGTAAGTTATCAAGACATAGATTTAGTATTACCATAGATTTGCACTCAGCGTATAGCATGAAATAGCAATAGTCTTTTACCCCAATAATTTGAGATAACACTTCTTACATGGCGGGGTCAAACTGAACAAACACTATCTATTTTAGCCGGGTTGTTGTTCGTTGACAGTTATGGTTCGCATACGTAGAAAGTGATAGAAGATATTATATCTTTCTAGCTTACTCTTACCACTTTTGTTATAAGTGTGTCCCTCTCTGATTACTATTGTTATTTTAGTGTGTCCTCTATTGCTTTCTCTCTTTACGTATCAAGATAAGTATAGTCCCCATGGAGTTTAATAACAATAATAATTTCTTTATTTACAGGTATAGACCCATAAAACATTTAAAAACATACAAATATTACAAATTATTATTATCAACAGCCTATTAATCTCCCCACTGCTGGGGCTCAGGCCTACCCTCTCAACGAGGGCGTGCGGGCTATAGTCCACCACGCTAGCCCAGTGCGGGTTGGCGGACTTCACATGCACCTAAAAATTTCTTCCTCGGCGTATGCAGGTTTCCTCACGATGTTTTCCTTCACCGTTTGAGAGCAGTCAGTACATGTACTTAAGTTTCGAGAAAAAACCCATTGGTACATGGCCCAGCCGCGGGGATCGAACCTCGTACCTTTCGATATGATAGGTCGCGTCTTATCCCCGAGGCCACTGACGCTCTCTCTCACGTCTGATATTACAAATAATCAGCATAAATTATATCAACTAGCCTTTGTGTTATTCTGATTATTACTGTAAAGTTTCATCAAAATCTGTTCTGTGGTTTTGTGAGAAAGAGTAACAAACATCAAAACATCGTGACAAACTTTCGCGTTTATAATATTTGTAGGATATTTATTTATTTTATTTTAAATGGAAAGGCAATTTATAGCTGACGCATCAGCAGTCGACTTGCATTCATAATTCATTATTTATTGTCTTTTTAAGTATGAGAAAAATGTCTAGTCTGTTCTTGAACATGATTACAGATGTGGCAGATATAACAGATTCTGGCAGATTGTTCCATTTCGATACAACCCTGTTGCCTAGAAAATTTCTGTCGGGGCTCAGCTGTGATATGATTTGTTTCTCAGACTCATATAGCATTTGCAATGGTATATGTTGGACAATCCGATACGTAGTCGGAAGAAGCAGCATAGGCCTCCCACAAGGTGGACCGACGATCTGGCGAAGGTCGCGGGACCCGGCTGGATGAGGTTAGCGCGGGACCGGTCGTCGTGGAGATCCCTGGGGGAGGCCTTTGTCCACTTTGTGGACTCTACATGCTGATATTAAAAATGATGTTGGACAATCACCTGGATTCAGTTTCATGAACGCCTCCATTCCCAGCACCATGGACCCAACACTCTGCAGCAGGAGGGTAAAATAAGGATATGACTTCGCTTCAATGGTAGTCCTCAGCGCGAGCCGCACAAAGTTGATCCGTGCTGGGTCCACCTTCACATTGAACTGGTTCTGAGCCTTGTCGAGGATGACTTGTGGCTCTGCCGTTTCCACTGTGTATATGAAAATATTTGTGTCGGGGTACCTGTTAAATGAAAACTATAAGTCTGTTACTCAAATAATGTGACAATTATTTAACTTTTGTTATAATACTACGGGATTATAGCTACTATAGCTTATAGCTACATTTACAATATTAAACAGTGTGGTAATAAATCTTTTAGTAGTAAATTTAAACTTAACATTAAATAAAACATTTCATGTGATATATTTACAAAGGAAGACCTACTGCAGTTTTCCTTTGTAAATATATCACATGAAATGTTTTATTTATTTAAATTTACTACTAAAATATTGAGGATTTTGCCGCAAAAAAATAAAACAAACAATATACTTAGTGACTAGTGACCGTAGAGTTGTTTGTGGTTGTGTGAAGTTGGCAATTGTTTATTCATTCGATCAACCAAATCAATCTTTCAAGTTTTTGGGCTCTATGTATTACACTATCCTGCATAAGCACACAGCAAATACTGTCCAGTGATGTGCAAACAATCTCTGGCTATATTCATTCATCTGCCAAAAAATTCTACAGACACTATAACAATGATGACAGGCAAGATGATGAAAATCTGTACATTTGTCACATCAGACTGCAAAAATATACTAACCGTGCCAACAAAGCCTTAATCGCGACCCACAGGACCCTCTCCCCACCACCCCCTGCGTTACAATACGGGTGGAAGAATGCCACGTTGGCCCCGTCCCGCTTGCAGCGCTCCAGCTTCCTCTCTTTCACCCTCTGGTACCACGAAGCGAAGATAAATGCACATGGTACTAACACGAATGCACCCAGTAGTATAACGGCTAATATGGCAACGGGGACCAACACTAAGAGCCTGAAATAAGAAATATGGGTCAGTGTGGACGTGGGTCAGTGTGGACAAAAGGGGGCGCAATGAAAAAAACTTAGAAAAAAATCACTTTTTTGGAATCCGACGCTGCCCTGGCGTTGTTGGCGTCAGAGTGGACCAAAGGGGACGCAAAAAAAATTTTTGAAATTTTCGATCTCGCGTGGAAGTGATTTCTGGTAATTTCTGAATATTTTTAGAAAATTTTTCCTTGGCGCCCCCTTTTGTCCACTCCAACCTGGACGTGGTGTGGACAAAAGGAGACGCAATGAAAAGAGCTTAATTTCACTTTTTTGGAGTCGGACGCTGCCCTGGCCTCGTTGGCGTCAAGAGTGTACAAAAGGGGTCGTAAAAAAGTTTTTTGAAGTATACGATTATTATAAAGTAAGTTATACAATTATTAGCAAAACGATAATTCGGTAATACTATGAAAACTGAAATTTTTTGAAAATTATTTGGTGTCCCAGTGTCAAACTGATAGCCGGATGGGTTAGGATTCTGAGTTCACAAAAATTTGGTAGAAGCAGTTGTCGATCAGATAAATGGTATATAAATACACATTTGTGGGTTCATACATAAAATAAAATGGGGTAATTTAATATTGACAAAACTTACGTGAAACACTGCCAAAACATTGCAAGTCGCTTTACACTAAGACTCAAGGGTGAGGCCAGACTTACAAATATATGAAGCAATTATGGTACTAATTCTATGTTAGGTATTTTATTTCATAATTTAGTAATTATTCGTGAAATGAGATCGGTCGGTTTTAATTATTTTTAAAATTTAACCTTAAAAATACGTAAACAAAATTGACGTGCCGATTTTATTTTCGTTGTTGTCTCTAGGTTGTTGTTGTTGATTTGTCCTCTATTGAGGACGGGCAAGGGAAGCTTCGTCCATACAGCCCTGTCTTATTTTAATTATTATTTCTTATATTTATTTAAACCGGGCGGTTACAGCACAGCCTCCACAAAAACAGAGCACGACTAGAGTTAGCCGGCCAATTAAACCGCAGCACGGCCTCCACGAGGGCACAACTAGTGCCATTCGGTGATCCACACTGCAGGTTCACGTCCGCATTAAACTGATAGTAGGTATATATTATTTGTAATTAATGTACTTTTCCTGATCCTAACAAAATTTCGTTCCAAAATTTCTTCCCATAACCGTTTCCCTAACTTTTAACATTGACACTGGCTAAATCCACTGTCGTAGGAAGCCACAAAAAAAAACAAGCAACATTTTCAAATTGATCGATCCTCCCGTCCGTCCGTCGTCCATGTAGTCTGTGCGTTCGTCGTTCGTTTTTTCGGATCGTTCCAACCAACCAAATTACTCTTTGTTTTATCTTCATTGTTGCATCCATTAGTTTCTCGGCTTTATCTATAACGCAACTAACCTTTCTTTGTGTTTTGGAAATTTACCTACTTGCGCATCTTGTGGTGAAATCCTATAATGTCGACAAGAATACGATTGAAAATGTGTTGTTTTTATGGCGTGGGGGTGGTTATAGCGTTGAGTGCGATAGCTGTCCTGGGTTATCTTATTGTTTTATTTGGTTCGTATTTTGGAACACTTTTACACAGAAGTATGCCATATTGGCACCGTCAGAGGAAAGGAACTGTAGGCACTAGTCTATCCCTATGTCTAAGATATGAATATTTTAAAACTTTGAATATTTTGGGTCTTTTCCTTGACCTCTAATTTTTGATCTTATTTTGACCTCTAGTTGGTCTTGCCTGGGTTGAATTCTGTCCTTGCTTCCTTCGGTCGCTTCTCGTCTCTTGGGGTTGGCTAAGTTTGTTAGGCTTCTTGAACCTAAACCTTGATAGATGTAGAAAAGCGTACCTTGAACTACTTAGGTAGGTAAAGAGATAGAAATGAGAAAGTCAGTGAATAAACAACAACGCACTTCTCACCAAACGTCTTTTTGAGGAAAGTTAAATATTACCTACTAAAGGTCTCTTGTGAAAAGAAATCTCTTCAACACATGTATCCTGCTTATATTATTACTTATGGGTGTCAAACTTGGGCCACAACACAAGCACTGCAACAAACCGAGAACCTGCCAAAGAAGCATGCAGAAGCATCCTAGGGTACCGCAAGAAAGACAAGAAAAGTGCCGCAGACATCAGAAAAGTCACAAAGTTTGAAGTTGTACTTAGAACTAAACAACTGAAGTGGCGATGGGCAGGCCACATACTTAGAAGTCCACCAACCCGCACTGGGCTAGTGTGGTGGACTATAGCCCGAACGCCCTCGTTGATAGGGTAGGCCTGAGCCCCAGCAGTGGGGACATGATAATAAGAGAAACAAGGGAGAAGTGGACAGGGAAGATTACTGAATGGACACCCAGGTTTAACACCAAAAGAAAACGCGGAAGACAGCTGAAATGGGGTCAGATGACTTAAGGATTGTAGCTGGAAGACTCTGGGTCAGGGTGGCCAAGGACAGGCCTGAGTGGAAGATGCTGGAGGAGGCCTACGTGTCAGAGGACACGCTGATGCGGGTAACTGATGTGCAATGGCTTTTTTTAAGTACCTCGTGTAAACCACCCAAATTTATAAGCAATAAAGGCTTTTGAATTTGAAAGTAGTTTTGATCAAGTGTATCCAATCCAATCTGGTTCATACTTTGGTTGGAGTGTGCTATAAGAGGCTATGGGCTGGGTCATATAGGGTGTTTCTACATTAAGAGGTATTTGGTTGTATGATAGGGCGGCATCACAAAAAAAATGTGCTTCTTCCCCGTGGTCATTGTGGTAACTAATTTGATATCTTACCAAGCTACAACAGACACGTCACCAGTGTCGACTTACCACTTCCCCCCTTGCCATACATACGGCGGTCGTTTATTGTTTTCATATCGTAAGGAGTCCGTCTTGCGCCTATTCAGTATCTTATGTTGAGTAAACATGAGCCTGATTGAACATATCTACCGGCAGATTGGTAAGCATACTGACGCACATTTGTATGGTGAGCTTGCACGTCGATTTAGATGTCCAGGTAGGGGTTATAATTCTTATACGACTCACCCGGATTTTCTTGTAAGAAATTCCTACAGTAAAATTAACTTAACTTGGGGGGGGGTATTAACCAAAAACAATATTTATGTTCCGAGTATGCTTTCGACAGCGTAATATATCCGCATATAGTTTTTGATAACGTAATACCTATTTTCTACGGTAAAATAATTTCTGAATATTTCTTCCATTTTTTTAGCAAAGTGTACAAAATCATCGGGAGGAATTATTAATAATTCTGTATCTTGTGTAGGTACTAGGTGACTAACAAAACTCGCAATCGCAACATCAAAAAAAAAAAACCTCTACCGACACTGTATCATTCCAGTCACATAGTAAAACGATGGCCTTGACATATTTGATTATAACTTTTAAACTATATAATTGTAAGATGAGATATTAAGGGCCTCTTTCACCGCTTGCTGATATTGTTACAGATAGTAATCTGACAGATAAACCTAATCAATCATATAAATCTGTCTGATAATATTTTCGTGTTTCACACCTCAAGTGTCTGATAAAATCTGCAACTTGATCTAGCTGTTAGTTTATCCTCTGACAGATAAGACAATCAGATACCTTTGAACCAAAAAACAGGCCATCTGTCAGATAACCTGCAGATAGGGTATCTGGGACTTTATCAGCAAGCGGTGAAAGAAGCCCTAAATATCCGAAAACTACATGAAATTATTTATTATGAAAGTTATTATTATTATATTATTATTATGAAAGCGTCAGTGGCCCTGGGGATAAGACGCGGCCTATCATATCGAAAGGTCCGGAGTTCGATCCCCGGTTGGGTCATGTACCAATGGGTTTTTCTCGAAACTTAAGTACATTTACTGACTGCTCTCAAACGGTGAAGGAAAACATCGTGAGGAAACCTGCATACGCCGAAGAAGAAATTCTTAGGCGCATGTGAAGTCTACCAACCCGCACTGGGCTAGCGTGGTGGACTATAGCCCGAACACCCTCGTTGAGAGGGTAGGCTTGAGCCCCAGCAGTGGGGAGATTAATAGGCTGTTGATGATGATGACATGAAATTACCTACCTATCTAAGTCAATGAACACCTTTTAAATACGATTGTATGAAAAGTTATCAACGATTGAAAACAGTGAATTTCTTCATACAAGCAAATTACAAGGAGTAGGAATGTGTCAGACACGGCATTTTTGAATTTAGATTTCTATACTTTGGCAAGTATTGGAAGGTTATTTACTTTAAAAGGCATTAATGTTAATTGATATGGATATATAAAAAAAAAAAATTCTACGCACTTAAAATATTTACATTCATATTGCGGCAGTGGCCGCTGTTAACGGGGCCTGGAGGGCCCAGGCGCAGGCTCGGCCGTGGGGACGGGCGACTCCTCCCTCGCCGCAGCCACGTACCTGATATACAAATATCATTATGTCAATACAATACAATTGATCCATTAGTAGTTTGTTTATTGGTGCATCTAGATTATTATTTTTATTTATTTAATTCTTAATGGTTTTTAGTTAGATGCCATGACTTACATGTCTGGCGAGGGCGCCACACGATGGAGTGGCGGGACCTCCAGAGGCTCGCCCGCCGGCAGGCCCCTCCCGTCGCCCGGAATGTACCCGCAGTAGAACCTGAAATTTTGAACAATGTTAAAAATGTTCCGGAAATGACATTGTTCTGAACAGCGCCCCCCAAGCAAGAGCACCTACTAAGGTGCTGGAAGCACCAGCTCATGGGTACTTTGTTGCCTTAAGATGTTATGGAGCACTGTAGTTGCTACAATAACACTAAAGCGTTGTCTAATTCAATGCGAGGCCCTAGTGCTAATGCTGGAAATCTTCGTTTCCATATTCCGTATGATTTCAACAGGGATCCTTGACCTGATTTGCTGTTATTGTAAAGTTGTTCTACTGGAGTCCTTGGATTTTCCAATGGAGGCATCCACAAGTAATAGGGCGTCACCATAATCGCCAGCCTCAATTTTGACTTTTCGATAGCAATTACCTATTAAAATTTGTGCTATCGTGGCTTGACCCTGGCCATTTTGCAACATATCTGTACTTTCCAAATTTGCATTGCAAATGGTTTTTTATTATTATTTTTATTGCTACGGGGGCAACAAGCAGGCGGGCCTCCTGATGTTAAGAGGTCACCGCCGCCCACAGACACCTGCAGCACCCGGCGGGTGCTGGTGCGTTGCCGGCCTTGGTTGAAGAGCTCTTTAATGCACAATTTCCATTAATTTCCATTAATTTTAATGGCACTTTAATTTTAATTGACGTTTGCACATTAATGGAAAAATATCATTTTCTATTCCTGAAAACTTCTGCCTGGTCTCCACCTGGTGAAGTTATTCGTACATGAGTGCAGTCCATTGCTCCTATTACTTTAGGAAATCTTGCAATTCGATAAAAATTGTTCTGTTCTAGGCGTATCTCCGGTCTTGTATTAGGAAATTTTATGTATTCTTGGTGTAACTTTATGGACTATTCTATGCTCTGTGGAAGCACTAAGCCAAAAGGACGGCGGTTCCTCCAACTCATCCGGATCAAGGGGGAATTCAGCCGAGGTTCGATCTTGAGTTTCCGAATTTTTCAAATCGTCTTCTTCATCTTCACTACCAGTAACAATGCAAAAAAACAAATGAGTACAGGTGCCTGATGACCGGTCTATCGAGTGCAGTACACCTTTCGTAATGACTTACCAAAGTTCACGAGTTCTGCTATTTCCGGAGGCCGAAGTGGCCGCTGATAACGTGGCCTGGAGGACCCAGGCGCAGGCTCGGCCGCGGAAACGGGCGCCATCACGGGCGCGGCGACGGGCCAGTCTTCCCTCGCCGCAACCACCTCGGCTTCCTCCAACTTCTCCATCGCTACCTCGTATCATCATAAGTCTCACATTCTTAGTGTTGTCTGTCTTTAAAAACTCTTTCACAGTAATTTGGCCTCTTAACAATTTTTTGACTATTTTGTCATATTTTTTTGTTAAAAAATATGCCTCGAACTCGATTCCTCCTGTTCTTTGCATACAATACAGTCTTTTTTTCATATAACAACCAGAGCGTGTTGCTTCTCTCCTACACTATTCAATGAGCCAAAATAAACCAGGTCTTTATGGTAGTTTTTTTTTGAAACCTTCTACCGGATTAGCGGTCCTATGACTGTATAGAAACTTGGTGGATCTAATGCAAGTGGGGCTGTGAATGAAGTTGTATATTGGGTACCATTCCATTCGCAGTAATAATTTCCGATGCTATATATTAGCTCGCCAACTGGTTGTGGAATATTAATTGAGCGTCCAATTTGGATATAATTCTGATTAAGTTATGGGACTCCGTCTACCGACACTGTATCTATCCAGTCACATAGTAAAACGATGGCCTTGACATATTTGATTATAACTTTTAAACTATATAATTGTAAGATGAGATATTAAATATCCGAAAACTACATGAAATTACCTACCTATCTAAGTCAATGAACACCTTTTAAATACGATTGTATGAAAAGTTATCAACGATTGAAAACAGTGAATTTCTTCATACAAGCAAATTACAAGGAGTAGGAATGTGTCAGACACGGCATTTTTGAATTTAGATTTATATACTTTGGCAAGTATTGGAAGGTTATTTACTTAAAAAGGCATTAATGTTAATTGATATGGATATATAAAAAAAAAAATTTCTACACACTTAAAATATTTACATTCATATTGCGGCAGTGGCCGCTGTTAACGGGGCCTGTATTTATTTAATTCTTAATGGTTTTTAGTTAGATGCCATGACTTACATGTCTGGCGAGGGCGCCACACGATGGAGTGGCGGGACCTCCAGAGGCTCGCCCGCCGGCAGGCCCCTCCCGTCGCCCGGAATGTACCCGCAGTAGAACCTGAAATTTTGAACAATGTTAAAAATGTTCCGGAAATGACATTGTTCTGAACAGCGCCCCCCAAGCAAGAGCACCTACTAAGGTGCTGGAAGCACCAGCTCATGGGTACTTTGTTGCCTTAAGATGTTATGGAGCACTGTAGTTGCTACAATAACACTAAAGCGTTGTCTAATTCAATGCGAGGCCCTAGTGCTAATGCTGGAAATCTTCGTTTCCATATTCCGTATGATTTCAACAGGGATCCTTGACCTGATTTGCTGTTATTGTAAAGTTGTTCTACTGGAGTCCTTGGATTTTCCAATGGAGGCATCCACAAGTAATAGGGCGTCACCATAATCGCCAGCCTCAATTTTGACTTTTCGATAGCAATTACCTATTAAAATTTGTGCTATCGTGGCTTGACCCTGGCCATTTTGCAACATATCTGTACTTTCCAAATTTGCATTGCAAATGGTTTTTTATTATTATTATTATTGGTACGGGGGCAACAAGCAGGCGGGCCTCCTGATGTTAAGAGGTCACCGCCGCCCACAGACACCTGCAACACCCGGGGGGTGCTGGTGCGTTGCCGGCCAAGGTTGAAGAGCTCTTTAATGCACAATTTCCATTAATTTGAATGGCACTTTAATTTTAATTGACGTTTGCACATTAATGGAAAAATATCATTTTCTATTCCTGAAAACTTCTGCCTGGTCTCCACCTGGTGAAGTTATTCGTACATGAGTGCAGTCCATTGCTCCTATTACTTTAGGAAATCTTGCAATTCGATAAAAATTGTTCTGCTCTAGGCGTATCTCCGGTCTTGTATTAGGAAATTTTATGTATTCTTGGTGTAACTTTATGGACTATTCTATGCTCTGTGGAAGCACTAAGCCAAAAGGACGGCGGTTCCTCCAACTCATCCGGATCAAGGGGGAATTCAGCCGAGGTTCGATCTTGAGTTTCCGAATTTTTCAAATCGTCTTCTTCATCTTCACTACCAGTAACAATGCAAAAAAACAAATGAGTACAGGTGCCTGATGACCGGTCTATCGAGTGCAGTACACCTTTCGTAATGACTTACCAAAGTTCACGAGTTCTGCTATTTCCGGAGGCCGAAGTGGCCGCTGATAACGTGGCCTGGAGGACCCAGGCGCAGGCTCGGCCGCGGAAACGGGCGCCATCACGGGCGCGGCGACGGGCCAGTCTTCCCTCGCCGCAACCACCTCGGCTTCCTCCAACTTCTCCATCGCTACCTCGTATCATCATAAGTCTCACATTCTTAGTGTTGTCTGTCTTTAAAAACTCTTTCACAGTAATTTGGCCTCTTAACAATTTTTTGACTATTTTGTCATATTTTTTTGTTAAAAAATATGCCTCGAACTCGATTCCTCCTGTTCTTTGCATACAATACAGTCTTTTTTTCATATAACAACCAGAGCGTGTTGCTTCTCTCCTACACTATTCAATGAGCCAAAATAAACCAGGTCTTTATGGTAGTTTTTTTTTGAAACCTTCTACCGGATTAGCGGTCCTATGACTGTATAGAAACTTGGTGGATCTAATGCAAGTGGGGCTGTGAATGAAGTTGTATATTGGGTACCATTCCATTCGCAGTAATAATTTCCGATGCTATATATTAGCTCGCCAACTGGTTGTGGAATATTAATTGAGCGTCCAATTTGGATATAATTCTGATTAAGTTATGGGACTCCGTCTACCGACACTGTATCTATCCAGTCACATAGTAAAACGATGGCCTTGACATATTTGATTATAACTTTTAAACTATATAATTGTAAGATGAGATATTAAATATCCGAAAACTACATGAAATTACCTACCTATCTAAGTCAATGAACACCTTTTAAATACGATTGTATGAAAAGTTATCAACGATTGAAAACAGTGAATTTCTTCATACAAGCAAATTACAAGGAGTAGGAATGTGTCAGACACGGCATTTTTGAATTTAGATTTATATACTTTGGCAAGTATTGGAAGGTTATTTACTTAAAAAGGCATTAATGTTAATTGATATGGATATATAAAAAAAAAAATTTCTACACACTTAAAATATTTACATTCATATTGCGGCAGTGGCCGCTGTTAACGGGGCCTGTATTTATTTAATTCTTAATGGTTTTTAGTTAGATGCCATGACTTACATGTCTGGCGAGGGCGCCACACGATGGAGTGGCGGGACCTCCAGAGGCTCGCCCGCCGGCAGGCCCCTCCCGTCGCCCGGAATGTACCCGCAGTAGAACCTGAAATTTTGAACAATGTTAAAAATGTTCCGGAAATGACATTGTTCTGAACAGCGCCCCCCAAGCAAGAGCACCTACTAAGGTGCTGGAAGCACCAGCTCATGGGTACTTTGTTGCCTTAAGATGTTATGGAGCACTGTAGTTGCTACAATAACACTAAAGCGTTGTCTAATTCAATGCGAGGCCCTAGTGCTAATGCTGGAAATCTTCGTTTCCATATTCCGTATGATTTCAACAGGGATCCTTGACCTGATTTGCTGTTATTGTAAAGTTGTTCTACTGGAGTCCTTGGATTTTCCAATGGAGGCATCCACAAGTAATAGGGCGTCACCATAATCGCCAGCCTCAATTTTGACTTTTCGATAGCAATTACCTATTAAAATTTGTGCTATCGTGGCTTGACCCTGGCCATTTTGCAACATATCTGTACTTTCCAAATTTGCATTGCAAATGGTTTTTTATTATTATTATTATTGGTACGGGGGCAACAAGCAGGCGGGCCTCCTGATGTTAAGAGGTCACCGCCGCCCACAGACACCTGCAACACCCGGGGGGTGCTGGTGCGTTGCCGGCCAAGGTTGAAGAGCTCTTTAATGCACAATTTCCATTAATTTGAATGGCACTTTAATTTTAATTGACGTTTGCACATTAATGGAAAAATATCATTTTCTATTCCTGAAAACTTCTGCCTGGTCTCCACCTGGTGAAGTTATTCGTACATGAGTGCAGTCCATTGCTCCTATTACTTTAGGAAATCTTGCAATTCGATAAAAATTGTTCTGCTCTAGGCGTATCTCCGGTCTTGTATTAGGAAATTTTATGTATTCTTGGTGTAACTTTATGGACTATTCTATGCTCTGTGGAAGCACTAAGCCAAAAGGACGGCGGTTCCTCCAACTCATCCGGATCAAGGGGGAATTCAGCCGAGGTTCGATCTTGAGTTTCCGAATTTTTCAAATCGTCTTCTTCATCTTCACTACCAGTAACAATGCAAAAAAACAAATGAGTACAGGTGCCTGATGACCGGTCTATCGAGTGCAGTACACCTTTCGTAATGACTTACCAAAGTTCACGAGTTCTGCTATTTCCGGAGGCCGAAGTGGCCGCTGATAACGTGGCCTGGAGGACCCAGGCGCAGGCTCGGCCGCGGAAACGGGCGCCATCACGGGCGCGGCGACGGGCCAGTCTTCCCTCGCCGCAACCACCTCGGCTTCCTCCAACTTCTCCATCGCTACCTCGTATCATCATAAGTCTCACATTCTTAGTGTTGTCTGTCTTTAAAAACTCTTTCACAGTAATTTGGCCTCTTAACAATTTTTTGGCTATTTTGTCATATTTTTTTGTTAAAAAATATGCCTCGAACTCGATTCCTCCTGTTCTTTGCATACAATACAGTCTTTTTTTCATATAACAACCAGAGCGTGTTGCTTCTCTCCTACACTATTCAATGAGCCAAAATAAACCAGGTCTTTATGGGAGTTTTTTTTGTTGAAACCTTCTACCGGATTAGCGGTCCTATGACTGTATAGAAACTTGGTGGATCTAATGCAAGTGGGGCTGTGAATGAAGTTGTATATTGGGTACCATTCCATTCGCAGTAATAATTTCCGATGCTATATATTAGCTCGCCAACTGGTTGTGGAATATTAATTGAGCGTCCAATTTGGACATAATTCGCAGGTATGATTAAGTTGTGGGGCTCCATAACGTCTTTTCATTCTTTTCTTCTCTCAGTGTCTTCTCTCAGTTCTCTCTTCTTTCAGTCTTTTCATTCTTGTTCGGACTCTAATGAAATTGTCTCTATTTATTGGCGCTACAAGTAAGCCTTGCAGTGTATACTCCAACACTGTGTGGACAGAGCCAAATACTCGGGTTAATAAGTTGGGATTAATGACTAAGTTTACAGCTGTACGGCGGCTTCTATCTCGGCCAAACTGGAGTTTGAACTCAGGGTGATTTAGCAGCGGGATCCTGTTGTCTTTTGATGGGAAGACTGGACCGTCTGGGAGCGCTTTTACGGCTGGGGCCGGGTTTTGCACTGGCTGTGGTGGTATCACCGGTGGTGCTGGTGGGTTTGACATCTTTACGCTTTATTTCAAGCTGCTGATGTGACCTAGTGAAGGTACAAAAGGTCACTGGTCTAAAGGGACTATCTGTGTCGATCAATCGGGAATCGACGTTCATAAACTCACCTTAAATTTAATGTGTCAACGTAATAATGGTTTTCACCAATTATAACACATTTATCGTCGGGCATTCGGTTAGCGGAGATATCTCTCGCTTCTCGGGAATAAATCGCGTCGTTGCTAGTGGGAGTATAAGTACTCACAACATCGCATAAATCGTATAGAACGCATCGAACGTAGGGGAAGAGCGAAAGGTGCTCTTTGGTTATGGCAGCTTACATGGCAGGATACGAAGGATCTGTTAAGGTTTTCTTCGTCATTGCCTTTTTCAATTATCGTTACCCTCTTGGTTAGAGCTTTCATTGTTTGAGTTTGTCATCATCTCGATGAGTTTTTCAACCATTGCGGTTTGTCTGGAAGGCGTCCTGTTTCGGCGTCTTCTGCCATGGTTAGTCCATTTTCTCTGTCGAAGGGCGTTTCTGCGGAAGAGAAAGCGTTTCAAGGCAATCTTGCGATTCGATAAAAATTGTTCTGCTCTAGGCGTATCTCCTGTTTTGTATTAGGAAATTTATGTATTCTTGGTGTAATGTAGCTATAGCTGCACTAACTTTATGGACTACTAGCTTATGCCCGCGACCTCATTCGCGTTTAAAAAGAAGGCTACATGACATACTATTGAGCTGTGCATGCAATAGTTTACCCGTTCTACCCGCTGATGTATCCTACGCTCTTCGTGTTTTGGTATGGTGGGTTATCGTGGGCTTCGTGGGTATGGTGGGTTATTATAAGTTAGAGGTTAGGAGAAATGTTGCCTTAGCTAAGTATGTGTTTAAAGTGTTCCGGGGATTTATATCAAATCCAGAGGTGCTCTCAGCTGCGGGATTAGTGGTTCCTAATCCCAGACTACGAAGGGAACAAACAAGACGTTCGACATCCCACAGTGCAGAACGAACATGCTCTACCACGCTCCGATCACAACTGCATTGCGAACATTAAACGAAGTTGCAAGCTCGATCGATTTGTTCCATTGTTCAATTGCGACATTCAATGAGGCTGTAACACGTCTATTATGCAAATAAAGTAGGTAGGTATTATTATTGTTGACATTGTTTAATTATTGTTTAATTATTAAGTTGGACATGTTTTTATGAAAAAGTAATTTAATTGCATAAATTGTTATTTTTAGCTATTAGTTTGTAATTTTATGTTTTAATTTAATTGTAATTATTTGACGTCAACATTATCGCTTTGGATATATCTGTAATGATAATGTTTGCAAATAAAAATATACAATACAATACTTCAAACAAACCAAAACCAACCAACCAACCCGCGAACAAACGCGCGAAAGTCCTAGTTGTGAAGAACAAGTGGCTGAGCAAGAAGACAAGTTATATAAATCTTGAACGATTTCACAGCTGATCTCAATGAAATTAATTTTGCAGACACATAGCCTGTGTAAAGATGAACATTGGCTATTTTTACCCAACGACGGAACGGAGAAGGTACGGGGAACGGATATATGCGTTTAGGGTGAGAGGTTGTGTGTTTGTTTGTGCACATCAAACGAATGTTGCCACACATTATCTCCAAAACGGTTTGACCGATTTAGATACGGTTTTCGGTAAATGGTTAGTGATTCATCGGTGATTGTTCGTGGATAGGGTGTTGCTAAGTCTGTCAATCAATATCTCCAGAATTCATCAATATTTCTCGAGCTCAGAACGAACGGTATACCGAATCATCGTTCGCCGAACGTTATAGAAAATAAGTTGACATTTGAAATCGTGACTTTATATAATTTATATACCAAATTCTTCAGTAACAGAATATATAAATATTGAATCGAGAACGCAAAGGCGCAAAATTAGAAAACACACGTTATTTTTGAAAAACAAATTAATTAATTATTCGCTAAACAAAATAACAAGAAATATCTCCATGGCAACCAAAATGTACGCAAATCGGCAACTGCTTTCCATAATAACTATAATAAGAAAAAAGATTTTATATAAAAAGTTCATATGAGTTCCACGCTTTATTTATTAATTAGCAAAAATTATTTATTTATTAATCACAAAAAGATTCGTAACCATTTGATCTGGTGGTACAGTCAACCGTACGTCAGTGGAAACGTTTTAGCCCTGAGCTGGCCTAGCCTATTAGGGAGTTTCAGTACCACGAGAGACCTGTTATACTGGTTTTGTTACCACTGACGTGCGGTTGACCGTACCTATCACGGGCAACGAACCGATGTTTTTACCATTTTCTAGGTTCTTGGGGGGCTGAATCTCAGTTTATTTTTTGTCGTGTTCGTAATTGTTTATTGTGTTTTTTTTTTGTTGGGACAAACGCTGTTTTGTCGCGTAAGAACAAAAATCGTGGGGTCTACATTTGTGTGATGAGCATATCTGTTTGTTTTCGGGTGTTGTCTGAGACTTTGGATTTTTTATAGCCTTTTATTAATTTTTTGTTACGGAGAAATGAATATACCTAAGAAAAAAAGCGCTTTGTTTACTTTTTGCAGTGAATACTCATCTGCTAAAGTTTAGTTATTAATCGATTATTTAGATTACTGTAAAAAATATTACAAGACGTCTTCAACGTGGCTAAGGAAATTATATTTATAATACTATTTATTACAAATAGAAGTTGCATTTAATATGGGTATGGGTCAAGGCGGGGTATGCAGAAAGAACGGAGCGCCAAGTATAATTGCGATCCTGACATATCTCTTTCACTTCGCTCAGTCTCATCATTCTGTTCACACACGCTCGCCGCGGGACGCGAGTGCTCCTCACATGTCCGTCTGTGAGCACCCGCTCTATCTGATCCTCGTATGTCAGTCTAGGTCGTCCCCGGCGCCTATACCAATCACATTCGCTCGATATATTTGCGTCGTTCATCACAAAAAAATTAGTGTAAAACAGCTTGATCTAATTTGTTTTATCTACGAGGTTGATGTTATTCGTCGTCCAACATAAACTGAACTGCATAGATACTAGGTTCTACTTACGGAATGAAAAAAAATTATAAATAAAATATTTTTTATTGATCCACAAACATCATTAAATGTATTTATTAATTTGTAAATGCGGCCCTGGCTCCTAAAATAGGAAGTCCCGCATGTAAAAATTTTATTACATAAAGTACGCAGGTATCTTCATAATATGACAACAAAATTGACAAGATGTGAATATTCTTTATCTAATGTAAAATTGATGGACTTCACATGCGCCTAAAAATTTCTTCTTCGGCGTATGCAGGTTTCCTCACGATGTTTTCCTTCACCGTTTGAGAGCAGTCAGTAATTAGAATAGGAATTTTATTTACTTACATATAATAATGCTCAACTCAGTCTCGTCCAAAAGTGTCTGCTCGGTATAAAAGTTAGAATCTGTATTCTGAGTATTTGTTTGGGACAACACTGGATCGAAAATCGATCTATTCGATAATTTTATAATAGTGAAGAGACCAAAAGATTTTTCGAACAATGTATAAAAAAAGGTAAATACTCATAGGACCGGTATATTCATGTCTCCCTCCAGTATTGGTTGAAACAGGTTTGACGATTTTATAATACATGAAAATGATTTTTTTACACGGTGGACATCAAGACGAACTTTAATTATATGTGCAATAAAATCATTAAAGACTTCTTCAAGACATTGGCAAATAGTCAGAAGTCCCAAGTAATATTTATCTTACGGCAGCAAATTGTCGCCTAAATAAATAACGTATTTTTTAAATCCCTTCAATGTACAGATTTTCTCCCGTAACGATTTTATAAGTAGTATAGATTCTATGCGCTGTGGAAGCACTAAGCCCACTGAAATCACCGATTCTTAATTATGTTGTTGCTCGCATAAAACCTCAAAGTGGCCAAAAGCTGGTTGATGGGAGATATAGATTGTTTCTGAAATCTCCGCTTCGGCTTCAGCTCGAGCTGGTAAGTCGACCACTTGCTCCAGCTCCTCCGGATCATGGGACAACTCGGCCGAGGTCCGCTCTTGAGTTGTAACATTATCTTCATCGTCTTCTTCTTCACTTCCAATGTAACAATGCAAAAAAACAAATAAGTACAGATGACCTATGGGTGTATCGAGTGTAGTATTTCCTTTTGTAATGACTTACCGAGATTTACCAAATCAGAGATTTCGTCCGGTCGCAGCGCCCGCATGTGCCGCCTGGGCGCATGCACCGTAACCGTGATTCGAGACACCGAGAGCCCGGACGGTCCGGGCGCAGGCTCGGCGGCGTACACGGGCGCGACAATATCCTCTTCCAAAACTTCTAGGTTCCTCGACGTTCCTGAAATACAAATTTCATGATGTCAATACAATACAAATTGATAAATTAGTAGTTTGTCTGTTGGTGCATCTAGATGCCATTACTTACATGCTCGGCTAGGGGACCGACACCAAGGACCTGTTAAGGTTTTCTTTAGCCTTTTTCAATTATCGTTTCCCTCTTGGTCAGAGCTTCCATTGTTTGAGTTTGAGATGTCATCATCTCGATCAGTTTTTCAATCATTGCGGTTTGTGTCTCGAAGGCGGGTGTTTCGGCGTCTTCTGCCATGGTTGGTCCATTTTCTCTGTCGAAGGGCGTTTCTACGGAGAGCGATTGCTATCGCTTGTTGATCTTGGTCTTGATCATAATTGTTGATAAGGTGATGGTCTTATCGCTGTCATTTATTTAGTGAAGGGACTGAGTTGGTAAACACACTAAAATGTTGTTAGAGATACTTACGTCGAAGGTGTTCTCGGAGCTGAGGGTTTGTGGTGTTGATTGGAGCGCGGCAGCTGGAGTTGGGGGTACATCTGGTACGTCTGGTTGGAGTTTGTGGGTGATGAAGATGGTTCTACAGTAGGAGGTATAAATATTTGAGAAGGGGGAATGGTTAAATTTATTTAGGGGAGTTATAGACGGGATTAGAAGAGGAATAAGGCAAGGAAAAGAAGAGAGGATAGGGGGAATGCTGCAAGTGAATAAATAAGTTTATTTATAAGAACTTCAAAAAGGAAGGCCAGTGCATCCAGGATCCATTGGTTTTTCTATGCTGTTTTTGCGCGTTAAAGTTTATTTCGTAGGGTCTTTGTGTTTGGGTACATCTGTTAGGTTGGCGGGTGGGTTGTAAGATAGGATAATCGGAAGAAGTTTGAAATGAGCAGAGGTGCGCTCGGAATGACAGTAATAGTGAGGATGAAGCGGGTTCCAGAGGACTTTTGAGGGTTTTGGTGAAAGCTAGAAAAGTGTTTAGGTGCATTGAACTAGTGTAGTAGTCAGTCCACGTCGTGAAGTCAACTACTAGGAATGACTCGTTCAAATTGTAGTCATTAGGTCATCGGGTACGTCTTGGCTCGCTGAACTCTGAAGGTGCCGAAGAAATTGTGAGGGCTTACGGTCCGCGAGCTCTTCGTGCATCAGTAGCTGTTTGAGTTTCTTTTCTTTTGAAGCAGAAAGTCTTTTTATTAGCTCCGTTTTCAGTTTTTCAGTGGGGGCGGGTTGACGTTTAGATCTTTCGCTTCTTTGCTGTGTTGCTGGTCAAACTGTCCGATGAACGAAAAAAAGTACTCTTTATTGACACCACAGCAAAACTAATATATGTTTATAAGCCACTATTACTTAAATAAATGTGATCTCTGATACGATGACGTAGTTGAATTTTGTTTGGTCGGCCGTGATGTTTGCGGTGGCGAATCGGCCTTTAATTTGCGCAAACCAAACTTACGGCTCTTCGGGCCAATGGTTTAAATCTAAGTTACCACTAAATGTAGGTATTTGAATGTCCGGTAATTTCAATTTCGATTTTGCACTGCTTTTCTCCGTATCGGGATCTGCAGGAAGCAACATAGCCAATTGGGTTCTGATTGGCTAGTGCTCATCAGTACTAGGGCTTCCAAAATTACGGATAATAATATATAATAATTAATAATTAATTTCATTTATTCAGATTTTTTGATCCCTGTTGTTAGTAGCAAAAAAACTTAAAACCTGAGTTACTAAAACACAACATATAAATAAAAACAAATAATCACTAGGGCAAGCGTGGCTCTGGTAGGACGAGCTTGTCGGCCTGCCCCACCAGGACCCTCATGCAGTGCTTCAGTAGTGGGCACTGCACACTGCCGGCTGTGACGCTCAGGATGCTGTTGGTGTGATCTTATTTGTTGTATTGGACTTTCACTTGTCTGTGCAGACGTTAACTAAATTTCAGCCTTTCTTATAATCTATTTTTATGTCCTTATAATCTGACGTCGGTTCTGTGAAGGTTTCTTTCATAAAATTGTTCATTGCTATGCAAATAATGTAAAATTCCAGATACACTCGTTCGTCTCTCTTTTATTCTTTTTCTAAGTGAAACAGCACGCCTGAAAGTTCGTTGTGTGTGCGTGATCAGATCAAGTTTATCTTTTCTTTTTATAAAACAAAGTCGTGTTAGTTACACCACTTATAACTCAAGAACGAATTTAAATTTTGTTGGGGGGGGGGGGGGGAGAGTGGGGATGGGGAAATACAAACCGCGTCTTCAACTAATTTTCTTTTTATTATTACAATTATTCACAAAATAAGTTGCGCTGTCTTGTGACATACTTATCCATGCCATTCTTACGGTGTTCCTCTTGAAGGAGACGAGAGCGCACCGCCTCCCTGGTGAGTAGAACCAATTCCAAGAGTTCCCATGTTGAACACAAGAGTATCATATTCCGAAAGTAAGCTACTAAGGAGAATTTCTGGAATTTCAACATCTTCGATTACTTGGAGTAATTCGCTTTGTCTATGTGTTCCGTCATCCAGGATTTGAATTCAACGTGGTACAGCTTCCCGAGCAACGTGACTCGACGATACAAACCGCGTCTTCAACTAATTTTCTTTTTATTATTACAATTATTCACAAAATAAGATGCGCTGTCTTGTGACATACTTATCCATGCCATTCTTACGGTGTTCCTCTTGAAGGAGACGAGAGCGCACCGCCTCACTGGTGAGTAGAACCAATTCCAAGAGTTCCCATGTTGAACACAAGAGTATCATATTCCGAAAGTAAGCTACTAAGGAGAATTTCTGGAATTTCAACATCTTCGATTACTTGGAGTAATTCGCTTTGTCTATGTATTCCGTCATCCAGGATTTGAATTCAACGTGGTACAGCTTCCCGAGCAACGTGACTCGACGATACAAACCGCGTCTTCAACTAATTTTCTTTTTATTATTACAATTATTCACAAAATAAGATGCGCTGTCTTGTGACATACTTATCCATGCCATTCTTACGGTGTTCCTCTTGAAGGAGACGAGAGCGCACCGCCTCACTGGTGAGTAGAACCAATTCCAAGAGTTCCCATGTTGAACACAAGAGTATCATATTCCGAAAGTAAGCTACTAAGGAGAATTTCTGGAATTTCAACATCTTCGATTACTTGGAGTAATTCGCTTTGTCTATGTATTCCGTCATCCAGGATTTGAATTCAACGTGGTACAGCTTCCCGAGCAACGTGACTCGACGATACAAACCGCGTCTTCAACTAATTTTCTTTTTATTATTACAATTATTCACAAAATAAGATGCGCTGTCTTGTGACATACTTATCCATGCCATTCTTACGGTGTTCCTCTTGAAGGAGACGAGAGCGCACCGCCTCACTGGTGAGTAGAACCAATTCCAAGAGTTCCCATGTTGAACACAAGAGTATCATATTCCGAAGGTAAGCTACTAAGGAGAATTTCTGGAATTTCAACATCTTCGATTACTTGGAGTAATTCGCTTTGTCTATGTGTTCCGTCATCCAGGATTTGAATTCAGCGTGGTACAGCTTCCCGAGCGACATGACTCGACGATACAAACCGCGTCTTGAAATAGCTTTGCTAACTTTGTTGCATATTCTCGCTGAAACTATCCTCCAACCAATCAGTTACGTTTATAGTAGGAACAAAACGCAGTGTTTGATTATTATGCTTGGTGGTAGGAATGAAACGCAGATGGGACGTCACGTTGCTTTAAACAAAACAAACTATTACGTACTCTACAGCTTAATTGAGAGGAAAGTTGTTATACTTTTCTTAGTTGAGGGTAGGAAACCCGCTTCACCGAGTAGCTCGAGTGGGTTCCGAGCCCTGCTTGACGACCTCGCTACAGATTCTTGCACTACGGGGTGTCCCGTATTTTAAGAGGCACAAGAAAAACTAAAATGCTTGCTTGATAATGATGTATATTAGGTTTAAATTTGGATTTATCCAAATTACTTATTTTGACACGCAGTGCGTCTGAAAGTGATCTGTGGAATGACGGCGCTCGCGCGCGCCGGTCGGCGGGCGGCGGCCCTTCATGTTAGAATAGCTCAATTTTTGTAAGTATCTATGCCTTAAATATTTTATGACGAAGTTGACACATGTCTATGTCTCTTCTTCTCTCTGCAAACTCGATAATGGCCGGACGCACGCATTTAATTATAGTTGTAATTTAATTCTCCTTGTGAACTTTTATAGTGAATATAAACTGCTTTCACAAGTGAAGCTGTGTTTGTTTATTTGGCATCGTTTCCGTCGCACCACACCAGCGTCCACGACACTAATTATCTCATCACTTCAGGCGCGGTGCTCGCCTGGCTCGCCTTCTTGGTCGTAGACACGGGGCTTCTTAACTTAAGTGCACCACTTAATTTAGACAGGGGTAAATTAAGAAACTCATAATTGGAACTGTATACTTTATTTTACTAAGTCCACATCTTCCTCCTTGTTCCTAACCCTAGGTCGGCCTTTACATGGTAAAAGTGTTTTAGTACATTCATATTTGAAAATGTTGTAAACTTTGCTGTTTTTTAAAAAGTATAAATGACGATAATGTGTATTTAGGAGACAGGGACATAATGGTTGTCCAGTGGACATATACGGTTGTCTATAGGACATACTCGGGAGTCCAAAGGAGATATATATTGAAATCGCCTGTATTTGTTATTTTTATGTAAAAAAACAACTATATGACAATAATTATCAGTTTTATTATATTTTTTTACGAAAGAATCAACATTACAATAAATGTTTAAATAATAAACATACCTATAAACGTGACAACTCTTATAATTAATTTAGAACCATGACAGCCTCTTTAATCAACTTAAATACTTTTTTGACTCTAACGTGTATCTGAGTGGGCATCGGAGCACAGTGGCGTAGCGTGGGTTTTTGCCGCCCGGGGCCGACCGAAAATTCGCCGCCCCCCTATTTTTATTTAATTTCAGTGTTGTGACGTATTCGCATCTTTATATTGTAGCATCAAATTGAAATGTATTCAGTCGCAAATAAAACTCGATCAAGCACAGTTGTGTAGTGGTTTCCTTAAACACCCTTCAAAGCAAAGTGCACCTTATTCACATCAACATATGGTCGCAATCGAGCCGGATACAACACACCTGCATCGAACGACAGCCGAGCGCAGAGAACAATAGAACCGCATTCCACAGCGATAAGGAGTGAGCGAATATGACTACTACGACGGAATTACTTAATTTATTGGAAGATACAGCTTCATTACTTAAAAAGGCACAAGTAAATTTGAAGAAATGTCCTAAGGCGCGGTTAACAAAAGGTTATATTGAATCTAGAATCAAGACTATAGATGAATACTGGAACACATTTAAAGGTACCCATCAAGACCTCATTAAAATTATGCCGCAGGAGCAAAAAGCTATATTGCCATATTTTGCAAATGAAGAATTTTTTATTTATGAAGATTTGTACCTCGTGTTGCATGCAGATCTACATGATATGTTGTCTACATTCCCTCCACCGGCACCGTCGCCACCGCCATCTACGCATCAGAATAGCAACCAACATTTTCAAAACAATTTAGTGAAGCTACCAAAAATTGAATTACCTTCGTTCAGCGGCAGTTATGAAGAGTGGCCGACGTTTCAAGATCTATTTGTGTCACTTGTGCATAATAACTCGACAATAAGCGACGTGCAAAAATTGCATTATTTAAAGACCAGCGTTACTGGAGAAGCCGAATCACTGCTGAAGCATGTCCAGGTCACACAACAGAACTATATTCAAGCCTGGGACATCCTAAAGTCACGGTATGGAAACAAACGCTTAATTGTTAATTCTGTCCTGAAGAGATTGTTTAGTCAAAAGAAAATGAATGCACAATCTGCCAATCAATTGAAACATTTATTAGACACAACTACTGAATGTATAAACAATCTTCAAAATTTAAAAATACCTACTGATTCCTGGGATCCGATAATTATATTTCTGGTGGTACAGAAGTTGGACCCGGAGTCGCACCAGGATTGGGAAGAATCTGCCTACAAGGTTGATTCAGACGAATTACCTCAGTGGAATGACTTAAAGAAATTTTTAGAATCAAAATTCCGTACGCTGGAACTCGTCACATCATCAAGCACACGGGACAGAATTGTTAAGGATCGTTCATTTCACGTCGCTACGTTGCCGTCGTCGCCACAAGCACCGTCGGTCAAAACATGCATAAAGTGCAAGGAGAACCACACATTATGTCACTGTAAGGAATTTACAAAGATGCAGCCAGCAGAGAGGGTCGAGTACGTGAAGAAAAACAATCTCTGCTTCAACTGCCTAGTACCAGGGCATCCGTCACTGAAATGTCGACTTACGGTGTCCTGTCGCATTTGTAACAAACGCCATCACTCTCTTTTACATCAACCAACGAAGGCTGATACCCCGGGCTCATTAAGCAACGATTCACCCGTGGCATCCGCGCATTCCAGTGTAGAAGAGAAAGAAGAAGATGTACAAGTTAATACAATGATCGCGTCCAATCTCACTACTAGGCAAGGAACAGCACTGCTAGCAACTGCCATGGTCACTATACAGAATGAACACAATCACGCCATGGTTTTAAGAGCGCTAATAGACCAAGGATCGCAAGCATCTTTCATCAGCGAGAAAGCGGCTCAAATGCTGAAGCTCACTAGACAACCAGCGAAGGGAAGTATCGTCGGGGTGGGATCTACGAGAACAAGTGTCAATCACGTGGTTCAGGTTCAAGTAAGATCACGTTGGGAATCAAATTTCTGTCTGCCAATACAAGCCTACGTGATGTCCAAACAACTGACCACGAAGATACCCACACAAACAATCGCTGCAAACAACTGGCCACACCTAGAAGGAATACACCTGGCAGATCCAAGTTATTATACACCAGGCTCCATTGATTTACTTCTAGGCGTCAAAGAATATGCACAAATTATACAACAAGAGTTAATCAAAGGTCCACCAGGTACACCTTGTGCCCAGAAAACCAACCTGGGATGGATTTTATTTGGAGAAATAAATACAAACCCTCAAGAAGACAGTCTGCTCGTTCTGCATCATCAAGTAGACATCGAAGATATGCTGAAAACATTTTGGGAAATAGACACAGACACAACAAGAAAACTTACCAAAGACGAGCAGCAGTGCGAAGACATTTATGAAGAAACACATACTAGAAACGAAGAAGGAAGATACATAGTTAAACTACCATTTAAAACAGAGAATTTGAAATCACCAGATGGAAACACTAGAGAAATAGCACACAAAAGACTTACACAACTAGAAAGAAAATTCAAAAGAGAACCAAACCTGAAAGAAGAATATACAAAGGTAATAAACGAATATAAAGATTTAGGACATATAGAAGAAATACCAACAAATGAAATTTATACAAAAAGATCAGTCTACTTACCTCACCACGCAGTTGTTCGCGAGGACAAGGAAACAACGAAGACACGCGTCGTTTTTGATGCTTCTTGCAAGGGGTTGAACAATGTGTCCCTAAACGACGAGCTGCTAGTTGGCCCACAGCTACAAGAAGACCTTCGAAACCTTATAATGAGATGGCGAAAGAAAAGGGTATGTTTTGTGGCTGACATCCAAAAGATGTACCGTCAAGTTTTAATTTTTGAAGGTGACGCAGATTATCAACGAATCTTGTGGCGAGATGAGGTAGAAGATATCAAGGATTATCGTTTACTTCGAGTTACATTCGGTACAGCTTCTGCACCCTATCTCGCAGTAAAAACCCTACAACAAGTTGCAGAAGACGAGGGCGCAGATCATCCAGTTGCAGCACAAATCATTAAAGAAGATTTTTACATGGATGATTTGATGTCAGGATGTGATACAGCAGAGGACGCCATCAGTATAGCTGCAGAGGTTATGACAATCTTGAAGAAGGGGGGATTTCCACTGTCGAAATGGTC
This sequence comes from Metalampra italica, assembly GCA_949699065.1. Classification (NCBI taxonomy): domain Eukaryota; kingdom Metazoa; phylum Arthropoda; class Insecta; order Lepidoptera; family Oecophoridae; genus Metalampra; species Metalampra italica. The sequence continues at coordinate 590,227 of OX452989.1, forward strand.
CTCTAACAACGCCGATTTCATGAGATCTATAGAACCAAGCGAAAGATCAGCCAATGCACACTTGGATCTCAATATTGATGGAACTATAAAAACGCTGGGTATAACGTGGGATTTAGGAACTGATGAGTTTCGATACAACCTCACCCTTCCGCCAGAACCGACACGTGTTACAAAGAGGAGTATTTTATCTGATGTTCAAAAGCTATTCGATCCTCTCGGGTGGATTGCGCCAAGTATTGTTATGGCCAAGATGCTGATTCAGAAACTATGGTTGGAGAAAGTCGGTTGGGATGATGATATCGGTTCCATTTTAGAAGATGAATGGAGGACTATACGATCAGATTTCGAAAATGTAAATCATATACACATCAGTCGATGGATCGGAACAATAAGTACAGACGAAGGAACTATACAAATTCACGGATTCAGCGACGCATCGATGCGAGCGTACGCTGCAACAGCTTACATTCGAGTTGTAGCACAAGACGGGTCTGTGAAAACCAAACTCATCGCAGCAAGAAGCAGAGTGGCTCCATTACGAACAGTCTCTTTGCCACGATTGGAACTCTGCGGAGCTTTGTTGCTTTCAAGATTGTTGAAACAGATCGGACAAGCAATGAGGATACCTACATCACAAATGTTCGCATGGACTGACTCATCGATAGTCCTTGCTTGGCTGTTCGGTGATCCGCATAGATGGAAACCGTTTGTGGCAAATAGAGTAGTAGAAATCATTGAAAACACCAACAACCACCAATGGCATCATGTGAAGTCAAGTGAAAATCCAGCGGACATAGCGTCTAGAGGAATGTTACTGGATGAGCTGAAGAAATGTGATCTGTGGTGGAAAGGTCCAAGTTGGTTAACTGAGAGAGACATACAATTTAATAAACAAAATATAACACAAACTGATTTGGAAATGAAAGAAACACCTATACACACAAACACAAAAATACAAGATCAAGAAGACAAAATTGAAGTGGAAAACAGTCTAACATCACAATTTGGAAATTTTGAAACTTTAGAAGAACTGGCAAAGACTGTAACATACTGCAGAAGATTTTTAAATTTCAAGAAGAAGCCAGATAATGTTGATAGCATTTTTACACCTAAAGAACTGGAGGATTCGATAAATATTTGTATTAAACTAGTACAAGAAGATGAATTTAAAGAAGAAAAAGAAAGATTAGAGAAGAACAAACACGTGAAAAGTAAAAGTCAGTTGAAATTTCTAAACCCATACTTAGACGAAAATAATATCCTGAGGGTGGGCGGACGCCTAAGAAATGCGGATTTGAGCGAACAAAGTAAACACCCAATCATAATCGGCAATAAAAACAATCTGACGCCACTGATTATTGCCGATGCTCATTCGAAAACCCTGCATGGAGGAGTACAGCTGATGTTATGCTACTTACGCTCTAAGTATTGGATGATAAAAGCCAAAGGATTGGTTAAATCCTATAACAGAAAATGTTTAGTTTGCGCCAAACAGAGGGCAACTTCTAGGACACAAGTCATGGGAGATTTACCGAAAGAAAGGGTTACTGCAACAAGAGCTTTCCTACATAGTGGAGTGGATTTTGCCGGACCCTTCCAAGTACTTATGTCCAAGGGCAGAGGCGCCAAAACTAAGAAGGCATACATATCCATTTTTATCTGTATGGCGACTAAGGCCATTCATCTGGAATTAGTTGGTGACCTAACTTCTGAAGCCTTTATAGGAGCATTCAAACGCTTCGTAGCTAGAAGAGGGAAATGTAGTCACATGTGGAGCGATCAAGGTAGAAATTTCGTTGGGGCGAACCATGAACTTGCAGCCGCATGGAGAGAGGCTAAGTTGGAATTTAAAAATGAAATTGCAGCAGCACTGGCACTCGATGGCACACAGTGGCATTTCATACCTGCCTACAGCCCAAACTTTGGAGGCTTGTGGGAAGCCGGCGTAAAGTCAGTTAAGCACCACCTGAAGCGCATACTTACCACAAATCTGACCTTCGAAGAAATGGCCACCGTTCTATGCCAGATCGAAGCATGTCTGAATTCCAGACCGTTATGCCCAATTGATGACTCGGACACAGATGTGATTCAACCGCTAACACCTGGTCATTTTTTAATAGGTGAAGCTCCAATTGTTGTCCCATCACCAGACTTGCAAAATGTTAAAACCCATAACTTGTCCCGGTGGCAATTTACACAGAAACTTTTGGGTGATTTTTGGCAGCGATGGCAGCAAGAATATCTGTCAAGGCTTCAACAAAGGCCAAAATGGCTCAAAAGAGAGCAGGAGTTCAAAACGGGAGAGATAGTGCTCATAAAATGTGAAGGTCTACCACCAGGAAAGTGGCTATTAGGACGTGTGGTGGATAAGCACCCAGGAGCGGACGGTGTCGCGAGAGTGTATAGTGTTAAAAGTGGTGACAGTGTTACTAAAAGACCTATTACTAAATTATGTGCATTGCCTATTGATACAGAAAATTAAACCTAAGAGTAACTTTATAATTGTAGTTCAACATTAATTTTAATTCAAAATACAGTCCACATTTATGTACATTGTCAAGCTGTCTAAGATATCATTTTTTTTGTTTAATGCATGTTTTTAAAGGTAAAAAAAGGACCTAATAGTCCTTTTGGTGGGCGGCATGTTGTGACGTATTCGCATCTTTATATTGTAGCATCAAATTGAAATGTATTCAGTCGCAAATAAAACTCGATCAAGCACAGTTGTGTAGTGGTTTCCTTAAACACCCTTCAAAGCAAAGTGCACCTTATTCACATCAACATTCAGGAAATTTATATAAAGTCAAAATATATTATTTATATTTATATATATATATATAAAGTTTGAGAAAACCTATTAATTATAGGGCTCGTCTTTAGAACACGACACGTTAGATACCGAGTTCATAATTTTTTTATAGATAGTACTTGATGGTAGGTTTAACATACCTAAAGCGCTAATTACGAAAATTAGTAGTTTTAAAGATATTAATTTTTTATAAATTGAGTTTTCTATAGCAATTTCACCACAAACTGCAAAATAAATGAATACTGAGTTTATATTTTTTTAAAGATAGTATTTCATGGTAGGTATAACATACGAGAAGCGCTAGAGCTCTCCCACGCTACGTGTGCAGTGAACTGACAGCAGTAGAATTCAAAACTTTGAAGGTGGAAACACTAGTTGTAGAGTGAAAAACTCATCTTGATAATTTAGGAATATTTTTTAGCAATTTTAATAAATAAAATTACCGTTACCGTTCTGAGCTCTGCTCTCGAAAACATTTCTGACCAATTTGATCATGTGACAGGCATCCAAAAATACAACTACATCTTCTTTTGTTATTGGATGAGCAAATGTAGTTTTTAATTCGCCAACGTTACTAATGTTACAACCAAGAATGTTTACAGCAAGGAGATTCGAACCTCTCGCGCGCTCCCTGTGGAGATCGCATCTTGCAAATTTAGTATGGGAAACGATGAAAAATTCTGTGTCAAAATCAGGGGGGGTGCGGACAAATGAAGCGGATTAGCGGGAGGAAGTTGCTCATACAAATTTATATGGAGTTTGAAAATGAGAATTTTTTATTATTTATTTATTAATCAAATACATAAGCATAACAGTATATATTTGTCCCCCAAAACCGTCTTGTCGGTTTGACTGGGGGATCGTACAGTCTCATCATCGATTAAATTTAGTTAGGTACAATAAAAATGATCTGTTTTCTGTTACTTTCTATGGACACATGCTCTCTAATAAGTATAATTTTAACTTTTTTTTAAATTTTTTCTTGTTTGACTCGTCTTTAATATCCCCGGTGTGTGAGTGAGTATCAATTTCGATATACATTTGGCACCCCCTAAAATGATTTTGTTACTCAACCATATGGGATTAGCTTTTTTTTAAAATTCATGGTTTACAGCTTTAATATTTGATGGACAGCCATCGAAAACCAAAGCATGAACATCTACACCCACTAAATGACATAGTGAAAGTGCGAGTGCAAGTAGTTGTACTCGCTACGGTACTTGCGCCAGTGCCTCGTTCCCCTCCCCCCACTACGCCTCCTTCACTCCCCTCGCCACTCTCATGACATGGCGTCTCTGTTTAGCACTAAGCAAAGTCGTGCAAGTAACGTGCAAGTAAGTTGTTTAGTGACCATTATCGTGTGAACGCTTAGTAAAGTAACCTGCTTAGTACACGCGCCAGCTACTGCGCATGGTGTGCAAGCGGCATTAACTAAATAAGCTTGGTTCGAAAAAAGCTCCAAATTTTTAGGTAAACACTTTGTTACTGTGTTGTGTCGATTGAGGATAGGCCACTGCAGAGTCCCGTCTCATCTAACTAGGCTTAATTTAGATAATGCTTTGTGTAAATATTGTACAAATGATTTTTGTGATCTTCAACATATTTTCTATAATTATAATAATTTCGCATTAGACAGACTATTATTATTCTGTCAAGATTTAATTGGAAGCGTTCCGCACTCTGTGCAAGGTTTGCTAAAGTGTGAGGAGTTGTATGGTGTTTTTAATTTTGTAAAAAATACAGTGGGTGGTGTTTAGTACGGGTCTCTTTCTGTTTATTTTGATTGTAACAATTGAAATGATACGAGAATACCTTTTTACATTTAAAGCTAGGCTTTATTCCATTAAAAATCAGTTGTAGTATGACATGACAGCGACAGACAGATTTAAAAACATACGTCAATAGAACGAAGCATTTGCTTATAAATGATCAAGGAGAATATATGTATGAGATATAATCCATGAGATGCTGCGGAAGTCTCCGAGTCCTAGCAGATCGTCTCACTCAATGCTTCCGGTGCCACAACTTCAGGCGGCGAAGAGTATGAACCGATTTTTTGTATTACTTGGGATTGGACCCTTAAAGTCAATACTCAGTCGCTCAAATGGTGCAGTGGCTTTTATGAGCTCTGGCTGCGGATCTGAGTTGCGGAAAAATCTTGGTTTTACTTCGCATCAGGCAGGTAGCTTCGCATGGAATAAATTGAAATGATACGAGAATACCTTTTTACATTTAAAGCTAGGCTTTATTCCTCAGATAAAGCACCTGTAGATAGATCCATGGCGTGGCCGCACAAGAAACAGCAATAGTATTTTCTAATGTTGCCAGGTTAACGAAATTTCCGTAGTATGTTGGGTAAAAAGGACAAGCCTTTGTAGTTTTTATTCCTATTTGTATTACTGTGAGGTAAGGAAGAAATAAATACGACTCTAGATAGCAGTAAATTAATTCATTTATTTAGAAAAAATTAACACAACAGATGGTGCTGGCTGATACCGAAAAAATACATAGATGGCGCTGTTTCACAATGTCACCTTTGTATTCCACTAATGGGCTAACAGGAAAAGCTGCTCCCACCGGGAAAAAAAACTTTTCTACGTGGGCGAAGCCGCAGGAAAAAGCTAGTATATAATATAAATACTATAATATTTATATATTAAAACATTGAGTTTACTGTCCCTTAAATAAAACTAACTTGGTATGCAGGTTTCTAATTCTGTCTTCTCGTTGAGACAGTGATTTCATAATAAAATGAATCCTGACTTCAAAATATCTTAAAGAGATTGCTTTGATTAGTAAAGAAATGTGATTGTCCAACGGACTTTGTTCATTAATATGATCGCACAGGTCTGCAAAAATTTGTGTGTTAATAAATTTTTTTAATATACTGCACATCATTTTGGGTACACTATCTTTTTTTGAGAAGTATGCATTACCATGTATAGTAATAACATGTCTCAGAGTCTTCTCAGCGAATAAACAAATGTTTATTACGTCTTGCGATGGATAGTGTAAACCGCCTACATCTTTTAGTAAAATAAAGCCCTGAAATTTTTTATGACAAATAATTGCTCCTAGACACTCATCGCATTTAATTATTTTTTTCATGTTTTTGACAATGTACCCCGCAATATAAATTGCGGCTTCTTTTGAGAATTCGGTCAGCTCACAGTTCCCTATATAGTCATGACTTTCGGGTAAATCAATAATTTGGTCCTCTGTATCGAGACTTTCATTAATTGACAGAGATGTCTCTCTTCTGCTACTTATTTTTCTACAAATCGATTTCATATTACATGTTAAAATATTAATGCATTCTAAGGGTACGCAATTGCCTGTCGAAATATTTTTCAATTCACCATGAATTAATAGACGCCTATACGCTGACGTGAATTGCAACGCAGTGGGGTTATTATTGAAGCCCCCTTTTGAGCGTATGGCACTGAAGAATATCTCCAAATGATCTTGGCTCATTTTATAAGTACATAAATATAGAAGGGGGGCATTTTCAACATTGATATACTCATTAAAAATTATTCTTGTCGCCTTAATACAAATCAAAAAACCCATAAAACCAGTCTTTCTTGCCGATTTAATAACAGGTTGACCTTGAGCAAACTTAAGCACTTTTATAAATGTTTCAAACGCTTTTAATTTTTCGTCGATTAACTGAAAATTTTCCTTTGAAATTGGTTTTTTAAAGCCATATGTATGCTATTAAATATATCAAAGATATCGTTAAAATGCTTGATAAATTCTATAGTTGCACCCGAGTTTAAAAAGTCCTCTATAGCCAGATAATCCTTGCAAAATATAAGAGCCTCAGCGACTGACTTGCTGAAGGTTTGTGCAGCTAGTCGTACCTTCATTATTTGATTTTTAAAATTTATATGTGCACTTCTGATTTTATTAGCTAAGTGTAATCCTTCATTTTGCTGTAAATTATGTAACTTGTCAATATAATCCTAGGAAATTATTTCATTATCAGCATTTATAAGTTTCTTTTTGTCAGCTAGTGTATTCCTTACAAGTTTTAACATATGACAGGCATCTGGAAATATCACAATATTTTGGCCCTCGATATTTATCTTTGGCTCGATATTGTCGACATCATCAAACCGAGCGCCTAAATTTTTCACCATGGCGAAGTTAGCAGGACAGCCATCAAATGTGACGGAAACCGTTTGTACTCCACATTCTACCAACAAACTTATACAATTCCGTAACAGCGCGCTACGTTGCTCTCCGTTGACACCATTTGTTAAGAAATACCCTACCGGTATTTTCCAACTGCCATTTAACGAAGTTACCATGAACACTAGAGCGTCTTTAGCTAAAGGTAGAGTGTCTGTGTCAAGATTATCCCCTACATTTACATACCCGACAGTTTGTTTGCCGTTCCACTGAAGATGTTTTCGTATTGACATTTCATCGAGACTAATACAGCACAGTAATTTTCCAGGAGATTTACTAACAAGTATTTTGATTGCCTCAAAAGCTTCATTTGTGAAACCTGGTTCACAATCAATACATTTATACCACCTGTATAATGTTTTAGGGTGGGGCAAGCATGTATTGAATTGTTTTCTAACAAATGAATATGCCTTAGGGCTTATGAAATGCAAACATAATGCAAATTTTCTTAAAGAAGCCGAATATTTTCTCGGGCAATTTTCTTTTACAAGAAAACGTTTAAGAAAATCTGCATTATCAGTTTCAATATTGGATAGTAAGCTTAAGTCCTCAGATCCCATTTGCATCTTACATTTTAGTGCTGTTATAATGTTTGTTAACCGAGCTGCCTTTTTTGTCAGTCTTCGGTTAGATTCACGCACAGCACGTAATTTTTTTAACCGATTAGCTGATTTTGATTTCTCTTTCAGCAACAGTTTTTCGAGTTGTTTTTCCTTGCTGGGAGTTGACGTCGATGCTCGTTGAGGACCTGATGAGGTGATGTCTTCTACACTATTAGAAGCCGCCTGAAATGAAGTTGGTTAATCAAATCACATTTTTGTAAAAAAAATAATTGTAATATGAATTATAGGCAAACCATTTAACTCGCGGTACGCCCGCGGGGCAAGAGGTAGGTGGGCGCGGGTATCGATACACACGTAACTACTTGTTCCGAGATAAATCCAGAGATATTATATTACTCAAATGCAAAAGAAGTTATTGAATTGATATTGAAATTTACAAAATTTATATCGTCATTATAATGTCCAGTTAAAAAATTAATAGAGCTCCATCTACAAAACCAGCCTGGCTTCCACGTTCTTCTTCAGATTGCCATCGGGCGGCATTTGCCTACATCGCTGAAAGTCTATGCTGGGAAATGTCGACTACTCAAAATGACTACTTCCTAAAATGTACACATAGCTTATTGTCATAGTCGCAAAATGACTACAATGTGCGCGCCCTCACCCCCGAAACGCCTGAGAGTTCCTCCGCGCCCACCTACTTCTTGCCCCGCGGGCGTACCGCGAGTTAAATGGTTTGCCTATAGGCTATTTTACAATTTACATAATTTTTACGAAGGATATGAATGTCACGAACTTCTGAATACCCTGACCCATCTATTGCATTAGGTATGCTTACCAAACATGGCTTCTTCCGTAAAGTATTTTGGACTTGTAAAATACTTTCCTTTTTTTTTTTGGTAGTAGTAATAACATTCGCTGCAGATTTTTGAATATTTATTTGGCTTGTTGATGGATGTGACAATGAAATATATTCCCGGACTGTTGAACTCTCAATCTGAAACATTTAAAAATAATCTTCGGTTAGATTCAGGCACAGCAAAAAATTATTTGAGCCGACTACTTGATTTTGTTTTCTCTTTCAGCAACAGGTTTTCGAGTTGTTTTTCCTTGCAAGGAGTTGACGTTGATGGTCGTTGAGGACCCGGTGAGGTGATGTCATCTACAGTATACGAAGCCGCCTGAAATGAAGTTGGTTAATCACGTATTAGTTAAAATGCTTACCAAACATAGCTTCTTCGGTTGATAGTTGCACTTCTTGTAAAAAGAAGGCCACAGCATAGAAAAGCTGGCATAAATACAAAATAAGATAGAAGTAAAGCAATTAGTACTTACAGGTAAATGTATTGTCGGAACCGAATATGGATTTAATTCTACCCTTTTTTTTTTATAACAGAATGTCTCTTTAGTAAAATGAACAGAGCAAATTTTGGAATATTTTGTTGGTTGCCAATTTTGCCTTCCAGTGGCGAGAAGCCATCTTGCTTTGATTTGAGCATTGGGCGGAAACCTGAAATGGTAATAAATCGTTGGTAATAATACCTTGCTGTGGTTACTTTTCTAAAAAAAATTAATTGTCAGAATGATACTTGGGTAAATGAAATTCCCAACATGGCAACATTATAGTTTTAGGTTAAGTTACGGAAATCAACAAAAATACATAAAAAATACAATATTCTAAGCAAGAAACATTCAATCTCGCCGTAAAAAACCACGATTGATCATCTCAATACATTATAAATCCAACTAAAACACATTTCTATCTACTTACGAGTGAAATGTTATTCCGTCAATTTTTCGCTCACTGCGGCTTTTGCAGCCTAAAATACCACAACCCACAATTACACTTACACTTTATAAACTAACTAACAACAAGAATCTGTCTCAAACACACACAAAACATTAAAAAACGAAGGATCATACCTTCTCTTCAAGAGGTCCAGCAAAAAGTGATGGCCGACCGCCGTGGTCACTTCTATTTGCATCCCACAATAAGAAATGGCATTCGCCAATCAGAAAATATGCTCTCTGCTAAAAAGCTGGTGAGACGCGAATTGGCAAATCCTATAAAAGGCTAATTCCAATACCAGTACCTCATCCACTGATTCGTACCTGCAACTGAGCAGGTAGCCACGAAGAAGCCGGGAATTTTGGACTTCTTAAAACAAAGATGGACGGAGAATCCAAACACGTCTGCTACTGCTTCTGCATCTGGAGACAGCATGGGCCTGAAGGAAAACACACAGAAGTTGTTGGCACTTTTTGGAGAAGTAATAAACATGGCGCCGCTGGACAAGATTGCTGTAAAGTATCTGGCAGTGCCAGCAACTTCTGTGCCTTCCGAGCGTATGTTTTCCACATCGTCGGGGTAAAATAGAACGGCGTATTGCGGCCATGTGGTGATTACCGACGGCTAAATTTAATAACCAAGCCGACAGGTACCCAATTCCTCGTTTTTCAGACTACATAATTTTATGATCGAGAAGGAAAATATTTTCAAAATTAGACATAAACAGGGCATACCATTTTATACCAGTAAGTATTAGAAGTGTATTGTTACCGGCGAGCGACATGCAATGCACAAAATGGTTACATCACAAGTAGATTTCACTGGCCTAATATGAATCGAGATGTGAGATTATGGGCCAAAACCTGTACCTATTAAATATCAAAAGCAAAGGTTGGAATAGACCTACATTGGGAGGATTCGATCAGTTTCCAGTCGTGGACAGGTTCGAACATTTACACGTGGACATCGTCGGTCCACTCCCAACTTCTTACCAGGGTTATTATTATGCTTGGTAGAGCTTAGAGGCTTAGTTAATACATATGGCTTTTGTATGCCCGGATTTGCCCCAATACTGGCATACAATTTTCTTTTTATTATTTGAATTCTTCACAAAATAAGATGCGCTGTCTTGTGACATACTATCTATGACATTTGTTGGCGACTCCTGGCAGTGGACTGTATTCTGACTGTTGGTTGCAAGTGAAACTCCGATCGGTTTCTATGTTGATTTATTTGAAGAACAATTTCACAATAAAGAAAGAACGTTACAATTTCAGTATTCTGTAGCGGTAGCATAGTTTATACATAAAAAAACAGTTACTATTGTAGTAATTCCGCGCTCGCAACGAGGCGTGATTCAGCGGAGCACACATCGCTCCGTCTCGCTCTGCCCGGCCGCTGTCTCGTTCTTGCGGCACGTGTAAGTTTAGTTCTGGCGCCGTCCGTTTCAACATTCTTACGGTGTTCCTCTTGAAGGAGACGAGAGCGCACCGCCTCACTGGTGAGTAGAACCAATTCCAAGAGTTCCCATGTTGAACACAAGAGTATCATATTCCGAAGGTAAGCTACTAAGGAGAATTTCTGGAATTTCAACATCTTCGATTACTTGGAGTTGTTTCACAGTTAAATATAAGAGTATTTTGGTATAACTTTTTTTTATTCTTTCACTATACATCCACCATCTTTATTCAAAGTACAAAGACAATCTAGAATCTACTCTAGGGATGTACTACAACATTCCCCTTCTCTACTATATTTAATACTTATTACCTAATTATTCTAAAAGGCGTGAAGGCAACTTTACAGTTCTTCCAGACCTAGTCACATAATTATCCATGTTCTTAATGACATTTTCCTCAGGATCTGAAATACTTTCATCTTCATTAGGAAGAGAAGTAGACTGGTTAGACTGTGATGGGTTTTCTATAAGATGCTGCCTATTTCTTCTAAATAGTTTACCATCACTGCTCTCAATATCATAAGAACGTGGAAAAGCCGTTTAAGTACTGACGTTTCACTGTTTAAGTCATTTCTTGTACAGTCTACCGCACATCAGTGGATACACTTTGACCTTGAGCTGGCCTAGCCTATTAGGGAGTTTCAATACTACGCGAGACCAAATTATACTGGTTTTGTTACCACTGATGTGCGGTCGACCGTACCTGCTTGTGAGATAGTTCGGCTGCTCGACATATTTGGATAGTGTCCTGTAGTGTCAATTTGTTGTCGCGAAGAAGCCTTTCTTTAAGGTTATTATCCTTTATGCCTACAATAACCATGTCTCGAATTAGGTCGTCTTTCATAGATGAGTGAAACTCACAGTTAATGCTCCTATTCTGTAATTCCATTAGGAAATGTTTAAAAGACTCCGTAGGGTTTTGATGTTTTGTAAAAAATTTGTAGCGTTCTACAGTCACATTTTTCTTAGGAATAAAATATTAATCGAATTTCAGCTTTACCTGTTTGAAAGTCGCTGTGTCTGGATCTAAATCAAAGGAGTTGAATATCTCCATCCCTTGTGGGCCGATTGAGTGTAGTAAGAGTGCAACTTTTCGTTTATCAGGTGCGTCTTCGCAATTCGCCGCAGTAATGTACAGGTTGAAGTTTAAGGACCATTTGTGCCATGTTGTGGCATTGTTGACGTTATCCAATGATATTTCGCTGATGGGCCGTAGACCGGTCATCATTGTGTTGACTTCTGGTTCTGTTCTTATAACTTTTAACGTTTTCTTTTCTTCTGCTTTCGTCTCTGCCATTTAGAGGTTAGGTAGACGTACGTGTAGACGCCACGCCACGCTTAACGTAATTGTAGGTAAGTAATACTGTGATTTATGTTTTCTTTTCTTCTAATCGGACTTTTTAGTAACCTTACACCATGTTTCACAGTTAATTAAAAGAGTATTTTGGTATTAATTTCTTTTATTCTTTCACTATACATCCACCATCTTTATTCAAAGTACAAAGACAATCTAGAATCTACTCTAGGGATGTACTACAACAGGAGTAATTCGCTTTGTCTATGTATTCCGTCATCCAGGATTTGAATTCAGCGTGGTACAGCTTCCCGAGCGACATGACTCGACGATACAAACCGCGTCTTGAACTAATTTTCTTTTTATTATTACAATTATTCACAAAATAAGATGCGCTGTCTTGTGACATACTTACCCATGCCATTCTTACGGTGTTCCTCTTGAAGGAGACGAGAGCGCACCGCCTCACTGGTGAGTAGAACCAATTCCAAGAGTTCCCATGTTGAACACAAGAGTATTGTATTCCGAAGGTAAGCTATTAAGGAGAATTTCTGGAATTTCAACATCTTCGATTACTTGGAGTAATTCGCTTTGTCTATGTATTCCGTCATCCAGGATTTGAATTCAGCGTGGTACAGCTTCCCGAGCGACATGACTCGACGATACAAACCGCGTATTGAAATAGCTTTGCTAACTTTGTTGCATGATATTTTCGTTGAAACTGTAGGAACACAGTGTATACATAAAATGCATGTTAGCAGTTTACAGTGTCGCGTTTCATATAAATCTTTTAGTTAATATATAATATACAATTTATATGAATTTATAACTTATCTGAGAACAAATTTAAGTCTTCCGTAAAGTCAAACTTGTGCAAAAAAGCATATTATAAGTTAAATGACTACCTAAATGATAAACTTCCATGGAGTGCCTGATGGCTCAACATAGATAAATATTGTAATGAACAAGCTATATGTATGAAAGTAGGGCCCTGTGCTGTTGGGTTTGTTGTTGTTTCTTCCCTTCGGCGACGTAAAAGTGGAAACAGACGTAGTTTTAGACAGAATTGACGTTAAAAAAAGTGTATATTGTATACCAATTTTGAATAGACGAATTTTGACTTTGACTTTCACAACCTTCTGATAGTGCCTACGCAGACTTTATACAGTAGCTTTATAATAGCCTCCAGACATTAACATTGGTGACCGCGACGTGATTTGAAAGTAACCTATTTTTACAACTAATGAAATTATTGGGAATAGACCGGATACGTACTTCGAGTTTTCATACACAGGCCCGCCAAGGTAGAGCGATGTGGCATAGGATGCTGAAGGCGGCATTAACAGCCAGGTTGATAGTGTAGAATCTCGATTAATACTAGCCTTTTTAGCATTAATTACTTTATTGTTAGATGATTCATAATCAATGTCCGTCTTTGACATGACGCGAACACGAATGACATTATAAAGCGCGGGAGCGCGCGTTTCGTTACAACACCCTCTCTTTTTTCTACAAATACAATATAGTACTACAAATACAATAGAATTAATATGATTAAAGTATAATTATGTTACTTAATTAGTTACATAGTCCTGATGCCATAAGGGTTTCTTCCGCACTCGCTTTGCCTTTTCTATTGCTGTTGTACTACTACTCTCCTTTTTAACCCTCTCAGTGATACTATCAGCACTATCATTGATGCCTGAAACCCTTACGACCTCCTCCCTTTCCTCAACACCAGTATCATTCACAGGTACAACATAATTATTTTGGAATACATCATCAACAACAGACTTATTATTATCTAGCTTTTCTAACCCCTGACTCCGTTCTGTAGGTGAACACATATTTTTGAAGTCATATGGCTGTGGTGGTGGAGTCATTGACTTTTGTTCTCTTGTGTTTGTAAATTTGGCATATGGAGCTGGTACTTAATGCCATCTATTTCGCCTAAATACACCTGAAGGTGTTTTCACAGAGTATGACCTAGGCTGAGGACCCTGACTCACCACCTCTCCATACATTTTCAGATCAATTACCCACACCATGTCTCCAATATCTAATTTTGACAGATTCTGTGTTCTGTGTCTACTATTATAATAGCACCTAACTTTCTCTTGTTTTATTTTTTCCCTTTCTTGAAATTTATTTTTTACTGCTACTGTTTTGTTAAGTGTATTGGGCAGCATAGGCAAGTTGTCTCTTATTTTTCTACCAAACATTAATTCGGCTGGACTGAACCCCGATTCAAGAGGTGTATTGTGATAAATCAACAAGGCTAAATAAATGTCTTCATTTTTCTTAAGTAAACTTTTAGCTATCTTAACCGCTGCCTCTGCACACCCATTACTCTGAGAATAGTATGGGCTGCTAGTAATATGTGCAAAATTGTAATGATTTGAAAAGTCCCGGAATTTCGATTGAAACTGTGGACCATTATCTGTTCGCACAATTTCTGGTATACCATACCTTGAAAACAGATCTTTACAATGATTTATTATAGAATTTTCCTGCAGACTGTTTAACCTTTTTATTTCTAAAAATCTGGAATAATAATCTATGACCGCCATATACCAAGTATTATTGTAGTAGAATAAATCTATACCTATCTTCTGCCATGGCCTAGATGGTAGTTTTTCTAGAATGATGTCTTCTTTAGGATTGTGTCTGTGTTCTATACACCTGTCACAGCTTTTTATAAAGGTCTCAATTTGTGTGGACATTCCTAACCACCATACTGTTTGATGAGCTCGATTTCTACATTTGGTTATCCCTAAATGTCCCTCATGAATTTTGGTCTAAATTTCCTTTTGCATGCTGTGTGGAATTACTATTCTGGCGTTATACAATAAATATTTGTCAATAACAGAAAGATTATTTTTATATTGAACATAGTCCTTAAGTTTATCTGGAATTTTAGAGTCCCTGGGCCAGCCCGACAATGTGTATTCTTTCAATTTGGAGCATATTGTATCTTTGTTTTGTTCATGTTTTATTCTGTCTAATAGAATGTCCCCTACTGGTATGTGTCCAACTACTGCGTTCACAAAGCACTCAATATCCTGGTCTTGTATGTCTGTATTATTTGTATTTTGCAGTGGATTTCTGGATTAAGCATCTGGGATAACTAGTAATTTTCCTGGCACATATTCTACAACATATTGATAACACATTAATCTCATTCTTAACCTCATAAGCCTAGGTGTCAAGTCATCAAGAGGTTTAGTTTGAAGAATTTGCACTAAGGGCTTGTGATCTGTTTCTAAAGTAACACTAATACCATACACAAAATCCTTAAATCTCTCCACCGCCCATACCAAAGCAAGACATTCCTTTTATATCTGAGAATAACGCTTTTCAGTATCGTTTAATGTTCTGCTAGCATATGCTATAATACTCTTACTGTTGTCATTGTTAGACTGCGTCATTATTGCTCCCAAACCATATGAAGAGCTATCAGCTGATATTGTATTTTTTTTTGAGGGATCGTAGTGAGCTAGGATGGGTGTATTTTGTAATAGGTTTTTAATTTTATCAAAAGCCAATTTCTGAGAGACGCCCCACATAAATTTTACATCTTTTTTTAGTAAGACATAAAGAGGTTCTAAGGTCTCTGTCTTATCAGGTATGAACCTACTTACAAAATTGAGCATCCCTAAAAATTGCATGACCTCTTTCTTTGACTCTGGAGTTTTAAAGTTATTTATTGCTTCTAATCTTTCTGGTTCTGGACGTATGCCTTCTGCGTTTATTATGTGCCCTAAATATGTTACTTCTGTTACACAAAATGAACACTTTTTTTTATTAATTGTTATACCTGCTACTTGTAGCCTGTGTAAAATCTCTCTTAGAATTCTCTTATTTTCCTCTAAGCTTTCAGTATAGATTAATAGGTCATCCATATGAATTACAACATTATCTAAGTCATGAAATAATTGAGAAAATTTCATGCTAAAGTATTCCGGAGCACAGTTTAGACCAAAAGGTAACCTATTATACATATATCTGCCAAATGGAGTAATAATTGTTGTTAATTTTGCCGTATCGTCTAGGGGAATTTGCAAAAATCCAGAAGTAGCATCTAATTTACTGAAATACTTTGAGCCTGTTAGGCGTGATAATGTAACCTCTACCTTAGGTATTGGATATATAGGCCTTGCAATGTTTTTGTTTAATTGCGTGTAATCCCCACAAATTCGCACTGTGTCTTCTTTAGGCACTACCACTATGGGAGAAACGTATTGTGTAGGTTCCTCAACAGGTTTTATTACACCTAACTGGCATAGTCTATTTAGTTCAGATTTTAGTTTACCCAGTAGTGGTATTGGCACTATTCTAGGCACACTGAACAAATGCCGCTTTTTCGTCGAGTAGTTTTATTGAAAATGTATCTTTGAATAGTCCTAACTCGTTAAAAATACCCGGATAGTCTTTTTCAATATCTTGTAATGATATGTGACAATCGTTTTCACCTTTAGCTGCAACATTGTTGATACCTGAGATCTGAATAAGAGACATTTGCTCAATAGCTGGTGTGCCCAAAATAGGGGTCCTCAGGCCCTTGACTACGTACACCTCCCCTTTGTATTTTTTATCACCATATCTAAGTTCTACCTTATTTAACTTACCTAACACATTTAAATTTGCTGCACGAATCTTTATTCTAGAATGTTCCAACTGAATGTCGCTCTTTACATAGTCACTTGGTACAGCCACTACATCAGCACCTGTGTCAATAAGAAATAAAATATCACCTTTGTATGCACTTTCCTGGAAGAATTGAACAGTCACCCTGTACTTTCCTGTAGTATTTACCATGCATATTTCTTTGTTGCAATGTTCAGCTGCCTCGTCCTCCTGTTCAGTGAGGTTAATTTTTGCTGCTGTCTTGCAGCACTTGGCAAAATGACCAATTTTGTGGCAAATATTGCACCTACTTTCATTTGCCGGGCACGATGTTCGTCTGTGAAAATTCTTCCCTCCACAAAACCAGCATGTTTTCCATTCACTGTTCTTCGCAGTTCTGTTAGCCGGAATCCATTCCCTTTTCTTCTCAATTCTGTTAACTGGTAGACTGTCCTCATGATTGTTTTGAACAGTAAATTTCCCCTCCTTCTCCATAACCTCTACCTGTAGTGCGATTGTAATTGCATCGTTTAGAGTTAAATCCGGCGACAACTGCATTTTTTCACTTGCATTATGGAATCTAATTCCAACCACCAATCTGTCTCGAATTAGTTCTTCCTTGAGCTTCCCATAGTCACAACTTTCCGCTAGTACATGCAGGCTGTTAACAAAGTCCATCACAGACTCACCTGGTACTTGAACCCTTTTATTAAAAGCACACCGTTGATAAATTACATTCTTTTTGGGTTTAAAATAGGCATCCAATGCCTGCAACATATCCTTATAGGTATCTGCTGATACTTGCAACATTACATCCTCTGCTTTTTCCCCCATGCTATACACCAGCAAATCTATTTTCTCCTTATCATTCTTATCATTGTTCCCACTGATTTGCATATACCTTTCAAAGCGTTTTCTCCATTTGGGCCACTCCTCCGGCTTGGTAAAGTCGAAAGGCAGTGGCGGTCGTACTTGATGTGCTGCCGCGAGCGAAACTGTTTCCTGCTTTTCCACCATTGTATTTGTATCGTTTTACCGCTGCCACCATGTAGAATCTCGATTAATACTAGCCTTTTTAGCATTAATTACTTTATTGTTAGATGATTCATAATCAATGTCCGTCTTTGACATGACGCGAACACGAATGACATTATAAAGCGCGGGAGCGCGCGTTTCGTTACAACAGATAGACAGTACATCCTGGTCAGATGACTTGCCCACGGTTATTTTCATACGAAACGATACAGTTAGGAAACCGCTCACACCTACCTACCATGGCCTGTTTCGCATATTAGACTGTAGTAATAAAGTTTTTAAGTTACAATTACCTGTGAAGGTGTATGGAGGGTTTACTGTAATAATGTCCAATCTGAAAAATATCCAACGATCATGCTCGAACTGAAAAATGTCCAAACTGAATAATGTCCAATCTGAAAAACGTCCAATCTGAAAAATAAATAAATAGCGGTTATTAAGGTTCTGTAGTGTAAAATGTTCCAGATTGGACATTTTTCAGGTTGGACGTTTTCAGATTGGACATTTTTTAGATTGGACGTTTTTCAGATTGGTCATTTTTAAAATTGTACGTTTTTCAGATTGGACGTTTTTCAACGGTTGGACATTTTTCAGATTGAACATTATTATCGTAAATCGTTTGGAGATGGAAACAATGAAGATGGACGCAGATTGACTTGTATTTATTATTTAGAAGTACAGACAGTGTAGTGGTTGTAGCGATGGCTGACGGTGAAGCACAGACTACTAAGAAGATACTACGTATCAGACGACCGACTTCCATACTACGTTTCTAAGAGGTTGTGTAATCTGTGGGCGGGTGTTTATAGAATGTGACACTAATATTTTTTTGAAACTGATGGCAATGACACGTAACGTAGGCGCCTGAATGTAGACCGCCGCATTAATTTTCCTCTAAATTATTATTTTAAGTAGGTATATTATAAATAAAACAAGAAATTATTTGTTGAATGATTTATTTTTTATTTTAGATTTATATTTTTTTAATGCTTTATCCTGCATTGATGGGAGAGCTCTGTTTTGTAATCTGTAAATATCGCTACCCCTCAAAATTTTATTAATTATATTGCACCAATTATTTATGGTAAATCTTATAATTATTAACAAAAATTCTTCTGTTTGGTGTTTCGGACACTGTACATTAGAAAAATTGTGTTTTTCTTTAATGTATCTTTTTATATTTTTTGAAATAATTATTTCATTTGGGCTATTTTCTAAATAAGAATTTGTTTCTTTTAGTACAGTGCCGAAACACCGCACAGCTGCTTCTGAGGGGTAGCTTAGCCGTTTTCTGGCATTATTAAACTCCCTGTGACTCACCCAATTATGAATTGGTAACAGAGTTTCAGTGGTCAAAAGTTTTTTGCATTCGTCACAGGGAGTTTTATTTATAATTTTTCTCACCACCCATCCTGCAGTGTAGGCTCGAGAGTGGACTTCTAGTCGTTCTCTTCGAGCCTGGTTGATAATTTGTTCCACATTGTGAGGACGATCAGGCTCAACTGATCCAGACTGACAGGTTGGTGGCTGGGTAATTTGGTTTGGAATTAATTTAAAAATTTTAGTTATGTTTAAAAGTGGTTTTGCCTGATCATCCTCACGGGTTTGTCCAACTAGTCATACTATTAGTTATACCGTATAACAAAATGGACAAAAAAAGTCCAAATAGTTATATTGCTCAGTATAACTAAATGGATTCGATTAATTTGGGTTGGATTCGTCCATATTTAGTTATACTCGCAAATAAACAATCGGTTTATGAGTTTTTATTGTTAATTTTGATATACATTTGACACGATTTTGGCACCCCCTAAAATGCTTTTGTTACTCATCCATATGGGAGTGGCAAAATTTTTTGATTCATGGAAATAGTAATGGAAAATGTTGTGTGTTATTCTCTCATATATATAATTATGGTAATTAATTGTAAGTCCTATGAAAGTGTATTCATTTTATCTTTAGCTATATTATGTTCACGTGACAGTGACACTATTCGCATATTTTTCAACGGTTTAAAATTAGGAATTCAATTTGAGTATAATAAAACAACTGTGACATATAATGTATTAAAGAAATCTACATGCAATTTTAGATAATTACATTGAAATATATTAAATATTAACAGTTAAATTCAGTAGTATTGTTTTTAGAACAGACGTGCGTAAAAGTTAGTCATAACAATGTCGCCGGCTCATATTACAACTCACAACGCTGAGCACGCGCAGCTGTGTACAGGCCGATGTTATTATAATATACAGGGATATTTTATTGTAAATTTCAGGATGGGAACCGTCCCTCCGCTCTCGCGTATCATAAGGAATTGGCTATTGTAACAAATTAAATAAACAGTAATTTCATATCAATCTTTTAGTTAACATATAATATACAACCTTCTGATAGTGCCTACGCAGACGCTATATAGTAGCAAGAGACATTAACAGAAGACACGGCAGGACTAGGAGGTGGTGTCATCGGTGGAAGTTGGTCTTCGGGATTTATTTCTTGCAGAATGGACGGAGAACTTGGAGGCGTCGATCTAAAAACATTGAATGCTGATAAAATCGGTCAACGTTCTTTTAACATTGAAAATTTTTATGGGATCGATTTCACGAAATAAACAAAATCTGCGATAACGTCTAGAAATTTAGGGCTACGGGGTCAGACGAGGGCTCAAAAGGCGCAGAATTTATCGAGACACATTATAGCGTTGATAGTTTGAAAATCGAAAAAATTTGGAAAAATCTGGGGATTTTTTGGGACGAAATTTCGAAAAGCTTTTTTTTTAACGAATCTATTTGGAATATCGAAAAAATGTGAATGAGAAAAAAGCACCTCTGCGCTTAGATGAACTATCCAAATATATATTTTTTGAAATTTTATCTTTCATAGGTTCAGAAATACGTGACCCCAAAGTTGGGACATTTTGTCAATATCGCTGTGCTGACGGTATAGTTCGCCGAAAACTGAGCAAGCGAAGGGTGCTAGGATTTGTTTCGCTCGTGGTTCAAAGATAGAATCCTGAGCGTAGCGAGGGTTTCAAGGTACGAAACGCAAAGATTCTTGCGTACTGCGTAAAGTGTGTGGATTTTTTCAAAATTGGAGAAAAAATATCACTTTTTGAACGTTAAACAATTTAGAATCCTTAGGACATTGTTATTGTCAGTCTAAATGTCGGTGATGCCGTTTCGTCAGTGACATCATCTGCATCATCAAATGGAGGATATGAATTGAATAGGAGTATTAGTTTTCGGGTAATAAGTAGCCTAACACGTTCTCTCGTTTCACCATAATTGCCATGTAATTCGTTGTGGGTATGTAATATATATTCCACAGAAGGTACAAACAAAAAAAACGCCAATGGAAAACTATATAAATCCTATATTAGTCGACGCAGGAAATTGAAAGAAACCGGCGATTTACCTGCCATAAACCGCACCTCGTCTAGTAAATCATCAAGTATATCGAAACTCTATCCCAGAATAATAGGCCAAAAACAATAACAAACCGCTGTCAAACTGAAATGTTGGTTTTTATCTCAAATCCTGCACAAGAACTCTTTTGCAAAGACCAATTCAACGTAAATGTACATTCACATCTCACAACAAAACAATTACTTGAAAATGGTGAAGAAATTAAGATATTTTGATTAAAATAAATAACTTCTGACGAGTTAACTTCACTGACATCTACTGTCATTTTCACTTTCTTCTACTTTGTTTATGGAAAATAGGGAAGTGCAATATGATGATATTATGAATGAATGAGTAACTGAATGTATTTTGGAAAGGATTATAATGTAGGTATATGATAATTGAAATTGACGGAGAATGGGATACCCCGTAAGGAATATAGCGTAAAGATGTATATATATATATATACGTAACATTATCTATTCTAATAAAAGTACAATTTGGATGTATGAATGCTTGAAGTAATCTTTTTAACTACTGAACCGATTTCAAAAATTCTTCTGTCGAATAGGTAACACTCTCAGAGTTAACACAGACTAACTTTCTTGTGAAAATCTGATCCCGCGGGAAAATTGAATAGGTAGCTGTGGGCAAAGCTATGGGAAAAATGATAGTATCAAATATGTAAGGGAAGTGCAATAATGAATGAATGAGTAATGTTCGATTTTCCTAGTAGTACTCAATTCCTGAATAGATGGCACTACAGTAACACTTGAAATCAACGTAAACGAACAGCTGTACGGTCGTAGAACCGTTGCCTTTGAAAAAAAAGTTTGCTTTGCGCGAAGCGCTTGCGGCTTGATCTTGACGTCATTCGTTCGTCGCTTCTCATAGATGTTGTACGTTTCGGGTGCTCTTCCGTGTTTGATCTCCGACGACTTGGCTTTTGTTTTACGGTACACTGATTGTTTTGTGATTTGGACTGTGTTTTACCTTGGACTGACGACCTATTGCTACGACCTGAGGATACTGCTGCTTGTGATTGGATTTCTATTAGGACTGTTCTGTGTTAACAAGGTAAGAATATATTTTATAATTGTATTATTGTGGCCAAACTTGCTCGAAATCATTTTCTTTAAATTTAAATAGGTACGTTAAGCTAGTCTATGGGTACCTACGATGTTCTATAAAGAATCCTTGTGAGGGCTTCAGCGTCATAAATCATGTGTAATGAAATAAGAAAATTAATTGTTTAAGAAAACTCACGTTTTCTTGTTAAGCCTAAACTATAATAATATATGTGCGTAAGGCACAGGCACATTATAATATAAATGTAATTTGAAAAATCAAAAATGGTTGCGCTCAGACGCCATTTTGTTTACAATAAAAAAGGGTATTTGTTTAAACACATCATTTCATTCTTTCGTAGGAAGTACTTAATTAATAGTTGTTTTCAAATTACAGAAAATCAATTGTTTTAGGAAAACTCTATGATAGCTTCATTTAATGTATGTTTTCTTGTAGGGCCTATAATAAATATCTGTGAGTAAGGCACAGGCACATTACAATTTAAAAGTAATTTTGTAAAATAAAAAATGGCGGCGTACAGGCGCCATTTTGTTTACAATGAAAAAAGGGTTTACAATGAAAACAAGTATAACTGCAAACTAATAAAGTACACGTACATGCTTTCAGTGTTTGAAGATGAGTGACCCTACACCGGGAACATCATCTCACTTTCCTGACGTCACCTATGAAAAAACGACCCAAATCATATCATTTATCTTCAAATGAGAAGACCATTGCGATGAATGTCTACAAATATGTAGAAAAGACTATGGAGACGTATCCGTATAAATCGGAAATTTTGAGAACCACTGCAGAAATCATGGGATTGTCAACCAGAACTGTAAGCCGTATTCTGCATGAATATAAAAAAAAAGGGAAAAGTGTCTTCTCCGCCACATGAGGCTGCAGGTCGCCACAGCATTATAAAAGATTTAGATGATTTCACAGTCAGCGCCATAAGGAGAAAAGTCCATCAATTTTATTTTGATAATGAGTTGCCAACAGTGAATAAAGTGTTGGCAGCAGTTAATGATGACGAGGATCTGCCATCATTCTCTCGCACTACATTCCATCGACTTATGAAAGAAATGAATTTTGAGTACAGTAAAAGGTCAAGAAGGAGCATTTTATTAGACCGACCTGATCTAATGGTGTGGCGAAAAACCTACCTTCTTAAAATAAAAGATTACCGTAGGGAAAACAGAAAAATATATTACACAGATGAGACATGGGTAAATGAAGGTTAGCAGTCATTTTGATTTGTATTTTAAATATTATTTTTAATTTTTGCTCATACTCGTACACACAAGGCAATGTAGCTAATAATCATTTCATGTTCCAGGACACACGGCGAACTACATTTGGATTGACAAGGAGATTCAAAGCAGTAGGCAGGCTTTTCTAAGAGGCCTATCCACGGGACTTAAAAATCCTCAAAAAGGAAAACGCCTGATAGTCACCCACATTGGCAGCGTCGATGGATTCCTCGAAGACGGAGAATGGATTTTTGAAGCCAAAAAATCGGAGGGTGACTATCATGGCGAAATGGATGCACTAACTTTGAAAAATGGTAAATATAATTTACAGAATTTATTAGTGAAAATATGTATTTGCTCATTTTTCGAATTTCATTATGCAAATGTTAGAGTACGCATAGGCAAGTTTTTAATTTTTGATTTTGTAAAACTAAAAACATGATGTTAATGAATATAGTCCATTGTATTGTTCGACTGGCCTGTTGGATCAGTTTGTAGTGACCCTGCCTACTGCGCCAGAGGTCGTGGGTTCGATTCCCACCCGGGGCCAACATTTATGTGATGAGCATATTCGTATCTGTTGGTTTTCGGATTTTGGGTGTTTGTATGTATTTAAGTATAGTATTTAAAAGTATCTATAAATGTATGTTGTTGACCCATCCACAAGCTTTGGCTTTATTTGGGACTAACAGCTGTGTGTGAATTTATACAAAAACATTATTATTATTAATGTATATAATACTGCATAATTTTAAACAGTATAACTTTAAACTATTATCTTGCTCAATTTTTTTATAACGTGTCAAATTTTAATTACAGGTTTGAGAGCATCTTGGAAAAAGTTGAACCTGGGTCAGTGATCGTCATGGACAACGCGCCATACCACTCAAGACTGCTAGATCGTGTGCCTAATATGAGTTGGAGAAAGGACGCAATACAGGCATGGCTACAAGAAAAAAATATTGCTTTCGAAAGTAATGAAATAAAAGCTCAATTATTAGCCAAATTTGACAAAGAAAAATACAAACAAAAATATGTAGACGAAGTAGCCGCCCAAAAAAACGTCATTGTCTTGCGTCTTCCTCCATATCATTGCGAACTTAATCCCATTGAATTAATTTGGGCTCAACTAAAATCGCATGTAGGGAGAAACAACAAAACTTTTAAAATGGCAGAAATTAAAATTTTGCTGGCAGAGGGTATGGCGAAGATTGGAGCAGAACAGTGGAGGGGCTGCATTGAACATATAATAAAAGAAGAAAATAAAATGATGGACTTGGATGGCATCATCGACTCTGTCACAGATGAGGTCACAGCACCATTTATAATAAATGTTAGCTCGGGGGAAAGCTCCAATTTATCAGATGATAATACAGAATAATAATAACGATTTATGTTGTTTAATTTAAAAATGAAATGTCCGGAACCTATCATAATTAGCATAAACATAATATTTGGGTTATGTAAAATAACCAACGTAATTAGGTAACTACTACTAACTGTAACAAGTTACTGGTTACTTTTTTTTGCACTGTAATGTGTAATAGAATGCGAAGAAATTGTTCCTATCGAGTTTTAGTAAGACCGCTTAGGACTCTGAAGGAAGAAAAAAAATCATGTAAAAAGGTAATTATTCTTCCGATTGAGTCGTACGATATCAAAAACATGCTATGAGAAGAACAAAATAGTAATTCAAAAATGTCGAAACAAAAGAAATTCATTCATTCATTCACACTTCCATTCATTCATACGATATTACATCCCTACAACTGTCAGTTGAAGTCAAGCCGCCATGTTTGTTATTGTTTTTGGCCTATTATTCTGGGATAGAGTTTATGCAAAAGGTAATAACAGCTTGTGGCCTCTAAACAGATTTATTTTTGATGATGCTAATTTTATACCAGCAAAGACAATGGAGAATCCTACACTAATGATGATAGCTAATTTTACACCAATCCTATACCACAACCACTAATACCTTGAAAACATGACAATATAGTACAGAATATTGATTATTTATAATTAACAGATCAGGTTTTGATTAATTAGACATTCTTCTATCAAAAACATTGATGTAAATATTAATTTATACATATGGTGGCAATCGATTACAGTTCACAGCGAATCGTTGCTATTGGACCAATGAACGTTACAACGTCCACATAGCAAAGCATTGAAGTTTAAAAATGAAGCCCCCGGATTATGTTGCGCCAGTGGCCAATTCAAATTGACGCCATTGGTAAAGCCACTACATGCATTGGTGTCCGGAAATGGGCCAGATTCTATACATTTATGACTCATATCCAGCAATACAACAATTCCTTTCAAATGACGTCTTTTGGCGCAACAAAGTTATTAGAGATAATTTTATGCCTACTTTCAAGGTAAGTATAATGGGAAACAAACTTTTACCATCATGAAGCGGTCTAGATAACAAATTTGAGTGCGATTTACAAATACACACATATTTTGTATATTTAAATATACAAAACATACATAAAGAATAAGTAAGTATACCAAGGGCGGACCTGGTTGGATCTTAGCGTACCATTTTCCCTTTTCTTCGCTTATTTTTAGCAAACAATTGATCCATATCATTTTCAGGTTCTCGATCAACTCGACGTGAAAGTCGGTGTAAGGAATTTTCGCATTGAGCTGTGATAGTGGTTCCCGAGAATGAGTCATATCCATAGAGTTAGTATACTAGCTATAGAGTGCGCGCATCGCTCATTGCCCATTGCGCCAAGTGTAAGCAGGTGTTCTATGGACGCTTCAATATCGATTTTTTCTAGATCGTTTGTTTCCGTGAATCGTGATTACAGCTTGACACTGCAAATTTTACCATGATTACTCCAAATCTTAATAAATACCGGCGCGAGCAACAATCAGCGCTCCTGACGTTTTGTGACTAGTAGCGTCGCTCCGAAAATTCCGAGACTGTTCATACCCGTGCTTACAGTTCAAAGTTGCTAACGCGCGCTCTATGTATACTAACAACTCTCTGGTCATAGCTCATTTCTTTGATGAGTTTTATTTCTATGAGTTTATCAAGTTGCATATAGTCACAGATATTATTGCTACTGGTGTCGCAATGAGTATCCAGGGAAGTATCAGTTGACCTACTAAAAGATAATATTTAAATAACTACAATTGTTTCAACATTTTTCAAACTAATCATTTCTTCCTTATCGACAACAGTTTCTTCACCGGCGACACTTATATTTCGTTCAGATCGATACCTGGCGTAGCAATACAATAGTATCCCTGATACACTCACGTTCAACCCCATGAAGCTAGTCCACGTGAATGTGTATTCATGCAGACACAAACCTACATACGACACTACGACGTTTTCAAAACAAATTATTATGCTCATTGTCAATGCCGAATTGTACATCGCACAAGTGTACGCCGTTAAACACAACACGACGCTCAATACACACAATCCGCAAAATGTAGCTAAAAACCATCCATTAGTCCAATCGTTGAAATCTAACGCTTTCGATAAATCGCCGGTAAAGAAAGCCACAGCACTCGCGGGAACAATCACCAACATTGAATTGTAGTACAATAGTCCGTACGTTTCAATTTCATTTGCAGTTAGTTTCTTCACAGTGTAAATTCCGTTGAAAGTGACGGATAGATCGTTAATAAACGCGTAGATGTACCCTTTAGCGTTGAAAGACAGGCCGTCGCCAGCAAACAGAAACGCCCCAGCGATGATCACGCACACGCTCACTTGTGTAAAAACGCTCGGCCTTTTCTTCAGCACGAAATACTCGGCGACCATGGTCTCGAATATGACAAATCTTCGCAGCACTATAAACGTCGTCAGCGTCAATTCTTGCAAGGCGCCAACAGAACAGACAAAGTTGCACCCGAATGTTATAGCCAAGGGATAAATTTTTTTCAAAGTCTTCCAATTTCCATTTTGAAACGCGACGAGTCCCAGCCGTTTGGCGACAAACAGGATAATTATCCCAGTCATCATTACGGCGATGGCGATAATTTGAAAAGAGGGAAATTTAAAAACTGCGAATAATATTTTGTTGAGCGTCGTTATGATGAATAGTAGTGCGCAACAGGCGCCACCGAGCGAGATTTGATAGACCAATATTTTTTCGATACACGCCATGGCTAAATGCGTAAAATACAAGTCGCTCGAACTTATACCATGGCAAATGAATACATTAAACACACCTGTGGCCTCGAGAAAGTCGAGACACATGTGTTTTCGCTAAACAAAAGTATCAAAATTGTGTTACTATTTACTGTTCATTATTTAAGTAAATAAATCTTAGTTTCATTATGTACCTACTTATAATCACAAATTTTTACAGTAATTTGAACAGAGTTGTTAGTATACATAGAGCGCGCGTTAGCCAGTTTGAACTGTAAGCACAGGTTTGAACAGTCTCGAAATTTTCGGAGCGACGCTACTAGAGTCACAACACAGTCAGTAGCGCTGATTGTTGCTCGCTACGTTCTTTTTCTAGCGAATTTTAAAAAGTTAAATTTCCGTACTCCTAAGATATAAGATACCTATATATAATAAATAAATCATTCAATTTTAAGTGTTTTTTTACTTCAGTTTTAAATTTATACTTACCTATAAAAATGTACCCCATAAGTAAAGAAAATTCATGACTCCAAGATCAAGATTTTTTCTTTCTTTCAGAAACATCAAATAAATAAAATGATTAGTATTTTATTACTAATATCAATTAAAATTTCAGATTTATACTACACTAGGAGTACCTGCGCGTATTGGCAATGGGAAATCCATATTTGTTCGACTATGAATTTGTGAAAAAATATATACTATACTAACCGAAAGAGACTACAGAAAAGGAAAACATTCAGAAGATCAAAGAATTTTATTTACGAGACGATGTTAGTCGTGCCACAGCAGGCCGAAAAGAATGCAAAACTCAAACTAAGAATAAACAACAAAAACGTTACAATGTTAAATTTATATGCGAAATATAGATCTGAAGGCGGCAAAGACTCATACACTACATTTACCAGACAAATGCCATTTTACGTTGTCACTTTGATAAACCTTGGTCAAAATGAAGATATTTGGTGTAAGAAAAAGGTTGCGCAAATAGACGAATATCACATGTGTAATCACTGTGTACCCTTTAAATATAGTTTTTTATATATTGTTATTATGTATTTGCTAGTATCCAAGGTATTTATGTAATATGGTCCATAGTAGCTGAAATAAAGATAATAATAATAATTAAGTAGCAAATGGAAGCCAGAAGACTACCACGACGACATGAATGCTGACAACTTTTCTAAGTGGGTCAAAACTGAAACCTAACTTGCCTACACCAAATATTATAGTAATAGATAATGCGGATTACCACACAATCCTAATTAATAAGACACCAAATACCAGAAGCCGCACACAAGATATCCGTGCAAGCATAAGTCGTTTCTAACGGATACAGAAAGCAAACCGTAAAAGTCTCGATGAACGGGTGGAAGGTGGTATGAAGCGGGCAAGATCAGTCAGTATTCCACAAGGTTCTGCTCTCTTTTTTAGGTAGTTATGCAATGTATGGAAACTTAGGTCAAATTGGTTTTCTTGTATTAGGTAATAATTAAATAGGTATTAAAAATATAAGGTATAATGCAAAATAGTGGTCACTGACCACACTTTTAAGTTTGAGCAGCTTAATCAACCTTTTGAAAGGGAAAATTATCAGCGTTCAGCAAAAGAAACCAACGTAGTGGCCCAGAAAAATTCATTCTCTTGGCGTCCAAACAAAAGTAAGAATATCCAGGAATATAAAATCTGCAGTTACAGAATGGAATCTATTCAGAAAAATTCACTTTGTGGTTTCAAAAATGCAGCTGTTTTTTAAGCCATTATTGACCTCGAATGAAACATGAAGGATGTTATGGTCACTTTGAATTTAATAGTCCAGGGTTTATTTGTTGTTACACATCCAATTGAAAAGGTAAAGTCATTTGTGAGACAGTTCAAATTGATAGAATGGCAAAGGACGAAAAATAATTCGGTAAACAACCCCGAGAAGCAGTTGTTTTGATGCAATTTGTGGAATAAGCAACCCTTGCACATATTGGTGCAGCACCTGTGTCAGGGTTAAAAATTTACTGTTCTTCCTGCCCCTCAGACAATAGCAAAACATGATAATTACTTTTTTAGTCATGAAACCAGAGATGGAAAAAAATCACCAGTAATTGTCAAGTCCTACCCACTAAAGAGAAAATATAACACTTTTAGAATAGCCATTAGATTGTAAGTCCAAATTATTAAGCCGACGAGTAATCCAAGTTAGCTGACAGGACATGGCAGCTATTTATTTGAAATATTGAGCAGATATACAAATAAAGCTTCATTTCATAGCTAAATACCGTATTGCTAATGCTTTTGCTATAATTACGGCAAGCTGACGAATGATTACATCAAACCCCAATTTACTTTACTCTTTACCAAATAAAACCACCCTCGGAAAACCCAGAAATTGTAATAGAAGAGTATTTTTAGAACAACAACGCGACCACCAACGTATGACAAACGTCCTCCGACCGCCGGCCGCGCCGCCATGATGAATGAAATTGAATGAATGCTCAATCAATGAATGAAGTGAATAGCGAATTAGCGAATGAAGTGAAATGAATGAACAAAAGGAAAAAGGTTTGGGTTTCACGGCCATGGAAACAAAGTATTTTTAAGCCCATCATGTATCAAAACCATAGAGCTAGGATTTCTTTAGTGGCCCGCGCGTGGGCGCCTTACAACACGCCCTCCACACATTTTTTCCCGAATGTTATTTTTGAGTCTCAATATGCTCCCGGTAAACCCCCATCCGCACGAGCGTAACGCGCGTTGAAGCGATATTTATACGCCTTGAAATAGAACTTAAGGGCAACACGGAAGCGATTTGTTTTCGTATGTACGCTTAAAAAAATCGCCTCAACTTGCGATGAAAATACACCCGTAATTCTAAGCCCCGTAATTCGCACGAGTGTAATTTCATTGCGTGTTGAAAGCGATTTTTTACACCTTGAATGGGCTTTTACTAAACCGTTCACACGGGCAGGGATTTTTTTGTATGTAGGCGTAAAAAACGCTTCAACGCGCGATGAAATTACGCCCGTCGGGTGCGAATGGGGGCTTACTGGCTGAATTAATTGTTTTTTCATTCAATAGAGTAAAAAATAGAGCAATAAAAATACGTTATTGATGTCAATGTATAAATTAAAATAATTTTATTTCGTTTTCAGGATATCAAATTTGTGATTTATTTAATTAAAAATATGTACAGTAAACGAAAAAAGCTACAGCGCCACGATGTGGTTTATGATAACTTATCAAGAGATGCAATACCAAAAAGGGGCTATTATTCAGAGTTGGTTGCCGATATGACGCAGGATGATCCATTAAGAGAAATTTGTGCAAAGAAACGCATGAAATTGATATTACAGGTGGGTATTTTAATCAAAAAATTACAAAAGGGAGCCGCGGAGTCGTCATAATCGAGTTTTTACATCTATCTGCCAAAAGTACTATCCCACTAGGCTATGCGCGTTATCTACCAATGCGTACGAGAGGGAATAAGAATTTGTTCGTTCAACGTAGATGCATGTGTGTAGGGATCCCTCCCCCGCGAAATATGTCATGCCGGTGCCACACGTTTGCCGCAAACCTTCGCAAACGCATACGCCAACGCAAACTTCCATAGCGGAGCGGGGGGCGACAAACCTACGCAAACGCAGACACCACACGTTTGCATTTGTATAGGTTTGCTGAGGTTTGCCAAACGTGTAGCGCTGACATCAGGATTTTATGCAATACCCTAGGGAAAGACGTCTCTCCAGGTCGAGTCGTGAAGTCTTGTGGTTTTAAGCCCTTGCCTCGAAACATAGTACCATCTCATTCGAGTATATAGAGTGAGTTCTACTAGATCCAGTAGTTCCACTGCATATGACAATGACATTACCTTAATGTGGTCCCTACACGATCAATCTGCATGACATGCAATTACGTGCTGTCACTCATGCATGATCGTCTAGCTGTTATGATTGGCGTGCATAACATGCAAACTACGTGCTGGCCGTTCCTTCACTGTACTGATTGATAGCAAGCATTATGGTCCATCATGCAGCATGACAATCACATAAACGTAACGCATGTCATGCAGGCATGATCGTGTAGGGATCGCTTAATAAATTTAAATTAAAAATATAAAGGCTTTTTGGCGGGATTTTGTCAGAGATGGTTGTCGTTTTTGTTTAGTTTTCCAAAAAATGTATATTGTAGGTTTTGGTGTATATTTGTGATAGTTTTATATGCATGCAATAAGCGCCTATTAAAGTGTATATTGTGCGGGATAGTTAAATAAAATCGTGTAACGAGTCTATCGGATCGTTCGAAAATGTCCCTTGTTATTCTTCATTAAACCTACTATCGGTTTAATGCGGACATGAACCTGCAGTGTGGATCACTGAATGGCACTAGCTGTGTCCTCGTGGAGCCGTGCTGCGGTTTTATTGAAAATCGCCGTCTAACTCTAGTCGTGCTCTGTTTTTGTGGAGGCCGTGCTGTAACCGCCGGTTTAAATAAATATAAGAAATAATACTTTAAATAAGACAGGGCTGTATGGACGAAGCTTCACTTGCCCGTCCTCAATAGAGGACAAATCAACAACAACAAAAAAATATATTTAAAAATATGGCGGTGGCGGACGGCGGTAAACTTCTACAAATTTTGAAATTGTTGACGGCTTTTGTTTCCTTTGCTTTTCTATTTCTATGTGTCCCATTGCTACTAAACCTGCATAGTACTAAATGAAGCTGTATATTTTCCTTTAATCAGGCTAAAACGGAAAAGTTGGCGCCTACGCTGGTATCCTTACCGAAGCCACAGAAACCGAAGCTCCTTCTACCACCTGGACGTTGGACCACATACAAAGAAGATGATAGTGTTGTAAGTAGAATATTCCGTACAAATCTATCACTATTTCGAGCTAACTTATACCAGGCATGCTCGCAGACACCCCGACCCTACCAGGCAGGTGCCTGTAGTCTCGGGTTTAGGCTAAGCTGCACCCATGACATTCAGCTAGTGCATAGGATTCGCACAGCAGGTGCTTCGTATTACTGTCCTCTCCAGAATCGCTACAGTTGACAGTCTCTACCAGCCGAAATTTTTCTAATTCTTTTCATTGCGCCCCCTTTTGGATCAAAAAAAAGTAGATAAATGTCTAAAACTAAGGTGCAATGTGCAGCTCCAATTTTATGGATTCGCAAACATAAGAGTTAGCTAGGCTGGTATTAAAGATTGATGAACCGAACTCCTCTCTAAGCATTGTTATTAAATTGACAGGTATTTCCATTCGAGACCTTTGTGCCAAAGCTCCAGTTCCTTTCCGTGGTGCTGCCGAAAGAGTTGCCACGGCTCGTCAAGATTGAGAGGCTCCGGAGGAAGTTTCTTGCTGCTAATGTTAAGGTATTATTCAACTGTTATAGTAAGTAGAAATGAAATATTTATAAGTTGTGCTGTTTCTTTAAAGTGTTTAACCACCACATTACCTGATTGAAATGATCAAAATAACATTCTAAATATGGTTTATTACACTTTCATAATTTATCACAGAAATTCAGTGACAACTGTATTATGCCGTTGGCAGTCAAAATGTTCAAGAGATTTAAGACTGTCCAAACACTGAAGCTAGTAATGAATCTGAACAGTGCACCCAGTGATGGATGAAGAAAAATCAAATCGATAGCTTAATTTTTTTAAATTTTTTTTAATTTATTCAGAAAACCAACAGCTTATTAAACATAACATAAATTACTCTAAAGATCCTAATTAAAAGTAAAGCTAATTATAGGTTTCCCTAGCTTAAATATTTCACTGTTCAGCAGAGGCCCACTGCACTGCACTTGTGCACAGGCTATACTTGTGTAAATAAAACAGGCCGTAATATCTTTTCTCATACATTTGCTGAACTTTAGTGATTTTCAGAATATAGATAGAAGAGCCCAAAATAACTTAGGTATACTTAATTGATCCAACAGATAACACAAAGATACTGTACATAATGAACAAGTTACATACTTCCGATGCATTCATGTAACTTTGTCACAGAAAATGTTGCGAGAACTGGGCGTGCAGCCGTACTGGATACTGCCAACTAAAGAGTACGAGCTCACGGACCAGCAGTACTACGGGCTGTACAGTCCCTTTCCAAAGCTCGACTTGGAGATATTTGACAACACGGATTTCGACTGCCGGTAAGTTTTTTTACATACTTTTAAAAATAATTATCCTTACTACATTTCAGACTTAATCATATACGGGTCTTACACACGAACAAGTTTTATTTACCTTTGCCCGACGTTTCGACCAGGTCACACTGGCCGTGGTCACACGCGGTGGTGTAACGTCGGGCAAAGGTAAATAAAAATTGTACGTGTGTGAGACCCGTATATAATGATATAATTATCTTTACTTATTTTTGCTTTACTTTATTATAGAGGGACGGTAGAAGGAATAGAAGTCTATACATCTATGGTGACCTCGAAAACTAGTCAGTCGATATTATCACAAGTATAGCGATACTATAGCAAATTTTAATTAATCTTTGGTCCCATACTTTACCAGAATCGATACCTACCTATAGGCTCATTCAAAGTACTTGCAGAGTTCCTGAGGAGTGGCTGGCCCTGGGGCACATCGAGAGCGAGCACTACCCGTGCCCAGCTCTTGCCTTCATACCCAAGGAGGGCTCCAAATTAATCAAGCGCTCCGGAGACACCATACAAATGCTTAACAACTTGTATGAGGTAATTAAAATAAGTATTACAATCCGTCGGGCCCTTGCCAGCGTCAACGTCCCTGCCATTCTTAAGCCCAACGGCCTCGCACGCAACGACGGCAAACGGCCCGACGGAGTGACGTTGTTGCCCTGGCTGGTGGGCCGGCCCTTAGTCTGGGACGCAACATGCGTCGACACCCTGGCACCGTCCCACCTGAGCTCGACTTCAACTAAGGCAGGCGGAGCGGCTGCGACCGCTGAGGCTGCAAAACGCCGCAAATACTCATGTCTGGGTGACAATTACATTTTTGTCGCGTTCGCAGTCGAAACGCTCGGCCCTTGGGGAGAAGACGCCCAGCGCTTAATAGGCCAGATTAAAAAGAATTTTCTAGAAACAACGGGCGACCACAGGGCGGGCTCATTCCTTTGCCAACGCATCGGCTTTGCAATACAAAGGGGTAACGCCGCAAGCGTCTTTGGCACCCTGCCGCATGCGAGTGGGGGCGATCTGGGGGGTATTTCCCCTTTCTAACATTAATTATAGTATTTATAAATAGGTATTTATTTCTCAAAAATAAAATGCACCTTTTGCTTTTATCTAAATTAAAATACATTTTTACCGACTTCCAAAAAAGGAGGAGGTACGGTCGACCGCACATCAGTGGTAACAAAACCAGTATAAACTGGTCTCGTGTAGTATTGAAACTCCCTAATAGGCTAGGCCAGCTCAAGGTCAAAGTGTTTCCACTGATGTGCGGTAGACTACTATGTTCGGCTATATGTATTATTTTTCCATAAAAGTATGTTCACCGATTTCTCCGTCAATTGTGGACCAATTTCAAAAATTTTTTTTTAGCGCTTAATCCCGCTGTCTATGACGTCATCGTGGAGGGAGAGTCAAACATATGTTCTTGTATTGGCGTCAGATGGATCTTTGCAACGCTATAACTATGTTTTTTTAAACTATAAAACTTTTGAATAAGTTTTATTTAACTAATGAGCCCTTTCTAAAGTTTGTTTTTCGTTACACAAATTTTCCGAAATGCACCTGTCGGGATAAGGAGGTACACCTTCAACGAATTCACGTCAAATATTTTGTCAAGCAATATAAATCGGGATTGGAGGACAGTTCACAAATATAACGACAAGTTTATAAATTTAATACATGTAGTTCCCGCGGAGTTTAATGGCGGCTGTGTGAAGTTGCCTGATTTCTGCGCAGTGACTAAACATAGGTGTCAAAGGGAAGCTGTGCACTGTTCACTAGAGACTCTCCTTCAATTTCAAGAAATGGTTCATTGACTCGATCAACCGAATCAAACTTTCAAGTATTTGGACATCTCTATGTAGCACACTATCTCGCTTACGCACACATAGACTATAAACACTGTCAGCGATGTGCAAACAATTTGTGACTATATTCATTCAGCCGCCAAGAAATTCCGTGGGGACTGTACATAGCTTCACGCTGACGGGACAGGCGGAGAGCAAGAAGTATTTAATTGATATACGAATATATATTCTCAGTGGACCAACGTGGCCGTGTATGACTACGACAAAGTGGCAGACATGTGGGAGATCATGGCGTTGGACGGCACCAAGCGGCAGTTCAGGTGGGCGTAGGCGGTGTGATGATACACCATGCACCACCAACACAGCACCATGCTGAGTTGTGGCCTTTTGGTTTATTTAAAAGCCAATAAATATATTTTTCTTTCTTTCTTTTTTTTTTTTTTCTTTCTTTCTAATGAATCCATTTTGACACTCATGAATCCATGAGATCAGTTTATACTGGTTATTTTACCACTGACCGTAGGATCGTACTATTTCTTTATTCTTGTTTCTAATAAGTGTTATCTTATCTTATCTTCTTAGGGGTCCAGGAATACCTGGCGACACGTCGATCCTACGGGATCTGTTGTGCCAAACCCCTGTCCGCCAAACGGTGCCCATATCCGGTTTTTGGTGGACTTCACATACGCATTAGCATAGTAAATACCAGTCTTTGGCGTATGCAGGTTTCCTCACGATGTTTTCCTTCACCGAAAAACCTGTGGTATTATAATAGACCGTACTTAAGTTTCGAAAAACTCATTGGTACGGGCCAGGATGGAACCCACGTACTCATGAACGTGAGGCGAGTGCACAAGCAACTAGGCTACCACGGCTCTTAATATATTATGTGTTATGAACTTGAGGCGAGTGCACAAGCAACTAGGCTACCACGGCTCTTAATATATTATGTGTTATGAACTTGAGGCGAGTGCACAAGCAACTAGGCTACCACGGCTCTTAATATATTATGTGTTATGAACTTGAGGCGAGTGCACAAGCAACTAGGCTACCACGGCTCTTAATATATTATGTGTTATGAACTTGAGGCGAGTGCACAAGCAACTAGGCTACCACGGCTCTTAATATATTATGTGTTATGAACTTGAGGCGAGTGCACAAGCAACTAGGCTACCACGGCTCTTAATATATTATGTGTTATGAACTTGAGGCGAGTGCACAAGCAACTAGGCTACCACGGCTCTTAATATATTATGTGTTATGAACTTGAGGCGAGTGCACAAGCAACTAGGCTACCACGGCTCTTAATATATTATGTGTTATGAACTTGAGGCGAGTGCACAAGCAACTAGGCTACCACGGCTCTTAATATATTATGTGTTATGAACTTGAGGCGAGTGCACAAGCAACTAGGCTACCACGGCTCTTAATATATTATGTGTTATGAACTTGAGGCGAGTGCACAAGCAACTAGGCTACCACGGCTCTTAATATATTATGTGTTATGAACTTGAGGCGAGTGCACAAGCAACTAGGCTACCACGGCTCTTAATATATTATGTGTTATGAACTTGAGGCGAGTGCACAAGCAACTAGGCTACCACGGCTCTTAATATATTATGTGTTATGAACTTGAGGCGAGTGCACAAGCAACTAGGCTACCACGGCTCTTAATATATTATGTGTTATTTCGTGTTCCAGCATCCCTCGCATCCGGCTGATGTTTAAGGCGGACGACCCGGAGACGTTCACCCAGCGCGTCAAGTTCGCCGTGGACCTGCGCACCCAAGTGGAGAACAACCTCAGGTGCGCTCCTCTAACCTTTTAACCAGAGTGAACGAGTTAGAGCGTCAGTGGCGTCGGGGATAACACGCGGCCTATCATGTCGAAAGGTTCGGAGTTCCATCCCCGGCTGGGCCATCTACCAATGGGTTTTTTCTCGAAACTTAAGTACATGTACTGACTGCTCTCGAACGGTGAAGGAAAACGTCGTGAGGAAACCTGCATACGCCGAAGAAGAAATTCTTATTCGCATGTGAAGTCCACCAACCCGCACTGGGCTAGCGTGGTGGACTGTAGCCCGAACGCCCTCGTTGAGAGG
Source organism: Metalampra italica (assembly GCA_949699065.1). NCBI lineage: Eukaryota > Metazoa > Arthropoda > Insecta > Lepidoptera > Oecophoridae > Metalampra > Metalampra italica. The sequence goes on from OX452989.1 coordinate 627,923, forward strand.
GTAGGCCTGAGCCCCAGCAGTGGGGACGTGTTAAGGCTGTTGATGATGAGATGATTACATGAATGATACTCGCAAAATTCCATGGAGTACCTGATGGCTCAACATCATCATCATATCAGCCTGTAGACGTCCACTGCTGGACGCAGGCCTCCTCCAGGGATCTCCACGACTCGCGGAAACAAAGTAGTTTTGGACAAAGTTGACGTCTAAAAGTAAAATTTTGAATAAACGAATTATGAAATTTTAAATTTTTTTTACCTTTCTCTCGCTCGTTGGTTGTGACGCAGGTTCTACCTGTACTTGGACTGCCTGCTGCTGGAGGGTCTGCCGATGATGCCGCGGCACTACATGCCGTACATCCTGCGCATGGTGCGCATACACAAGCAGGCCGGGGACCTCGACGAGCAGCACCTGGACACGCTCAAGACAGAGGTATCTATGTACGGTCGACCGCGCGTCACTGGAAACAAAACCAGTATAAACTGACTCTCATTGTATTGAAACTCCCTCAAGGCGTCCTGACAGACACGTCATTGACAAATGAACCATATCACCATAGCATAAAAAAGTACAAAATCGTATGAGTATCAACACATACGTCATCGTCGCCTCGCTGTTAGGCTATGGTGATGTGATTCATTTGTCAATGACGTCAAAAAGCGCTCGAGCATTGTTGGTTTTCGGAGACAATTAAAAGACAACCTCCTTGTTCCATTACTTTGTATTGCAGTTGAGAGTGAACCTTATTGAACGATGATCTGATGGATCGAAAGAACGAGTGAGTGAGTGGGAATGTTACAGTTCAACGTAGCTAGCTAGTTTAAGATTGAGTTACTTGATCGTTCAATAGATGGCGCGGAACAAAAAACCTGTGATGGTTTCCCGTTCTGTCTGCGCCGACGCATAGGGTAGCCCAGCTCAAGGTCAAAGGTATCCCGTTCTGTCTGCGCCGACGCATAGGCTATCCCAGCTCAAGGTCCAAGGTTTCTCGTTCTGTCTGCGCCGACGCATAGGCTAGCCCAGCTCAAGGTCAAAGGTTTCCCGTTCTGTCTGCGCCGACGCATAGGCTAGCCCAGCTCAAGGTCAAAGTGTTTCCACTAACGTGCGAACGACTGTACACTACCTTGGCTTAATCTCGCATCTCAAAATGTAAGCTTAGAGCATTTTGTACCTTATTACGTGTTTTCTCCACCACCCCGCACTTTGCTAGCGTGGTGGACTATAACCCAGACGCTCTCGTCGAGAGGGTGGGCCTGTGCCCCAACAGTGGGGACGTATTAAAAGGCTGTTGTATTGATTTTGACTGTATGTAGAAGTTTAAGGGGTTGTTTGATCTTCCAGGCGGAGCTACTGCACAGGAAGATGGAGGGCAAAATGAAGATCGAATACACGATACAGAAGTACCGGGACATGTACAACTTTGTGGACGTGCCCACCAGGGAGTACGCGCCGCCCGTCCCGCAATACGGTGAGGGACAGACACACAAACACTTCTACTCCGACTTCACGTCTTGAAGAAAAAAACCCGCAAAATGGCATCGAAATGTATGAAAATCTTAAAGTTGAGTAATCATGACGATGCTGCGTCTGTACCTCAAAAGAGGAAAAAGGAACCCTTATAGGATCACTTCGTTGTCCGTCTGTCAAGACTTTTTTTTCTCAAGAACGCGTGGAGGTATCAAGTTGAAATTAGTATCAAATATTGAGGTCTGCAGTCCCATAAAAGTGTGAAAATATCAGACTTCTAAGTCATCGCAGTCAGAAGATATGGCCGATTTTGTCGCATTTTTGAGTATATTGGTCATCAAAACCTATGGGTTACTTTCGGTTGACGTAGAATCTTGAAATTTGGCAAGAAGCAAGGTTATAGCGCAAGTAAAGGAAGAAATCCGAAAAAAGTAAATTTGTACTTACATCACAAAAAAAACCGTTTTTCCTTGTACCAGCAAACTTAACTTTGCGTATGAACAAGAACATGTGATGTAAAGATTTTCTAATTATTTCTTTAATTAAGTTTGTACGGAACCCTCAAGGCGCGAGTCATTTTCGCAGTTGTCCGGTTTAAAAAAAATTTATAAACATTTATTTCGCAAAAAAAACCTGATCATGAAGTCTGAGATTTTACACGTGCGTGTTATAGGCCGCTACCCGTGCGTGATGGAGGACTTCGCGGGGCGCGTGGAGTACAACCAGTGGTTCTCGCTGTACGTGCTGTTCGAGTCCGTCTCCTGCATACACATGGTCGTCGACGAGTGCCTCAAGGTAACACCCATTCATTCAATTCGATACACTTTATTGCACATTTAAAAATTACAGACAAAAAAAGAGAAAAACAGATACAGTAATGTACGTCTACTCGGTCTTATCGCTAAGAGCGATTTCTTCCAGACAACCATTTTGTAGAGAATTTAGAGCCAATTAGAAGGTGCTTTGTGCATTTAGCATATTTTAAAAATCTGCATACACTAAAATACATAGGTATACAAAAAAATAAATACATACATACATACTTACTACATACATATATATATCCATATTTCATTTATTCCATAAACAATTAACAATTGCGTTGGAAATATCTGAACCCCCCCCCCATACATATGTCGTGTGTGTGTATGAGAGGAGCTATCTGTACTGTCGTTTGTGTGTTGTCCAGGTGGAGTCGATGTTATTCTTCACCACAAACTACGGGCGGAACGTGAGCCTGGCGGAGTTCGACGCGGCGCAGCAGCACTGCACGTCCATGGTACGTAACCCACCACGTTATGTATAGTCCCCGTAGAATTTTCTGACGGCTAAATGAATATAGTCACAGATTGTTTCAAAACCGAAAGCGTGCTGAAGTTCCTAAACCGATGCAAAGCTCTCACAATAGAGAAGTCAATAAGGCATTCACTCACCATCCAGAGTGCATACATAATATTTGGTAATAATATTTGTAATTTGTGTTGTATTTTTTCCCCGATTGTAATGCATTATTTTCATTTAATTTTCATATTTCACTGTATTTTGATTATTTTTATTCAATAATTTTATATTTAAAATTAATTTCGTAATTGGCATGTTAATATTTCTAATGTAATGAATGTAAATATGTTTTTTTATGCAGTGAAATTAAATAAATATATAAAATAAATAAATAGATGTATAGTGGTAGTATTAATACATAACAATGTATTAGTCACAGATTTGATTGGTTTGATATGTTCGCAGATGTTGAAGTATTTGAACATCACGTGGCTGAACAACACGGCGCACGCCATCAGGATGTGCTTCCGGGACGTTGGGAAAGGGTTGGTCCATATTCAGCTTATTGTCCATCGAGACGGTCCAGTCGCATAATGATCTATTTCGAAACGTCCTAAATGCATAAGTCCTCAAGCAAAGTCGAAATATGTTATTGCATACGAGTACACTGGGTACATTTATACATGTAATTTTTTTATCTACCACCGCTTCGTTGATAGGTGGACGGATAATTGGAAACATGGCAAGAATTTCATATAATCGTCACTTTGAAGCCATGGTTCTCCGTGAAGGATTGACCGGGACATGATCTGATGACCGTCATCGAGAGAATAGATGGAGGACTTTTAGATCCAACTGATCAGATGAGCCGTCTGGAAGCAGAATCGTCATGATTCCTTAACTTTAAGATACAATTTGATGCCATTTTTTTGTTATTATCTTCATGATGAGCGGCTTCTAAACGGTTATCTGGTCATTTGGATATATATAGCGATCTAAAAGTCCTCCGTCTACTGTTTCGATGACCGTCATCAGATCATGCCCCGATCAATCCTTCACGGAGACCCATGGCTTCAAAGTGACCTCGATTGTATGAAAATCTTGCCCTGTTTCTAACTATCCGTCCACCTATGTAGGTTCCGCGACACATGTTTTAACAGCAAGTTTGTATAAAAATTGTTTGTAAAGACTGCGAGGCTGCAGTAACATTAATACTTCATCATCATCATATCAGCCTGTAGACGACCGGTCCTGCGCTAACCTCATCCAGCCGGGTCCCGCGACCTTCACCAGATCGTCGGTCCACCTTGCGGGAGGCCTACGCTGCGTCTTCCGATACGTGGTCGCCACTCGAGAACCTTTCTGCCGCAACGGCGTTCAGTTCGCTACGTAGTTAATACCTCGCTGAACACCTTTTGATGGTGCTGTCGCAGCTGGTTCAACATATACGAGAAGCAGTGGAAGTTGTACGAGGTGAGCAAGCTGTGCCGGTTCATGCAGCTCGTCCGCTTCCGGATGCAGGTCAGTGCGGCTTGCAGACGTTTTCCTAACATTTTTGTAACGTATACAAAACACGTAATTGTTTTCAATTTTTTCCCATTCTGACTTTGTACCTGGCGGATTTTTTTTTCCACGGAATACTTCCTCTGAAGTGTTACGAAATATTTGAAATATTTCGACTGTCGATTATATTGACACTAGTTGTTGCCCGTCGCTTTGCCCGCGCGGATTAAGTTCTTTTCTTGCAGGAACAGTTTACCGCGGTAAAAAGTAGCCTATATATGTTATTCCAGGATATAAGCTATCACTGTACCAAGTTTCTTCAAAATCCGTTCAGCCTTTACAGCGTGAAAGTGTAACAAACATCCCCACATTCGATTACAAATTTTCGCCTTTAATATTAGTAGGATTAGGATTATTGAATTACTAGCTTTTTCCCGCGGCTTCGCCCGCGTAGAAAAGTCTTTCCCGTGTACATTTTGAAACAGCGCCCTCTACGTTGGTATTACTTAGGGGGTATTAGCGGACGCCCCGCGACTTTGTCTGCGTTAAAAAGTAGCCTATATGTTATTCCAGGATAAAAGCTATCATTGTACCAAGTTTCATCAAAATCTGTTCGGTAGTTTTTGCGTGAAAGAGTAACATACATCCTCACATCCTTACAACCTTTCGCCTTTATAATATTAGTAGGATTTTACAAAACTAATAATTGCAGTATGCACTCCGCTACTGCATCGAGCAATCCATGGCTATGTTCACGAGCTTGTGCGAGACGCCGTGCCTGTGCACGTACTGGTGTGAAGACAACTACGAGTGGGACTCGACGGACCTGCTCAACACGCCTTTCCGCTCGCCCACCCCCACGCTGTTCTACTTCTACATGCTGATGGGGACCGACGGGCCCTACTACACCACGCACCCGGCGCAGTTTGAGGTAAGCTGTGGGCCAGCTATGCCCGCGAACGCGTCAACTTTAGATATTCATATTCATTTATTTTGTAATGAACATACAGCGTCAATAATTTATGTAATACTTATCTTATCTTATCTCATCTCATCTCATCTCATCTCATCTCATCTCATCTCATCTCATCTCATCTCATCTCATCTCATCTCATCTCATCTCATCTCATCTCATCTCATCTTATCTTATCTTCTTAGGGGGCCAGGAATACCTGGCGACACTTCGACCCTATGGGATCTGTTGTGCCAAACCCCTGTCCGCCAAACGGTGCCACAATCAGCTTTTTTGGTGGACTTCACATACGCCTTAGAATAGTAAATACCAGTCTTTGTCGTATGCAGGTTTCCTCACGATGTTTTCCTTCACCGAAAAACCAGTGGTATCATAATAAACCGTACTTAAGTTTCGAATAACTCATTGGTACAGGCCAGAATCGAACCCACGACCTCATGAACGTGAGGCGAGTGCACAACCAACTAGGCTACCACGGCTCACTTTAAGTAGTAATAATTATTACAATATAATATTATGTAAGTACATCAGACTAATATAAAATACAATGTCAAAGTCGAATGTCAAAATTAAATATTAAAATGTCAAAATAATAATATAGTTAGATCTATGTTATATCTATTTTACACAATATTAGTCATAAAATAATTTATGTTAAAATAATTATTATTAATTGTATAAAGTAATATTTCAAAGGGATATTTGAAGTATTCACTCGTCTAGAATAGTATGGTCTACCTAACTTGATTGTACTAACTAGATTGTACCTAACTAAATTTAATCGATGATGAGACTGTACGATCCCCCAGTCAAACCGACAAGACGGTTTTGGGGGACAAATATATACTGTTATGCTTATGTATTTGATTAATAAATAAATAATAATAATAATAAAAATAGATAAGTATGGTTATCTTTATATACCAGTTGTTTACGGGTATTACACACGAATAATTTTTATTTATCGTTGCCCGACATTTCGACCAGGTTACGTGCAAAACAACACACCATAATTAAGATTTTATATTTTTATATGTATTGACTAGTAATAAGGTATTTATATAATATGGCCCTTTATGGACTGAAATAAAGAATAATAATAATAATACACTGGCCGTAGTCATGAACTGTCTGGGCGAGTCAGCTGTGTCAATTAGGCTAGTTGACACAGCTGACTCGCTCTTGTCATTAGAGTGACAAGGTACTAAAGCGACCAGCTACTGTTGACGCTGACTGTACATTTCAGATAGTTATCCAGCGTCTGTTCCGCGAGATGCTGTACCGCTGCCACTTCATCAAGCAGGTGCACCCCATGATCATGACCGGCCTCGTCTTCGAGCCGGAGCTCTTCTTGACCTCCATCGGTGAGACATAGAGAAGGGAAGTAAGTTATCTTCATAGAAATGCACCGAGCGCGGTTTGATTGAATATGTCGCCGCACGTACGCAGTGACAATAATTTAAAACGGCTTAGGATCGAGGCACCAGGCGAGGCTGCGCCGTAACCGCTGGCGCTTAAAGATGGCTGCATATCGCAAAATCGCTACCCTTCAAAGGAAATAGGCTTAATTTTATGTGTAGAAACTGACACTGCATTGGCGACGATTGAATAAACCGGACTAAACTAAAAGCGACAGCCCTGCGTGAGTTGACTTTCGTCGGCCCCAGCGGTAATCGGTTAATATATATTTAAAAAAAACTTTATTGATGCACAATTACGTTTTCATCACACTTGCTCGTGAAGGGTCTTATTATATGAGTGCCTATAGAAACACAATGGCCTATATATACCCGCGGGAGAATAATGAAAATCAGTGCAATATTATACCCCTAGGGCTGTAATGTGTAGCTGGCTGTACATTAAGTTAAATTGATAACTTGACTAATTTTGACTAAACTTGACTAAATTGACTTACTTGACTAAACTTGACTTGAGTTATATTAAGGTAATTAAATTTAACGTAATTAATTTAATAAACTTAAATAAATTCAGCAAAGTCAAAGAAAATAAATTTGTTCCCTGGTGTCGTAGGTATTTATTTCCTCGCAAATGTGATGAAAAACATTGTGTGCATGACGGGTAGTAAGGGTATTATAAACTCGAGTCATTAAAATCCCTCCGCCTTCGGCGTCGGGCTTCTAACAGACTCTCGTTAGTAATATCCTACTTACTACCCTTATTGCACAATGTACTAATGTAAATATATCAATGCGGCCCTGGCTCCAAAAAAAGAAGGAAGTCCCGCGTATCAGGAGCCATATCTCTAATTATTTATGTCATTATTTATACCGTACGGCAGTAAATAAACGTCTTTCTTTCTTCATTATTTTTATTTATGTGACGTGTACTATAATAGGTCTGATGGAGGCCAACGTGGTGGACTACCGCGAGAGGCTGCTGAAGGCGTACCGCAAGGCGGTAATACCGCTGCTCGCCTATCTGCGGCAGTACGAATGCTACAAGGACCTGTATTTGTTGGACATCGAGGCATATGTTGAGTGAGTATACTATGCTATCCATATCAGCCTGTTGACGTCCACTGCTCGACAAAGGCCTCCCTCAGGGATCTCCACGACGACCGGTCCTGCGCTAACCTCATCCAGCCGGGTCCCGCGACCTTCACCAGATCGTCGGTCCACCTTGTGGGAGGCCTACGCTGCGTCTTCCGGTACGTGGTCGGCACTCGAGAACCTTTCTGCCCCAACGGCCGTCAGTTCTATGTGGGATCAGTTCTACCACCCTCAAAATACAGTCTATTCAATAAACAAACGAATCGTGCAAACCGGTTCACAATCGGCGAAGATATCGCATAACATACACACAAAAACATACAGTTGAATTGAGTACAAACTTTTTTCATGTCGATTGAAACTGTAGGCTGGGCTGTAACCCTTTTTACGGTAACAACTACACTTAAAACATCTTAACGCCCCCGCAGTGGGGACATGTTAATAGGCTGTTGGTTTGATGACAATTTGCTGTCTCCCATCGTGGAAGTCCTCCCCCTCGATGGTACTCCACTCTTCCTCCTTTCTCTCCTCTCTTTTAATGGAAATTAACTTACTAATTGCCTACCACGCATTATCTGTACGACCCAAAGGTCAACTGGTAGAGAATGCCATATTGGCATTATGTTCGTCTTTTGTACAATTATGTGCAATAAAATAATAAAAAAAATTAACAGTACCGGTCTACCTTGGATTTGTATTGTAAATGTGTAACGTTTGGGTGTAGAACCTTCCGCGAGGAGAAGCATTCGGCGTCGGAGACACGTGAGGAGGTCCAGGTCCACTACGACGCGAAGCTCGACCTGATATGGCGTCTGCCGCAGTACATCAACATTGGACCTTTTGCACTCAACATTGATACCTTGAAGGTGAGCAGTGAGCTGATTAATCCTTTATAAGGCCCCAGTTATACAGATATACTACGTGAAAGTTAAATACACTACCATGTTTGTAATGCACTGGGGAACACATCTACGGCAAAAAAATACCATTAAGAAAAAAACATGTGGTCAATATATGCACTCAACCTGTTAGTGCACTTGAGTTTTCAGATGATCTGTTTCCAATACACCTATTCATTGACATTGAATGAATGAGGAAAGAAAGCCTGATATATTCGCTATATAATACCATTATAGTTAAATAAAAAAGAGGATGTTCTTCTCCGTAAATGTTTATTAACTAAGTGGTTTCCAAATCGTCTCTGCCTTATAAAGGGTAAATGTACCCAGTGTACTGCATTAAAGTAATTGAAGAGTTACGTAGTTCCATGCCATGCCTGTATGGCTATTTATTACTAGCTGTTGCTTGCGGCTTCGCTCGCATGGGATAACTACCTATAAACCTTCCGGAAAAATTATCTGAATGATAGTGAAAACAGCATCAAAATCCGTTGCATAATTTAAAAGATCTCAGCGTACGGACGAGGGAAGCGACTTTGTTTTATACTATGTTATTATTATGATGTTTACATTAATTTAAATTATGTAAACTAATTTAATTCAATATTTTAGGTGAGAAAATGTATGAGACTGAGCGAAGCGAAAGAGGTGTGTCACGATCGCGAAACTTGACGCAGAGTTCTCTCTACCTACCCCGTCAGGGACATGGCGTGAATATATGTATGTAATTTAAGGTAGATAAAGCCATGTTACATTGCAGTACATCCTGGTCCAAAAGCGTTCGGACATCATCAAAGCGCTGCTGACCATGTGGGCGGAGGAGGTGCGCCTGGTGGTGGATGACGTCATCGCGGCGTACAAGAACATCATGCGCAAGCTGGCCGAGAAGCCCAACACCATCGAGCACGTGTTCGAGATCAGGGAGTGGATGGAGTCGATACCGTTCGCGCTCAAGACGCAGGACGACATCATGAGGAAGGTGCACTCGGTAAGTAAACAGATCAAAACACAGGTGATATCGCGAGGAAAGTGTACTCGGTAAGTGAATAGTACAAGACACAGGATGACATTATGAGGAAAGTGTACTCTGTAAGTGAACAGATCATGACACAGGATATCTTTAAGAGGAAACTGTACTCGGTAAGTAAACAGATCAAAACACAGGTGATATCGCGAGGAAAGTGTACTCGGTAAGTGAATAGTACAAGACACAGGATGACATTATGAGGAAAGTGTACTCTGTAAGTGAACAGATCAAGACACAGGATGACTATATGAGGAAAGTGTACTCTGTAAGTGAACAGATCAAGACACAGGATGACTATATGAGGAAAGTGTACTCTGTAAGTGAACAGATCAAGACACAGGATGACTATATGAGGAAAGTGCACTCGGTAAGTGAACAGATCATGACAAGATATCATTAAGAGGAAACTGTACTTGGTAAGTGAACAGATCTAGGTACAGGATGATATCGCGAGGAAGGTGCACTCGGTAAGTGAATTGATCAAGACGCAGGATGACATCATGACGAAGGTGCACTCGGCAAGTGAACAGATCAGGACACAGGAAGGCATCATGATTAAACTGTACTCGGTAAGTGAACTGGTAAGTGTACAGGATGATATCGCGAGGAAAGTGCACTTGGTAAGTGAACAGATCATGACACGGGATGACATCATGAGGAAAGTGCACTCGGTAAGTGAATAGATCAAGACACCAGATGACATCATGAGGAAGAGGAAGAAATAAGTGAACAATTGTAAACGTAGTCTATCGACGTCAATTTTATAACCAGACACTCATAAAATCTTTTCATGAATTGAACAAAACGACCATAAAGAAAAAGATGTTACACATAAAACACTTGCAGCCTTATTTTTGATGACATTCGTATATAAAGTCGTAGAATTTTTCAACTCCAAAAAAATTTTTTTTTCAGGATTACGAGGTCCTGGACGCGTTCTACATGGCGCTAGAGAATGAAGATTTTAGGGCACTCTGGGAGGCTGTCGGCTGGCCCCTACAGATAACCAAGCAGGTAAATAAATACTGATCAGGTCGTCCTGCCTGTCATGACACAATGATTAAAGAAAAAAGTACGGTAGTCTTCAGGTTCGGGGTGTCCATAGTATTAAAAAGGTCAGGGTATCATGTTTGAGTGTTATTATACAAACTGCGAGAGCGTCAGTGGCGTCGGGGATAAGACGCGGCCTATCATATCGGAAGTTCCGAAGTTCGATCCGGCCGGGCCATGTACCACTGGGTTTTTCTCGAAACTTAAGTACATTTACTGACTGCTCTCAAACGGTGAACGAAAACATCGCGAGGAAACCTGCGTACGCGGAAGAAGAAATTCTTAGGCGCAAGTGAAGTCCACCAACGATGGACTAGCTTGGTGGACTATAGCCCGAACGCCCTCGTTGAGAGGGTATTGCACACAATACAAAACGCACTAGTCATCTCATCATACCAATATTATAAAAAGGAAAGATTTGTATTTTTGTATGTTTGTAATGAATAATCTCAAAAACTACTGTGCCGATTTCAAAAATTCTGTCACCATTGGAAAGCTGCATTCACCTTGAGTGTCATAGGCTATATTTATTGCAAAAAAATTACCACCCGTGCGAAGCCGGGACGCGCCGCTAGTCTAAAATATGCTGAATATGATCTATCCCCAGGTGGACGCCACCATAGACTTCCTAGAGGAGGAGCAGGAGAAGTTCTGGAAGCTGCACCAGCAGGACGAGCAGACGCTGTTCGACAAGATAGACATGTTCAGCGCGCAGTGCATGGCGCTCACGCTGCAGAACGACTTCGCCAAGGTCACACAGAGAAACAGTGTTCTCTCATGGAGCCCTATTTTAGAAACGCTCTCCTCGTTTCGAGCGGTCGATTCTACTAATTGTCCTTCGACGTCTGATACAAAGATCAGTAGAATCGACCGCTCGAACCGAGGAGAGCTTCTTCTTCCCGGCTCTATATAACACCTTGGAAGCGGTGGTAGATAAAAAATCGACGTTGTATAAATGTACCCAGTGTACTTACATGCAATAAAATAGTTTTGATTTTGACTTTGACTTCGAAAATAGAGCTGAGGGCCCATTTCATCGCCCGAGAGTGCACCGGTACTCGCCAGAAGCTCTATCCCAAATGTTCTCCATACATTTTACCCCTTATTGCATGGACGGACATATTATAATATGTAGATACCATATAAAAATGAGTTAAAAAATCACATGTAACCATGTATGTCGCCGTATAGTTTTTTGGCGGTTGTGTGAAGTTGGCTGATTAATGACTAATGACTAATTTTAGGTGTCAAAGGGAAGTTGTGCGGGGACACTGGTGACGCTCATTCAATTTCAAAAAATATAGTTCATTGATTCGATCTACCGAGTTTTTAGACATCTCGTTTACGCACACAGACTATAGTCAGCGTGTCATCTGTGACTATATTCATTCAGCCTGCAAAAAATTCTACGGGGCCTATATTTCAATTGTATTCACAATGTTATATTCCCAGGTGCATGAGATCGCGAACGACATAAAGAAGGCGTGGAAAGGCATGAAGGACGCGCAGGACTGGGGCCGGATCCTCAACCAGCGCCAGAAGCTGTTCGGGCAGCCGGTGGTGCCGTTCGTGGACCTCAACAAGCTGGTCAAGGAGTTCGAGCCATACAGGAACCTCTGGGTCACCGCATCAGGTATGCAAGCAACTCCAACACATCAATGTAAAAAAAAAATTTGCAGGTCTGGTGAGGTGGGGTGACAAAAACCTCTGGTGACAAAATTTTTACATAAATAAAACTGACTTATATTTACGTCTAATACGAATTACAAACTCAGACCGTCCGGACATCCGAGCTTGTCGCAAGAACTAGCAAGAGCTAGCCACAGCACGGGCTGCGCGGCCTGTTGGGGCTTCTCTGGAGACACGCTATCTATAGACGCGTTACGTTTTGCTCGGCTCTCGTATTGTGTTATCTTATCTTATCTTGTATAAGGGGGCCGGGCACACCCGGCGACCCTTCGACCCTATGGGATCTATTGTGTCAGCCCCTGTGTTTACCTGTTGTTCTCCTCCCCCAGTGTTCGCTGCACAAATGCTATTGTACAGCTAAGGGGTAAGAGCCTGTAGTCCTCGGGTTCGGGATAAGCCACACCCAGGACACTCATTCGTCTTGCGGCTAGTGCGTCGCATTTACACAGCAGATGTTTCATCGTCTCTCTGTCCTCTCCACAGGCTCTGCATATGCAAGTCTCCGATAGTCCCATCTTATGCAGGAGGTCCCTTACACCGAAGTGACCGGCGAAAAGTACTACAATAAGGCGTACGGTTCTCTTGTCATATCTTAGGATGTTGATTTTAGAGCCTGTGTCAGTCGTGCCTCGTATTGTGTTAATAAGATTTTGTGTAAAATTGTACATCTAATTTGTAAGCAACAATAAACAATAAACTTCATCCCCTAACGTGCTTGTAAGCCAATAAATAAATGCCTTTCTTTCTATGTTCCTTTCTTCTTTCTAATCGCACCGTATCGCCCGTTGCAGACTTCCTAAAGGCGAAGGAGGTGTGGTTCGACAACCCGCTCATGTACGTGGACGCGGACACCATCGAGCCGCTCGTCAACGACTACTACAAGACCATAGTCAAGTGCGTGCGCACCTTCTCAGACATGCCAAAGATACAGGCCGTCGCCATCGCCATCAGGGTTAGTGATACAACGCCAGATGCTCGTAGCTCTACAAATCTTGGAGAGAGTGTCAATGGCGTAGTGGTGAAGACTTCGTTCGATGCACAAAAGCTGTTATGCAGCTAAGGGGTATGAGAATGTCAGTATTTGTAAATGAAATGAATGAAATGAAATGAAATACATTTATTTGCAGAGAATAGGGTTCGAACAGATGGTGGTGGTCATAATATTATAGCTCCGCTATTCAGCTAGCTTACATTAGCATGCAAAATTGTTACTTACGACTAACTAGCACTTAAAATTTAAAAATTCGTGGACATTATAAAATGACTTTTGTACCAGCCATTTGTGCAAGGTTTTTACAAAGGGTTTATCTTTTAAACTTTTAAAACTATCTGGTACCTTGTTGTAGATTTTTACACACATGCAGTAACAATTCTTTTGTAACAATGTTGTTTTTGGGCAGTAATTCAGCCCAAGCCTGTCGGGGTTCCTTGTGTTTCTGGGATAAACTTCTCTAGCCTTAATAAATAAATATGGATGTTGCCTTACAAACCTTGTAGCGTTGGATTAAAAGTTTATTTGATTGCAGGACGAAATGGACGAGTTCCGACCGCTGATCCCCATCATACAGGCTGTGAGGAACCCCGGCATGAAGGACCGCCACTGGAACGAGTTTATGGAGAAAGCTGGTAACGATACACATGACACATGGACATTTTGACAATTGGTCAAGCGCTCTCAAAACTAGTCAAAACTAGAGCGTTCAAGGCTGAGCCTTCTGCAGGTATAACGGTGACGATGAACGAGAAGCAGACGTTCACGATGTTCCTGAAGAAGAAAAGAAATGGCCGCGCACGCCGAGTTGATCGCCTAGAACATTATGACCCTTGGACTTTATGACACTTATACATTATGACACTTGGACAGTTAAAACATATAGTCCAGTCTGTGGGGACATTTATAAGCCTTTGCCTTACAAAAGGTGGAGTAGAACCGGTTTTCACATATGTTGTTAAGCTATGGCGGCTTAATAAAAATCCAAGTTTTCGACCTTGACCTTGAAAAAATGACGGTTTCCCTCCCACTGTGCCCGCACCGGGTGATATTAACAAGGTAAATTTTTATAAATATTATTTTTTTCCTAGCTTGTAACTTTTTACCTATAAGACTTACAGAATAAATATATACACCAAAATGTTAGTAATTTTGTCTTCTATAAACTATTCATTAGACACTTTTGTCATAAAGTTAACTGTTGAGACATTATTTAAAAAGTACCTAATTTTGGCACCTTCAAGTCAAGATGGCGGCTCGAGCCGGTCAAGGTCAAGGTCGAAAACTTGGGTTTTTATTAAGCCGCCATAGCTTAACAACATATGTCAAAACCGTTTCTACTCCACCTTTTGTAAGGCAGAAGTACCTATTGACTGTACTAATAATCATTTTGCCAACACTACCCGTCGCAGGTATAACGGTGACCATGAACGAGAAGCAGACGTTCACGATGTGCCTGAAGCAGGGCGTGGCCGCGCACGCCGCGCTCATCGCCGAGATCGGCGAGCTGGCCAGCAAGGAGTACGTCATCGAGCAGATGCTCGACAAGATGCTCGCCGACTGGGCCAGCAAGACCTTGGAGCTCACCGCCTACAAGCAGACAGGTCAGTAGCGTTCATTCGATTATTGGAGAATATGACTAACTAGCTGTTTCCAGCGGCTCGCCGACATAGAAAAGTCGAAAAACCCTTAGTGGACGTCAGAGCTATATGAGAAATAGAATAGAATAGAAGAAATTTACTTATTATTTAATAATTATTCGAGAAGCGTCAGTGGGAGAAGCGTCAGTGGCGTAGGGGATAAGACGCGGGCTATCATATCGAAAGGTCCGGAATTCGATTCCCAGCTGGGCCATGTACCAATGGGTTTTTTCTCGAAACTTAAGTACATTTACTGACTGCTCTCAAACGGTGAAGGAAAACATCGTGAGGAAACCTGCATACGCCGATGAAGAAATTCTTAGGCGCATGTGAAGTCCGCCAACCCGCACTGGGCTAGCGTGGTGGACTATAGCCAGATCACCCTCGTTGAGAGGGTAGGCCTGAGCCCCAGCAGTGGGGACATGTTAATAGGCTGTTGATGATGATGATGAATAATTATTATTTAATAATTTATACACATCTTCAGACCTACACGAGTCTTCTTAATCATCCTTCAATCAGCAGATCCCAAACTCGATTCATCGGAAAGGTAAGGGGATAGAGTCAGTGCCAAATTATTGCAAGGCCTTTATTCTACCTAATTTAGAGATTATTTTTTTAAAGAGCTAGATTGATACTTTAAAATTGCTCAACACGCAACAGTATCTCGTTTCTCTCCCGCAGGCACGTTCATAATGAAGATCCCCGACGAGACGCTGCAGCTGCTGGACGAGCACCTGCTGGCGACGCAGCAGCTCGGCTTCAGCCCGTTCAAGGCGGCGTTCGAGCTGCGCATCCAGGAGTGGGACGACAAGCTGCGCCTCACGCAGAAGGTCGTCGACGAGTGGATCGAGACGCAGAAGTACGTGGGGGTATTCCTCTTTTATGGGCTTTACGGCCCTGGAAACAATGCCATTTTAGGCCAATCTTATTTCTAAAATAATCATATACACAAAGCCGGCGGTTACAGCACGGCCTCCACAATAACAGCGCACGACGAGAGTTAGTCGGCGATTTTCGCTAAGGTTCACATACTCGCTAAAGCGATAGTAACTTTAATGGAACGAACATGACACTTCTAGCTCCCGCCAAAAGATTTCTGATGGGTATTCCTTTAAATATTGCATTAGATAGCCATGCTCATGCATAGAAGGTGGGGAGCATGACTATAATACTGGATCGGTCTATAGCAGGCCACTGCTGGGCATTGGCCGACGTATGCCACTGAACACGATCTAAAAATCGATGTCTTACATACCGTTTTGAATACTTGTTTGTCTAGCTTTAAATGTTTTATCAATCATGGTCAATTATCCGTAGGGAATGGATGTACCTGGAGCCTATCTTCACGTCTGAGGACATCACGCGGCAGCTGCCGCTCGAGGCCAAGAAGTACGGCACCATGGAGCGCATCTGGCGCAGGATCATGTCCACGGCGCAGGCTTGCAACAAGGTACCACATCTGGTTCTCTTCTCTCCTTCTGGCCCATCCAACTGTGCAAATAAACGTTTTGTGCAAGCCATTTGTGCGGTAGGATGCCGTCTTAACGCACATGCTTACTTGTGCAAATCTAGTTTGTGCAAATTAACGTTTTGTGCAAGCCATTTGTGAGGTAACTATGCCGTTTTGCCGTTTAAACGTACATGCTTACTTGTGGGAATCTAGTTTGAGCAAATTAACGTTTTGTACAAGACATTTGTGCGGTAGATAAGTATGCCGTTTTGCTGTTTTAACGCACATGCTTACTTGTGCAAATCTAGTTTGAGCAAATTAACATTTTGTGCAAGCCATTTGTGCGTTAGGTATGCCGTTTTAACGCACAGGCTTACTTGTGCAAATCTAGTTTGTGCAAATTAACGTTTTGTGCAAGCCATTTGTGCCGTAGGTATGCCGTTTTAACGCACATGCTTGTGCAAATCTAGTTTGAGCAAATTAACGTTTTGTGCAAGCCATTTGTGCGGTAGGTATGCCGTTTTAACGCACATGCTTACTTGTGCAAATCTAGTTTGTGCAAATTAACGTTTTGTGCAAGCCATTTGTGCGGTAGGTATGCCGTTTTAACGCACATGCTTACTTGTGCAAATCTAGTTTGTGCAAATTAACGTTTTGTGCAAGCCATTTGTGCCGTAGGTATGCCGTTTTAACGCACATGCTTGTGCAAATCTAGTTTGAGCAAATTAACGTTTTGTGCAAGCCATTTGTGCGGTAGGTATGCCGTTTTAACGCACATGCTTACTTGTGCAAATCTAGTTTGTGCAAATTAACGTTTTGTGCAAGCCATTTGTGCGGTAGGTATGCCGTTTTAACGCACATGCTTACTTGTGCAAATCTAGTTTGTGCAAATTAACGTTTTGTGCAAGCCATTTGTGCCGTAGGTATGCCGTTTTAACGCACATGCTTGTGCAAATCTAGTTTGAGCAAATTAACGTTTTGTGCAAGCCATTTGTGCGGTAGGTATGCCGTTTTAACGCACATGCTTACTTGTGCAAATCTAGTTTGTGCAAATTAACGTTTTGTGCAAGCCATTTGTGAGGTAGCTATGCCGTTTTGCCGTTTAAACGCACATGCTTACTTGTGCAAATCTAGTCTGTGCAAATAAGTGTTTTGTGCAATCCATTTGTGCGGTAGGTATGCCGTTTTCCTGTTTAAACGCACATGTGCAAATCTAGTTTGTGCATGCCATTTGTGCGGTATACCGCTTTGCCGTATTAACGCACTTGCTTACTTGTGCAAATGAGAACCCACCCACAAGCTTCGGCTTAAAATGGGAGCGAACAGCCGTGTGTGGTTGTCCAAACATTATTCGAGAGCTAAATGTGTTTTTTTTCCAGATAATGATCGTGTGCCCCGACAGTCGTCTGCTGGACAGCCTGATCGAGGCGCGGCACCTGCTGTCGGTGGTCTCCCGCGGCCTCAACGACTACATGGAGCTCAAGCGACTGCGCTTCCCGCGCTTCTACTTCCTCAGCGACGACGAGCTGCTGGAGATCCTCTCGCAGTCGAGGAACCCGCGCGCCGTGCAGCCCCACCTCCGCAAGTGCTTCGAGAACATCGCCAAGGTTGGTTGGTGCAACTACCATGGACCTAATACCAAACTAAATAAATAAATAATGTATGGACAAATTTACACACGGCTGTTTAGTCCCAAACTAAGCCGAAGCTTGTAAATGGGTACTCAACAACTGATAAACATACATAAATACTTTTAAATAAATACTTAAATACATACAAACA
Source organism: Metalampra italica (assembly GCA_949699065.1). Classification (NCBI taxonomy): domain Eukaryota; kingdom Metazoa; phylum Arthropoda; class Insecta; order Lepidoptera; family Oecophoridae; genus Metalampra; species Metalampra italica. The sequence goes on from OX452989.1 coordinate 646,188, forward strand.
CCCAGAATCCGAAAACCAAGTTATGCTCATCACACAAATGTTGGCCCGGGTGGGAATCGAACGCACGACCTTTGGCGCAGTAGCCAGGGTCACTACCACTGCGCCAACAGGCCAGTCAGTAAACTAAAGTAAACGTCAAAGTTTCTGGCAGTCGCAGGCCTGTTGCTGTGTACCCTCAGAACAAGCCAAGCTTAATTTGGGATTAAACATCCATGTGTGAATTTGTTCAAAAACGTTATTATTATTTTATTTCTTTATGTTTATTGTATTAACATTGTATACCTATTAATATATAATTTTATAATGCACCCATTTTCCATGGGGCGAGGGCCTTACCCCTTTACTACAGGTCTCAGAAAAAACGATTCTATAACAAAACAAAAAATGTTTTTTTTTAGACCACCTCCTTTTAGGCCACCTCAGGCCGCAGCTTCAATATGAAAACGCAGGCCGCGCGTGTCTGAAGTCTCACATACATTGCATAGGGAATACAATAGGCCGCCACCGCCACCGCCACCGCAGGCCGCGTGTGTCTGTGACACGCCTTATTGTGTGTCCAGGTGACGTTCGAGCCGGACCTGAAGATATCGGAGATGCACTCGAGCGAGGGCGAGATCGTGGAGCTCAAGTACAAGTTCTACCCGAGCACCAACGTGGAGCAGTGGCTGCTGCTGCTGGAGGACACCATGCGGCACACCAGTCAGTGATGCGTCTTACGACTAGCTGTTCCCCGCGGCCTCGCCCGCGCAAAAAGAAATTCCCTTGAATTTTTCAAAATTCTTTCTTAGTGTTCGTTCGAGCTATATGAGGAACCTTTGTGCAAAATTTCGAGTCTCTACGCTCAGCGGTTTGGGCTGTGCGTTTGAATTTCTGACTTTTCTCTTTTTGCTCGGCTTTCGGTTCCTAAGGGTCGTAGCGTGATGTCACATAGCCTATAACCTTCCACAAGAATTGGGCTACCGAATGCCAAAAGAATTTCTCAAATTCAATTGGTAGTTCCAGAGACAAACCAGCCCCCGGTGGATTCCCGCTGGAAGGCTGGCGGCATTACCCCTCTGAATGGTGAGGGAGGTAATGCCCAGCCCTCTGATCGTTGGAAGCCTCGACCAGACGCTTGGTTGACATGATTCAATGCGCGAGAGACCAAAAACTGCACGGATACTGCGTTTCTGCTTTAAAAAGCTTTGTCTATATTTGTAGAGTTACCCGAATTGAGGAGATGCTCAACTGTGTAAGTAATGTTCGACTGGCCTGTAGGCGCAGTGGCAGTGACCCTGCCTACTGCGCCAAATGTCGTGCGTTCGATTCCCACCCGACACCAACATTTGTGTGATGAGCATAACTGTTGGGTTTCGGATTCTGGGTGTTTGTATGTTTATCAGTTGTTGAGTACCCATTTACAAGCTTCGGCTTAGTTTGGGACTAAACAGCCGTGTATGAATTAGTCCAAACATTATTATTAATGTTGGTACTCTTGCCAGTTCGTCTGACCCTGATCGCTGGTCTGGCGGAGCTGTGGCAGCTGCCGCGCGCGCAGTGGGTGCTGCGCTGGCCGGGGCAGGTGGTGATCGCCGGCTCGCAGACCGCGTGGACGGCCAACGTGGAGAACGCCATCACGGAGTACCACATGGCGGAGTACTACGAGGAGATGCTCAACTGTGTGAGTACAGCTTCTTGTCTTCTTCTTCTGGTACAGTCGACCGCACGTCAGTGGAAACACTTTGACCATGAGCTGGCATAGCAGCACGCTTAATAGAAGCGTGACACACACTGGGCGGCGGCGTTGCGAAAGCGTTGCGGTTTTTTTCTGTAATGTTTGAAATAGTATGACGCCCTTTACATCAAAGCGGCGGCGGCGCGGCGCGTTCTTCATACAAACCTTCGCCGCCGCAACGCTTTCGCAACGCCGCCGCCCAGTGTGTGTCACGCTTAAGGGAGTTTCAATACTATGTAAGGCCAGTTTATACTGGTTTTGTTTCTAGTGACGTGCGGTCGACCGTACTACTGGTAATACCACGCGGTGAGTACCTGGACCTGCGTGAGGCGGCTGGCAGTGACTGGATGCGGAGAACCGGGGATCGGATTCAGTGGCGCGCCTTGGGGGAGGCCTATGTCCAGCAGTGGACTAGGCAGGCTGATGATGATGGTAACGAATGAAATGAGTCTCCCTGCGGGATCGAATCGGAAATGAGGAGATCCGCTGGAGAACCAAGGTCGCCGACATAGGTCAAAGAATTGGTAAGCTTAACTGGCTGTGGGCGGGGCGCATCGCTCGCAGTACTGACCAGAAAGGTTCTCGAATTGCGACCGCGCACCGGAAGACGCAGCGTAGGTTGGCGTCTCACAAGGTGGACCGACGATCTGGTGAAGGTCGCGGGACCCGGCTGGATGAGGTTAGCGCGGGACCGGGCGTCGTGGAGAGCATTTGTCCAGCAGTGGACGTATTTCGGCTGATATGATGATGAATGAAATATAATATAGCCCCAACAGTGGGGACACTTAGGCTGTTGATTTGGTTTGTGCAGTTGGACAGCCTGCGCGCGCTGGTGAAGGGCGAGCTGACGTACTTCCAGCGCGAGGTGCTGTGCGCGCTGATCGTGGTGGAGGTGCACGCGCGCGACGTGACGCGCACACTCGTCGACGAGAACGTGCGAAGCGTCACAGACTTCCAGTGGATGTGCCAGCTCAGGTATATACGATGCTTTTCCACACCACAAATTTGCGAGCAAGCTGAGCGGTGCGAGGATGCATAGCCTCCTCCCATACATTCCTCGCTTGCTTCTCTTACACACATCTCTCAGCTTTTTTTATATGTGAGGAGAGAGCGATGTAATGTTGTCCGTTTGTGTTGTTTACTAAAAAAAAATACATTATAACTACACTTTCATAATAGTTTAATTAATTCTACACAATTATTATAAAAAGATAAAAAATTTACGTTGTATAAATGTACCCAGTGTACTTACATGCAATAAAATACTTTTGAATTTTGAATTGTTGTAACGAATACATGAAGTTAAAAATCCATGTGAAACAGTGCGAAAGTCATGTGAAAGTATCATGAAACCAAAATAAACAGCGCAAAATCAATGAACTGATGATTGAAAATGTGCTACTAGATCAAAAAAAATAGAAAAAACGAAATTTTAAAATTGAAGGAACATAGAGACATATCTATGGTGTGTCCGCAGGTACTACGAGATAGTGAAGGAGGCGTACCCGCTGGAGGCCGGAGAGACCGCGGACATCATTCAGGACGAGGACCACCTCAACACGTCGCCATACTACCGCCAGTTCAGCCAGAACATATGCCACGTGCGCGCGCTCAACTCCGTGTTCACCTACCAGAACGAATATCTCGGCAACAGGTACACTGCGCTCTACTCCAATACGTTGAACGTTTTCCTCAAGAACGTTTAGCTCAAAGGGTTAGCACGTTCAAGTGGCATTGGCTCCACAAGCCACAGCCGTGTGTGAATTTGTCCAAAAACATTATTACGTCGGCAACAAACATACATGTTAACGCACGTGCAAATTGTGGTATGACCTTCCCTCTGACGCTTTTCCACAGCGCTGCGATATGGGGTCCTTCAAGAAGAGAGTCAAAAGAGCCCTTCAACCTTGGCCGGCGCCGCACCAGCACCCCCCGGGTGTTGCAGGTGTCTGTGGGCGGCGGTGACCTCTTAACATCTGGAGGCCCGCCTGCTTGTCGCCCCCTTATTCTTATTCTTAGACGGGGGTCGCAGTCCCTGCACCGACTCCACCAAGACGGGAGTTTTGTGCAATAGACGGGAGTTTTGTGCAATAGACGGGAGTTTTGTGCAATAGACGGGAGTTTTGTGCAATAGACGGGAGTTTTGTGCAATAGACGGGAGTTTTGTGCAATAGACGGGAGTTTTGTGCAATAGACGGGAGTTTTCTGCAATAGACGGGAGTTCTGTGCAATAGACGGGAGTTTTCTGCAATAGACGGGAGTTTTGTGCAATAGACGGGAGTTCTGTGCAATAGACGGGAGTTTTGTGCAATAGACGGAAGTTTTGTGCAATAGACGGGAGTTTTTTGCCCCCGTAGCAATAATAATTTAAAAATATTGGGAAGGAGGTGATGGTTGTTTGCAGCGGTCGGCTGGTGATCACGCCGCTGACGGACCGCTGCTACCTGACGCTCATGTGCGCCATGCACCTCAAGTTCGGCGGCGCGCCCGCCGGGCCCGCCGGCACCGGCAAGACGGAGACCACCAAGGTGCCCCTCTCCATCACACCATCATCAGCCTTCCTCTAAATCTATCCTACTAACATTATAAAGGCGAAAGTTCGTAAGGATGTTTATGAGGCTTTGTTACTTACTCTTTCACGCAACCTACTTATAATTAACTAGCTTTTCCCCGCAGCTTTTCCCGTGTACGTTGTTAAACAGCGCCCTCTATGCAGGTGTTTTGTTACTTAGGGGGTATTAGCGGACGCCCCGCGACTTTGTCCGCGTTACAAAGTAGCCTATATGTTATTCCAGGATATAAGCTATCACTGTACCAAGTTTCTTCAAAATCTGTTCGGTAGTTTTTGCGTGAAATAGTGACAAACCTCCTCACATGCAAACATCCTCACATCCTTACAAACTTTCGCCTTTATAATATTAGTAGGATTGTAGGATAAGAAATAAAAAGTTCAGAAACGTTTAGTTCATGTTGTATTTGTTTGTTGTCCTTTCACGCAAAAACTGCGGAACAGATTTTGATGAAACTTTACAGTAATTATAGATTGTACATCAGAATAGCACATAGGCAATTCCTAAAGATATTGTGTAAATTAGCCAATAAAAATTTAATGCAGGACTTGGCCAAAGCGTTGGCGGTGCAGTGCGTGGTGTTCAACTGTTCGGACCAGCTCGATTTCATGGCGATGGGCAAGTTCTTCAAAGGATTGGCTGCGTGAGTTTTACTTTATGTTTATTAGACGGGAACTGTAGTACATAAATGCTGATGATGGGCAGCAGTATCTTTCAGTCTGTCTGTGTATTTTATATGCTACAATCATAAATTGAATTGAAAAGCATCCATACACATATAATTACAGTATAGGTAAAAATAATATCAAACAAAATTTCATAAAATATCACCAACCTGTCTATGTCGCCGCCTATTATATCACCAATCAATCCGCCTATTCGCCATATCGCCGATCAATCCATGTTTGCCTATATCGCTAATCAACCCGCCCGTTAACCAGAATCGCTAATTAATCCGCCTGTTAGCCAATATCGCTAATCGAACCTCCTGTTCGCCAATATCATTAATCAATCCGCCTGTTCGCCAATACCGCTAATCAATCCGCCTGTTCGCCAATATCGCTAATCGAACCTCCTGTTAGCCAATATCGCTAATATAACCTCCTGTTCGCCAATATCGCTAATCGAACCTCCTGTTAGCCAATATCGCTAATCGAACCTCCTGTTCGTCAATATCATTAATCAATCCGCCTGTTCGCCAATATCGCTAATCAATCCGCCTGTTCGCCAATATCGCTAATCGAACCTCCTGTTCGCCAATATCGCTAATCGAACCTCCTGTTAGCCAATATCGCTAATCGAACCTTCTGTTAGCCAATATCGCTAATCAAACCTCCTGTTAGACAATGTCGCTAATCGAACCTCCTGTTCGCCAATATCGCTAATATAACCTCCTGTTCGCCAATATCGCTAATCGAACCTCCTGTTAGCCAATATCGCTAATCGAACCTCCTGTTCGCCAATATCATTAATCAATCCGCCTGTTCGCCAATATCGCTAATCAATCCGCCTGTTCGCCAATATCGCTAATCGAACCTCCTGTTCGCCAATATCGCTAATCGAACCTCCTGTTAGCCAATATCGCTAATCGAACCTCCTGTTCGTCAATATCATTAATCAATCCGCCTGTTCGCCAATATCGCTAATCAATCCGCCTGTTCGCCAATATCGCTAATCGAACCTCCTGTTCGCCAATATCGCTAATCGAACCTCCTGTTAGCCAATATCGCTAATCGAACCTCCTGTTAGCCAATATCGCTAATCAAACCTCCTGTTAGACAATGTCGCTAATCGAACCTCCTGTTCGCCAATATCGCTAATATAACCTCCTGTTCGCCAATATCGCTAATCGAACCTCCTGTTAGCCAATATCGCTAATCGAACCTCCTGTTCGCCAATATCGCTAATATAACCTCCTGTTCGCCAATATCGCTAATCGAACCTCCTGTTAGCCAATATCGCTAATCGAACCTCCTGTTCGCCAATATCGCTAATCGAACCTCCTGTTAGCCAATATCGCTAATCGAACCTCCTGTTCGCCAATATCGCTAATATAACCTCCTGTTCGCCAATATCGCTAATCGAACCTCCTGTTCGCCAATATCGCTAATCGAACCTCCTGTTCGCCAATATCATTAATCAATCCGCCTGTTCGCCAATATCGCTAATCAATCCGCCTGTTCGCCAATATCGCTAATCGAACCTCCTGTTCGCCAATATCGCTAATCGAACCTCCTGTTCGCCAATATCGCTAATCGAACCTCCTGTTCGCCAATATCGCTAATCAATCTATCTGTCCAGCGGGCTGGAGTGGATTCATAAAAACCATTTCGTTCCACAGTTCCGGCGCCTGGGCGTGCTTCGACGAATTCAATCGAATCGACATAGAAGTGCTCTCTGTAGTCGCACAACAGGTATTTTATCAAAGTTAATTTATTGTACGCTCAATATACATGGAAATAATGCAAAGAATTTTTTACACATTTTATTTTAAAAAAAAATCTTAATCAAATTCGAAAGACTATTTCCGACGAGTAATATTTCCGATTAGTCCGACGCTAGTGTAGGTATACAAAAGTATCGATAACCCAAAAGTCAAATATCGATAATCTAAAGGTCGATAAACTAAAATATACATTTCCTATAACATTTTGATTCGAGAATCCGCGCCTTAGGGCAGGTCTATGCCCAGCAGTTCACTAGTGCAGGCCGATGACGATGATTGGTGTTTGCAGGTGGTAACCATCCAGAAGGCCCAGATAGCCCGGCTGGAGCGGTTCATGTTCGAGGGCTGCGAGCTGCCGCTGAAGGCGTCCTGCTCCGTGTTCATCACCATGAACCCTGGATATGCTGGTAGGTACACTCGCAGTATGATCGAGTGTGGGAAAAGTGAAAAAAATGATCATTTTATCAATATACTCGTACGAAAGTCCGAAAGTAGCCCGGCGCGTCCCCCGCCATGTGGACCGACGACCTGAAGAGGGTGGCCGGAGGGAGGACCGGGTGTGGTGGCGTTCATTAGGGAAGGCCTATGTCCAGCAGTGGACGCTAAAGGGCTGATATGATGATGATGAAGCTCATTATTAGAAGTGTGTTACTGAGATATGCCGTATGGCCAGGCCGCACGGAGCTGCCGGACAACCTGAAGGCGCTGTTCCGCCCGATCGCTATGATGGTGCCCAACTACGCGCTCATCGCGGAGATCTCGCTGTTCTCGTACGGCTTCTACGAGGGGAAGATCCTCGCCGGGAAGATCACGACCACCTTCCGACTCAGCTCCGAGCAGCTCTCCTCGCAGGTCACCTCATCAAATCAACAGCCTATTAATATGTCCCCACTGCTGGGGCTTAGGCCTACGCTCTCAACGAGGGTGTTCGGGCTATAGTCCACCACGCTAGCCCAGTCTTTGGTGGACTTCACAAGCGCCTAAGGATTACTTCTTCGGCGTATGAAGGTTTCCTCACGATGTTTTCCTTCACCGTTTGAGAGCAGTCAGTAAATGTACTTAAGTTTCGAGAAAAACCCAATTGCGAAAGGTACACTACCGTCCGAATCGCGCAAAATGAGCAAAACGCCCGCTGAGCACTCCGAATGCCAAGTCTTAAGGGACCAATTTGTATAATTCAATTACCAATTATCAATTAAATTATACATATTAGTTGAGGGACAGATCTAAACTGAAGGGTGCAGTTTTTTCGATGATTCTCGCAGAAAATGTTTTGTCATTTGTGTCAAGTATCTCATCTTAATATATAAAAGAAAGTCGTTTTAGTTACAACACTTATAACTCAAGAACGGCTGAACTTTTCTGAGCTTATATTTTCACGGGAGTCGCAGAGGAATTAAGTCTCGGGAGGATCGGTTTTAATGAAAATTAGCTTTTGACAGAACGACGTCCGTCGGGTCAGCTAGTAATAGAATAATTCACACATTTAATAACGAATGTCAAATTGTTGCCATGAAAAGTAGCGTCCTATGATAATAATGTTTGAGGCAGGACCACTACGACTTCGGCATGCGCGCTGTGAAGACGGTGATCCTGGTGGCGGGCAACCTGATCCGGCAGATGCCCGACGGCGACGAGCGGCAGATCGTGCTGCGCGCGCTGCGGGACGTGAACGTGCCCAAGTTCCTCGCGGACGACCTGCTGCTGTTCAACGGTCAGTCCGATACGTGAACTACCTATCCTGCGAATATTATAAAGGCGAAAGTTTGTAAGGATGTGAGGATGTTTGACGGGTTTGTACGCTTTATGCCAGAAAAGCACAATGTCAGATTAGCGGAATATCAGATTTGCAGTATGTCAGATTAGCAAAATGCCACATTAGCATAATGTCAGATGGCAAAATGCCAGATTTGCATAATGTCAGATTAGTATAATGTCAGATTAGCAGAATGTCAGATTTGTCCTAAAAGCAAAAAATTGGTACAGTCAGGACTCTTAATTTAAAAGGGCATAAGGTAACCCGAGGCTATTGTAGCTAGGGCACAGAATAGATAATGGCTAGGACCACAGAATAGATAATAGGGGCAAATGTAGTTGACGTCAATGTACGCACGGCGGGTACCGATTTTAGACTTTAGCTTTCAGGATGTTCAGCTTACTGCTGCTACTGCAGGAGGAGAAATAAGGATTATTTTGTGCTATTGAATATTTGGTGAGATGTTTGTCCGTGCAGGAATAATATCGGACTTGTTCCCACGCGTGGAGATCCCGATCGTGGACTACGGCATCATGGAGACCTCCATCCGGAACATGCTCATCAAGCGGGGATACGACGACCTGTATTGTACGTTACCACAGAATACATAATATGACGTTACATCTTAGCCTCGTCAACCTCTTTAGCCTCGTGTTTAGGCGAGATTATGTCGCAGGATGGCATTCGTATTCTATTGAATACAAAGTGTGAATCAAAGTGCTTTATTTGCTAGAACATAGTAAGGAGAAATAGGTCTTAAGGTAACATTGTACAGTATCATATGTTCATATGGCATGCAAATTTTTTAAAATTTCAAATGTTGTCATCAAAATCCTGCTTTCCCGCCTAAACCCCATGCACAATAGCACACACACACACACTCTCACACTCACATACACGCATACCTAGCTCTAGTCTTATAATTCTAAAATATCAATAAAAATTAAATTTGTTTTCATATAAGTATTTATTGTATTGTAAATTTAACATAATTATGTAGCCTACTGTACTTTGATTTCCCTATCCGTGAATGTTGTAACTGTCACCCCGCGAGACGGCCAGCAGGTCAGTGCAGGTGACAGAAACCAATTGTTATTTTGGACATGTTACATTTGTTTTTGTTTTTAATTTTGTTTGTGAAAACAGGCTCGCAATCACCGTTTGATCCATAATAATATGTACCTATATATATTATGTTGTTAAATTAAATAGCTATTTGTATTTAAATATAATAACACCTTTCGGCGGTTTCTGGGAGCCGAGGTGAATACGTTTAATGCCATCGTGAGACATGCCGAACAGCGTCGTTTATGGCCAGAGATGGCTCTTCCCATAGCCCGTTGAGCGGCTATAGTTTTCGGACTGGTCCCTCTGTCAACCCTTGCACTGTATCCCGAATACTCTTGAAGTATAAGTTGAAACTTGAGGTTCAATTTTTTACCCTTGTTGCAGCGTTCATATTCAAAATCATCCAGCTGTACGAGACGACGGTGGTGCGGCACGGGCTGATGCTCGTCGGGCCCGCCGGCTCCGGGAAAACCAAGGTCTCATCAAAGCAACAGCCTATTAATATGTCCCCACTGCTGGAGCTCAGGCCTACCCACCCAACGAGGGCGGTAAGGCTACAGTCCACTACGCTAGCCCAGTGCGGGTTGGTGGACTTCACATGCGCCTAAGAATTTCTTCTTCGGCGTATGCAGGTTTCCTTCACCGTTTGAGAGCAGTCAGTAAATGTACTTAAGTTTCGAGAAAAACCCATTGGTACCTTAGTTATTGAAGTGGGAATTATTATCCTCGTAGAATGCTGGTTATTTAATTTGGTTTTCTACGAGGAATAAGCGGGCAAAACGATATGGGGTCCTTCAAGAAAAGAGTCGTAAGAGCCCTTCAACCGAGCCGGCGCCGCGCCAGCACCCCCTGGGTGCTGCAGGTGTCTATGGGCGGCGGTGACCTCTTAACATCAGGAGGCCCGCCTGCTTGTTGCCCCCGTAGCAATTAAAAAAAGTAGAATAATGGCTGGTGTAATTAATAAGTAATATGTCTGCTCAGTGCTACGAGATCCTGCGCGACGCGCTGACCGCCATCAGGGGCAAGCTGGCGCCGGACGGGTTCCCGTTCGCGCCCGTGCACACGTTCGTCGTCAACCCCAAGTCCATCACCATGGGACAGCTCTACGGGGAGTTCGACATGCAGACGCATGAGTGGTCAGTGCACGAAGCCGAGCGAGAGTCGGCTAGCCCGTTAATAGAATCATCAACAGCCTATTAACATGTCCCCACTGCTGGGGCTCAGGCCTACCCACCACCACTACGCTAGCCCAGTGCGGGTTGGTGGACTTCACATGCGCCTGAGCGGCGTATGCAGGTTTCCTCACGATGTTTTCCTTCAACGTTCGGGAGCAGTCAGTAAATGTACTTAAGTTTCGAGAAAAACCCATTGGTACATGGCCCAGACGGGGATCAAACTCCGGACCTTAGGCTGTGTCTTATCCCCGACGCCACTGCCGTTAATAAAATGCCTAGGACGTTCGTTGAAATACTCTTTGAAACGGCTGATCTAAGAGCAGATGACCTTAAAAACCCACGAATTACGAGGAGAGAGGTTTGTTTTGATGGGTCCTGTCGCTCGCTTTGCTCACTGCAAGGCTCATGTCAACCTAACAACTTGTGGCTTTGCTCCTGTCTAGTCGCTCATACCCGGTGGCGGTAACTGTGCGTTCGTAGATCTGTCAGTCAGGACATTCCTCTTTACAAATTATAAGTACAGTCGACCGCACCACTTAAGCTTCGCAATTCTTTGAGCCCAGACGAAAGTTTTTAACCAGTGCGTCCTGCCAGTCATGACCTACGGCGCAGAAACGTGGACACTGACGGTGGGCCTGATTCATAAGTTTAAAGTCGCTCAGCGAGCTATGGAGAGGACTATGCTCGGAGTTTCTTTGAAGGACATGATCCGTAATGAGGAGATCCGACGGAGAACCAAGGTTACCGACATAGCCGAAAGGATTAGCAAACTGAAGTGGCAATGGGCAGGTCACATCTGTCGCAGAGCCGACGGCCGTTGGGGCAGACGGGTTCTGGAGTGGAGACCGCAGACCGGTACGCGCAGTGTGGGACGCCCCTCCGCCAGGTGGACTGACGACCTGAAGAAGGTGGCCGGAAGCGGCTGGATGCGGAGAGCGGAGGACCGGGTGTGGTGGCGTTCGTTAGGGAAGGCCTATGTCCAGCAGTGGACGCTAAAAGGCTGAGATGATGATGATGAATTCTTTGAGCTATGTCGGCGACCTTGACATCCCGCAGGGAAACTCCGAGCAAGCTGTAATAATTGTATATGTTATTCACTTGGGTAACGTATCCTCAGGACGGACGGCATCCTGTCGAGCCTGGTGCGCGCCGGCATCGCGGTGGAGGACATGGACAAGCGCTGGTACGTGTTCGACGGTCCCGTCGACGCCGTGTGGATAGAGAACATGAACACGGTGAGTGTACCACTTACAAACAGCATTTGTCTCGATATTAACCCTTTATAAGGTAGAGACGATTTGGATACCACTTAGTTAATAAACATATACAGAGAAGAACATCCTCTTTTTTATTTAACTATAATGGTATTATATAGCGAATATATCAGGCTTTCTTTCCTCATTCATTCAATGTCAATGAATAGGTGTATTGGAAACAGATCATCTGAAAACTCAAGTGCACTAACAAGCTGAGTGGCATTATATTGACCACATGTTTTTTTTTTTTTTTTTGCCGTAGATGTGTTTCCCAGTGCATTACAAACATGGTAGTGTATTTAACTTTCACGTAGCATATCTGTGTAACTGGGGCCTTATAAAGGGTTAAAACACACGTCAATAAATAATTAATTGCAGGCCAAATACCTATACTGCTTTGCAAACATTTGGTATAAGTTTAGGTTAGATGTTCATTTAAATACAACCAAAAATAAAATATCGTAGGGATTTCACATTTATAGACTTTTAGACATATCGTTATTGTTTATTTCCTTCTCACGTTTTATAGGTTGTTTCCGACTTTTCCTTTTGCTCGGCCCCTAAATGTGTATAAACTTCCTTAATAATTGGGCTATCAAATGCAAAAATTTTATTTTCAAATCTCTGGTGACTGGGAAAACAAAAATACTTTAAAATACTTATTATACGTGTTATGATAAAGTCTGACTATTTAAATTAATAAAGTTGAATAAAGTTAATTATTATTTCGTCATGTGCTCCAGGTGCTCGACGACAACAAGAAGCTGTGCCTCTCCAGCGGGGAGATCATGAAGCTGACGGAGCGGCAGCGCATGATATTCGAGGTGGCGGACCTGGCGGTGGCGTCCCCCGCGACCGTGTCGCGCTGCGGCATGGTGTACCTCGACGTGAAGGTGGTGGGGCTGCCGCCGCTCGTCAACGCGTGGCTCAAGAGCACCGTGCCGCCGGTGAGATTTTTTAGTAGGTTTTGGCTTGGTAACGAGACATTTAAGCCATATTTTATTTTAAATTTAAAGTCTTATTTGTTAAATCTATTTAACCGGCGGTTATAGCGCGGCCTCCACAAAAACAGAGCACGTCTAGAGTTAGTCGGCGATTTTGACTAAGGCCATATCCTCATTAAATCGATAGTAACTTTAATGTATGCATGCATGTATGTAAACGTATGCGCATACCTTTGGTAGATTGGCGAGGTGCTACGCAAGGTGTTCCCGCCGCTGATCCAGACGTACCTGTACCCCGCGCTGACCCTGCTCCGGTCGCGGCTCACGGAGCTGGTGGCGTCCATCGATTCGGCGCTGGTGCTCAAGTTCCTCGAGCTGCTCGACTACCGGATGCGCCCGCTCACCGGCCGCGACGACAGGCCGCCGCCCGCGCCGCCCTTCCTCGCGCTCATGCGTTAGTACTACTTCAAATCAACAGCCTATTAACATGCCCCCACTGCTAAGGCTCAGGCCTACCCTCTCGGCGTTCCGGCTATAGTCCACCACGCTAGCCCAGTGCGGGTTGGTGGACTTCACATGCGCCTAAGAATTTCTTCTTCGGCGTATGCAGGTTTCCTCACGATGTTTTCCTTCACCGTTTGAGAGCAGTCAGTAACTGTTAAGTTTCGAAAAAAAAACCATTGGTACATGGCCCAGCCAGGGATCGAACTTCCGACCTTTTCATATGATAGGCCGCCTCTACTAGCGCACAGCTAGTAGTAAATAAAGGTTCGAATGAATGATAATGATTGAATGATGAATGAATGAATAATGAATGAATGATGAATGACTGATGAATGAATGGATGAATGATCTTTATTTGCAACAAGTTCAACAAGAGACAACGTGTGTTTTCCTCCCGCAGCCCGGCTGGCGCCGTGCTGGGTGGTGTGGGCGCTGGTGTGGTCTGTGGGCGCGACGTGCGACCACGTCGGCCGCGAGGTCTTCTCCGGCTTCCTGCGCGCGCTCATGGAGGAGAACGGCATGAAGCCGCTGTTCCCGCCCGAGGGCAGGGTCTACGACTACACGTGAGGGTTTTTAATAGATTTCACGGCCCTGGAAACAAAGTCATTTTAGGCCAACTCAAATTCAAACTTAGTTTATCCAAAATTGGAATACAATATTCTCTTTTTGATGTCAATTTTGTCTAAAACTATTGTACAAGGTATTTCTACAAGTAATAAGCGGCAAAACCAGGTTATTAACAGGTGTTTTTATTCTCTTCATAAAACCAACATGGTGGACCGGTTATGTACGAGGAACAGGAATTCTGGCGACAAATCATTTTTTTTCTTGTCCCAAAAAATGAGTAAATGTTTGCAGGCTGAACGACGGTGGGTTCACGGACCTCACCGAAGACGGCGAGCCTGGGAACCCTTTCTGGTACAACTGGATGGAGAAGCTGGAGCCCTACGTGGTGGACCCGGAGTGGCAGTATGCAGGTAACTTGACACACCTGTCAAGGTGGACTGACGATCTGGTGAAGGTGGCGGGACGCAGCTGGGTGAGGTTAGCGTGGGACCGGTCGTCGTCTGTAGACGTCTACAGGCTGATTATGATGATGATGAATGACTGACCGGCCCATCGACCTTACGGTTCCTAAAATGTTCATCATCCATCATCATCTCAGCTTTATAACGTCGACTGCTGGACATGGCCTTCCCCAATGAACGCCACCATACCCGGTTCCCTGCTCATCGCATCCAAAAAAGCTTGATTTTTCAAAATGTCTCATTCGAATAATGTCGATTGTTTTCTATTTTACCCCATGTCGACTATTTTAGATGTCGAAGTAGTCGTATTCGAGTATCAGCGAGTATCGTTATCAATGTTTTTAAAATATATTTAAGGAATAATCAACATAACGATCATAGCCTGTAACATAAAAGACTCACAGACTGTAATAAATCTTAGTGAAAACGTGTGCCTAACTAATAAGACTGGCTCGAAAGTGTTCGTTTCCAAGGCCGCAAAACCCTATAAAAAACAGCTTGTTAACAAGACAGGTGTGCGTGCGCCCAGATATCGAGGTGCCGACGCTGGACAACGTGCGCAGCGCGGCGCTGCTCGGCTACAAGATCGCGAACTTCAACCACGTGATCTGCGTGGGCCCCACCGGCACCGGCAAGACGGTCACCATCACGTCGAAGCTGCACCGCGGCCTGCACAAGAAGTTCATATGCGAGTTCATCGTGTTCTCCGCCAGGACATCCGCCAATCAGACGCAGGTACACTTTTTTTAATTCAAATTCAAATAATTTAATTCGGACTTTGTACATAGATAATATTAGCAACATACAAAAATACCTAAAACTATGTTAGTAAGCAAAACAAAAGCAACACAAAAGAAACAAGATATCAAAATCTAAATTATTTTCTATATGAGACCCTGTGTCCCATAATGTTAACAAGTGTTAACATTATTACATATTGTGTAACACCAGTGTGTCACATACTGTTTGTAAGCAATTTACACATGCTGTGTTTACCTATTACTGGGTGTTCACTTGGATGATTTGTACCTACTATTTATAAGATTTCTTTTTTTGTATATGTGCAACATCTGTTGGTAAACCAATAAATAAATAAAAAATAATAATAATAATAGGGTTATCAATTTTGTCAGCCACAACGCACAGGAGACTGTTGGAGCCGCCCCTCACGCGGCGCATCAGGGACGCGGTTCTTTTGCGCGGTTTTATAAAAGAGCGTCAGTGGCGCCTGATACTTATCGCGGCGCCACTGACGACGTTTAACGCGGCCTGTAATATCGAAAGGTCCGAAGTTCGATCCCCGTCTGGGCCATGTACCAATGGGTTTTTCTCGAAACCTAAGTACATTTACTGACTGCTCTCAAACGGTGAAGGAAACATCGTGAGGAAACCTGCATACCCCGAAGAAGAAATTCTTAGGCGCATTATCTAATGAACTATAATGATTGATTGATTGTTGCGCAGGACGTGATCGACAGCAAGCTGGACCGTCGGCGGCGCGGCGTATACGGCCCGCCGCCCACCAAGCGGCAGGTGTTCTTCATCGACGACCTGAACATGCCCGCGCTCGAGGTGTACGGCGCGCAGCCGCCCATCGAGCTGCTGCGACAGTTCATGGACTTCTCCGGTGAGGGCAAGGATCAAGCCTAACGGTCAAATCTGAGCGGAAAAACGCGCGGAATTTCGCGAAAATCGTAGCAATGTTCAGTGGGCTTACCATGAGATGATAATGTCGATATTTGCTAGCGATTAGGGTCCCTCAAGAAGGGAGTCAAAAAGAGCCCTTCAACCTTGGCCGGCGCCGCACCAGCGCCCCCCGGGTGTTGCAGGTGTCTGTGGGCGGCGGTGACCTCTTAACATTTATTTATTATTCATTTATTTATTTATTGTCAATTTACATATAACCTTACAGCTATTGCCATGTAGTATATATGTACATAATAATAATAATAATGTTTTGGCAAGTTTACACACGGCTGTTTAGTCCCAAACTAAGCCGAAGCTTGTACATGGGTACTCAACAACTGATAAACATACATAATTATATACTTTAAATAAATACATACAAACACCCAGAATCCTAAAACCAACAAATATGCTGATTACACAAATGTTGGTCCCGGGTGGGAATCGAAGTCACTACCAACTACGCCAACAGGCCAGTCAAACAGTGTAATGTCAACCCAAGCTCAACAGAAAACCACTTTTGATTAAAAAAAAATAATGCAGTGTTAATTGTCAGGTTGGTACGACCGGCACAACATCGGCGACTTCCGCACGCTGGTGGACATCGGCGTGGTGGCGGCCATGGGCCCGCCCGGCGGCGGCCGCAACCCCGTCAGCATGCGACTCATGAGGCACTTCCACTACATCTCCTTCACGGAAATGGAGTATTCCAGCAAGGTAACCAATATGTCCAACAGCGTCAATGGCGTCGGGCATAAAGTCAAAACTATTTTATTGCATGTTAGTACTGTGGGTACATTTATACAACTTAAATTTTTTATCTACCACCGCTTCCAAGGTGTTAGAGCTGGGATAAGACGCGGCCTATCATGTCTAAAGGTCCGAAGTTCCATCCCCGGCTGGGCCATGAATGCGTTTTCCTCGTAACTTAAGTACATTCACTGACTGCTCTTAAACGGTGAAGGAAAACATCGTGAGGAAACCTGCATACGCCGAAGAAGAAATTCTTAGGCGCATGTGAAGTCCACCAACCCGCACTGGGCTAGCGTGGTGGACTGTAGCCCTAACGCCCTCGTTGGGAGGGTAGGTTTGAGCCCCAGCAGTGGGGACATGTTAATAGGCTGTTAATGATGATGAACCAATATGTTATCTTGTTAGGGGGCCATGAAAAATCTATAACTATAAACAAACCCCCATACATTAGAAAAGCTAACATTGGCAAAAAATAAAAATAAAAAAAGAGTCTAGCAATACTTGTTGGAATCGAAAACTCTGTAGATCGAAGCGGTTTTTTAATGTGTATGTAAAAAAAATTTAACAAGACACCACTATCGGCCACGGATTTGTTGTAATGCTCAAAAAGATAGCACGTTGAAGTGGCAGTGGGCTGGCCCCATCTGTAGGAGAACCGATAACCGCTGGAGCAGACGAGTTCTCGAGTGGAGACCACGCAGGCAGTAGTAGTGGGCAGGCGTAGTGTGGGACGCCCCCCGGCTAGATGGAGCGACGATCTGCGTAAGACGGCTGGCCGAAGATCGGTTTCAGTAGCGCCTTGGGGGAGGCCTGTGGCCAGCAGTGGACTAGTGCATGCTGATGATGATGTGTGTTCCAGTACGGTATATTCAGCGTGATCCTCAAGTCGTGGACGCGGGGGCTCCCCACGGGCGTGACCATCCGCGAGGCGCCGTTCCTCAAGGCCTCCCTGGACATCTTCAACTCGCTGGTGCTGGAACTGCTGCCGACGCCGACCAAGTCGCACTACACCTTCAACCTGAGGGACCTCAGCAAGGTCTTCCAGGGCATACTCATGATGGACCCCTCCACTGTCAAGGTTCGTTCTTGGATTTGCGATGAGGAGATCCGACCAACAACTAAGGCCATTGAAACTACCTATCTATCTTCTTTGCGGGCCGGGAATACCTGGCGATACTTCGACACTTTTTGGTTCTTTTGCGCCAAACCGTTTTTTATTTGACTTCTTGTTAAGAGTGTCAGTGGCCTCGGGGATAAGAGGCGGCCTATCATATCGAAAGGTCTGAAGTTCGATCCCCGGCTGGGCCATGTACCAATAGTATTTTTATCGAAACATCATTTACTGACTGCTCTCAAACGGTGAAGGAAAACATCGCGAGAAAACCTGCATACGCTGAAGAAGAAATTCTTTGGCGCATTGGAGTCCACCAAGCCGCACTGGGCTAGCTTGGTGGACTTTCCCAGCAAGACATGTTAATAGGCCGTTGATAATGATGATATATGCCTTAGAATAGGATCTAATATTTGGCGTATGCAGGTCTCCTCACGATGTATTATAATAAACCGATAAGTTCATTGACCCTGCCTAGGGTATAGCATCCTGAAAAGAATCTGTCAGAGCATTTTATTTCATTGTACCTTTTCCCATTCGCTTTTTCCCCTCTCGTTTTTTTAGCAAACGTAAAATTTCTGAATCGATTCCCGACCCGCGGGAAACTTAAATAGCTGCTCGTAAAGCCGCAGGACATATGCTAGTTTATAAGAAAGAAAAATATAGCTTTGACTATTTTATGTATGCACTAGTGTCGCCGCCTGTCGGTGAGCCGTGGCAGTGTTACGTGACGTTGGCAAGTGTTCGCAGGCGGAGGACGAGGCGATCCGGCTGTGGTACCACGAGCACCAGCGCGTGTACCAGGACCGGCTCGTCAACGCGGAGGACCGCAAGTGGTTCACCACGTGAGTACCCACACCAGGAGCCAGAATCGAACCAGACTCTAGGGTGGAGTGGTGCCAAAATCACTGCAATATGGCCAAAAACCACAACATTGGGGCCAAATACCACAATTGGAGCCAAGAACTACATTTTCGCAACTAAAACTTTAATTTAATTACCCAGCCTCCTGAATAACAAACTGAAGACGGACTTCAACAAGAAGTCGGCGGACATTCTGGGCGGGCGGCT
Organism: Metalampra italica; assembly: GCA_949699065.1. NCBI lineage: Eukaryota > Metazoa > Arthropoda > Insecta > Lepidoptera > Oecophoridae > Metalampra > Metalampra italica. Next base: position 665,270 of record OX452989.1, read on the forward strand.
GATGCTGTTCGGAGACTTCATGGACCTGGGCACCGACGACAGGAAATACGTGGAGATCACAGATCCTGCTGAGGTTAGTGTATCTACGGTCCAACGGGGTACCAGCTTTCCCAAATAGGTGGCTCGTGCCCTATTGCACTTTTTCGTTTTGTGCGGTACCCAACTACTGAGCCTTCTTTAGTGTCAGCACATGACAACCACGGAGGTAACTCACCAAAAGTTATATTTAAATTTCGAACTGACTTGCACATAGAAAAAAAAACAAATGAACATTTTTTCTGTTCCTCATTAATTACATTATCAAAATAAAATGTTCTACATTAGGTACTACTTAGTTTGAATTTCCGCGCACTATTTGAGAAAAGTACTATACAAGCCTAGGTCACAATCAGGCATTGATGGACCTACGTATGTTCAATGCCTCTGTTGCCGGCCGCTGCAGTGATGTACTATTCTATGAGATGCAGCTGGCTGATGATGTTTGTTGTCACAGATGCATGAAGTACTGATGCATTACCTGGAGGAGTACAACCTGGCGACGACGGTGCCGCTGGAGCTGGTGCTGTTCGAGGACGCGGTGGCGCACCTGTGCCGCGTGGCGCGCATCATGCGCCAGCCCATGGCCAACGCGCTGTTGCTCGGCATGGGCGGCTCCGGTACCTCCATTATCACACTACTTGTATGCCCCCTTGAGGAAAAGTACCCTAAGTATTGAATACCTATTTTTAAAACAGTCCCTCGCCCCTCGCGTCTGTGACCATTTGAGATCATAGCCATTAAAGACTTAGAGCTTGGCGTTGTCCATAGCTCGCTGAGAGACCATAAGCTGTACCGATATGTTGTCTCAGCTCCAGAACTCGTCTGACCCGTCGGTTCTACGACAGATGTGACCTTGTCACTGCAGCCTGCTAATCCTTACACCTCCATCGATGACCTCAGTTCTTCGTGGGATCTCCACATTTCGGATCGTATCCTTTAAAGAAACTCTGATCTTGGTGTCCTCTATAACTCGCTGAGCTACCTGAAACTGAGCATACGTACGACTCGTGGTCTCCACTCTAGAAGTCGTTTGCCTCGTCGGTTCCGCCACTTCAGCCTGCTAATCGAGCCTGTGTCAATGACCTTAGTTCTTCGTGGGATTTCGGATGATATCGTTCAAAGAAACTAAACTGAACTGTAAATGTAAGGTCGCCAGTCCCTGTCGCGGCTGGCGGCTAACATGGCGGAGCTGCACTGCATCCAGATCGAGATCACGAAGGCGTACGGCGTGTCGGAGTGGCGCGACGACCTCAAGCAGACCATGATGAAGGCCGGCGCCGAGAACAGGGGTGTCGTGTTCCTCTTCTCTGACGCCCAGGTGACCCCAGCGGCTGGACTTTGCTAGGGTCCGGCTACAGCCTAGCTAGTTCAACCAGCTGCAGCTAACTATTACGGGGAAAGATTGACAACCGTGTCAGGTACCGTGTGTCTAGGTACCGACCTAGTGCCTAAAATCTACAATAACATTGCCGGGCTTAGACAAGGGGAGAAATATAGTAAAGGGATGCTAAAACATAAATTAAAAAATACATTTTTCGGGAAATTTACACATTTAGTATGCGAATTTAAATTAGGTTAAGTTAAAATAGTTTAAGAGCGTTTTCTGGCGAGCAATTACTGTGTAAAAATGGTAAAATGTTAAGAATAAACTTTAAAAAAAGCCTCAAATTTGCTTGCGCAAATTCAAGGTTTGCACCTTTTTGGCGTCTTAACCCTACATGCATGATCGTGCAAACCTAGAATTTGCGCAAGATTGGCCCTTTATCTGTAAAACCACAAAGTAATAGTGTAGAACACAGATCGAGATCACGAAAGAAACAGGACATTATGATACAAATGAGCTACTTTGGTCGTTACACTCGAGGCTGGATTTTACAGCACGAGCCGAAGCCGATTGCGTGTAATGAGCCAAGCTGAAAACGTCCATTCTGAGTAAAAATACAAAAAAAATATTATAATACAATGGAAATCAAACCTGTGTTACAGATAAAAATGGAATCATTCCTGGAGGACCTGAACAACATCCTGAGCTCTGGCGACGTGCCCAACATCTACGAGCCCGAGGACCTGGACAAGATCTATCAGTCGGTGCGGCACGCCGTCATGGAGATGGCGCTCGCCGCCACCAAGACCAACCTGTTCTCGTGCTACCAGCGGCGCGTGCGCAGCAACCTGCACATCGTCGTGGTCATGAGCCCCGTCGGCGAGGTCAGACCCTTGATCAGCAACTCTGTGCCAGACAGTTTCGACGCAAAAAAACCGCGACCAAAAACCATTTTTAGAAAAAAAAACATTTCAAAGTTCCATTTCATACTTGATATCAGTTTCAAGAATCAACTTTCTGGACCCTGGTGCGACATGACTCTCAGGTCGTGACGAAATGTTGTAAGAAATTTCATTTCGCACTTGGTTCCTAACAACATTTCGTCAAAGTTCGATTTCCGAAACTACTATCAAGTATGAAATTTGTTTCTTTTAGTTCCAGACATAAGAATTAGTAGACATTAGTCAACATTGACAAAAGAGAATCTTGTATTCCAATTTTCAATAAACGAATTTTGAACATTGATAGATCTTCCGCGCGCGGCTGCGTCAGTTCCCGTCGCTGGTGAACTGCTGCACCATCGACTGGTTCAGCGAGTGGCCCAAGTCGGCGCTCGAGTCGGTCGCCGGACACTTCTTCGAGAACATGGTCGAGCTCGACACCACGCAGCAGGTGTACGACGCCATGGTCGTGAGTATATCACATAGAAAGAAAGAAATCATATATCAGAGCAATATGAACGTTTCAGATATGTAGGGGGCCCGGGCCTTTCATATTTAAATAAAAATGTTAGTATCATTTTGAGACATTTTGGTCTAGTTTTTATTATTATTAATAAAGCATTAAAATACACATTGTAGGCAACATTTAACCTAAAAATAAAGAATATGGTTGAACAAATTTGAATAAAAATATTAGTGCAAATATTGCAATATACCTAAGAGAACAAAGTGACTGACTCACTGACTGATCAACGCTCAGCCCAAACCACTGAGCCTAGAGCCTTGAAATTTAGCAAAGGTTCTTCCCCCGCGGGAAAAACTCGTGGCAAAAACGTTCGTAGCCGCGGGAAACATCTAGTTAACCAAATAATTTAGTGATATTGTGATACAGCGTCAGTGGCGTCGGGGATAAGACGCGGCCTATCATATCGAGAGGCCCGAAGTTCGATCCCCGGCTGGGCCATGTACCAATGGGTTTTTTCTCGAAACTTAAGTACATTTACTGACTGCTCTCAAACGGTGAAGGAAACATCGTGAGGAAACCTGCATACGCTGAAGAAGAAATTCTTAGGCGCATGTGAAGTCCGCCAACCCGCACTGGGCTAGCGTGGTGGATTATAGGCCAAACGCTCTCGTTGAGAGGGTAGGCCTGAGCCCCAGCAGTGGGGACATGTTGATAGGCTGTTGATTTTCGCAGTCCGTGTGCTGCTTCGCGCACCAGACGGTGGTGAACGCGAGCGAGCGGTTCCTGCAGCAGCTCAACCGGCTCAACTACGTGACGCCCATGTCGTACATGGAGATGCTCGGTGCCTACGCAGACATGTTCCGCAAGAAGCAGAAGGCCATACTCAACGAGTCCAACGCGCTCAAAACTGGTAACAATTCAAGAGATTCTTTTTTAGGGTTCCGTACTTCCAAAGGAAAAAAGGAACCCATATGGGATCACTTCGTTGTCCGTATGTCTGATAAGACCCTTTTTCTCAGGAACGCGTAGAGGTATTAAGTAATAATTAATATCAAATAAATATTAATATTGTAAATCAAATTAATATTGTAAAATGTCAAATTCTTGGTGCACGTTCCCAGGGCTGGACAAGCTGAACCAGACGGAGGTGGAAGTGAAGGAGTTGCAGATCGAGCTGGCGGAACTGAAGCCTCTGATGGAGCGCGCCGCCGAGGAGACCAAGAAGGTCATCGAGCAGATCGCCGTCGACTCGGTGAGTTATTTACTGTAGTTATCTTATCTTGTTAGGGGGCCAGGAATACCTGGCGACACTTGGACCCTATGGGATCTGTCGTGCCAAACCCCTGTCCGCCAAACGGTGCCCCAATACGTTATTTTGGTGGATTTCACATAGTAAATACCGCCCTAGAATAGTAAATACCAGTCTTTGGCGTGTGCAGGTTTCCTCACGATGTTTTCCTTCACCGAAAAACCTGTGGTATTTTAATAAACCGTACTTAAGTTTCGAAAAAGACATTGGTACGGGCCAAGATGGAACCCACGTACTCATGAACGTGAGACGAGTGCACAACCAACTAGGCTACCACGGCTCTACCGTAGTTAGAACCATAGTTGGTTGTGTGACAACACCTCAAAATAAAACCTTGGCAACATTTGTATTCTACAAGTCTTTATTCCACGATAGTATGACAACGACTGACTGTATGACTATATCCCCAACGACCGCCATCGGTGCAGCCTACCAACCGTAGACAGTAATGCCAACAGTTGACAGTGGCACCAACCGCAAGTCGTATATCCGGTAGCATCCGGTAAAATGCAGAAACATCTTCTATTCAAGATTATTATTAATTTATAATTTACGGGTGACCAGAGAGCTGGCGCGTACCTCGACCAGCGCTTTATAATATGACATGTACATAGGTGGACGGATAATTAGATAAATACCAGATTTTCATACAATCGAGGTCACTTTGAAGCCATGGGTCTCCGTGAAGGATTGATCGGGGCATGATCTGATGACAGTCATCGAGAGAGTACATGGAGGACTTTCAGATCGCTATAGATATCCAACTGATCAGATGAGCCGTTTGGTAGCAGCATCGTCATGTAGAAAAAAACCTGCAAAATGGCATAAAAATGTATGAAAATCTTAAAGTTAAGGAATCATGACGATGCTGCTCCCAAACGGCTGATCTGATCAGTTGGATATCTATAGCCATCTAAAAGTCCTCCATCTACTCTCTCGATGACCGTCATCAGATCACGCCCCGATCAATCCTTCACGGAGAACCATGGCTTCAAAGTGACATCGATTGTATGAAAATCTTGCCCTGTTTCTAATTATCCGTCCACCTATGTATATTTAAAAAAGAAAAAATATATACGGGTCGACTTGATAACCTACTCCTCTTTTGTTTTCGTCGGTTGAAAAAGTATTTTAACCGAAAGATAACAGTTGCGCACTGACCTCAGGTTTACGAACCTAGTGGCCCATGACTGAGTTTTTCAGAACTTAACTGCGGCTTATTATTAATACCACAGCCTTCTCGATGAAGGAAAACATCGTGAGCAAACCTGCATACGCCAAAGATTAGAATTTATATTATAAGACGTGTGTGAAGTCCATGAAAACACGGATTGGGGCTCCGTTGGTGTACAGGGGTTGGCACAACAGGGACCCAGGAGGGTCGGAAGGGTCACCAGGTAATCCTGGACTCCTATAGGATAAGCGGCTGTGCTATTTCTAGCTATGTATTGTGTGTTGCATACGCCGAAGAAGAAATTCTTACGCGCATGTGAAGTCCACCAACCCGCACTGGGCTAGCGTGGTGGACTATAGCCCGAACGCCCTCGTTGAGAGGGTAGGCCTAATCCCCAGCGGTGGGGACATTAATAGGCTGTTGATGATGATTGTGTGTTGTGTGATTTCAGGCGATTGCAGAGGAGGCTCGCGTGAAAGTGGAAAAGGAGGAAAAGATTGCACAGAAGATGGCCAAAGAGACCACCGCCATGGCAGAGGATGCCCAGAGGGACTTGGGTACGTGGCATCAATGTTTATACTTATTTCTGTAAGAGTTTGGCCCTAAAGCGTGACACACACTGGGCGGCGGCGTTGCGAAAGCGTTGCGGCGGCGAAGGTTTGTATGAAGAACGCGCCGCGCCGCCGCCGCCTTAATGTAAATGGCTTCATACTATTTCGAACATTACAAAAAAAAAACGCAACGCTTTCGCAACGCCGCCGCTCAGTGTGTGTTACGCTTAATGCGTGACACACACTGGGCGGCGGCGTTGCGAAAGCGTTGCGGCGGCGAAGGTTTGTATGAAGAACGCGCCGCACCGCCGCCGCTTTGATGTAAACGGCTTCATATTATTTCGAACATTACAGAAAAAAACCGCAACGCTTTCGCAACGCCGCCGCTCAGTGTGTGTCGCGCTTAAATGAGGAGACAAGCGACTAAAAGGATTGGTGATCTTAAGCGGCAGTGTGCCGGCTATGTGTCATAGAAGTGTACCTTAGGCTAAGTTTATTGTATACTCAGGCTATGCTCGGGCTGTCATTATTAATTGTAAAAAGCCCCTAAAAAGAAATAAACAGATTTAAAAAAAATAATGTCTAATAATGTCTGTCTGACGAGTTCTGAAGTGGAAATACTCCTCACAGATGGTGTGATCCCAAACCAAAGATTTCCTCCCTTGATATGCGTATGCATGATGCTTGAACAAACACAAAAATTATAAAACCAGCTGTTTTGGGGTCTGTATTATATTTATAATACATAGGTACCACTTTCTTTTTTAAATATTTAATGTACAGATTTGGTTTCATTACGATTAATATGTACATAGGTGCTGACGATGCTGCTTCCAAACGGCTTATCTGATCAGTTGGATATGTATAGCGATCTAAAAGTCCTCCATGTACTCTCTCGATGACCGTCATCAGATCACGCCCCGATCAATCCTTTATGGAGAACCATGGCTTCAAAGTGACCTCATCATCATCAACAGCCTATTAACATGTTACCTCTGCTGGGGCTCAGGCCTACCCTCTCAACGAGGGCGTTCGGGCTGGGGATGAGACGCGGCCTATCATATCGAAAGGTCCGAAGTTCGATCCCCGGCTGGGCCATGTACCAATGGGTTTTTTCTCAAAACTTAAGTACATTTACTGACTGCTCTCAAACGGTGAAGGAAAAACATCGTGAGGAAACCTGCATACGCCGAAGAATAAATTCTTAGGCGCATGTGAAGTCCCAAAGTGACCTGGATTGTATGAAAATCTTGCCCCGTTTCTAATTATCCGTCCATGTATGTATAGACGAGGCGATGCCCGCGCTGCTGGCTGCGGAGAAGGCTCTGCAGGAGATGAACCGCAACGACGTGGTGGAGGTGAAGGCGATGAAGAAGCCGCCCGCAGGCGTCGTGCTCGTTATCGAGTCGCTCTGCGTCGTGTTCGACATCAAGCCCGTCAAGGTGGGCCCACCGTTAGGTCCCGACTGCTGGGGCTCAGGCCTACCTAACCTCTCGACGAGGGGGGAGTACGGCCTATAAAATTCAAAAAATTATTTATTCGTAAATGTACTTAAGTTTCGAGAAAAAAACCATTGGTACATGGCCCGCCCGGGGATCGAACTCCGGACCTTTCGATATGACAGCCCGCGTCTTATCCCCGACGCCACTGACGCTCTTTACAGACTGCTCTCAAACGGTGAAGGAAAACATCGTGAGGAAACCTGCATACGCCGAGGAAGAAATTCTTAGGCGCATGTGAAGTCCACCAACCCGCACTGGGCTAGCGTGGTGGACTATAGCCCGAACACCCTCGTTGGTAGGGTAGGCCTGAGCCCCAGCAGTGGGGACATGTTAATAGACTGTTGATGATGATTTATTCGTATGACTATCATACTTAAACGTGTCCATTGCTGGTACAGCCGACCGCGCGTCAGTGGAACCACATTGACCTTGAGCTGGCGTAGCTTATTAAGGAGTTTCAGTACTATGAGAGACCAGTTTATAGTTCAACACGATAGATATACGGAACCCGTATTGCATCGTTAATAGGTAAACTAACGGTAGATGGAATATGTTCTTACATTACGTACTCAAGAAATGAATCGAATTTATTATTGTATAAGGATACCACTAGAGAGAGATAGAATGACGCAAACACGTGGCGTGCGAGCGAGACGAAGTTAGTCAATTAAGTCAAAGTGGCTTAATTTATATGATCAGGCGCTAGAGGATAGTACAACTGCAGCAAATGTAATAGGTATTTATTTAAATTCAATGAATACTAGGTGTCCTCTTTGATTGTTGTGTAAATCTACATCTAAAGGTTGTCTGGAAGAAATCGCTCTTATCGATTATACCGTCTACTGTAATTATTGTGTTGTTGGAAACATTAATATTTATATGGCAACACCGTATACAAGTGTCAAAAACCTTACCACAGATAACTCATTGTTCTGTTCTGTCTATTCCATCTCAACCCGCCCGCTGTACCAACGCGCAAATAAAAGAAAGTTTTTCATACAATTTGGTTTATTCATCAAAATAACAGTCCACTGGCTCGAGACCCCAACAGGGTTCTGTTTTATTTTTTGTGCAATAAAGAGTATTGAATTGAATTGAATCTTTTTTCTGTACCATCCAATGCCGCACATTTACAAATGTGGTGTGCAGTAAAAATTGAAATTGAACCAATCTACCGCTTGTTACCGACTTCCAAAAAAGGAGAAGGTTCCTTGTTCGGCTGTATGTATGTTTTTTTTTTCTTTATAAAATCGCTGTTAAAATGTATGCGACAGGAGCCCGGCGCGAACTTCGGCGAGAAGGTGCTCAACTACTGGAAGCCGGGCTCGCAGATGCTGGCCGACCCCACCGCCTTCCTCGAGTCGCTCATGAAGTTCGACAAGGAGTCCATCACCGAGGACATGATCAAAAAGCTCAAGCGGTTCATCGCCAACCCGGACTACGATCCGGTTAAGATTATTAAGGTACTAGCTTTTTCCCGCGGCTGCGCCCGCGTAGAAAAGTTTTTCCCGTGTACATTGTGAAACAGCGCCCTCTGTGTAGGCTGGTAGCCTATATGTTATTCCAGGATATAAGCTATCTCTGTACCAAGTTTCATCGAAATCTGTTCGGTAGTTTTTGCGTGAAAGAGTAACAAACATCCTGACATCACTACAAACTTTCGGCTTTATAATATTAGTAGGATATAGTAGGATTAGTAGGATTTAGTGCATACAAATAAAATTATTTAAAAACAAACAACTTACACATGATACACTCTATTGCTTGCTTGCTTGTTTGTCGGGCAGGTGTCGAAAGCGTGCATGTCCCTGTGCATGTGGGTGCACGCCATGTTCAAGTTCTACCACGTCAACAAGGGCGTGGCACCCAAGAAGGCCGCGCTCGCGGACGCCAGGGCGGAGCTAGACGCAGTCGAAGGTGAGATATACGTATCTTCTCGCTATGTCTCGAACGTAGCTCCAAGTATCGCAATCCTGACTATTCCTGACACACCTCATTCGTTTCGCTCAGTCTCATCATTGTTTACACATAAGTTTGCCGCGGGACGCGATTGCTCTTTCGTCTTCATCCTCATATCAGCCGAAAGACGTCCACTGCTGGTCCAAGGCCTGCCCCAGTGATCTTTACCTACAATTAATAAGATTTATTTATTTATGACTTCCCGTAGCAATTGCAAAAGTACATTAATTTTAGAAATTATTGGTATATGTCAAAATGTATATAAACACATTATAGAGCCTTCTGCCTTAATTTGTCACTTTTTCACTATACTTAAAAATCCTTAAAAATCAAATAATCCTAAAATCATTTAATCCTTCAAATTGTCCTTAGTTTTAATTTATTTTAGTCATCAGTCTTATATCTGCCGAAAAACGTCTACTGCTGGACAAAGGGAAATATGATATGGTGATGATATAGATGCAGCTATGATATAAAGTTAAGTTGTGTTGGGACCGTGTGTCACTGTCACTAATGTGTGTGTGCAGCGGTGCTGGCCAACGCGCAGGCGAAGATGCAGGCGCTGCAGGAGGGCATCGCGAAGCTGAACGCGTACCTCATCGAGAAGGAGGAGGAGCGCTCGCGCATGGAGGACGACATCAACCAGTGCCTCGCGCGCATGGACCGCGCCAACAGGTCACACTCACCCCCCACCTAAATCCAACTATGCGCCCTCCCACCACCATTCCTTATCCTATTGATTTTATTCTACGTTATCCTACTTCTTATCCTATTCCACCTCGTCGAGAAGGAGAGGGAGCGCTCGCGCATGGAGGACGACATCAACCAGTGCCTCGCGCGCATGGACCGCGCCAACAGGTCACACCCACCCCCACCTATATCCAACCATACACCCTCCCGCCACCATTCCCTATCCTATTCGTTTTATTCATTTTATTCTACGTTATCCTAGTCCGTATCCTATTCCACCTCGTCGAGAAGGAGAGGGAGCGCTCGTGCATGGAGGACGACTTCAACCAGTGCCTCGTGCGCATGGACCACGCCAACAGGTCACACTGCGGCGAGCAGAGATTGTTTTTAGACTAGGGATGGAGTGATGTTTGTGGAAAATAAAGTAGTTTGTAGCATCTTCAACCATCTTAACCATTCAACTGTACTCGAATGCCAGATGATCGTGGGTTCGATTTCCGTGCATTGTAATGTTTGTTCTGTGTGCAGGTTGCTGAACGGGCTGTCGAGCGAGCGGGTGCGCTGGATCAACACCATCGCCGAGCTGGACGTGGCCATCGTCAATCTCATCGGGGACATCCTGCTCAGCGCCTGTCAGTTCAAACAATCCAACATTAAATATGTTACTGCTTTTTAGGGTTCCGTACCTCAAAAAAGGAAAAAAATGCCCCTTATAGGATCACTCGTATAAGGGTTGTTTTTTATAAATGTGCAAGTTTCAACTTAAAATATGCTATTAAAAATTTTTCTCACAATTTTTTAAAAACTGTATCAAAATTATTTCGTACAATTTTTTCCTTTCGCCCTTGCCTTTTCACAAATATTTGAAACTATTCGAAGTGCTAGAGGAAAAAATTAAATGTCATATTTTAAGTCGAAACTTTTAAAAAAATTAAAAAAAATAATAATAATGTTTGGACAATTTTACCACACCCACGACCCAATTGACCCACGACCTTTGGCGCAGTAGGCAGTGTTACTACCACTACGCCAACAGGCCAGTCAACTTTTTTTTATGAACTTTTTTTCACGTTTTCCATCATAATTTTTTGTAAAGACTATGCGAGGCTGGAGTAACATCAATACCAGGCACCTTTGTCATTCAAATGATCGTATAAATAAATTCAGTTCCTATTTATTTTATTTATTTATTTTATTTTAATTGGAAAGGCAGCTTAAAGCTGATGCTTCCATATCAGCAATCGACTTGCTTTCATAATTCATTATTTATCTATTGAGTTTTTTTAAGTATGACAAAGTTCTTTGTCTAGTTTTTGAACGTGTTTACAGACGTGGCAGATACAACTGATTCTGGCAGATTGTTCTATTTGGATACAACCCTGTTGCCTAGAAAATTTCTGTAGGGGTTCAGCTGTCGGGGTTTACACGGCATTTCCATTTTAAATATGTATTTGTATGTCAGGTGCTGTTGGATACGTGACCCCCTTCACCGATGAGTTCCGAAGGGAATTGCTAGCAGAGTGGATCAAACATATGGAGGTAAAGTCAGTGATACAAGGCTGGATAAGCCTGAAAGAGAGACCCATCGCAAAAACTAATAATAAGGTATTATTTATTGTTTGTTTTTCAAAATTCTTTATTCGTCAAAGAAAGTAAATACAATAGTATAACAATATACTTACAGTTACACATTATAAACATAAAATAAATAATACTTTATCAGGCTGATGGCACCTTTGAAAGTTTACGGCTATAAACATTATATTTTTGAACGGCACATAATATTAAAAGAGAACAAATTGATATTATATTGTGACTAATTATTATATATAATATAATAATAAGTATGATAACAAATTAGTAAGTAAACATTACCAATTTGCCCTCCTCTCCCCTATGTTGTTGTGCCCACAAGGGTCCATAATGATCTACTTTTAAGTTACCACCTATTATTACATTGTGGAATGCAATATAATGATTATGATTATTATGACCTTATTGTTAACTAAGTTCACTTATTGCATGACTACTATGAATTATTATGATTTATTATGAATTATGATTTATTAAACCCGCGCGGCGCGATGGTTAACACGTATATTAGGCGTATCACAGACACACGCGGCCTGCGGTGGCGGTGGCGGCCTGTTGTATTCCCTATGTAATGTATGTGAGATTGTACTCCGTGGTGAGACTTCAGACATGCGCGGCCTGCGTTTGCATATAGAGGCTGCGGCCTGCGGTAGGCCGCCGCCGCAGGCCGAGTGTGTCTGGGATACGCCTTATGTTGTCGAGCGTCAGTGGCGTCGGGGATAAGACGCGGCCTGTCATATCGAAAGATCCGAAGTTCGATCCCCGGCCGGGCCACGTACCAATAGGTTTTTTTCTCGAATCTTAAGTTCATTTACTGACTGCTCTCAAACGGTGAAGGAAAACATCGTGAGGAAACGTGCATACGCCGAAAACGAAATCCTTAGGCGCATGTGAAGTCCAGCAACCCGCACTGGGCTAGCGTGGTTTAGTCCGATCGCCGACAAGGTGGACCGACGATCTGGTGAAGGTCGCGGGACTTAGCTGGATGAGGTTAGCGCAGGACCGGGCGTCGTGGAGATCCCTGGGGGAGGCTTTTGTCCAGCAGTGGACGTCTACAGGCTGATATGATGATGATGACCTGTTTTACCTCGTGTGTAACAGGAAGTGGAGGTGCCGCACACGCACGGCGGGACGCCGCTGTCCATTCTGGGGGACGCCGTGCAAATCAGGTACCTACATTCAGTCCATGCACATTGATCCATACTAATATTATAAATGTGGGAAAGTATCTCTGTTACCTTGTCACGCCTAAACCGCTGAACGAATTTTGTTTGATGAAATATAATAACATTATCGCATTAGAATTTCTATTCTAATGCGTATGTGAAGTCCGAGCGCTTATGCGTAGCGTGGGACGCCCCTCCGCCAGGTGGACCGACGACCCAAAGGTGGCCGGAAGCGGCTGGATGCGGAGGACCGGGTGTGATGACGTTTATGAAGAAAGCCTATGTCCAGCAGTGGACGCTGAAGTGCTGACAGAAACGGATTGGGGCACCGTTAGTGGACAGGGGCTCAGATCCCGGTCAAATGTCGCCAGGTGTTCTTACCCCCTATAAAGATAGTGTGTGTGCTCTGTACCCACAGGACGTGGCAGATGTACGGTCTGCCGCGCGACCCGCTGTCGGTGGAGTCGGCGGTGCTGATGTCGAACTCTCGGCGCTGGCCGCTCATTATCGACCCGCAGACGCAGGCCAACAAGTGGATCCGGGCCATGGTGAGCGAGCCAGCGCACACTGCAGACAACAGAACATTTTTATTGTATTAACCTTCTCGAGAAATTAAATATAAATGTACAGATAGACATACTCAATCGCACATTGCTCAAAAATAGTAAAAACGCGACTGAGCCTCTTTTCGCATTCCGACCACTCACTGCACAAGATGAGAAATGCTTATTCATAACAAGCTTGCTCAACACAACACGCTGCTTTGAGCAAGCTTGTTGTTGTTGAATTTATTAAATAAGCTTGTATAGGACTTATTTATACTCCTGAAACAGTCACCAGAATTTATTTAAAAAGCTTGTATAGGACTTATTTATATTCCTGAAACAGTCACCAGAATTTATTTAAAACGCTTGTATAGGACTTATTTATAATCCTGAAGCATCACCAGAATTTATTTAAAAACCTTGTATAGGATAAGTCCTATACAAGGTATAGAAAGAGTCACCAGCAACATAATTTTTTAGGACACAAATTTTATAGAGCTTCGACGCAACTCGCTCCATACACTTTATATTCGCAACTCCCCGTTCTTAGCTCTAGGTTAGTTTAAAAAACGAAAAAAAAAAAAACAATTCGGCAAAAAGATCACACTCAACCCTATACTTACCTGTATGTCGTTGGGATGAGTTCCTAATGAGAGGTATTTACTTAGTTGTATATAATGTCTAGACCGAGATAATTAGGAAACACAATGAACACGTCCGTAAGCTTCGCTGTTTAATTACGAGAGGAAGAAACCCTCCTACCCACTTTCTTACGTACAATAATTATCGGCCGATTGCACTTAGCATACATCACACTTAATTCATCGGGACCCACACCAGCACCCCCGGGTGTTGCAGGTGTCTGTGGGCGGCGGTGACCTCTTAACATCAGGAGGCCCGCCTGCTTGTTGCCCCGTAGCAATAAAAAAAACCAGTTGCGAATGTGGACAAAAGTGGACCAGGATGAAAGTGGAAACCATTAATTTTAAAGCTAATCTTTTTAAAGGGAGACCCACTATTCTCTGTTCATTTATATATCCGCGCAATCTATCAGCACTGCCCAAAGGTTAACTGGTAGAGAATGCCTCCGGCTTTAAGTTCGCCTCTTGTACAATACATGTGCAATAAAGTTTAAATAAATATATAAATATCCCTTGAAATTTTCGCTACAAAAAGTCCGACCACTGATTGTTGGTCGACGATGGCCTGTGTGCTCTCTGGCAGGGCAAGCTGGAGGGGCTGATAGTGGTGAAGCCCAACGACCGCGACCTGCTGCGAAACTTCGAGTCGGGTCTGCGCTTCGGGAAGCCCATCCTGCTGGAGAACGTCGGCCAGGAGCTCGACCCGGCGTTGGATCCGGTCCTTAAGGTAAATCAAATCAAATAGTCGTTTATTTTCTCCCACAAACTTAAAGTAATAGAGTACAAACAGAGGTACATGTACAATTTTAGATTACGTAAGAGATGAATACTTAGATATATCCAATGTTTTCATCACCATATTGCATAAAAACATCGTTCCGTCTATATACTCGGACTAATCACGAGCGTCATCATCATATCAGCCTGTAGACGTCCACTGCTGGACAAAGGCCTCCCCCAAAGATCTCCACGACGACCGGTCCCGCGCTAACCTCACCCAGCCGGGTTCCGCGACCTTCACCAGATCGTCGGTCCACCTAGTGGGAGGCCTACGCTTTTCGGTACGCGGTCGCCACTCGAGAACATTTCTGCCCGAACGGCCGTCATTTTTACGAGCAATGTGCCCCGCTCACTGCCACTTAAGCTTCGCAATTATTCGAGGTATGTCGGTGACCTTGGATCGCCTGCGGATCTTCTCGGGCTGATATGATGATAATGATTTAGTAAAGGTGTGTTTCCCCACAGCGGCAGTACTTCCGTCAAGCGGGGCAGCTGGTGCTGAAGCTGGGCGAGTCTCTGATCCCGTTCATGCCGGGCTTCCGGCTCTACATCACCACCAAGCTGCCCAACCCCAAGTACACGCCGGAGACCTCCGTCAAGGTGCAGATTGTCAACTTCGCACTCGTGCCAAGGTAACATCTACAGAGGTGGACGGATAGTTAGAAACAGGGCAAGATTTTCATACAATCGAGGTCACTTTGAAGCCATGGTTCTCCGTGAAGGATTGATCGGGGCGTGATCTGATGACGGTCATCGAGAGAGTACATGGAGGACCTTTAGATCGCTATACATATCCAACTGATCACATAAGCTGACATGTTAAGTAGCTTATAACTTTCCTGAAAAATTGGACTATCAAATGCAAAAAGAATTTTTCGAATCTCCAGAGATTAATGCGTTCGAACAAGAAAACAAACT
This sequence comes from Metalampra italica, assembly GCA_949699065.1. Lineage (NCBI taxonomy): Eukaryota > Metazoa > Arthropoda > Insecta > Lepidoptera > Oecophoridae > Metalampra > Metalampra italica. The sequence continues at coordinate 680,868 of OX452989.1, forward strand.
TCAGCTTTATTATATTAGTATAGATATAGAAGTAAAACACAATTTCGTTTGCAGTGGCCTAGCGGAACAGCTACTGTCGATCGTAGTGGCTCAAGAGCGACCTGACTTGGAAGAGTTGCGCGGTCAGCTGATCGTGTCGCGCGCGCAGATGGGCACCCAACTAGCAGAGATGCAGTCGGACATCTTGTACGGTCTGTCCAACAGTGAAGGATCTCCGGTAGACGACCTACCCCTCATACTCACACTTGAAGCCATCAAGATCAAGAGCGCAGAGATACTTGTAAGTGGCTGTCATATCCGCTTGTAAGTGGCAGTCATATCCGCTTGTAAGTGGTAGTCACACAAACTAACCGAGATGTAGTCCACCTACTTAAATGGTAATACTACCTATGTTAGGTGGCGAGGGCTTGACCTATTCGTTGCTAGGGTACATTGAGGTTTCCTTGTTAAAAAATTATGTTATTTAAATATTTTTTTATGTAACACGTTTTAAAACGGACTAAAATCAAAATGTATAAAATAACTTAACTATAAAAATATTAATATTGCATTGCTATCCATTTCTGAGCTATATTTAAATTTTAATGTCTCCAGCGCATAGGGAAGTTTGTTTAAAATATTTTAACAATCGTTTGTTTGCAAACACAGACAAAGCGAGTTAATAAAAGCGGGTTAAAATCTTAATATGCCGTTGACAGATAAAAGTGGAAGACATAGAGAGGACAACGCTGGAGATCGACGCGGCCCGCGAGGGGTACGTGCCGGTGGCAAACCGCGGCCAGATCCTGTTCTTCTGCCTGTCCGGCATGGCCACAGTGGATCCCATGTACCAGTACTCGCTCGAGTGGTTCGTCAAGCTGTTCGTGCGCAGCATGGCGGAGACCGAACCCAACGGTCAGCGCTCAACTTTGCGTTCTTAGGTAGACGTGGAGCAGGAAGAATTTCGTACAACGACCCCTTATCACTTGTCTTTGCCACTCCCTTCTTCTTCTTCGTCCTCGCCTCTTCCCTTTACGCGGGGTCGGCTTTTCTAATCTTGAGGCGCCATTTACTCCACTGATAAGCATCGTCTACAGACAGACCCAACACCTTCATGTCCCTCTCGACATCCGTTATCCAGGTTGTTTTTGGTCTGCCTCCCCCTCTCTTTGGTGTGGCCATGGATAGGCACCTCTTCACTACGTGGTTCTCGGGTCTACGTATGTCTTTGTCACTCCCGAATAAACATATTACTGTCGCGCTCGCACAGGCTTAGTGCATTACACCTGACAAGTGATGAGGAGTCGTGGCACGAAATTCTTCCTGCTCCGCGTCGGGACTTTAGTTATGACACATGCTTCACAGTTATGGGGATTTTATGGAATTTTTGTATCCCTCTAGATCTTTATTTAAAGAGGGATAGGAAAGTATCAGGGAGTGTCCGCATCAAATCTGCCACCACCTTGGAGGGCGTTGTCTATTGTCTGACTGGTGATTCCGACTCGATGGTGGCGTGTTTTGCAATATTACAAAACGTAAAAGTGAATGAATGAAATGAAAATGAATGAACGAAATGAAAGTGACGGGATACAAATGTTGTTAATTCTGTCGTTTTTTCTCACAAAATACATTTTATTTTTTCACATTTAGTCGTGAAAAGCACTACACATCTTATAACCTCGACGATGAGTGCAATTATTAACTCATATATGTTTGTATAGTGTGTATGTATGTGCAAATAGGTATTAAACTATGTACGGTTGACTGCACGTCAGTGGAAACAAACCAGTATAAACAAGTCTCTCATAGTATTGATACTCCCTAATAGGCAGGCCAGCTCAAGGTCAAAGTGTTTCCACAGACTTGTAGGCGACTGTACAAAGGCGGACTTATATTAAAGTTGTTTGATTGGTCGTTGGTTTGTTCGCAGAGGACATAATGGAGCGCGTGGAGACGATAATCGATCACTTCACGTTCCTGCTGTACGCGAACGTGTGCCGCAGCCTGTTCGAGCGGCACAAGCTGCTGTTCGCGTTCCTGCTGTGCGCGCGCATCCTGCTCGACCGCGGCACAATCCGCCACGCGGAGTTCAACTTCCTGCTCAACGGCGCCAAGATCGAGCACGTGCGTAATACACGCGATAACAGCTCTTAACCACTTCTTAATCATCATCATCAGCCTGAACTAGTCCACTGCTGGACATAGGCCTCCCTCAAGGCGCGCCACTGAGTTCGATCTTCGGCTCTCCGCATCTAGTCACTGCCAGCCGCCCTACGCAGGTCGTCGCTCCATCTAGCCGGGGGGCGTCCCACACTACGCTTGCCTAGTCGTGGTCTCCACTCGAGAACTGTCTACCCCAGCGGTTATCGGTTCTCCGACAGATGTGACCAGCCCACTGCCACCAACGTGGTGCTAAACCTTTGAGCTATGTCAAAGGCTTTGGTTCTCTGGCGGATCACCTCGTTTCGGATTCTATCTCTCATAGAAACTCCGAGCATAGCTCTTTCCATAGCCCGTTGAGTGACTTTGAGTTTTCGGACTAGTCACACTGTCAGTGTCCACTTCATAATAAGACTGCGTTTTTAAATTTACTACTTTGAACCTTTGGGCCGACCGTTTAACACAGACTACGCCCGCGCGGGCGCGGGGCGCGGGGCGAGGCGACTCCCCGCGCCCCAGTAACGTGGCAGGCGTGGTCTGAGTTAGATGTATCACAGACACACGCGGCCTGCGGTGGCGGTGGCCGCCTGTTGTATACCCTATGCAATATATGTGAGACTTCAGACACGCGCGGCCTGCGATTTCATATCGGTCCACCGCAGAACTGTGTGTCTGTGATACGCCTAGGCCTACCTATAGTGTCTACCGACTAACTAATTGACCCAAGTGTACAAGGATATAGTTTGTGGTGTGCAGGAGATGGAGAACCCTGAGCCGAAGTGGATCTCCCCGCGCATGTGGCTGGACCTGCAGCAGCTGGCGGCCGTGCCCAGCATGCGCCAGTTCGTCGCCGACGACTTCCTCGCGCACATCAAGTTCTTCAAGACCTACTACGACGCGTACAACCCGCACAAGTGAGGACCTACATACACTTTTTCCTACTTCTTTCCTTTGTTTCATTAATTTCTCTGGGGCCCAAGGTAGAGCAGAGTCAGACCCAGGGACGTCGCCTACCCTCACCGGTAAGTGTTTTTGTGTTGGTACCCCTGTTGATCCTCGCAGTAGAGGAGTGGCAGGAGGTATGGTGGGAATGCCTACCAGGCCAGAGACTAGCGTGTAGATACATGGGTGGACGGATAATTAGAAACTGGGCAAGATTTTCATACAATCGAGGTCACTTTGAAGCCATGGATCTCCGTGACGGATTGATCGGGGCGTGATCTGATGACGGTCATCGAGAGAGTAGGTGGAGGACTTTTAGATTGCTGCAGATAACCAACTGATCTGATGAGCCGTCTGGATGCGGCATCGTCCGATACACTTTTTTTTTTCTTAAGTGTACCAAATTTTTTGACATTGGACCTAGTCAATAATTAGACCAAATGCGTATTGAACAACTGCCTATATCACCTGGTTGTATGAGCGTTTTTCCATTAGCCGACACGACACCAGCGCAATAGCATGGAAGAATATGGAATATGGAAGCAAATATGTGTGAATATATATGGCGTATCTTTCCACCCCTCGGCGCCGGCAAGTGGATTTTTGCGTCCCCTGCTGCCGGGCCGGTGCTGGCGCCGGCGCCGTCAGAGTGAACGAGTGTGCGGAAACTCAAAACGCACGCACACATGCGCAGTGTTCATCTACACTAGCACACAGAGATAATCCCGGGGAAGTAGAACTTGGCCCATAGCTCGCGACGCGCATTGAAAGCGCCCATTCGTTGACCTGTGAAGTCCACAAGCGGGTGATGATGATGAATTTAATTTCAATTACAGTTATTATTGCACCACGCTCTCCTAAAATAATGAGAGATTAATGATCATTGCAGGTTGCCGCTGCCGAAAGCCATGGACTCGCAACTGGACCCGTTCCAGAAGCTGATCATCCTGAAATGCATTAGACCAGACAAAGTCATACCGGCCCTACAGGTAGTAAACTTAGCTGTAAAGCGCTAAGCAAGTCTACAGCCGCAAAACTGCACGTGAGGCCTTAGCAATAAGTGGGGAGAACTCACCAGACACTGCGGCCGGAACAAACACATCTTCACCTCAAGCGAAAGCCTTCACACTCTGCCAGGAAGTAGAGGAAATATCATTGCACCTTCTGTGCGGCGGGTATGGTCCACTGATGCACAAAAGAAACAGCCATCTGGGCAACTGCTCACTTCAACCTGATGTAGTAGAGAACCGTGCTAGCCTAGTTGGTTGTCCACTCGCCTCACGTTCATGAGGTCGTGGGCTCGATTCCGTACCAATGAGTTTTTCGAAAACTTAAGTACGGTTTGTTATAATACCACAGGTTTTTCGGTGAAGGAAAACATCGTGAGGAAACCTGCATACGCCAAAGACTGGTATTTACTATACTAAGGCGTATGTGAAGTCACCAAAATAACGGATTGGGGCACCGTTTGGCGGACAGGGGTTTGGCACAACAGATCCCGTAGGGTCGAAGTGTCGCCAGGTACTCCTGGCCCTCTAAAAAGATAATATAACCTGATGAAGTAAAACAAGTATCAAAAGCGTGCTACTCTGTTATTGAACCCAAAATAAAATATCATATTTTCTTGACTTCTGGATGAGCAGGAGTACGTGGTGCACGGTCTGGGCGCGCGCTTCGTGGAGCCGCAGCCGGCCGACCTGGCCGCGCTGTACGGCGAGTCCGACCCCCTGGCGCCCATCATCTTCGTGCTCTCCACGGGAACGGACCCCGCCGCAGGTGGCGTCACCAACTACACCACAAGTATTACGTACCCAGTAGTGATGAAAAAGACGAAAAAAAACCATGTAAATCGTCTGTTAACGTATATCAGGGTGGTGGTAGTATAATCTCTGTTTAGACCACATTGATTTTGGTCCACAATGGCTGAGACCGCTGGTTGTGGTCCGCAATGGCTGAGGCCACCTTGGCTGTGGCCCGTAATGGCTGAGACCACGTTGCTTGCGATCTGCAATGTATGAGACTATTGTTATGGGCTGCAATGGCTGAGATCATGTTGGTTGTGGTCCGCAATGGCTGAGGCCACCTTGGCTGTGGCCCGTAATGGCTGAGACCACGTTGCTTGCGATCTGCAATGTATGAGACTATTGTTATGGGCTGCAATGGCTGAGATCATGTTGGTTGTGGTCCGCAATGGCTGAGGCCACCTTGGCTGTGGCCCGTAATGGCTGAGACCACGTTGCTTGCGATCTGCAATGTATGAGACTATTGTTATGGGCTGCAATGGCTGAGATCATGTTGGTTGTGGTCCGCAATGGCTGAGGCCACCTTGGCTGTGGCCCGTAATGGCTGAGACCACGTTGCTTGCGATCTGCAATGTATGAGACTATTGTTATGGGCTGCAATGGCTGAGATCATGTTGGTTGTGGTCCGCAATGGCTGAGGCCACCTTGGCTGTGGCCCGTAATGGCTGAGACCACGTTGCTTGCGATCTGCAATGTATGAGACTATTGTTATGGGCTGCAATGGCTGAGATCTTGTTGGTTGTGGTCCGCATTGGCTGAGACCCCGTCGGTTGTGATCCGCAATGGCTGAAATCACGTTGGTTGACAGTCCCCAATGGCTGATGGTTTGCTGATGGTGTTTCTATTATCTATATAATTATCCTAACTCGGTTTTTGTATCAGATCTGTTGAAATTCGCGGAGAAGATGAAGATGGGCAAGCGCTTCGAGAGCATCTCGCTGGGGCAGGGGCAGGGCCCGCTCGCCGAGGCCATGATGAAGACCGGCGTCGACTTCGGGAACTGGGTGTTCTTCCAAGTGAGTGCCCACATTTTTTTGTTCCCTCTTATATAAAAAACTAGCTTTTTCTCAAGGCTTCGCCCGCGTAGAAAAGAAACAGCGCCCTCTATGTATGTGTTTTGTTACTAAGGGGGTACTAGCGGACGCCCCGCGACTTTGTGCGCGTTAAAAAGTAGCCTATATTTTATTCCAGGATACAAGCTATCACTGTACCAAGTTTCATCAAAATCTGTTCAGTAGTTCTTGCGTGAAAGAGTAACAAACATCTATCCTCACATCCTTACAAACTTTTGCCTTTATAATATTAGTAAGATGGGATTTAAAATAAATGATGATAAATAAATGTATTTTGTCCCCACCTGACAGAACTGTCACTTGTCTCCGTCGTGGATGCCGGTGCTGGAGCTGAACGTGGAACAGATTCTGCCGGAGGTGGTGCACAAGGACTTCCGGCTGTGGCTCACCTCCACTCCCTCGCCGCATTTCCCCGTCGCGCTGCTGCAGAACGGTCAGTCAGCCACCTGAGGGAGGTGGTCCTCACTGTACCACCATCAACAAACATACACACTAATTCACAATCTCACACACTATCACACTTACACATATCATACATTTTTTATTCCTTAAGTCATTCCTTCCGTGAAAACGGCCGTTTGTCCACCGCCGCTGTCACGGGGCCGTCGCCGAGAACGAGATGACGGCGCCAAAGTAGTGATCATCATCATCATATCAGCCTGTGGACGTCCACTGCTGGAACAAAGGTTTCCCCCAGGGATCTCCACGACGACCGGTCCTGGGTCCCGCGACCTTCACCAGATCGTTGGTCCACCTTGTGGCAGGCCTACGCTGCGTATTCCGATACATGGTCGCCACTCGAGAATCAACAAACACCCAGAAACCAATAATCAACAGATATGTCTAGCTTTAACTAACAGATAAAAGTGTCTGTATAATTTTTTTTGCAGGATACAAGATGACCGTGGAACCGCCGCGGGGAATCAAGGCGAACCTGTTGAAGGCGTTCATGAACCAAGTGCCGGATTTCATTGACTATTTCACTTCGGCGGATCCCAAAGTTCCAAACTTCAAGGTTAATCATTATGTTTATATTAGGGTTTTTTTAGGTAATCTGTAATCTACCTTAACCATACATCACCAAAAAAATACGGCCGTTGGAGAAGATCCAGCAGTGGATGTCTGTTGGCAACCCAGCCAACATAAAATATCATTCATTCATTCAATTGGCCGTCAGTCCAGCCATCCCAACTCCTTAAGTAATGGAGTAGGCCTAAATAGCAGATACAAACAACGTCTTTCGACTGGTGATGATGGAAATTTTCTCCATCTGCTGTGTAATGAGTGTATTGTCGGTATTCCCTTAGTGGTTGCTGTTCTCGCTGTGCCTGTTCCACGGCGTGGTGCTGGAGCGGCGCAAGTTCGGCCCGCTGGGGTTCAACATCCCGTACGAGTTCACGGACGGCGACCTGCGCATCTGCATCTCGCAGCTGCACATGTTCCTCGGGGAGTACAGTGACGTGCCGCTCAGGGTCAGTCATCCTCGCATCCCGGACTAGTTCACGGACGGCGACCTGCGCATCTGCATCTCGCACACGACAACAGCTCTTTACAATTACATAAAGAAATACTCCTTACTAGCTCCGCTTGGGGGCGCTGTACATATAAGACGTAAACACAACAGCTCCGCTGATTATTTTTAATTTCAAACGCATTTGTAATTATTAGTTGTAAAAAACCAGTGCCATCGTTAGATATTCGTGTAATAAGTGTATTGTGTTGTATTTAGGTGCATACTAATAAGTTATATTAGTAAATAGTGAATAAAAAGTGACGGCCATACCGGCTCGTAGGGTACTTGAGAAATTATTTGGAGATTATGTTCTATTCATTCATTCCAATTTAAGGCGAGTAAAACATTTTTATTAATTTAGACCAAGATTTAAATAATTCTTAAGTCAAATTTCAATTTCCAAATTAGTAATAATTGTACAAATAATAATATATTGTAACATTACAGATTAATTATCCAAAGCGATACAATCATTGATACAATAATAATTTTAAACTAGGGACTAAATAAGCATTCCTCTTTCTAGATACCAATCTTAAATATTGCTTTTATTGTAATTATTACATGTTGTTAGGCTAATCGCATACTCGTATTGTTGTGTGGTACAAGATTCATAAGCGGTAGCGTTTTTGCCAAATTGTAAGGAGCTGGTACAAGCTCAGTTATTCTGGCGGGTAATAAATTCAAAAGTCGCTTATTCAAATCGTTTCTGTTTTTTTTTTATTATTATTTGTATTTTCGTTTTTATTAATTAAAAAGCAAAATGCTGACCCGCAGAGCTGCACACCACAAGGAGTTGGAAAGTCAGCTGAACGTAGTTTTGATAGAACTTAAATCAGCTAAGGAGTTGAATGGGCGGTTGTTAATGGAAAGAGAAGATAGTGAAAAGGAAATTGTAACAGTCATAAATAAAAATAAAGCATTAAAGGATGAGATAGCGGAGATGGACATTCAATTACAGGATGTTGTTGCGCAAAGAGATCAACTTCTATGCGTAATTGACAGCTCGGACCGCGACAGAGGACAGTTTGAGGAGACCCTGGGCCATGTGAAGAACTTGGAAAGAGGCCTACGCGAGGCTCGCGACGAAATTTCACATCTCACAGCCACGAATGAAGACCTGAAGATGCAGCAAACTCAGTCGCTATTTCAAGAGCTTGTCAGCACGTCCTACCCCGCTAGCTCATCCTCTGAGCAATACAATATTAATACCATAATATTACAGAATAATACTATAAATAATACTGTGACTATTGACCTCACAGCTGAGGATTCCCGAAGTAGTTGTGAATGCGACACACGGTGTTTGCGGTTGGAAATAGAGGAGTTAAAACAGTCGTTAGAAACAGTCACCACCAAATATAACCTTGCACTACAAGAAAACAGTGAACTCATGCTGGCGATGGATAACTTGTTGGAGCTAAGTAGATATAATGAAGAAAGGTTTGCATCTCTGACGAATAATCACATGTGTAACTGTATGATATCTCCGACAAGTGATCCGCCGCCGTCCCCGTCTGTGAGTATCACTTTACATTCCGCGCACTCCTCTATGTCTGACGCACTGTGTAGCGTGGCGTGTGACGCGCCGTGTGGCGCGGCAGGTGATATGCCGTGCGACGCGGCGTGCCGCGCACCGTGTGGTGCGGCGTGCGGCGCGCCGTGTTGCGTGCCGTGTAATAATAGCATAGCGTCTAATGATGGCATTGGGAATAAAAAGGGCGACCAGGTGGTGGCGGCGACACCTCCGTGCCCAGGGGACAAGCGTGGGGGTGCCACTCGCTCCATTAAGCGCCGCCGCCGCCGTCAGCGCGGTAAGCGACTCTCGCTGGCCGCGCGCGCTGCAGCGGCTGCTCGGAAAGGTGACGCTGACGAATATGAGACGGACAAGGCCGACGTCAGCGGGGCGGCGGCGGGCGCGGGCTCGGGGGTGGAGCGGGCGTCACTGCCACAGCCGCATCCGAAAACCATTATATATTCAGATGGTATAGGAAAAGATTTTGGTCCCCTTCTGTATAATAAATTAGACCAACAAGTAATAAACATTTGTTGTCCGGATTTGTCCTATAACGACATTATTAATAGATTATTGAGGGACACGAGTACGTTTGATGAGAACACCACGGTGGTTATCATGTTGGGGAGCCACAAAAACGTCACCCAAGCGGACATAAATAGGACTATAGAAATATTGATAGAGATTAAGAACAAAACTAGATGTAAATTCATAAATTGCGCATTTCCCTATTGTTGTAACTTGTCACAGGCGCACAATAATCGCATATTTAAAATGAATTTACACTTATATAACGCACTATGCATGTATAATGACACTATATTGTACTTTGATACAAATAAGTGTATTGACAAATTCACTTTGACTGAAAGCAATATGTATTTATCAATGACATATAAAAGACAATTAGCTACTTTAGTAGCATATAATTTACAACATTTTATGACGAATGATAGTAGTAATACTAATAAGCTTATACATTTTTTAGAGTAGATACCACGACAATAGAAAATTCCGCAAATGATGGTTTATCAGTGTTAAACCAGAGGCAGGGATTGTCTAGCTCAGTTATGACAAAAGGAAAGCCAAATTTTACTCAATCATTACATCAAAACATTCAGGGCTTTTCTGACACCAAAGTATTAGTACAAAGTATTAGGACAAAGGAGAAGCCAAAGGGACTTAAAATTATTCACCAAAATATACAGAGCTTCTCCGGCAAGATGTTAGAAGTAGAATTATATTTAGAAAGTCAATCTAATATTGACTTGTTATGTATTACTGAGCATCACCTTAAAGAGCATGAAATGTTGTTTGGATACGAAAATTATCATGTTATAAGTTCATTCAACCGAAAGTACGCAGCACGTGGAGGGTCCCTCATACTCATGAGAAATGGTATCAAGGCCAAGGAACGCAAAGACATTGTGGGACTTTCAGTTGAATGGCACATTGAATTGTCTTGTGTTGAGATGGAGAAACATATTGTGGTATGCGTATACAGACCCCCATATGACTCTAAATTTCCTACTTTTGAGTCAGTAATGGAAGATGTTATGAAAATACTTCTTAAAAGTAGAAAACATATAATAATTTGTGGAGACTTTAATGTAGATCTACTAGAAACTAACTCCAGGTTTTCAACTCGATTAATTGGCTTATTTAATTCCTTTAATTTAAAGAATATTTTTCTTGAACCAACTAGGATCACAAGTACCACAGCTACTTGCCTAGATAATTTCTTTTGCAATTGTGATTTTATAGAAAAGACAATTATAAATTGCCTAACATCAGACCACTGTGGGCAAAGTGTTACCTTTCCAGGTAATATAAAACATACAAAAACTGAAATCCTTACTAGGCCCAACACTGTCAGTCGAATGGAGAGATATAAAGATGCTCTTTCAAGTAAATTGCCGATTCCTGTTACTGATCAGGTGGAAATCAATGATTTCTATGTCGATTTCTTCACGACACTGTCTCAGGAATTCGGTAATATTTTTAAAACTAGGAAAATTAATATTAAAAACAAGTTTAAATTTAGTGACTGGGCAACCACTGGTATTCGGAAAAGCAGGACCAAGTTATTTGATTTGTACAACGAAAAGTCTTACAGAGTTGACGACAGATTCCATGAATATGTCAAAAATTACTCTAAAATTTTTAGGAAAGTTTGTAAAATAGCCAAGTCATATTATTTAAGTAATAAAATTAAAAATTCGGATAATAAAGTTAAAGCAGTATGGAAAATCATAAATAATGAAACTGCCAAAACTAAACCACGTGAAAATGAATATGCAATCAGAAATAATGGTAAAATAATTAATTCTAAAACAGAAGTAGCAGAGTCCTTTGAAACTTTTTTCACTAACATCCCTATTAAAACCACCGAAGCTCTGCATTCATCGCCTATTCTTGCCGAAAATTTGCTTGTAAATAACGTTACAATATGTGAAACAGTTTTTAATTTTAGACACATAAACTCTCTAGATATTATTAAGGCTTTTAAATCATTAAAACTAAAATCTTCTGAAGATCTATGGGGAATGTCTGTTAAAGTAGTTAACTCAGTCATAACGATTATTGCGCCTTACTTAGCTTTTATATTTAACATGAGTATTAATCAAGGTATTTTCCCTGACCTAATGAAGCAAAGTAAAATCATACCACTGTTTAAATCTGGTGACAAACTAGATCCCAGTAATTTTAGACCAGTGTCAGTTCTCCTCGTGCTTAGCAAGATTTTCGAAAAGATCATACTGAATCAACTGCTTTGTCATTTCAATCTCAAACAACTTCTTCACGATCGTCAGTTCGGATTTACTAAGGGACGATCAACCACCGACGCAGGAGTCATGCTTGTTAAGCATATTTTTGATGCTTGGGAAGCTTCACACGATGCAATAGGCATCTTCTGCGATCTCTCCAAAGCATTTGATTGCGTTAATCACGAAACCTTGCTACTCAAATTAAAACATTATGGCGTGAAAGACAGAGCATTCGAATTACTTAAATCTTACCTTGAAAATAGAGTACAAAAAGTTGATATAAATGGAGTTAAATCATCTGGTTCAGTTGTGAAAATGGGGGTGCCCCAGGGCTCAGTTCTGGGTCCTTTTCTTTTTCTTGTATATATAAATGACTTGCCATTTTTAATACAAAACATGTCCAACATAGTATTATTTGCCGATGACACTTCTCTGATTTTTAAAATTAGCAGAAGAGCTTGTGATCTTCCTGAGGTAAACAATACTCTCACACAAGTACTTAACTGGTTCAGCATTAATAATCTAGCATTAAATACAACAAAAACTAAATGTATTAAATTTTGCCTACCAAATGTAAGACATGTAGTTAATAATGTAACTTTAGGTACAGAAAGATTAGAATTTATCAAAAGCACGGTGTTCCTAGGTATAACTATAGACTCATCTCTTCAATGGGGGCCCCACATAGCTTCACTAGCTGGCAGACTAAGCTCGGCCGCCTACGCCGTTAGGAAAATTAGACAATTAACAGATATTGCTACTGCGAGATTAGTCTATTTCAGCTACTTCCACAGCATCATGGCATACGGCATCCTACTGTGGGGTCAAGCAGCAGATATAGAAACCATCTTTATTTTGCAAAAGAGAGCTGTTAGGGCGATCTATAATCTACGTTGTAGAGAATCATTAAGAGAAAAGTTTAAAGAAATTAATATATTAACCGTTGCCAGTCAATACATTTTTGAGAATATTTTGTATGTCCGCAAAAATATATCTCTCTTTTTGAGGCACTGTGATATGAACACAGCTTATGTTACAAGAAACAAAAACAAACTTGTACCACCACAGTTAAGGCTTAGTAAGGTCAGTAAATCATTCACGGGGCAATGTATACGCTTCTACAATAAACTACCAGAAGAAATCTTAAATATGAATGACAGAAAATTTAAGACTCACATTAAACAACAACTTTGTAAGAAAGCTTATTATAAAACAGTCGATTATCTAAATGACAAAGATGCCTGGTGTTAATGTTACTTCAGCCTCGCACAATCTTTACAAAATAATGTTATGTACAAACTTGATTTTAAAAGATGTGTTGCGGAAGTTTGTTGCGCCGCTTCTTCTTCCCAGCTCTATATAACACCTTGGAGGCGGTGGTAGATAAAAAATTGACGTTGTATAAATGTACCTAGTGTACTTACATGCAATAAAATACTTTTGAATTTTGAATTTTGAATCTAGCTGTTAGCCCGCTGCTGTTGTTTATTTATTTAATTATTTTCGGAAGACTAACAGCAATAAACACAGTGTAAATTAACAAAAGTACATGATATGAGGCCAAATATAGGTCTCCGCAGATAGTAATAGTTTTAAACAATAAAAATACAGATACCACTTACAAAACATACACGCATTTAAAGAAATAAAAACAGAATTTAAAGAAATAAAAACAAACAAAGCACCACTCATTTCCAAAATATTTCCTAAATATGTCCGTCGAAAAATGTTTTACTGAGTAGTCGCCTCGCCGACGCAACGCTAGTGTTAAACAGATCTAGGTCTAGTTCACCGGCCACTGCCAGCTTGTTAAAGTTGTTGCTCGCGCGCCACATAAATGTGTTTGTTCATGACGAGCTGCTTCCGAACGGCTCATCTGTTCAGTTGGATATCTATAGCGATCTAAAAGTCCTCCATCTACTCTCTTGATGACTTCATCAGATTATGCCCTGATCCATCCTTCACGGATACACATTAAAGCCTCAAAGTGACCTTGTTTGTATAAAAACTATTGCCTGTTTCTAATTACCACTACCACTTATCCCTTGGAGTGTTAACGGAGTCCGATCGGACCTCCTGTCAAATACTACACTTATCTAAGTCTAGATAGGGGTGATTTTTGGTTATCAAAAAACTGACAGCCACACTCGCCCCGGGGAAGTAAGGTTTTTTGACAACTACATTCTGAAGGTTATGAAATTGATGATGTTGTAGATGCTGACGTACACTGCGGGGCACATCAACTACGGCGGGCGCGTGACTGACGACTGGGACCGGCGCTGCCTGCTCACGCTGCTCGCCGACTACTACGCGCTGCAGGTGCTCTCCGAGCGCTACGTGTTCGACGAGAGCGGCGCCTACAAGCAGGTAGTACAGTACACATTACGTGTTGATAGTCAGCTACATCATCATCAGCCTGTCGACGCCTCTAGTCCATCTTCCCGGGCTTCCGTCTTTCGCACCCATTATCGGTCCATTTGAGACCAAATTCATCAATCAATATTTATAAAAGAAGACACTGACTTGCAACTTTGCACAAAGATTCCTCATATAGCTCTGAAGTGCACTAAGAAAGGGTTTTTTCCTGCGGCTGATCAGCACATTCTTAATGTAACTCCAGCAACCGTCTGCTGCGAGCGTGGACGACTACACGAAGTACATCCGCACGCTGCCGCTCAACGACGACCCGGGGCTTTTCGGGCTGCACGCCAACGCGAACATCAGCTACGCCATGCACGAGACCATGAGCAACTTGAGTGAGTCGGCCGGTAGCTAGTAGAGTAACAGCATCCTTGACTACAATAAGTACATCCGTAGCAGCTTCCGTGACTACACGAAGTAAATCCGTAGCAGCTTCCATGACTACACGAAGTAAATCCGTAACAGCATCCAGGACGAGCATGCTCGAGACCATGAGCAACTTGAGTGAGTCGGCCGGTAGCTAGTAGAGTAGCAGCATCCTTGACTACACGAAGTAGATCCGTAGCAGCTTCCATGACTACACGAAGTAAATCCGTAGCAGCTTCCATGACTACACGAAGTACATACGTAACAGCATCCAGGACGAGCATGCTCGAGACCATGAGCAACTTGAGTGAGTCGGCCGGTAGCTAGTAGAGTAGCAGCATCCTTGACTACACGAAGTAAATCCGTAGCAGCTTCCATGACTACACGAAGTACATCCGTAACAGCAACCAGGACGAGCATGCTCGAGACCATGAGCAACCTGAGTGAGTCGGCCGGTAGCTAGTAGAGTAGCAGCATCCTTGACTACACGAAGTAGATCCGTAGCAGTTTCCATGACTATACGAAGTAAATCCGTAGCAGCTTCCATGACTACACGAAGTAAATCCGTAGCAGCTTCCATGACTACACGAAGTACATCCGTAACAGCATCCAGGACGAGCATGCTCGAGACCATGAGCAACTTGAGTGAGTCGGCCGGTAGCTAGTAGAGTAGCAGCATCCTTGACTACACGAAGTAGATCCGTAGCAGCTTCCGTGACTTCACGAAGTAAATCCGTAGCAGCTTCCATGACTACACGAAGTACATCCGTAACAGCATCCAGGACGAGCATGCTCGAGACCATGAGCAACTTGAGTGAGTCGGCCGGTAGCTAGTAGAGTAGCAGCATCCTTGACTACACGAAGTAGATCCGTAGCAGCTTCGAGGGCTACACTAAGTAAATCCGTAGCAGCTTCCATGAATACACGAAGTATATCCGTAATAGCTTTCACGGCTACACGAAGTAATATATCCGTAACAGCATCCATGACTACACAAAGTACATCCGTAGCAGCATCCGTGACTACACGAAGTACATCCGTAGCAGCATCCGTGACTACACGAAGTACATCCGTAGCGGCATCCATGACTACATGAAGTACATCCGTAGCAGCTTTGAAGGCTTCCCGAAGTAAATGCGTAGCAGCATCCATGACTACACAAAGTACATCCGTAGCAGCATCCATGAGTACACAAAGTACATCCGTAGCAGCATCCCTGACTACACGAAGTACGTCCTTAGCAGCATCCATGACTACACAAATTACATCCGTAGCAGCATCCCTGACTACACGAAGTACATCCGTAGCAGCTTCCATGACTACACGAAGTACATCCGTAACAGCATCCAGGACGAGCATGCTCGAGACCATGAGCAACTTGAGTGAGTCGGCCGGTAGCTAGTAGAGTAGCAGCATCCTTGACTACACGAAGTAGATCCGTAGCAGCTTCGAGGGCTACACTAAGTAAATCCGTAGCAGCTTCCATGAATACACGAAGTATATCCGTAACAACTTTCACGGCTACACGAAGTAATATATCCGTAGCAGCAACCATGACTACACAAAGTATATCAGTAACAGCACCCAGCACTACACGAAGTAAATCCGTAGCACCTTCCATGACTACACGAAGTATATCCGTAACAACACCCAGCACTACACGAAGTACGTCCGTAGCAGCAACCAAGACTACACAAAGTATATCCGTAGCAGCTTTGAGGGCTACACAAAGTTCACGAAGTAAATCCGTAGCGGCATCCATGACTACACGAAGTAAATCTGTAGCAGCATCCATGACTACACGAAATACATCCTTAGCAGCATCCATGACTACACAAAGTACATCCGTAGCAGGATTAGCAGTAGCTTAGCGCCAAATAACCAATGTTATTTATTTTATTTGTTAGCTTTTAGGGGTATTTACATACTAATTACAACCTATATAACAATACGAATCTAAATAAGCTGATAAAAAGTACTCAATTAATTCACAGACACTTTAAAGAACCTCCAACCGAAAGAGGTGGCCGGGACGGGCGGGCTCTCAGCCGAGGAGATGACGGAAAACGCCGCTAAGGAGATCCTCGAAGTGCTGCCGCAGCCTCTCGACACCAAGTACATCGCCGCCACGTAAGTGATCACGAAACATCGACTACTCTGCTAGCTAACAGACAATGCTAGCTATCATACCATCGACTACTCTGTTAGCTAATAGACAAGGCTAGCTATCATGCCATCGACTACTCTGTTAGCTAACAGACAAGGGTAGCTATCATGCCATCGACTACTCTGCTAGCTAACAGACAATGCTAGCTATCATACCATCGACTACTCTGGTAGCTAACAGACAATGCTAGCTATCATACCATCGACTACTCTGGTAGCTAACAGACAATGCTAGCTATCATACCATCGACTACTCTGGTAGCTAACTGACAATGCTAGCTATCATACCATCGACTACTCTGGTAGCTAACAGACAATGCTAGCTATCATACCATCGACTACTCTGGTAGCTAACAGACAATGCTAGCTATCATACTATCGACTACTCTGTTAGCTAATAGAAATTAGTCATAAAAGCTAGCGCCGTCATTAATTACTAAATTTGTCATTAATGACGGAGAAAGACTAGCGCCGTCATTAATGACTAATTTCGTCATTAATGACGGGGAAAAGTTTGCGCCGTCATTAATGACTAAATTTGTCATTAATGACGGCGCTTGCTTATCCCCGTGGATGATTCTGCGCAGGTACCCGGTGTCGTACAAGGAGTCGCTGAACACGGTGCTGATACAAGAGGCCATCAGATACAACAAGCTGCTGGCCGTCATCAAGAGTTCCTTGCAGTGAGTTCACGTCATCAGCCTGTCTGCTGCACAGACGAACAAACTGACATTATTATCTATGGTCTTAAAAAGTTTTTTTAGAGACAATGTCAGGTTTTACTGACGCGAAATACTATGAATAATTGAGTATCTTACCTTTGAAGAAATCGTAACATTTCGGAATGTTCCGATAAAATACAGACATCAACATCAACCGCCTATTAACATGTCCCCACTGCTGGGGTTCAGGCGTACCCTCTCAACGAGGGCGTTCGGGCTATAGTCCACCACGCTAGCCCAGTGCGGGTTGGTGGACTTCACATGCGACTAAAGAATTCCTTCTTCGGCGTATGCAGGTTTCCTCACGATGTTTTCCTTCACCGTTCGAGAGCAGTCAGTAAATGTACTTAGGTTTCGCGAAAAAACCCATTGGTACATGGACCTTTCGGTATGGTAGGCCGCGTCTTATCCACAACGCCACTGACGCTCTAAGGTACAGACATACTTGATGACAATTTTTAAGGAATTTCGTGTGATGTAAGTTATATAACTGATGATGACTGGTTGCAGGGACCTGCTGAAGGCGCTGAAGGGTCTGGTGGTGATGTCTGAGGCTCTGGAGAGCATGTCTCGCAGCCTGTCGCTCAACAACGTGCCGCTCATGTGGAGCTCCAAGGCGTACCCCTCGCTCAAGCCTCTCGGTAACAACCACCAACCACCCAGGCTACATCTGCTTAATACTATTATTTTGATGTTTTTTTATATAGTTTTACGGCCAATTGGAAACAAGTCCTTATAGGCCAAATCGTAGTTTTAAATCACGAATACATAAAACCGCAGCACGGCCTCCAGGCACAACTAGTGCCATTCGGTGATCCACACTGCAGCTCACACCGCACTAAACTGATAGTAGGTTTAAGGTCGATTTACAAAGACGCTTTTATTTAACTATCCCCGCACAATATACACTTTAATAGGCACTTGTTGTATAAAAAACAGACCTGAGTATTTAATATTAATTTCAACTTGATACCTCCCATGCGTTCCTCAGAAAAATGGTCTTGACAGACAGACGGACTGACAACGGAGTGATCCTATAAGGGTTCCTTTTTTCCTATTTTGAGGTACGGAACCCTAATAACGTATGTTTGCAGCTGCGTGGGTGAAGGACATGTGCCTGCGCGTGCAGTTCATGCAGCAGTGGGTGACGGGCGGCATCCCCAGGGTGTTCTGGATCTCCGGCTTCTACTTCCCGCAGGCTTTCCTCACGGGCGCGCTACAGAACTACGCCAGAAAGCACGTCATCGCCATTGACACCATCGGGTACGCTTTTGAGGTGAGACAGTTCGTTCTAGTTGCGATTTTCATACAAATTTATTTTAAACTAACTTTTTCCCGCGGCTTCGCCCGCGTACAAAAGTTTTTCCCGTGTACATTGTGAAACAGCGCCCTCTATGTAGGCGTTTTGTTACTTAGGGGGTATTAGCAGACGCCCCGCGACGTTAAAAGGTAGCCTATATGTTATTCCAGGATATAAGCTATCACTGTACCGAGTTTCATCAAAATCTGTTCGGTAGTTTTTGCGTGAAAGAGTAACAAACATCCTCACATCCCAACATCCTCACATCCCAACATCCTCACATCCTTACAAACTTTCGCCTTTATAATGCCTCTGCCCAAATAATGGAACGTATTGATTGATTGATGATTAATGTAAGGGAGCGCGACAGCTAGTGCGTCAAATGGGAACCTCTCCTGCACGTGGCTTTGGCGACCGATAATAGCGGTTTGGGAACTGTATGTTGTAGCTCAGCTCGTCGGCGTGACGTGGAAGGTAAACTCGGTGGAAAGGATACTGTATATATTAGGTACTGTATAATTAAATAACACAGCAAAATCCAAAAGCTCTTGACAGTTGGAGCAAAGAAAAAGAACAATGTACTATCTTGTCATTCTTATAAAAAACTCAAGTGCATGCCGTCCAAATTAGATGGCCAGCATGGAGCATGAAACCTCATCGAGGCGTACTAATCGCCACAGCGGTATAACCATTCAAATTCATTTGTTTAACTTTGTTTACATTACTTAACTTTAAATTATGCTGTCTTATTGCATAATATGTTATAATGTTAACAAGTGTTAACATTATTACATATTGTGTAACACCAGTGTGTCACATACTGTTTGTAAGCAATTTACACATGCTGTGTTTACCTATTACTGTGTTCACTTGGATGATTTGTACCTACTATTTATAAGATTGCTTTTTTTCTATATGTGCAACATCTGTTGGTAAACCAATAAAAAAAAAAAAACCACTAGGTCATTACTACCATAGACCCAATGTTTGAATTAATGGGGTGCGCAGGCGCTGGCGACGGCGCCCGCGAAGAAGCCGGAGGACGGGTGCTGCG